>OU744336.1:54135644-55385644 GCA_916610165.2 Gymnosoma rotundatum
TGGAAGCAAGTATTATTCACAGATGAAAGTAAATTCAACTTGTTTGGTTAAGATGGAAGACCTTTTGTATGGAGAAAATCCAATGAGGAGTTGCTTGTCTAAAACATGAAACCAATAGTTAAGCACGGTGGTGGGTCAGTAATGGTTTGGGGATAATTTTCTGCATCTGGGCCCGCTGTTTTACAATTTATCGATGGTACCATGGATCAGCATATGTATCTGAATATTTTAAAAGAAAGTTTGCCAGTTTGTAAGCAGAAATTTTGTCTTGGTGAAAACTTTTATTTTTACCAAGACAACGAACCTAAGCATAAGGCTTATAATGTGCGATCATGGCTACTTTATAATTGTTCACATGTTATGGATACACTAGCCCAGAGTCCAGACATAAACCCAGTCGAAAATTTGTGGAGCTATCTCGATCGTAAAATTCGTAGTCAAACAATAAGTTCTAAGGATGGCTTGAAAAGAGTTCTTCAGGACGAATGGGGCAAAATTGAACCGAGTTTTTGCGAAAACCTTGTGCGCAGTATGCCAAATAGATTAAAAATAGTGATAAAAAATAAAGGCATGCACACCAAATAATAATATTTAAAACCAACAAAATAATATTTGATTGAAGCGTGGTGTACGAGTTTGGCTTTGTCACAGAAATTACTATTATTTTATGTTTTTATAAAAAAAATTTTTTTATTGTATAATAATTTAAAGTTTTTATGTTTTGTTAAATTTGTTATAAAATGAACTAATAAAATAAATACAGTTTTATTTGTTAAGAGCTTCTGACTTAATGTTAAAAGATAGTTTAAAAATTAGTATAAAGTGTACGAGTTTCGCTTGGAGCTACTGTATACTTTTCACCAACTATGGAAATTTAGTTTAGTGAAGTAACTCCAATCAAGAAGGCATATATTGGCGCGACAGAGTATTAAAAATAAGAAGAAAAATCCAGAACTTAATATACATAATTTTGCATAGAAATGTAAATGGGTTCGGAATTTAAAAAAAATTTTTGTATTTACTTAAAGATCTTTTAAAAAATTTGAAAATTAAGGAGGCCCGTAATTCAGAAATTATTGATAAGGGCCAATTTTTTCACTTGATGTTTTTCTCTGTCGATCCATATATTTGTTTTTTTGATTGGACTTACTTCAGTGTTCCAAATAATATGGAAAAATTAGAGGCAGCCGTCGTGTTTTGCCTGTTGCCTCAAAGGACATGGACCGTTCATGCTGATTTCCAATAACACGTCTATCCACACTATATCTGATCGATTGATATTTTTATTTTTTGTGAAATTTCAACACTAACACGGACGAACAGATGGACAGACGGACATTACGCAATAGACTTCGCTATGCATAAGAAGTCAGAATATATATACTTAATGAGGTCGGAAATGGATATTATATTTTTTCTGGTGAAGGAAATAAAAATACTGTGTGTTGCAGCTGAAGTATCAAAAGTTCTTTATTATTACTGACTTCATAAAAATTTTGGTTTAGATAGTCTTTCAACGCTTTATTAATGAAATCAACGAAATGCAGGGAAATATAAGGCAATTTGTGGCTCTTTAACAGCAAAACAAAAATAATTATAAAAAAAAGCAATTGAAAGAAATCTTTTCCATTTTACTCTAATTCTCGTATTATTAAAGAACGTTTCACACTATAATAATATTATAATTAGATTTTTTGACAATCACGACGATTCTCATTTATTTTTTTTTTCTTACCTCTGGTTATTTTTTAAGACTTCTTCTAATTTCGTTCTGATTGTCTGTGAAGGATGTAGTGTACGTAATACAAATTGGCATGAAAAATAAAATACATGAAATAAGTGTGCTAAGAGAAAACATCCATATTACTGTTATTGTTATTGTAACAGATGCTGTACGTGACCTTAAAATTTACATTTAGGTTCTACAAATTGTAAGAACATCAAATAGAACAAAATATCCCATAAATCGTTTAATAAACCGAGGCATCATACATCGCAATTTCAATATTGCTTGGATGGTTTCCGAAGGGTTTTAAGGTACAAAACTGAAGAGTTATGTTGATAACCGGTCTTCCAAGAAAAATTTCAATCAGCCTAAACTAAATATTTCTTTCCATTTTTTCGCCTAATACCTAAGGGCTCAGGGGCAATAACGGAATTATGTTTAAGCAAAGAATAATCGAGGTAAGTGTAGGAATACAACACTCGACGGTAACGATATTTTCATACAAATTTAATATAAGTTATCGTTCAACGACAATGCCGCTGAGATAAAATTTACTTTATTTTCTTGGTTTTCAATATTCTCTCATATTTAGTCTCTCACTCCCCTAGCAATATTGCCACATATTTCCAAAAATATTTGTATTTTAAAAGCATTTGAATTCACAATAATAGCAAACACATATTATTAAAATAAAAATAGAATAAAATTTTGGAAAAAAAATAGCTAAAAAAAACTAATGTACGTAAATGAAAAATATAATTGAAAAGGTAAAAAATATGAAAATAAAATTTTTTGAAAAAATAACTGAAAAGGTGAAAAATATCAGCACATATGTCATCTTACATCAGTCATCATTTATTCTTTGTCCCTCTCTTCAATCTGTATGAAGGTTTTCAAAATTCCCATTGAATCCTTTGTAAGATTAACCAGTCCAATAGACTCTACTGCTATATACATGTTAAATGCACTCAATATTCTTTACATGTCATTAATTTTTTTTAATAGTATTCATATGAATTATTTAAATGTAACAAAATATTTGAACAAAATATTAATTAATTTACTTTATTCGTGCTTGATTCCTTCAAATATAAATATTTCATGATATTCTCATGATATATTTATTATTTTAAACTAAACTACAAAATGAAATGTATTACTGCGGGGAAAGCATATCCATATGGCCATTTCACTACTGCTCAAATAGCTCATCAGTGGATTTTACCCAAATTTTGTATAGAAAAACAGAAAGTCTTATATCAAAAGCCAAATTGATTAAATGAGAACTCCATTGAATCAATAAGACAGAAGACAATAACAACTCAAAAATGTTCTACACAAAAACACAGCAAACATGTAGTAATTATTTTTATTTTTGCTTTCCCCGCAGTAATACATTTCATTTTGTAGTTTAGTTTAAAATAATAAATATTTCATGATATTCTCATGAGAATATCATGAAATATTTATATTTGAAGGAATCAAGCACGAATAAAGTAAATTAATAAAATTTTAAAAGATTCCGAATAATAAATTGTCATTTTGATAAACAAAATATTTTTAAAAACAAACACAAAACTGAAATGAAAATAAATATTATTATTGCCGTCAAAGAATCGTCGTTATTTTGTTTACTTACTCTCAGTAACGATAAATCGTTCCGTTAACGTCGTCTGTTGTATTCCTAAACTAAGACTGTTAATATAAAAAAAGATGGACAAAAGAAAAAATAATATAACTTTAGTCGAAAAGAAACACAACAAACCATAATAAAAAATAAAAAATATGTACACAACAACCAATTAAAACACACGTACAAAGTTTTAACGGAACCACACCGGGATACTCACTAGATAGTTTGAAGTTTAATATCCCTTTCCTTTTATGTTTGTGTTTGTGTTTATGCTTGTTGTTTGTTTTTTTTTCTTTTGTGTTTTTCCCACTTTATTCTAAAAGGTTAAACGTGGATACAAAAAATTTTAAATATTTGTGTCTTTTTATGTTGGCGGATTATATAAAATTTTATGATTCAATATTATCTTGGTTCAAATGCCAAAGGTAAACTCCAAAGTTAGTTGCAATTCATATTTTGTACATTGATAAATTTGTTTTTATTTATAACACTATAAAACTTTGTAACTTTACCTACAGCGCAAATAGAATAATATCTTCACACAAAACCAAGTCCTCTTAAGACTTATACACATATGGTGTTCATTTATAATCTGCAATTAAGGAAATGTAAATTAGATATATTTGTATATCAAATCAAGCTTAAATTAATAAATTTACGCCGTGTTTGCTAAAATGCTTTTGAAAATCAGCATTAAAAAATACATGAAAGAGTAACCAGCTGTTAAATCAGCACTACTTTATTAAATAAATTCGTCTTGTAATATCATTTCTTTGCATTGTTTTAAATAGATATACATATTTCTTATAAAAGAAAATTTTCTAGATCTCTTTGAAAAAATTACGTACATATTAAAGGTGTGTAGAGACCATGTGTTCAAGTCATATAGCAAGTCAGATTTTCCAAATGTAAATCAATACACATAGTGCAAACCTCATGAGATATAACATATATGCCCTATTCACAAGCCCCCTAGTACGTGCTAAGTGCTAACAAAATACAACGGTGCTAGCTGTGTTGTTGGTAATTTTCATGCAAACATGCGATACAACACTTAGTACTTTTTTTCATATGTTTTTCAAACGTTGTATTTGTTTAAATGTTTTATGTTTAAATTGAATTAAAAGATATTTTTATCAGTTTTATTTATTTAATTTATTGATTTGACTGATTTATTAGAAAGTGGAATAAGTCATATCTGTTGTATATAGTAGGAGTGGGCATATTGGAAACATATCTTAAGGTTTGTTCTCTGCCAATATAAAAACTGTTCTTTAAGATTTAATATTGCTTTAATGACTCGATTTCTAATATTTTGTATGGTACCGCCATCACCCATACCAAAAAGTGATGCTACCTTACGAACACAAGCACCATTTCCTGAAGATCCCAAGCAGTAAAGTACAATTTTAAGCTGCAAGTCCATGTGTAGTTGGAGCCTTTCGCCAATTGTGTGAAAAACATCGTCATTTTTTATAAGGTTGAATATATAGGCAAATTCCTCTCGCCGTAGTCGTATCATATGAAGAAATCTGTATTCATCAAAATATCTTAAAACCCGATTATGCCACAATGATGATTTTGGTAGCCCTAAATGTATAATTCTGCGACTGGAGAGCAAGTACATTAGGTTCATCCTAAAAATGTCTTGAATTTCATCCTCACACCAAAAATTTATTAATTTATTTTTTTCTGTTTTCTCCCCCATTTGGCTTATAAATAACAAATGATGAATAGCACTTTCCTTCTTCTTATTTACTTTTTGACATATGAAGTACAATGGCACACTGATACAATAGTTGTTCACAAAGAAGTAAACAAAAGGTAGTATGCAATACTACCTACACCTTAGCAGAGCTTGTGAATACGGCAATAATATTTTCCTATGCGTTGTAACATATGTTAGTTTTTTATTTAAAGCACGCTCTATCATAATCAGTGTTGCCAGAAAAATTTTGGCTCTTATCCCCAATTTGACGAATGATATCCCCAAAAATCCCCATTTCTAAACGAAAATCCGCTATATTGTCCCCAAAACGAAACAATTTAAAATACGCTTCTTTGTTAAAAAAAAAAGTTTCGTCGTGATCTTTTTCAACTTATTTGTACATATTTTCCGATTTTCATTTTTATCATTGCTTCAGGAACTTTAAACTTATAATAGCAGATTTTATTATTATTATAAAGGATTTTATTCTTATCAGTGATTTGAACATTTCATACTCCTCAGTTTGGTTTTCGTAGTGTTCATGCACGATAATATTCTTTCTACAAATGCATTTCTTATTGGCATAATTAGCAGATTGAACACAGATGAAGCGATTTTACGAAAGAAATAAAATCCAGCATTATCTTTGTATCCATTAACTATTGCCCAAAAGCGAAAAATTTCTTTGGGCATAGAACTTTTTGTTCTTAATGCAACTTTAAAGTCCATAGATATTTAAAAAAAATTATACACTGAATCAAATTTATTTCTGTTTTTAATATTCTTAAACTGTTTATTGTTGAAGAGTTCGTAGTTTTTCATATTTTCGGGGAATATTTTAAGCATTTCGTTTGCTAGTACGGTTAAGTATTGTAAACAAATTTCTATGAAATTAATTTCGTCCGAAAGTCGTAACAAGCGCAATTCCTCAGAACATAATATGCCAACATCTATGTCGATGCTACTCAAATAAATCTTGTTTATGACTAACTAAAATGTTTAATTTTTATCAATATCGAATTTAATAAATTGTGGCTTTTAAAATTTTGAACAAATTGACATAAAAAGTAACATTAAATTCGCATATCACCTTGAAATGATAAGTTGACTGCATTTACTTCATTTATAATTGAACTTAAAAAAATTAAATACAACTTATTATAATTGTTATTTAGCTCAGCCGATAAATGTTGTGTCATTTTATTATTGGTATTTGTAGCTATTTTTTGAAAGGGATGTTGTAACTCAATCCATTGCTCCAAGACTCTTTTGTTTAACCTACATCTAAATTTATTAAAAAGATACTTGTTTATACTTTATTGTTCGCAATGGAGAGTGCAAGAAATAGTTATACAGTTCCATCTTAAAAAACTCGACAGTTTTGGGGATAGATTTTGCTGCTTCCGAGCTGCATAATTTAAGTGAATGACAATCGCATTAACCTAATTGAATAGAACTACATATTTTCCTTTTTATGCAAAACATAAAGGGACTTTTTTGCATCACACTGCTTTGCTACACTGTGTGTTCCATGAAGTTAAATTATTAAGCCTTAATTAAACCCGTACAACATACAAAAATATTTAAACCACTATCTGGTGTCTACACATACAAATTTATATCATGGTTTTAATATGTTAATTCGAATAGACAGTAGTACGGGTAGAAGAAACATTCAAAATATAAAATGCAATGCCAATGAATCAAAGTGCTAATAATAAAAAAGCTAAGAATGAAAAGTCTCCAAGTCCCCCCCCAACGAATTTCTGTCCGCAAACTAATGTTGAGAACACCAATTTGGGGAAAAATCCCGTTATCTGGCTACACTGATCATGGTAGTGGCAGTGGCGAATTTATACATTTTCCTCGGCTAAAAAGAAATATTTGTTCATTTTCATGAAAAGTCAACCACGAGAAAAAAAACTAAAACTTTGAACTTCCAAAAACATGTTTTTTTGGTACAACGAGCATTTGAAAATTATTTTTAAGTGTTCGTAAGAGAAAAATAATAATGGTGATATTTCAAATGTAAATTTTACATGTAAATATTTATGAGAAAGAAGATTTTTCGTAATGTATTTGTAATTATTGTATTTGAGTTTTTTTTTTTAATTTTTCTAATGTGATATGGCTTTTTTAAAGATAAACGCGTGTGTGCTTCTTGAATTTAAATCGTAAAAATGTTGATTTTGACATACACGCGAAATCAGATATGGACAGCAATTTGACATTTCATATGACTAGTACATGTTGACTAAACTTACCTTAAGTACATTTTTTTTTTGTTTAATAAATTATGTAAACTTTCCTTATTTTTGCGTCAATTAATGATTTTATTTTCTTTTTGTTTCCAATATATTTTTGTACTTTGAGCTCCAAAGCTTAGACCTTTCTGCTTTTAAAGCAACAACCACTACACAACATTTCAAAACTTTCAATTCTGTACAATGTACAACCACATACAACCAATATACCAAAGGACTTAATAAATAAAATGAAACTTTGCATAAGAGTAGAGAAAAAATACTGAAAATCAAAACGAATATATAATGAAAGCAAAACTAAAAATGAAAAATGAAAGCAGGATTTAAAATATTGACATAGTGTCATATTAATTAGATCAAACTATTAAAACTATTTTTGAAAGTGTTGTAGCAAAATATAGTGGTCCGTAATCAAACTCACACACAAAGAATATCTTGATACTTTAGTCAAAAATAATGCACATCTGATTGGTGTTACAATCATTAGTTCTTAAGTTTGCTTTTGATATTTTATAACAGCATTGAATATAACATATTTGGTGCTCTAATTTTGCCGGAGACAAAGGTTTCTGCATTTCTTAAAATATTTATATTTTTTTTTATAGATTTAAATTAATGAGTAGAAATTGGATTATGGAGACTCCTTTCTTGATTAACACGTGACTCTGACTATTTTTATACCCTTCAACACAAAAAGTGGAAAAGGAGTATAACTAAGTTTGTCATTCCGTGTGTAATTTCTACAATATCCACTTCCGACCCCATAAAGTATCTATATTCTGACTTTTTATGCGTAGCGAAGTCGATTGAGCGATGTCCGTCTCTCCTTCTGCCCGTCCGTCGGTCCGTGTTAGGTTTTGAAGCAATGAAAATAAATATGTCAATCGATCAGATATAGTGTTGAAAGAAGTGCTATTGGAAATCTGCATGATCGGTCCATGTTCTTCGAGGCAGCAGGCAAAACACCACGCCTAGGTCTAATATTTTCATGGCATTTGAAACAATAAAATAACTACAATCAAAAAACTAAATATATGGGGCGATAGAGAATTAAAAATTAAGAAAAAAAAATCAATTAAAAACATTGTCGCTCGCCTATATTTTCCAAATTAGGAGGCTCTGAAATTAAAATTTTTTTTTTTTTAAATATCAATACGGGTATCATTTTAAAGCTTTTAAAGAGATCTTTAGGGAAGTACTAAAAACTTTTTAAAAATGCTTAACCCATTAAGAGCCCCGATGTCATTTTTATGTAAAATTATATATATGCAGTACCAAATTTATTTATTTTTTAAATACTCTGTCAACCCAATATTTGCTTTTTTGATTGGAGTAACTTCACTAAACTAGATTTTTAGAGATAGTGAAGGGTATATAAGATTCGGCATAGTCGAATATAGCACTCTTACTTGTTTTGTTTTACAATAACAAAAATTCGTTGTGGGTCGGTATCTATGACTGGACGTTTCGCCTTTTTTTACTATACTAACACTTGAGCAGAATCAAAGCGGCCAAAAATGAATACTTTCTGTTTATAAATACATTCATATGCATACATAATTGTTGCTTTTAGTTTAATTGTTTTATCTTTCTTTTTTGTATTATTTTAATATTCATATCATGCCAAATTTGAAGTGATATTTCAGAAATGAAATATAATGTGTAAGTTTTCGTGGACTTGACTAATATTTTTGCACACTCATGGTGATGAGTCAAACAAAGAAAGGTTTCCAGAGATCGTGCATGAGTATAATTTTATTTCTTGCGATCGTGAATGATAAATGTCTCACGCTCCCATCTCTAGAAAGGATAGAATAATGGTCACACCTCAAGTACCATGTGTCTGTTTGAAGCACATTTAAAAACCGTCACATAAAGAACAACACTGCTATCAAATGTTCAGTTACCTCATTTGAAAGAGAATTTTTAATTTCGTGTTAAAATATGTTTTTTTTTTTATTGAAATTTGCATTTTAGATAAACTTTTTATTTAATCTTATTTTGGTACTCATCAGACGGTAGATTTGGTCAAACAAATTAGGTAAATCGTCTGATATTCTACAAGTTAGGAAAAATTGGTGATATGCTCTTACAAAATATATTAAAACTAAAAAAAATAGTTTTTAACTTTAAAAACTAAGACAATAAAAAACAGAGGATACAAATATACAAATTGCTATTCTACAGAGCAACTTCACGTAAACATGCAGTAGACTCTAATGGTCGGACAAAAAAGTTCTAAATGTTTTATGAAATTGCAAAATTTTTTATTGCTAATTTTACGCTCTAAAAGAAAAGTCAATTTTTCAAATGGATTTTTGTGGCAGTGTGTACAAAAGCTAAAACGAAAAAAAGACATTTACTTGCCAGTAAATCAAACCATGTCTAACAGCAACAACGGACACAGCAAGTACAACACAACCCTTGAATAAAACATGGTTAATAACCTAAAGAAATAAGAGGAGTAACATGGATAACGAAATTTACTTGTTTTTTTGTTTTTTATCTTTTTTCCTGTTCAAGTTCTTGCAAAAATGGTTTGAAGTCATCTATTTTTATTTTGAAGTTTTTGTTGAGTTTTTTAATTTAAAATTTTTACTCTTTGTTTTGTCCGCAGAATTCGTATCCTTTTGAAAATGCGTTTTTCGTTTTTTAAAACTAAATTTTTTTTTATATTATATTATTTTCTCTTAGGAATTGAACTTAATAGTCTTGTCGTCATAATCAACACTGCATAAATGTCTATAGACTGCAGATTTTCAGATGAAGCCTAGCCATAAAATAAACAGACAGAGTCCATTGACTTGTACAACCAAGTAAAGAATATGCAAAACAAATGAAGCTAAAAATAAAATAGTAAAAATGCCATACAAAAATAAAAAAAACTGCAATTTTTCATGAAATTAGCAAATGAACAAAAAAAAAAAAAAAAAAATAACAGAAGGGCTGCTACAACAACGTGAAAGTCTACAAGCAGCGGTTTTCATATGCCCAGCCACCATTTCAACAGCCAATAACGTAACAAATCACACAGAACTAAACCCTAAAGCAGCGTTGCCAGAAGCTTTGAGAAGAAAATCATTATATGCAAAAAAAAAAACATATTTTACAAAAATTGTAAAAATTGTAATTTTTTCAATACAAAATTTTGTCTAAAAATTATAATTAAAATATATATTATAAACATACATTGTATATATTTAAATTATTATTGTTAAGAGTGTACGAAGTTTTACGAAGAACTTTTACTATAATACATACAGGGTTTCTTATTTTTAATAATATCTTGGTTAATTTTTAAATTATAGCAGGAACAGTTTCTTATTCCTGAGTAACCTTTTGCGTATAAGATACCTTCGAGAGTGCTGTTGTCTAATCAATTTCTATACTGAGTTTTGTTTAAATTGACTGCTGAGAATATGGGAAGACTTATTAAGTTTTTAGCAAATTTTGACATCACTGGAAAAGCTGAAGTGTTGTCAGCACGAGTTAATTTTGAAACCTTTGACCAAAATTCCTCACAGCTAAGGTTATTATCAAAGGGTCAGAACATTAAAGCTCTTTTAAAAATGTATCAAATCGTTTTAATATTTGTTTACATAACTCAAATTAAAATGCCACGCAATTTTCAATAAATTAATATTTTTCATTTGCACTGAGATTTGAGCTAGAAACAAACAAACAAAAACACCCAGATAGACTTTTTCGTTGTGGTTGTGATACAAAACTTAAGTTCACTATGTAGTACAATTACAATGAAAGTAGTACAACACACTTGAAATACAAAAATCATAGTTTTTATAAATTAGAAATCATAATTTCAGAAAAAAAAAATAATTAAATCATATTTTGGTTCAAAAATCATCAAAAATATGATAAAATCATCAATTTGGCAACGCTGACGCAAAGTACCAAGAGTCATAAAAACTACAGCGGCTTTGCAATTGTCAGCCAATTCAGCTAAGCCAATATCATCAACCATCATAGCAATGTGCATATTTTATGCATAAACATAAAAAAATTTCTTTGTAAATTTTTAAAAAGAAATTTGTTCACCATGATTACAAGTTAAATGCGCCAAGTGCCCAGAAGCTGAAAAAAACGCAATAATATTTTGCTTTTTAGAATGCAAAGAGCAAAACTCAATTTGTTTCTTATTACTTTTCCAACCAAACAAGCAACATTCGAATGACCGGTCACCTAAGGCTCAGCAAATAAGGGGTTCATTTGAAAGAGTTTCATTAACATGTTGGATAATGAGCAGGAAGAATAAATAAAATTTTTGTATAGAATTTTTTTCAACAAAAAATGTAGCAAACAAAATAAAGATGCTTGAATTTATTTTATATTTTCGAAAAAGCTTTTCTTGTCTGCAAACATGTGCAAGGAACAATAAACTAACACCATTATTATTTTTTTTAATCAACATATTTTTTTATTGTATCTTCAGAATATGAACTAACAATAAGTTGTCAAGTCTTAAATCCAGAAATAATTAATTAGGCCCGTCCAATGTCAGACATAAACTTAGTGGCGGAAAATTAATGATAAATTAATTAATAATTTAGACGCTTCAACTGAATCGTTGGCAACTGGAGCCTTAGTTTCCCTCTTTTTTAAGCATATGTGTCCACTAAAGTTTAATATATTGCGAGCAAGTGGGTTAGGATGGGTCTCGAGATTTGATAAGTATTTTTCTGCGTATTTAGCAATTGCAGCAGTCACTAGAGGCATGTTTATGTCACAATGGATATTAGAATTTTTGAAGTACCATGGAGCTGATGTTATTAAGCGCAAAATTGTATTTTGTCTTCGTTGGATCTTATCCACACTAGAAGCTGAAGCAGTGCCCCATAGCTGAATTCCGTATCACCATATCGGTTTCAAAAAAGACTTGTATAATAAAAGTTTACAATCTCGACTCAGGGTAGAATTTCCACCAATCAGCCAATGTATCTGAGCTAATTTAAGCTCAAGGTGTATATCAAGGTATTTCACATGTGAATGCTCCGGAACAATTTGGTTGTTGATTCGAATGGGGGAACAAGTATCCCTTCGCAGGGTGAAAGTTATATGAACACACTTTTGTTCGTTAAGCTTTATTCTCCATAACTTCAACCATATTTCCAGCTGGGTAAATGCTCTTGAAGATTTTGAGATGCTACGCGAGAATCCCCGTGCACACTAAGACAGACTGTATCATCGTTAAATGTTGATATATAAGTATTACTACTTGTAGATATATCACAAGTATGGCACACCGGCAGCGATTGATTCGAGAGGACTCATGTAGTTTCCGTCTGTAACAGTAAACTTCCGTCCAATAATATGGCTTTCCAAAAGTTTCAGAATATTGACTGGCAGATATGTTTTCAATTTTAAAAACAGGCCTTCATGCCACACTTTGTCAGAAACCTGGGAGACATCTATAAAACGAGCAGAACAATACTTATTTTGTTCAAATGTCCTTCTGATGACTTGAGCCAATCTGTGAGTTTATTCAATGGTGCTATGCTGACTTCTGACACCAATCTGATGGTCCGGAATGCAGCCACTATTTGTTAGGATAGGCGAAAATTTACTCATGAGGAGCTTTTCGAAAAGCTTAGACATTTTTGGCAATTAGCTAATCGTCCTATAAGAATCGGCTTTCGTAAGCTATTTTCTTGGCTTCGGAATCATTTTAACTTTGGCAATCTTCCAATTTTGTGAATAAATTTCCAGTCTTAAAATTTAATTGAATATAAATATCAGGATTCTAACTGCAATACCTGGCATTCTGTTACTGATACCATCAACAACCGGAGCTTTTTTCGCGTTACGTTCACCAATGACTTTTTGAACATCACGCAATTCCAATTTTAATGGTCGCGCAGGCAACTACATACGGCAATTCAATAACACCCGTACTCGTGTTGGGGGTGAATATTATTTTTCAAATATTCAGCAAATATTTTACCTTTTTCAGCATCAGTTCGTGCCCAACTTCCAGTCGAAGTGCGTAGAGGTGGTTTAAATTCAACGGGTCTTTTAAGCTTTCTAGCAGCACGCCACAAAGAGTAATTAGAGGCTCTTGTAACATCATGACTCTCCAGATATTTTTGAAATAATGCATTTTTTTCATATGCTAGCATATCCTAAAGTTGTTTTGTGGATTCTTTAAACCTATTTTAGAGGTTATCCGTGTTGTAACCATTCTCTTCTAGCTCTTCTTTTTTCGCATACTAGACGCTCAATATCAGCAGAATAAATTTTATTAAAGCCAGTCTGCGGGTTTTAGCGTGTTCAGCAGCCTGTTAAATCGTATCATTAAAGTTGTCTATGTTGGTTTTAACATCCTCGGATGTTCGCAGTCTTATATTTTCCGTGCAATGACTACTGAGGTACCTTTTGAATTTCAGCCAATTAACACGATTGATCATTTGCACGTTTGAGTGAGGTAAATCAATTTTTTGTTTGTTACAGATTGTAATAATTGTGGGAGAGTGATCGGAGGATAAATCTAAAGAGGCCTTAATATGGACTAAGTCCCTAGAGATATTTTTCACGACGCCAAAATCTATAACATCTGGAATTTTATGTCTATTTGTAGGCCAGTATGTGGGCTCCCCACTAGCGACGACATCCAAGCCCTTTTTTGAAATTACGTTTAGCAACCCCTAGATATTATAAGACAAGAACCTCAGTACGAATGTTTTGCATTGTAGTCGCCGGCTGCTAAAAAAACAAGGTCCAAGCGAACTGTAGAATTCCTCGTATTGATCGTTATTGATTGTGAATCTGGGAGGGGAGTTAACTGATGACATTACCAAACATATATAAAAACTTTCAACGCAGATGTTGGTTGCGATTTTCACAGTCAGACTGTTCTGTTAATTGTTTCATATGTGTTCTATATCAGTGTTAAAAATTGACTGTAATTCAATATCTTAAAAACGACACAATGTCCATGGAAATTGTGACATTTTTTCACTTTTAAATGCGACTTAAAATCCATGGACATTATGTCCTTGGAAACTATGACATGACACCATAATAAATAATGAATTAATTCGGCTTTGGTTTCCTTTTAAGATTGAAAATTTAAATAAAAGCAAAGTACAGCGTATTTACATTCATACTTTACTCATAACAGTCAATATGATACTGAAACAGCATCTATAATGTTGTGAGCAAAAGAGTATGAATGGTTAAAAACAGCGTTGCCGCTTTGGTCCAATCGACCAAACTTGGTAGTTTTTCGTTTTTAAAAAACAGTTTGGTTGGTTTGTTAAATTTTTGGTAGGATTTCCTCCTGTAGCAATTTTTTAGTAATAGTAAATTTTTTACCTTAAAAATTCAGAACATAAAATTAAAAAAAATGTAACTTTGAATTAAATAAACAATAACATTGAATAGTGTTACCATTGTTTTCAAAAACTGTCTTAGGTGCAATAAAAAACATCTCTGCGTTTTGCATAGAGATGATTAAAGCTATAACCATCTCTGGTTTAAGAAACCCATGGCGAAATAATACAGGTCGTCTAGATGGCGAATTTATCACTTTTGCCGTAAACGCTAAACGTCAAACTCCATACATAAAAAATGTGTATATATATTTTTTTATATAGTGTATGACATTTCAAGTTTGGGGCGAAAATTATGAATTCGCCATTGCGACCACCTTGTATATTTTCGCCATGAAGAAACCCGAACAATATTATGAAATTGAAATTAACAATATTTTTGAGTAAGGGTTTATTTTCAAGTGTATGTATTAAAAAAATTAACAGACAAATTGGAAAAGTAAGTAAACTTTTTTAATTGTAAATACGTTCCATTTAATTACATAAATATTTGCCAATATTGCATGTATTTTTTTCAGATTTTTATCAAAAACTCCAAAATTAAATGAAAAAAATAAAATTTCAGAAGACGACATACCATAAACCAGGTAAAACCACTCTTAAAATTTTTGTTTTAAAACATTTTTAAATAATATAATACTTTTAGTGAACATTGTAAAGAAACAGTCAAAAGAAAATTTAGAACCGAATGGTTGAACGAATTTGATTGGCTCCAGGAAAGGGATGGGTGTTCATTCTAAAAAGATAAACTTCCATCTCAACAATTACGGAAAAAAAAACCAAATGAGTATAACAGAGTTTATGTGCAAGAAATGCATTTTTCAATTTTTGGTAGGCTGTGAACGATTTTGGTAGGATTTTTGAAAATTATTGGTAGGAAGTCAATTTCTTGTGTGGCAACGCTGGTTAAAAATAAAAATTGCATTTCGTTTCATTTTTTTTCACGTTCATTCAAGTATAGCTTTTGAAGTAAGAATGTAATCTCAAACACCAACGCGCATCATCTTAGATGTTATCAACAACTGTGATGAATTTTAATGCAATTTGTGCCGTACAAAAAACAATAATTTTATTCATTCATAACAAAAATAGAGTGAAAAATGCAGGTCAACAGTCGTTTACTTGACTTTCAATTAATCAATAAAATACATGATTTCAAAAATTGTCGTTATTGTTGTACCGCGTCTTCCTCAAATTATTTGGTAAAGATAACATTTTTGAATTTTTATGCGAACTATAAGGTCCTCTCGAAAAAGAAACAGTGCTACGTAAATTTGATTACTTTAAATTGCAATGCATAAAAAAGTCTAAATAGGTCTTTTTAAACCTTCCATTCGATGGTTTATACAAAAAAGTCCATTGGTTTAAAAACCGTTTTAGCAATCCTGAATTCTTCGTAAAACTTAATAAAAAATGCATTTAACGTCTAAAGAGTCGGCTAAGATTTCGTTAGACAAAAAACGCTATTATTAAACAAAAAGAAAAAAAAAAGTTTTTGAAATGCTAGTCAGTTATCGTGGAAGTAATTCGGTTTGTTAAAACAATTTCTTGATTAAAAGATTTGGTTATATGCACGCTATTTGCAAATAAAAATTATGGTGGTATTTAAAATTTAATTTTATCCAAACCAGGATTTGAACCGCGGAAATTATAACTGAATGAATTAAAATTTATCGTTGTGACGTTTTCCAAAGAAAACAAGAATAATTAGACACTAGCAGAATGAAATGCAGCATTTTCTAACCGCTACATCCTTCATTAGTATTCTTCGCATCTATCTTCGTTAGGTTGTGTAAGTTGTAAACATCATCTATTTAACCAACTAAACTTTAATTTGGTTAGACGAAGTTCACACACAACCTATAGCAATTCTTTGTTGTTCTTTCTGTAACTCGTCTTGTACATTTGTTTTTGTTTCGTGCCAACCTTCGGTATGGCCACGAAATGCAATTTTTATTTGCAAATAGCGTGCATATAATCAAATCTTCTTAAGGTTGTGTATGCTGTCAACATCGTCTAACTTAAAACCTAATTTGAGAAATAGGTATACAAGGACTGCTCATATTCAGTCATATTAAATAGGTCAGAACCACAACGTTGTCTTCCTTATCAATCGTCACATATATTTGTTCTGGATTTCTGTTATTTGTCGATTTTGCAACAAAGAAATTTAATTTTTTGTCATACTGTTTTTTGTCATCTCATTAAATGCTGTTTCAGCATCATATTGAAGGAACTACGTAAAGAATGTGTTGTAAAAAGATGTTATGTGTGCTACTAGGATTTTTATCTGTGGCCGCTCGTCAAATAGCGGTTAGCTTCTGGTTATTTCATATACTAACCTCAGCTGTGTCATATGATGGTCTTTTGTTGCTTCGATCATCTGCACCACTTACTAGTCCGAAACGAAATATCATATATAGCTACGACACTGTCATATAACTATATTTATTTTATATTGTGAAATCAGTTCTGGTTGACGAATTAGAATTTTTTCTCCTTCTCCGCGAAAGAATATTAGAGTTAATGTGAAATTAAAAATGTCCATCGTTCTATTTCTTCTGTTTTAAAGCATTTTCTTATTTCTTCTGTTCTTTGCCCAAAAATGAATTCTTACTAATTCGATATTACGGAGCTTTTTGATCGAATATTTTTTTTCGTGAGGTAGGCAAATATCTTTTGCCAAAGATAAATAGATAAATCTTGTGGCTGCCAACCAATAATTTTTGTTGAGTGGATAATTTAGCAACATAGATATAGATCAAATATAGTGTCATACAAGGTGCTTTTGAAAATCAGCATGAACGGTCCATGTCTTTCGAGGCAGCAGGCCTCAATGGATAAGAACGATATTAAAAACGAGAATTAAAAAAAAAAAAGAAAAAAACTTCAAGTGAAAAAATTGAGTGAAAACATCGAGCCACGCACGGGGCTCTGAAATTTTCACATTTTTTAAAATATCAATATGAGTATTATTTTAAAGCTTTTGAAGAGATATTTCAGGAAATACTAAAATTTTTCAAAAATGCTTAACGCATTCAGAGGCGATGTCATTTTTATATAAAATAACATACTTACTTACTTTTATATAAAATAACATACTTCTCTGTCAACAAAATATTTGTTTTTTTTATTGGAGTTGTTTCACTAAATTAGATTTACATAGAAGGGGAAGGCTATATAAGATTCGGCATAGAATAGAATATATAGAATATAGTAGCACTATCTTGTTATTAGCTGGATTTGATAAGTATCCTTAAAAAATAAATTCAAAAAATTTTAAAAAGTTTAACCAATCCTTTGATTGAAACATTTCCACCAAAAATTCAAGTTTTTTGCGAAAAATAACTTTTTTATTGTTGAAAATGGTTCTTTAGGCCTTCAGCAGCAAATTTTGTTCTGTGACTTTTTCATAATTCTGTTGTTAACAAATTACCGTTATTTTTAGGCTATTGAAGAAAATCAACATTTTGACCTTTAAATCTTCAGAATTCGACCAAATAATGTTTGAAAAATTTGTACAGAATCCTTTGGCGAGTATTTTTGCACTTAAAAACTCATAGTACTAGCAAATACTAGGCTTTTGATACATTGTTCTATAAAAATTAATGATGCGCCATCTAGCGGCAATAATGTGTGCTAACTACATTTAACAATTTGAAAGAAACTTTTGAAAAATAACCGAATGAGAAAAGCTTTAAGATAATTAATAGGCACGCCTCTATTTTCATCAAAATTTGTTTTTTTTATACTTCCAGCAGAATGGAAGAGTTTGTCCGTTCTATTTCAGCTAAGCAACACCAAAAAAATTAAACTTATCTTTTAATCGAAAAATTGTTCTAAAGGAAGTACTTCTGTTAACAAACCGCATTACTTCCACGATAACTGACTAGCATTTCAACATCTTGTAGATAGCAAAATCACTTTTATTTATTTAATAATATCGTTTTTGGCTTAACGAAATTTTAGCCGACTCTTTAGCCGTAAGATGCATTTTTCATTAAGTTTTACGAAGAATTCGGGATTGCTAAAACGGTTTTTAAATCAATGGACTTTCTTGTATAAACCATCGAATGGAAGGTTTAAAAAGACCTATTTAGACTTGTTTATGCATTGCAATTTAAAGTAATCAAATTTACGTAGCACTGTTTCTTTTTCGAGAGGACCTTATAGTTCGTATAAAAATTCAAAAATGTTATCTTTACCATAATTACACTGTGCGTTTTTTTAACCATAAATAGAAATAATTTGAGGAAGACGCGGTACAACAATAACGACAATTTTTGAAATCATTATTTTATTGATTAATTGAAAGTCAAGTAAACGACTGTTGACCTGCATTTTTCACTCTATTTTTGTTATGAATGATTAAATTTATTGTTTTTTGTACGGCACAAATTGCATTGAAATTCAACACAGTTATTGATAACATCTAAGATGATGCGCGTTGGTGTTTGAGATTACATTCCTACTTCAAAAGTTATATTTGAATGAAGGTGAAAAAGAAACGAATATATTTCAATTTTTTCGCTTTTTTTTAAACCTTTTCCAATTTTTTTTTGTAAGCGAAAAATGCGGTCGTCAGGCTTGAAGTTGAATGGCAAGACATAATATTCAGCCCAATTAGTGCCGCGTTAAATGTAAGCAGTAGTATTTTGTTGCTTCCAAGTTTTGTTATTGCCATTTTGTTTTTCTCAGTGTATTGTTGCAACAATATCCGTAAATGAAAGATTACTACCCAAAAAACATTGATTTTGTAGCATACCATACCATACCATAAGTTATGCGTTAAATTCATAAAAAGTTAAAAATACCAGTTGATGGACGGCCTAAATTTCGGTTTTAGGAAAAGTGAGGGACACTACTAATTAAGGTAGCTGAATCTACCCCCGAAGCATTAAAAATTATTCGGCATTCATAGCATGCAAATTAAAAATAAATTTTTTTTTGGCATATTGCTAAATAAAGTTAAAAACAGTAGAATTATTTAAAATACAAATTTTATAAAATCTTATGGACAGAAAACAAATTACAAAACATTTATAAATAATTAAAATTAATATTAATGACAAATAGGCTTCAGTATGTGTACTGGTGTATAATAAATACATTTATAAAATGTGGACAATTTTCTGAGAATTATAACTCTGAAGAAAGTAAGACAAAACTAAACACATTCCTTCTTTGTGCCCACATAAAGATAATTAAATTTGAATTTATTGCAAAAAAAAAAAAAAGAATGCTGTCATATACAAAACAGCATTAACTTTTTCGAATAATAATATTTTCCTTGAATAAATACAACAACCATGGGAAATTATTTGTAAAAGCCAAGGACATTCTAATATACACGCATTAATACACTCAATTGAACCCAATAACATAAATACTTGCGAACGAATTCCACACAAGCGAACAAGAAGAAAAAGGATAAATAAAAATTAAATACAATAGAACAAAAGCACTTTGAAGGAAATTTAAATAAAAAGATACAAACAAATACACAGTTACGGGCAAAAGAATTGCAGCTCTTAGTTACAGAGTGTCTTCAAAATAAAGCCGGTTTATAAAATGCCATTTTTTATGGCATTTTATTGCTTATAGCTGGAGTGTTCTCGTCAAGGTTAATATGTGCGAAACATATTTGTGGGTTAATTTATTTTCGCCATTTCATTAAGTAAAAAAATAAATTCTAGGGAAAATGCATCTGCTTATAATTTATCATGCAGTAATCAGTAAATTTTTACTATAAATAAAAACTTGTTTGTATTACGAGTAAATGTTGCTAGCATAGTTATCATTGTTGAAAAACATGGTAAGCGAACTTACCCTCACGGATAACCCTACGGAATTTTGTCGTTTTATAAAATTACGAAAAGCAGTATCGCACACTACGTTCGTTTCTACTCATTTGTGGAATTCACCGAATTTTATGCAAAATGTATATTTACAAAAACTTTCAAATGGAATTTTGCGCATCTGCAAGTAAACAATTACAGAAAATTTTAATTTTAGAAAAAAAAAGAATTCCCAAATGGCCTGGTATCATGAAATACTTGTAGGGTAAATCATGGAGAAGAACCGCATTTTCGTCAAAAATTTAAATGTAGTTTGATTTATTTGATTTTTTGTTTTTAGGATGAAAAATTATTTTTACAACTGTATGCCGCAGTTTTCCAAAAAAAAAAGAAAAATTAGACACCAGCAGAAAGTAATGTTGCATTTTCTGGATTGCTGCATCCTTCATTAGAATTCTTCGCATCTATCTACTTTAGGTTGTTTACATTGTAAACATCATCTCTTTAGCCAACATACTTTTTAAATATTAATACGAAGAGTATTCATATCAATATTAATTTGGTTAGACAAAGAGTCCACACTGAAACCAAAGTACTTCTTCATTGTTCTCTCGGTAAATAATTTTGCTTTCTAAAAAAAAGGCTTTGGAAATTAAAAAATGAACTTTAGTCAAAAATCAGCTTGAGCTTAGTTATAATATTCACAGATCAACTCCTTATTTCATAAAAAATTAAATTAATTTTAAAACTATAATGATAAAAAGTACTCAAATATAAAACCGATGTAAATGAAGGAAATATCGAAAAGAGAATTTAGTTATTTATTACCGTTTGAACCAATAGTGTCAAATAATGGAGTTAAGAAAAACTCTCTGGGAATATTATTAATAAAATGCTACGACATTTTCATAAATTTATTTATTTTTTATTCTGATCAAAATATTAATATGTATTAATAATGTATTAAAATCTTATTTGCTTGCAAAGGATACTTTAGTTACGTATGTAACTAAATACAGGTGTATTCATACTGCAGTATAATAACAGAATAAATAAAAAAAAAAACAAATCCTCATACTTGACACAGAAATTCACATATCAATAGAAAAAGTAAAATATAATAAATGAAGAATCTTAAAAACGAACGAAAAGTTATTTCTATTCAAATGAAAATCGATATCCTTACAAACAATAAAGAAGCGGAAGACTTAAACTTCAAGAATGCATGTACAAAACATATAATCGTCAATATCTGTAGAGTATGAATGACATTTATCGTATTTTTTTTAATTGTACATATGTACATATATGCAATGAAATGAAGCAAGTTTTCACATATTATATACGAATATAACTCCAATTTTTAAAAACAATAATATTTCAAACGTATAGTTTTCATGAAGGTTTAGCTAGCACACATAAGATTTTTTAATGATTTCATTGAATCCAACCAGACGTGTTTAGGTGATCAGTCAAGGTCAAGTTAAATGAAACTCTAAAGGAAAATACTTTTATAAATTAAAACGGTTGGTAAAAAGCAAAAAAAAAAAAATTACAAGACAAGTAACAGAGGGAACAGTAAAGAAATACTTTGCTTTGTGTGTCGATTTCCTTGTATCAAATTAATATTGATCTGAATATTCCTCGTGTTCTTATTTACAAAAGTTAGTTGGTTAAATAGATGATGTTTACAATGTAAACAACCTAAGGTAGTTAGACGCAAAGAATGCTGATTGAGGATGTAGCGATCTATTAAATGCAGCATTATATTCTGCTGGTGTCTAATTTTTCTTGTATTTTTTTGGAAAACTTCCGCACACAATATATGTAAAAAATTATGGAGACAAATTTTTATTCTAAAGTGGGTTTTGAAGATGTATATTTTAATATAAAATCTACTTCAATCTAAAAACTTTTTCACTTTATTTTATTTTTTTATTGGTTTAAAATTTAATAATATATATGTACATAAATAAAAGAAACATTCATAAAAAATAAGCGAGAAAATCCGTTTACATTTTTAATTTGAAAATAAACTTTCACGTACAAGGGGCTGCGTCAATGATGACTAAGATGACTAGACAAAATATATAAATCTGATCTCAAGTTGTCTTGAAATTTTACAGCCTCTTTAGAATTTACACATCAACATCACAACGAACCTGTAACTGCAAATTAATTGCACGTATACTAAAATTTCAAGCAGTGACGCGTTGATAAAATCGATGTATATT
This sequence comes from Gymnosoma rotundatum, assembly GCA_916610165.2. NCBI lineage: Eukaryota > Metazoa > Arthropoda > Insecta > Diptera > Tachinidae > Gymnosoma > Gymnosoma rotundatum. The sequence goes on from OU744336.1 coordinate 54,158,354, forward strand.
ATAATGTACGCCACGCATCAAAGGGCTAATATCTTCAGGTTAAATGAAACTCTTAAGGTTCCAACGGCTAATACAAAGCAAAAAAAATGTATAAGACGAGTTATTTTTATTTACAAGAGTTAGTTGGTTAGATAGTTAATGCATCATTATATTCTGCTGGCGACTAATTTTTTTTATGTTCTTAAGAAAACGTCTGGAGACATTTGTAAAATAGTTTTTCCTTTCCAGAAAAAGGTTTTCAGAAATTAAGCGAAAATCAATTTCAATTCGTTTATAATATCTACAGTTCAACTCCTATTAAAAAAAAAAATTAAATGTTCTTTAAAACTTATTCGGTAATGACTTTGATTTTAGTCGTCAAGTTTTACACGTATCTCAGTAAAAATTGATAAAGTATTAAACATTACAAAAATTTATCCATCTAAAAAAAGTTAAGGTTTATTGTTTTATGCATAGCTATTTTAAAAGATTGTGCTAACATAAATTTTTTTTCATAAAAGTAATTATTTTTTCCAACTATAATTACCCAGCAAAAAATTAGACATTACCTTAAAAATTACTTGCCATATAATGACTTACTTTTGTGATTGCCATATTTTGTTACTCGCTTACAAAACACATTACAGTAGTTTCCAAAAAAGGAAGAAGTAATGGAACTAGTTCTCTATGTTAAAACAGACTACCGTACTAATGGCACTCATTATTTCCTACAATAATTAAAGTAATCGATTCTCAGTAATTGATTATAAAAGTCTAATGCCTTGTTAAAATCATTAAGTTGGCAATCTAGTTTGGAAGTACTTCTGCCAAAAATGCTTAATTCCACACTCGATGACCTTTTCAAAAATTTTTTTGCTGGGTAGTTGTTAGACAGTTTTATGAAAAGTTAATTTTTAGTAGGGAAACCAATCACAATTAAAATAAAATCATAAGCATTGAATGATAGTTAAATTCATTTTATTATCATTATTTCAAACAATGCTAATGAAATTTCAATCTTAATTACAGTAACAGATGAAGAAATAACTACTTTACGATTGTGCACTTACAATTTTATCATTTATTGAAAGTTTTTTTTTTATTTTGTCCAAATTTTCAAAGCAATATAGTTTTGAAAGCTTACTTAACCTAATGACATTTAGCATAAGTAAAATACAATGTTAAAGACATTTAATTTTGTCCTCTATGACTTTGCTTTTGCCTACAAATTTTAGGTGTATTGTTTCTTAATCAATCAAAACTAAATGCATTTCAACTTTGAAATTTTCCATCAACAAAGGTAGTTCGTATAACAATCATATGCTTCCTCTTGAAAACATGTCCTGTGCTGCCATGTCGAGTAATAGATTGATGTAGTAGTCACAGACACAAAAGTAATTTTCATGCAAACGTGAACGCAAAAGTCGTCAATCATTCTCACACTTGTTTTTCGCCATGTTGTCTCGTTCTTGTGTTTGATTCGTTTTTTATTCTTCAATAAAAGAAATTAAGTTAATGTATAAAAGAAATGATTAGGGAAAAAAAACAAACAAAATTTGAGACCGTAAATCTTTGATAACGTCTTTAATAACAAATATGTAAATAAAATAAAATTATCTATTAATAATTTAAGGCCAATAAGTATTTAATCTACTTTATTTAATAGTTAGTTTGGTCAGTGTCAGCGTTATTTGCGATGCGCTTACATTAGTTGTGGTAGTCAAGCCAGAGTGCTGCGGTTACATAGGTTAGTGGCAGCGTCGTAGGCTGGGTGATAACAGGTGATCGGTAGGAAGGGCCAGCAGGTAGGCAATCACCAGTCTAGAAACCAATCAGCGGCAACGACGATACGCAGTCCGGACAAAATTGTAGGCTCAGAGGCTAGCGGCACACGGCAGTAGCGATTTTAACAGTCGATCTGCGGTGACCACAGTCAGCGGCAGCGCCTAGAAGTAGGCAGAACAAACACTTGGCTGCATTGATGGTGGTCAGTAGTGTTTGTAGCTGGACGATTTTACTATCACTGACAGTGGAGGTAGCTAAGCCGGGCACTTGGCCTAACAAACGTAGCAACTGTCGCACAGCCGCGATGTATGGCGGCTACTATGGGAGAGCTAGGCAGTGCAACATAAAACCGAATGTAGTGAGTAAATTAATCATTTTTGGTGGAGGGACTTCCCAAAAAGATGATGAACCTAATGATTTTAAAAAGGCATAAAACTGAGAATTAATTAAGTTGCTTATTGAAGGAAATAATTATGATCATTAGTAAGAATTTTAAGGTATTCTCTTTTAACTTTAAGAACTAGTTCAATTACTACTTCCTTTTTTGGCAATCACAATAATAGCAATTATGTGGCAATGTAAGGCAATGCCTAATTTTTTTTTCTGGGATTCTCCTGTAAAGTTATTATTATGTGAGTTAAGGCATTTCTATATGATGATAGTGTATTTTTGTTTTAAGTTTTTTGAATTTTTTCTTGTTAAGAATTAAAGTGTCTGCCTTCAGCGGTTTAAAAAAGGCCACGTACGTTAATAATGCATCACTATTGGGACATCCTTCGAATACAAATTCAATTTGTTGTACTTATTGCTATAACGTTCTAAAAATAGCTATGTTTTTATGTTTATGAATTCATATTCAAAATACCCTTTAATTTCAAGTGTTTGTTGTTACAGCGTCTTTATTCGTACATCTTCTGTTAAATTTTAACAGTCTATATATTACGTTTCTAGAGATAGATATTGTACTGAAAGAAACTGTATTACGTTTTGGCTTTTTATATAACTCCTAATATACATAAACTGACCGCTGATAATATGCATCAAACGCATTTGTTCACTCAAAAAACTTAAACATTAACTGTTTGCAGTTTATTTAAGAAGTTTTCAGTAAAGTTAAAAATAAATGAAAATATGGTTATTTTAGGAAGAAAATTTTTGTTTAACTTTTTTTGACTGTTGTTAGAGAAACAAACGACAAAAATATACTGATTTTCGGTGCAGTCAAAATTATCAATTAATTTTTACCTGGTTTCAGTAAAAATGAAATACTTAATTAAAAAAAAAGTTTGTCAGTAGAAAAGCACTATTTTACAATAGCTTTAAAATATAACATAAAAAATATTAACTTTTGGAAAATATGTCACTTATAAAAAATACATTTAAAACAAAATAATTTATGGTAGGAAAACATCAAAAATGTATTGGTAAGTATTTTACATTACAATTTGCATTATGTTTTAAGGCCTCGTTATGCGAACGTTGATGTAAGAAAAACTTAACGTATTTTAACGTACGGTCGTTAATGTACTTATAGAAACTTTACAAATGTGACGAATGTCAATAAAATAAACAAAAACAAAACATTGTGCAGCACAATGTGCTTGTAATATTAATTTCAAAAGCCCGAAAAGAATTTAAAAATGGATATTGAGGATTAATTTACTGATGTCCATGAAATAAGTACAATTGTCTTGCAAAAAAAAAACTATAAAGCCGAAATATTAAATTACAAAACCTAACACAATTTTCAATTTGCTGAAGCTGTTCAGAACAGTGTTGAGATTTGTGGCATAGTTACAGGCACTGTTCCGTACATGTAAATTTAGAAAAAGTACTAATTTCGCTTCGAAAAATATTTTACATTGCAATATGTGCAATGTATCGACAAATTTAATTATCTGTTTTAAAAAATATTATTATGTATTTAATGTAACTATTTATTTATTATACTTTTATTAAGCAAAATAATAAAAACTGATGAATGATACAATTATTATCAATACTTTAAAAGTACCTAAAAAGGGCAAATGTGCCGCAATGGTACTTATCACATATAATTCCAGCACTATCTTACGAATGTCACGTAACAATGCCGTCAAAACCTATTTTATACAGGTTGAAGCGTTACGGAAACGTGACAGTTAATTTCGGTAAGCGTTTGCATTGTTTTAGTATATTTAAAAACAAACGGCCGTTAGGTTAGCTTACGTGGACGTTCGCATAATTGTACCTTTATAAAATAATGTTCCCTTTTTACAGGTACAGAATATAGGAAATATATATTTTGTGGTCTTTAATATTTAAAAGATTTTAGCAAGGTATGTAGCTTATTTAAAGATTTGAATTACAGACATATCGCTCATTTAGTAATACATACATCACTCAAAATTTAAAATTTTTGTGTTAATCATACAGAATTGTTAGTCAATTTATTTATGCCCTTTGTACGTGAAACGTTTTAAGAGCGTAAGTCGTTATTTCTTTTCATGTTTAGAAACTTTGTCTGCCAATAAGTAGTCGTTGAGAAGTGGAGTAAACTTCATAACGTGAAGATCATATCGCTTTCTAAAACATTGTCAAATTTCGTTTTGTGACTGTATATAATATAATTTTGATGAAAGTTTTCTTAAATGGATGATTTATTTCTGAATCATTTTACTAACTGTATGAGAACTTTAGCAGTCTGACATTTTTCTAAATGGTAAGAACAAGTCAAAAACTGCGATTAACCCTGGGAAGGTTTTTTTTTTGAGTTAAGGCGTTCTACCAGTAAATGAGCGATATGAACTTTAAGTGTTGTTTACAGTGACTTGAAAAAATTAATATCGAAAAAAATGGAATTAACTCGTGAACAGTTTCGTGCCATCATTTTTCACAACTTTCAACGTGGATTATCACGACAAGAGTGCATTGATGAACTTAAATCTTTGTATGGCGATGAAGCACCATCCTATAGCACTGTGAAAAATTGGTATAATGAATTTAATCGTGGCCGAAGCTCGCTCAAAGACGAATTCCGTTAAGGTCTTCCAAAACCGGCTGTTGTGCCAGAGAACATTGATGCCGTTCGTGAACTCATAATGCAAGATCGACTTGCGACATACCGAGAGATAAAAACATCCTTGGACATTTCTTCCACAAGGTTTGTTCTCGTTGGATCCCGCACAATTTGCAAGTCGCTCAAAAAGAGGCTCGTGTCGATTGGTGCAAAGAAATGTTGCAAAAATACGACTGCTGTGCTTCAAAATACGTTTATAAGATCGTCACAGGTGACGAATCATGGATCCATGCGTATGAGCCCGAAACGAAACAACAATCGACCATGTGGGTCTTCAAAGACGAGCAAAATCCAACGAAAGTTGTTCGTGGAAGAAGCACTTCGAAGCAAATGGTCGCCTGTTTCTTCGGCAAAACTGGTCATGTGGCGACTGTTACGCTTGAGCAACGTAGGACGGTCACTTCTGAGTGGTACACTACAATTTGTTTGCCTGAAGTCATCGGAGAAATTCGAAAAACCAACAAGAGAAGGCGAATCATTGTTCACCATGACAATGGGAGCTCTCACACATCGGCTCAAACTAGAGCGTTTTTGACCGGCCAAAGCGTCGAATTAATGGGTCATCCACCGTACAGCCCTGACTTGGCACCTAATGACTTCTTCTTGTTTCCGCACATCAAGAAAAAATGCGTGGTCAACGATTTTCATCGCCAGAAGCAGCTGTTGAAGTGTTTAAAAACCATGTTTTAGAGGAGTCTCAATCGGAGTGGCAAAAATTGTTTCGACAACTGGTTTGAGCGCATGCAAAAGTGCATAAATCATGCTGGAGAATACTTTGAAAAACAATAAAACCATTTTTGATTATAAATATTCGCAGTTTCACTATTAGGCCAGAAATATATAGAGCAGCCCTCGTATGTTACCAGAGCGACATAATTCACCACATCTTTTGAACTTTTATTTTATTATTTAATTAAACATTCAAAATTTATTTAGAATAATAGGTAGAAATATTTATTTTCAACAACATAATTATAGAATTTTTTCAATATTTCTAAATTCCTAAAATAACTTTTTTCACGAAAAGTATCTGTATATTTCGCCAAGAAATTTGTTAGTTTCGTAATAACCTAGTGTACTTCCATTCTACCATCGTATTTAGGTAAACTTTAAGTTCAGTGTAGGAAAATATAATTCAATGTTGATTTATTATTTGTAAACGATTTAATATAACCACCACTTAATAAATAATAGCAAAAAAAAAAAATTTTAACATAAATTTATTAGCAGCATAATTGTAGTCGCTTTACACTTTTGCTTAACAATCTTTATGTTAACATTTTTTTGTATAATCCGCTACTTCCTAAATATAAATTCTCCATAAACTAAATGAAAGTATTTCCCTCAATAAAAACTTGAACCAAAAACGAGAACAAGAACAAAAAAGTTACTGAAGTCTAACGAAAAAATTGCAATTATTGTTATGAATAGCGAAAAGCGGAAAAACAATTAAATAAATGTTATTGCCAACTGCTACTGTCATTGTTAAATGTATATATTTATTTATATATTTTTATCATTGTAATGGCCATAAAGGTACAATATAAAACTTTATACAAATCCAACAAAAACTTGTGCAATTGTGAAAATAATAAGTAAACAATGAAAAAGTATAAAAAAATAAAAAAGTTGCTAAAAAATTAATTCGAGTAAAGAAAAAAAGTTAAATGTGCAGGATCAGATGCTCCATTCCGTTCTGTAGCAAACAGTTCAAAATAAAAATAAATAATTAAATAAATAATCCTTTAATTGAATTTTTTTACTCGTAATATTATTTTAAGCAACAATTAAATAATATATTATTTACTTAAAATAAAAATTTTCTTAAATAAATTCTTAAATTAAATTGAGATTTGGATTATTTTTTTTTTCTAATACATTTAATGCGTAACTTACACTTCTGCTATGCCATGCTATGTATAATGGTAGGTTGAGATCGGGCATTTACAGAACATGAGATTTACTAACGATCAGTGTTGCCTTTTGGTTACGTTTTTTACATTTTTTAACTTTTGAAGGCTCCACGTAACATGTATAATTTTGTTATATATAAAGCCAAATTTTCGTAACTTTTGGTACAAAAAACAAAGTAATATGAAAGAGTACGTGTTTCATTATTTGAGGTAAGAATCCGCCTGAAAACAGTAACCTTTCTTAACAAAGAAATTCAATTTTAATAACAAAGGTTAGCTGCAAATGCAACCAAAATCTTATATAAAAAATTAGTTTCAAAATATGTTTTACATCGCTGAAGTTTTTACTCTGTTAAATTCGAAATGTTTCTTGCTGCATGTTTAGAAACAGCAAAATGTTTCTGGCAGCAATTCTTTCCAACTGTGAACTAATATGAGCTGCATTTCGTGCGGCATACTAAGCATTCTGTTTAAACTTGAGAAAATTTTTAGCAACTGCAGTTATTCAGCTTGAAAAATTTGACAACCGTACCAGAAAGTGCCGGATTATATTACAGAAAAATTGTTAAGCTCTGTACAGACGGTTGTCAGGTCTTACAATATTGTCAGACCTAACAATGTACTGACAATGACGAGGCAAATAAAATTGTAAACATAATTCACACGATTGAAAGACATTTGTCAGAAAACTGACAATTCCATTGTAAGACAATTATCTGACAATAAATTTATCTGACAACATTGTCAGACAAAAAATTGGCAGTTCACACGGTAGTAAGAATTGCCAAGTGTCAGAATTAAAAAATTCAAAAGACATTTTTTTTTTAATTTTTTTAATGTAAATTATTTTAAAAGGTTAAAAAATTTTATCAAAACTGCAACGATTCTAACATTTTACGTTTTTAGAGAGGATCAAAAGGAATAATTCTTGCAAAAAGAAAAAAAAAAACAGATTTTAGCTATTTGTCTAAAAAGGTTCAAAAATTTGGCCACATACATCAACTATTGAGACACCCCTTATTTTTAGTTTTAACTATTTATATTTTTTAATATATCATACAAATTAGTGCACACTTTGTCTAATTTTCCAGTGTTTGTATAAACCGGTACAAAGATAGGGCTATATACATTCAAAATTACATCAGGTATGAGCACACCCTCTAATTTATAAATTCAAATTGTATACTTGCTCTTTTAGCGGACTTAGCAATACAAGTGCTTAACTTTTTCACTTTTTTTCATTTAATTTTATCTGACAATGATATCGTTGTCAGATGTTTAAAATTTCCAACATATAACAATTTATTTTATACTGACAATGCCTGACAATGTTCTGACAATGCAAATAAAAGCATTCAAACAATTGTAAGATATCTAACAACTTATTGTCAGGTAGAAGTCTGACAATTTTCTGAGAATGGTTTTTCTGACAATATCGTCAGACAACGATTGTAAGTTCAAACGATTGTTAGGCGTTTTCTGTATATTTTTCTGACAATACTGTAAGATCTGACAACCGTCTGTACAGAGCTTTAGTAAGATTTTATGGAAGCGCAATATTTCAAAGAAAAAGGTAAAACGGATTTATTAAAAAAAATCCTACATTAACTAATTTTATTAAATGGTGAGAACATGCGCTCTCCCATACCGAAACGTTAGTACTGAGTCCGAATTGGAATCATCATGAGTATTATAGGTATGAATTTGTTTTTCATACGTTTTTTTTTTTCTTTTTTGTAAATTTGTTTTGTTTTTGTTCAGTAAATGAATTTGTTGCCTTGTTATTTTCCTTAAAATATGGAATAAAACTTTTTACTATATTTTAAATAAATTACATTAAATGATTATTAAAAATTTCAAAAATAAGGTTTAATGAAAAAATTTTACTTTTTTGAAGAAATATCGTAACACTGGTGACGAACCCTTTTATGCCCGAATTAAAATGGGGTGGGACAAAAATTTTTCAGGGCGTATATGTGTTAAGTATGACTCATGAATGCGTTGATAAGTATTTCTAAGTCCTATGTATCATGGTTCGGTAGTTACAGAAATTGCAACAGCTATTTTATAAAAGTATTATACAAAAACGGATAACTTTCTTAAGTTCCCTTTCTTCTAAATAATAATCTTACCGCTATATAATTATTTTTTTCGCTTTGTTTCGCAATATTAATATTATTATAATAATTTTAAACACTTTTTATAAATACGCTGTTTTCATAAACCACTCTTGAATATTTGACACTTTAAAGAACTCCTACTGAATAAACACTTGCATAGCTAAGATTAAAACAAGTGGCTATAAGCCTTCGCCAAACGTAAGATTGCACAAAGCGAAAAAACAGAAATTAAGAAAATAAAACTAACGGGAATTACTCGTGGAAGCATATAAATACAATATTGCATATAGGCAACAATGAGCAGAAGAGGGTTAATGTTATATGTCTGAGGCGTGTACGCAAATAAAAAAGAAAGAGGAACTGCATACGCCAAAGATGCATGATCAATGGTGAATGCTTGGTCTTTATTATGAAGACTCTGAGTATATAGCATATTAAAGAACAAACGAAGATCTTCCTGATTAATTGAGCTCTGCTAAGTAAGAGGCTTCTTTCCCAAAACTTGTAGAGTGCAGGTACAAAAAGAAAAATTTTCGGGAATAAATTGATGTTAGGAGCAGAGTTTTCGTCTCTGTTTTATAACAACTAGCAGAAGAATGAAAGACGAAATAGAGACCAATTCTAATCCAGAGAAGTAAGATTGATGTGGGTGAAAATACATAATGGTATCGCATTAATTCAATTTGCAGATGTCATTTCAAGAAAAGGATCAGCTTCTACATTTTGTGGACAAGAACTTAGAAAAGCGTAATGAAGTGCTTTAAATCGAAGCACTTGGAGACGACTATATACAAGCGGGCTCTAATAGTGTTCAAGAAGCAGTTAGACTGCGCTTATAAAAACCAGGCAGCCTAAATCACGTGCCAATATCCAGCCCTTATTGGCTTTGGAATAGAGACCAGAAGCAGTAGAATATTAAATTTCGTTACCAAGGCCTAGCAATATGGCTGAACTCAGTTCTGAAAAGGAATTTTAATTTGTTATAATTTAACAGCTAGAGACTACTAGTTTATGGAAAAAGCCTGCCGAGTTAAGTGAGAGTTGTAATCTGTTACAGGATAAAATTTGTATCGCTGATATGTTATTACTAAACAGCTTTAAAAAAAACCATAGGACTAAAAACTCGCTGGCTTTTTTCTGTAGTTGCAAACCATTCCCAATCTGATCATTCCTCTTTTCTCTCTCACATTAATAACTTCTAAGTCAAGCGTAGTTTACAACGAAATATAATGATTTCTTTTTTTTTTTGCTTAAACAATTTATAAAGCAGTCAAGAGTAACATTAAATCAAAGCATTTTAGTACTGTATATATTCGCTGATTACACTGTACAACAAAATCAAATTTTTTCAAAAATTACAAGGTCCGGGCTATAAATTCTGATAGAGGAGACAAAAAAAAGAGATACGTGTATCGGCGTTTTGAAAGTTTACATCTGAATTTCATTTGAGAGGGGGTTAAAATTTCCCAGCTCTGGCACATTCTTATTGTTAAACGGCTTAAAAAACCATGTGACCCTTACATTTTAGGTATAAAATGTGTTCAGCAAAATTATGTAAAATGTTACGGAGAATATTTTTGTAGAAATTTTAACCCTCTAACTCCTCAAGATATGGGTCTTTTTTGTCCTTCTTTTAAAAAAGAGCAAAAAACACCATTAAAACAGGGTTTTAGAGGGTTAAAATGTTCCACAAAAATGTTACCCGTTAAATTTTACTATAAGTCCCTGAATACACCAAAAAAGAAAATTCAACCATAAAGTCAGAAATAAGACGCAACAAAAGAGAGCTTAGGGTTAATTTCGCATGTATTAAGAATTTTGTTTTAAAGCAAATTTAGATAGCATTAATTAAATTTTTTTAGCTCTAGGCAATTCCACTTCATTATCATACAATGTCCAGCATATTCCAGCGATAAGCGAATGAATGCTTTTACCTTTATCTTACGAAAATTGTTATTACTTACTGCCCTTTTATTAACCAGATTTTATTACGTGTGAAATGGGATAATAATTGTGGTTTTAAAAAATCTGTTTTAGAAAAAACCAATTCGAGAGTGTCCAAAGACCAAAAAAAAAAAACAGGTAAATATAAAAAAAATTTCAATTAAACATTAAAAGAAAAATGTTTCATTTAGAATAACAAATTTGAAAAAGCAATTAAATTCTATGATATATCAGGTCAATTTGGATGTACAAAATAATGTAATTAGTAATTCTGGCTTTTAAAATTCCACAAATTTGGGAATGTCCCTAAATAAAACTAGGTACTAGAATATTTATCAGTGGTATTGCGATAGGTAAATAATTTCAGTTGAAACTGAAAATGTTTTCAAATGTGATGTGAAAAGGGTAATAATTTCGGTTGTAAAAAATCTGTTAAAATTGCATTTGGGAATGTTAAAAAAGGTTAAATAATACTTATGTATGAATGAATTACTGCAATAATAAATATCGATGTTTTCTATATTATAAATAGAACTAGGTAGTTATTGAACACTAAAAATTAAAATGTTTTAGTTAAAAACTCCTCTTCTACGCAAATTGAGTCCTTTTCTGTGTTTTTCTTATTCAAGTAATTTTGTTAACAGCAGTTGCATTCAAGTTTCAAAAGATTGACCATCTCATAGTAATATTAAATTGATTAAGAAAGAAACTTAGTTTACGTGTAAGATTTGTTGTGGCAAAAATGTCTAATTGTTTGAAAAAATTAGATTTGTTTTGCTATATCTGCGGTAAACATACTATACCGGAATATAAAGTTACGTTTTTCAATAATAAAGTTGAAGGCATCTATAAAAGGTATTTTGAGCTAGAAGTTTTTCGGGATGAACTGTGGACGCCGAAGCATTGCTGTCGCATTTGTTATAATGGCTTAATTTTGTGGTCCCAAGGTAATTATTTTTTTTTGTTCTAAAACTATAGTTTTATTTTTGAACTCTCGCTGAAGGTCAACGAAATTCAATGCAGTTTGGTATTCCTATGCGGTGGTTAGATCCAGGTAAACATAATGACGCTACGTGCTACGTTTGCCAAAATATTTCCATATTAAAGTTGAATAGATATAGGCGAAAGAGTTTTGTATACAATTCCGCATTCTGACGAACTTCCAGTACCTGTGCTACAACTTCGAAGTCCTAGTCATTATGTTGATGGAACCATCGCTGAAACAGGAACCTTTTATTGCGCAGATAGTGATTACACAGGAATTGAAGTTATCCCAAGACCAACATTAATGTCTCAAGAGCATTTAAATGCATTGGCTCGGAGACTGAATCTGTCTAAAAATAAATCAGAAATTTTAGCTGCAGACTTAAAAGGTCTTCATCTACTTGAACCTGGTGTCAATGTTACCAGCTTTCGTAAGCATCAAGACAGCTTTCTGCCATTCTTTTCAGTAAACGATGATAACACGTTTGCTTATTGCAACGATATTAAAGGAATAATGAATGCAGTGAATTTTGAGTATAACCACGAGGACTGGCCTATATTTATTGATTCATCTAAGAAGAGTCTAAAAGCTGTACTTCTGTATTACGATAATACCAAAAACCCGATTCCAATTGCCTACGGAATGAACATTAAAGAAAGCTATGATTCTATAAAACTAATACTGGACTCCGTAAAATATGAAGACCATAAGTGGCGGGTCTGCTGTGACTTAAAAGTCGCTAGTTTCCTTTCAGGTATGCAGGCCGGATACGTTAAGTACGGATGCTTTTTATGCACTTGGGATAGAAGATGGAAGGGTGACCAATATTCCAAAAAACAATGGAAGCTAAGAGCTGAGGGAACATTAGGAGAGCAGAATATTGTACGTCAAACATTGGTACCAACTGAAAAAATTCTCTTACCCCCATTGCACATCAAACTTGGTATGGTAAAAAAACTTTGTTAAATCTCTGGATATAAATGGATCAGCATTTAATTTTCTGAAAATAATGTTTCCAAAATTAAGTGAAGCAAAGATTAAAGAAGGTATGTATATGTTCTACAAGTCGTTGTTATTGTTAAGAGTCTTAAAATTGGTTTCATACCAACAGGTGTTTTTGTTGGTCTAGATATAAGAAAGCTAATGCTAAACGCTTACTTCGACGAAACGCTTTCACCAATTGAGCTTGATGCGTGCACTCAAAATATTATGTAGGTAAATTTAAATGAAAAAACACTTTAAACGACTACTTTTTCATTTAAAAAACGGTCCACTTACATTTCATTTAAATTAAATGTAATTTACAATTGTTTTTGAATGTTGATTTTATAACTAACAAAATATGTAAAAACAAGTAATTTTTCTTTTATTCCAACGCACGAGAAAACAACCTACCAGAAAAGTAAAAACTACTGTTTTTTCATTTATTTCAACTAACAAAATGTAACCTACCAAAACATTAATAATAACTGTTTCTGTATTTATTTTAATTTATAAAATTTTACCTACTAAAACAGTAAAATTAACTGATTTTTGCTTTTATTCCAACTCTCTAAAAGTAACCTACCAAAACAATAAAAACTACAGCTTTCTTATTTATTTTGAAAGTCAATAGATTTAATTTATTTATTGATTATTTATACTATTTTGATACACAAATTCTTTTTGTTTTTTTGCTTAAATTGTTGTTCTTCCTTGAAAGTCCAAGGATTTCAGGATAGTTCTATGCTGAAAAAATAATGTACTTTTACAAAATTGTTTATGTTTTTGCAACCAATAATTAAAGTACATATCGCTCATTTAGAAATAGAACGCCTTAACTCAAACAAAAAAATCATTTCAAGATAATCACAGTTAACGTTTTCATCTTGTAAAAGGTCGATAATTTTAAAAAGATCGTCTTTTCAAATGTATATACATACACAAAACGAAATATGACGATGTTTTAAAAAGCGATATGATCTTCACGTTATAAAAAATTTTATTTTTTGGGTTATAACGTTGTGTTACTAAATGAGCGATATATTTGTAATTAAAAAATTTAAATGACATACCTTTGTTTAAGACCAACCAATGGACCCAAGTGGGCTGTGGCAACACGGCTGCCTGCCTAAAGACTACAGAATTTAGAAGAGAATACCTGCAAAAACATTATTTTTTAAAACATAATGCAAATTTTAAATACTACTCGTATGTAAGAAACTTACCAATATTTTTTTGATGTTTTTCTTTCATAAATTATTTTGTTCTAAATATATTTTTTATAACTGACATATTTTCCAACAGTTTATGTTTTTTATTTTATATTTTAAAGCTATTGTAAAATAGTACTTTTCTACTGACGAACTTTTTTTTTTTAATTAAGTATTTCATTTTTACTGAAACAAGGTAAAAATTAATTGATAATTTTGACTGCACCGAAAATCAGTATTTTTTTGTCGTTTGTTTTACCAACAACAGACGAAAAAAGTTAAATAAAAATTTTCTTCCTAAAACAACCACATTTTCATTTATTTTTAACTTTACTGAAAACTTCCTAAATAAACGTCAAACAGTTAATGTTAAAATTTTTTGAGTGTGGAAAAGCATTAAGGAAGTGATATACAATGTCTTAGGCAAAAATCGTTCTCCTACTGCTCGAATATACGTAGGCACCATGCTTAGAGCTTTTGAAAAACCAGGCGTTCATATGTCAACAAAAATTCATTTTTTAAATTCCCAGAAACTGATGAGCATGTCTGAAAAATTTCATCAGACATGCGCACCCATTGAAGAACGCTATAAAGGTAAAAGCATTCATTCGCTTATCGCTGGAATATGCTGGACATTGTATGATAATGAAGTGGAATTGCCTAGAGCTAAAAAAATTTAATTAATGCTATCTAAATTTGCTTTAAAACAAAATTCTTAATACATGCGAAATTAACCCTAAGCTCTCTTTTGTTGCGTCTTATTTCTGACTTTATGGTTGAATTTTCTTTTTTGGTGTATTCAGGGACTTATAGTAAAATTTAACGGGTAACATTTTTGTGGAACATTTTAACCCTCTAAAACCCTGTTTTAATGGTGTTTTTTGCTCTTTTTTAAAAGAAGGACAAAAAAGACCCATATCTTGAGGAGTTAGAGGGTTAAAATTTCTACAAAAATATTCTCCGTAACATTTTACATAATTTTGCTGAACACATTTTGTACCTAAAATGTAAGGGTCACATGGTTTTTTAAGCCGTTTAACAATAAGAATGTGCCAGAGCTGGGAAATTTTAACCCCCTCTCAAATGAAATTCAGATGTAAACTTTCAAAACGCCGATACACGTATCTCTTTTTTTTGTCTCCTCTATCAGAATTTATAGCCCGGACCTTGTAATTTTTTGGTGTGTTGTACAGTGTTATGAATGCAACTTTAATATGAATCTGTATTACACATACAATCAAACAATTGATATCGAGAGTAGTCAATAATACTCTAATAAAAAATTTACAATGAAAACACAATGTAAAGAGAAATTTCATGTAGAAATAAAACTTTTACAAAAATGCAAAGAAAAAGAATAAATTTAAAAACAGTGCCAGTGCCGAACGAAAGAACAGCAAATAAAAATGATGAACAGGACAACACTACACACAGCCATGAGAATGGCTAAAGTGTATACATATTTATTGTGCTGAAAGCGTTTGTGTTAAATAAGAGTTGACAGCTTGCTTTAATGAAAAGAGAAAAACAGCAAAAGATTGATAGTATGTCAGCTGTTACAGACAGTTGGAGTTTATTGGCCGCATCGAAAATGATGATAATGTTATGAACTGCAATTCACTTAACTTTTTATTAATATATAAATTTTTACGATTTCTTTTAATTAACGCAAAGAATAAAATAAACGAAATGAAACTTGCATTTTATAAAGAAATTTCAACTATTAAAAAGATGATTCCCTCCAATGACCGAAAAAGTTCTGCACAAAACGAGGATATTAACTTAGGATGATTGTAGCATAAAATTCTACCATAACAAAATATAAGTTTTTATTTGGCACTCTTAACTTTATCTTTAAAATTTTACTTTAATAGTTTTGTACAAAATACATTAACTTTTCAAAAGTATTGTTCATTAATTAAAATAAAAAACAATTCCAACTGAACTTAATCGTTGATTTTTGTTTTCAATTTATTTATAAATTTTTTGTGTTTAAAAATGGAAGAATTGAAAGAGAACGAACAAATGGAATCAACGTAGTATATTATTCAGGAATATGGTAAATATTCCTTAACTCTAGCACATCAGCGTCAAAAAATTCTTGAAAAGGTAATCGAAAGTAGCTTGGTGAAAGTACTTTCCAACTAGATTGTAATGTGTTTTGTAAGCGAGTACCAAAATATGGCAATCAAAAAAGTAAGTTATTATATGGCAAGTACCTTTTAAGGTAAAATCTAATTTTTTGCAGAGTCATTTTATGAAATGGTTAAAGCTGTTACGAGTGAATAATTTACGCTTCAATGGTGGCAAACAAGAAACATTAAACAAGTGATGAATTGATGAATAACCGCTGCAGGTTAAGAGACACAACTATATATTACAAAAATTAGAAGACGCTCAGTAGTACGTATCTGATCTTTCCTTGAAGAACCTCAGGATTATTTTATTGTTTAAATCTCATAAAATGTCTCCGCTCCACATTAAGTATTATTATTAATGATGTGTGAAATTATTAGAACGACCTTAAACTATCTAGTGGTCGTCGACAATTGGAGAAACTGCTATAACTGAGAATGCATTGGTGATTTTGCACTGAGAAACATTTTAGCGTTACAATTATAATAATTTATAAGAATATTGAACACTTAATACTTAAGTCAATGAATACCTTTTTAAGATACTTAGAGTTTAACAGTAAGAAATTAACAAATATATGGTTTAAGGTTTTTAAAAATATAAACAGCCCAGCAAAATCTTAGACATTTCCTTAAAAAGTACTTTCCATATGATGACTTAATTTTGTGGTTGCCATATTTTGTTACTCGTTTACAAAACACAATAATACCACACTTTTTCTAAATTTTTTGCTAGGAGTTTTTCAAGCCAAATCCACTAACTGAAATCCTTCAACTTCAAATGCCACTTTAGTTTTTTTAAAAATGTCCCCTTGAAAATAACGGGGGACATTTATTACCCACTTTTGGAAATGGGCAATAAATGCCATTTTGCTGGAAAATTCATTGTTGAAGAAAGCCATTTTAAATTTTTAAAGTAGAATTGACAATAATTTCACTTGGTCTTCGAATGATTTTTAACTAGCGGCTTCTTAATAATAAATAAAAGAAGTAAGGCAAATCTTATATACCCTTGACCATCTATGTCCATCTAGTTTAGTGAGGTAACTCCAATGAAAAAAGCAAATATTGGGGTGACAGAGAGTTAAGAAAAATTAAAAAATAATTTTACATAAAAATGCCATCGGTAAACCAGTTTTAAAATATTTTTTATTTATTTAAAGATCTTTTCAAAAATTTAAAAATTTCAGAGGCCAGTAACGCGGAAAATATGGACTAGCCCCAATTTTTTCACTTGATATATTTTTTATTATTATTTTTCAATTTTCTGTTGCTCCACATATTTATATTTTTCATTGGATTTACTTAATTTTTCCAAATAATATGGAAAAATTAGAGGTTGATGTGGTATTGTGCCCGCTGCGTCTAATGGTGTTTTCTTTTCTGATAAAAATGTTCCAATTTTTTACACCTTTGTGTTCTTTTCTAAAAATAAGTTCGAAGGTGTATCGGCCATCGCTAAATTAGCGCGTAAAGAGCAAGATATCTGTCAAAATTTCTCATGTATATACAAAATGTATGAAGCATCTCTAGATACCACGGCGTCAACGCTTAGCAATTGGAAAATCCAATTTTGACAGTGCGTTAGGAAGTGAAGTTGGCTGCTTGTTGGTTTGTTTTGTTTTGTTATGGTTGAAAAGTAATGACAATTTTTTATTTTTAAGGCAATCTAGCGGTTTTAACTCTTCTTTATTCTTATGAGTTAACATTACTGTTAAATACACAAAGTTGACGCTCTTATTTAGGGATGTCTTTCCAGAGCAAAAGCTATGAATTACATTGCTTTGCGTCTTACGCACTAATCTAGGGATGGCAGTAAACTTAAACTATTTTCTTTTGAAAATATGTTGCACGAAAAAGTGCAATTAAATGTAAGAGTAAGTATGCTACACTTTTTTTTTTGTAGTTCTTATTCTGATAAGTGATGTTTACTTTTGTTGATAAACCCAGTGTTATATTACTTTATTTTTAAAACGCTAATTAAACATAACTGACATGTAAAAGGTAGTTAGAAAATTTCAATAGCAGTTTTTGTTCTATTGTGGCTACATTTTTTTTGGATTTAGGCAACATGCAAAACATTTTGTGTGATTGTTGGGTAACTTTTATTTTCGGAAAAGAAAACGCCATAAGTTATTAACAAATAACGGCCGCAGAAATCTTATCTTATCAAAAAGTTTTTCTTTAAGTTGTTGTTCAATTAATATACAAAATATGCTGCCCTTTATATACCCTCAACGTTTTTAATGTAGACAACTAATAAAAAATACGCTTTTACTATTTTAAGAAAAGCTAATATTTATACGTATCTGTATCGTTGCTTAAAGCATCTCCTGTGCAATGCATTATCCAAATTTTTAAAAGAGCGTAAAGCGTTCTTCCTAAAGTACTGAAACCTTACACACAATATGGGAGTTACACGCAAAGAAAAAACATGGTTGCGATTGGTCACAATAACCATAATAAGTTCTTTGTAACATTGTAAAGTTGCAGAGAACAAATTATAGTTGTTTTCAGCAATACTTCAGTCACAACAAACACGTTTTTGTTGATATTTAACCATTATATGGTTACTGTGCACAAAAAATACAACATGGTTGGTTTAGCGTAAAAAATTTTTAACTACGACCAAAGTTTTATAACTTATTAAAAATAATATAATATATTTAACCATAATAATATGAAATTAATCAGAGTATGATTAAAAGCAAACAAAATAATGTTTCCGCTAAAAATATTTTGTTCTTGGTCTTGACAGAATGTTTTTCTATCAATTTAGTAAATTTTTGCCAACTTAAAGTTGAAATTGTTTTTAAAATAAAAATGTATGTACAAAATAAACAATTAAAAATAATACAGAAAAGATGGCAACAAATAAATAGGTAAGCAAAGCATTTCAAAAATAGTTGAAATATACATATGTATGTATGTTAGCATATAAATCTTTATTTTGGTCTTATAAGCACAATTGTGAAACCATTTACGTATTTTTTTTTATTAAAGGCTATCATATTATACATCAACAATAGTGCCAGATGCCAGATTAACGTATTAGAAGTCTTGGATAAATGTGTAGTCAGTACCGAAGTACCATTATGTACCGTAAATCTTCAATACGAGAATATCACGTTTACTCCATAAATGGATATTCACATGGAAATGAATGCATATAAGATACCTTTATTTGTGCTTATAAATTATATATATATTTTTTTATAAATGATTCTTGTAGCCTATGTGTTTAAGCCTTTTAATTATATATAATAAGCAATGAATTGTTTTTTTTTTGCATTTATGTTATTGAATAACTTTTGTAACAAATCAATAATAATAATAATTCAATTATATAACATGACATTTTTAACCATATGATGATGTTTTAATTTAACCATTGATTGTTTATATTGTAACATAACTATTTATAGATTTTACCATGTTATTGTTATGCTAGACAATAATATGGTTGCAACACTAGCTTTAATGTAACAATACTATGTTTTGTTAACAACCACATAATACAACCATAATATGTTGCTCTTAGATTATGGTTACCTCAACCATGTTTTTTCTTTGCGTGTAGAAACCCATACAAACGTGTTAAGGCCTTAACCAAATTTATTAAAAAACAAACCAGTTTTTTTTTCTTGATAAGGTAATGCATTTAGGAACTGGCTATAACTTTAATGCGTAACTATTCTAATATCCTACTTGTGGGTAAAATTCAAAAAATATAAAAAATTAACATTTAACATGATAATAGCTAATTTATTCTTTGTCGGGTTAAAATTATATAACAGCATTTATGTTTGTGAGTGAACATCTAATAAAATAAATGAAATAAAAAAAACGATAAAAAGAATGAGGCCTTTTCTTTTATCTTTTTTGTCAAAGTTATTTGTTTTTTCTAAATCTTATATTTCTTCATAAATTAATTCAATTTTAAAATCTCTTAATCCCAAACGATGTATTACATGTTTAAACATATTTTAAAATTTAACTACATTATTTGCTTAAGTTTTATTGGCATATTCGTAAAAAAATAAAATAACTTTTAAATGTGTTTTATGACAAATTTTCCATACAAAATCATGCTAAAATACACTTCTTATCTTTTTTAGTATTTTATGAATAAGGCAGTTACATTTTTTCTCTCACTCTGGCTTGCAGAAACAAGTATTATATAGTAAGTAAGAGTAAGGGAAATGACATCCGATTGGGATGATTGGGTTGTTACAAAATATAATACAAGTCATGTTTAAGTTTTAAAAATGATAATGAAGTGCAACTAACTGCAACAATGACTTCTGTGATTCTTAAAAACAGATTTAATTTATTCTAGTTTGCGTGTAGTAAAAATAAATCATGAGAACGGGAGACAAGATTTTGCTTTTTACAACAATTTTACTTGCACATAAGATACATACATACATAGGTTTAAAGATTACCTTTTTTAAAAAACACATTTATGTATACATCTTTTCAATGGTATAATTCTTTGAGTTCTAAACTAAGCAAAAATAAAAGACAGAAACTTAATTAGCTCAAGAAGAGATATTGCTTTGTAATATTAATATGGCTTTACATAAATAAAGAATATTTATTCCTTTTTTTATAGACTCATTAGAAACTTGTGCAAAATATTTAAAACACAGTTTTTATACTTTACCAACTTAACCATAGAAGCGCTAAGGATTTATTGCCCCTATTACGGTTACAACTCAATTCTACCTGAGTTGAAATTTTAAAATTTGGTATTATCAATTACAACTTAACCTGCCAAAAAAAAATTTAAGGTGAAATAACATTGTGTTTCAACTTTGTTGTGGTATTACCGTTTAAAACTATGTGTTAATACGGTTGACAAAAGTATCAAAAAATTACAATTCATCGGTAGCAGTTGTAACAATTACAACCAAAAAAGTTAAGTTGTCTTTGACCAAACTGAGTTAAGTTGTAAACCGTTATATGGGTATATTATTATTTTTCAGTAAATATTGAAATTAAATGTAAAGAAAATAGTAAAAATCTACGTTAATTGTGCTTAATTCCTTAACATATAAATATTTCATATTAAAAATGCAACCTAATACACATTCTTCGCATCGAACCATGAAGTAAATAATCCTTAATAAAAACAAACCTAAGCCTAACTGAAAAATATAAAAAAAAAATAAATTATGAAAAATTGTTTAGATTGAATACAATTTAAGAATCATTAAGAATGTAGAAAAAAGTAGGATTCTTAGTAGTAAAAAAATAATAATTTCAGTACTTTTAACAAACGAATACTTTGATAATATTACCCTTAATTTTTCCTTGGCGAGAAGTGTTTATTGGATCCAGCTAATAATTTTCTGAATCCATGCCTTAAATCGGATGCTACAACTTATATTTTTAGCTATTTATACACTTCTTTCAAATTTTTTCCACGGAATAATGTTTATGAATATGTGTCCAGTTTGCTTTTCACAGCAGTCAGTCATACGTGATTAGGTGTTTCTTAAAAATTTGGATAAACATTAGATAATATGAGCATAGTGCTTTTATTTTTCTTGAAAGATTAAAATGTTTTTTTTTTTTTTTTGTTTGCTATCAAAGACATATTTAAATATATTCCTATTTATCTTTATATTTTCCTTGTACTCTTCATTCTTCTTAACATATTGTAATATAATAATGTATGCTTTTTGTGCATTTAAATTTAAAAAGGAAAATATACTTTTATTATTTAAGAGTTAAATAAATAAAATGCACTCTTCTTTATATCAAGATTGTATACACTTTGCATTACAAAAAAAAAAAAAAAAACGAAAAATAAAATTTTTTTCCAATTAAAAAATGTGTCTACCCAATTTGCAGCCATTATGAGAGATATCTTTTTTAGCATAAGATAGACTTCATCGTTATTAAATACCCGATTTGTAAGTTTGCTATTAATTTAAACATTAAATTTAACAAATAATTTAAAAAACAAAAGTGTTAAATAGTTTTGAACTTTCCTGTAAAAGGGAGTAATTAAAAAAGTTTTACCATACATTAGTTTAATCATATTTTTGTGATGCATTTGCTTACTGTGTCTACAAGCAATAAAAAAGAACCGCAAAAAGTTGTAAAGATAACAATAAATTCCCCTATTTTTATTTTTATTGTGTTTAAAAATTACTGATTTTTTCTTTTATCCTTTTATGTAAAATAATTCATTTGTTATTTCTTTCTAATAAATTTTCAGTAGTAAAAAATTAATAAAAACTTTTTTTTCCATTTTTTGATTTTATTATTTTAATATTCCTTTTATGACTTCTTATTTTCCTTTTGTTTTATAAGTATGCAGTTAAAATTATTTAATTTTTTTTTTAATTAAACTTGAATTTTTACTTGATTTGTGATTCAACATTAATGTTTGATAGACTTAAAAATTTATTTTTTAGTTTTTAAGCCATTAAGAGTTTATGTTGTTAATAATTACTTATTTCGATTGATTGATTTCGTCTCTTATTTTTTAATTCTCTGTCACCCCAATATTTTTTTTAATTGCAGCTGCTTTTCGAAACTAGATTTACTTATATAGTGAAGGATATATAAGATTCGGCATAGCTGAATATAGCGCACTTTCTTGTTCTTTTTTAAAATATAATGTCGTGATTTTAAAAGAAAAATGTTAATATCAAAACTAAGACAAATTCTGATTTTGTGTAAAATTTGGGAGTTCTTATACTTTATACTTATTTTGAATTAATTACTCTGGGGAGATGTGGTTTCAAAGCGAGTGCGTTACATAACATACAGCGACTTATTAACATCAAAATTTTGCGATTGTTTGATGTCGATAAATGGACTTGTCAATAACACCTCCTGACTATTTTCTGTAGACCAGGAGAAATTTATGTTATTTGTAATATACTGCATCTAATGATCGGAAAAAGTGATCCAAAATTGGATCTACAGAATGTGCTTCCTCTTTTTCAAATAGCGTATCAAAACACACTTTACACATTATTTGTACATGTAATAGGAATCTTAAATAATCACAGCTCTCTCGCGACCAATCTTTGTGAATAATGTAGAATGCTTTTTCTGAGTCTGAGTTCAAAGGAGATATCCTATGCAACTGCCAGACCTGGAAAAAAAATCATAATTTGTCAATGTAAACCCAAATTTAAACTCATTAAGACAAATAAAAAATTAAATATGGTGACTTTTATTATTTATTATACTCTTATTATTTACCTTTTACGTACTTACCTTTAACCAAAAACCGATTTTGATATAATTTCACAAATTAGAAACAGTTTGCTGAAAGACAAATTTTCTTTAAAATTTGCAATTCTGTCTTGAAAAGTTGGATGTGTTTTGTCCTAACCTCCTCGACTAATTACTTCTTGTACATTTTTGTTGCTTAACTTTCAGTTTGTAGTGTTCCCTGCTATTTATTACAATACTTTACACTCAATCTTTAACATCCGTTTCCGCTTTATTTTATAGCTCGTTTTCCCGTTGCTGCTAGTGCTAAGACAAGAGAGAAATTCTGTCGTCATTTTTCCTCCACATTATTATTGCGGCATTTGTTAATATTTGTTGTTTGAAAAGATTAAATCATTTGAATAAAATACAATACAAATAATTCAAAGTAAAGTCTTTGGAAAATAAAACCATAACATTAAGAAAGAGGATGATGCTGTTAATAGTTTTTCAAATGTGCTGTATAAAATAACGCGCGAAAGAAATAAAAACATAACAGATAGAAATAAGGACATTATTAATTACAACTTTACTTAACTTAGCAACAGAGCGATTTTAATGACAGCTTCCTACTGCTAAGTAATTAAAAATAGCTTAAAGTTTTGGTTTGCTTTTTATAAACAATAATTAGTGGTTTTAATATAAAAGCTTTTGGGAAAAAACTACAAAAATTGCAGATACCCCAGCGTAAAAGAAGAAGAAATGTTGATTAAAGTTTATTTTAACACCACTTGGGAATTTTTCTTTAACATTGATTTTGGTATTGTTTATAATAATGACAATGAACAAAATTAAACAACTATTCAATGCTTACGATGTAATTTTAATTATAATTGTTTTTAATAAGTGTAATAAAATTTCAATGATTTCGTTTCGTTACTAATTACATTTGAATCAAAAATAAATAAATCTTAACACTCTTGTAAATAGAGCTACAATTGAAAATTTTAATAATTTATTATTTTTAAGCGAGATAGATAAGACTTGATGTGTAAGATCTAAATTTTTCTAACACCACAACTGCCAGCTCTAATAACTTACATGAAAACAAAAATATATTCCTATAGTATCTTATTTGTCCTGAGAAAGTTAAAACATAAATATTAAAAAAAAAATCTGATCTAAACTCCATTTTAAAATATTGCTCTAGTATAGTTTATGATGTGTATTTAGACAAGGAGCATATTCATTAATGACATGATTTTATACCATTTAATCATTAGTCAATGGTAATGATTTTATTAATTATTTATTTAAATTTATAACGATTGAATTTTTAATAAACTAAATTCTAAAGCAGTAGCAACTATAGGCTATCGGCTTTAATGATTCTGTTTTTTAACTTATTATCAATGAAATCTTTTCATTAAAAAGCATTACCATTAGTATAAATATTGATAACGCTAAAAAATCATTAGCATTATCAATATCATCATTCAATAATTAATTACTCCCATGTATGATTTTGATATATTTTGGATTGAATTTTTTTTTTAAGTTTCATTATTGTTTTTTTTTCTGTGTTCATATATTTAAATTGGCAGCACTGTTTTTTACGTCAAATATATTCACTTTCCTTTACCATTCTGTAAATAAAATGAAAATTTTGAACGTGTTTTACATTAACCCTGGAGTTAATGTCGACGTCGTTGACGGCATTTCAACGCCGAAAAAGTTGAAACAGATTGAACTTTTACGGCGTTGCAACGCGTTGAGATTAACTGCTCTCATACAATTTCATACGAATCAACTTTTTTTTGACATTTGACGCCGTCAACGACGTCGACATTAACTCCAGGCTAATGAAATTCTGGAGGCTATTTTTTTATTTAAGCCATGAATGCTTGATTTAACAATGTTATGAAAAATCAGTTAATATTTTGCAATTTTACTAGAAAAATTTTCGATTCGAGTTTGATCTGTGAAGACATGCTATATAAATACTACGCTGTTTCTCAACTTCTAAAGTGTTAAAACATCCTAAGGAAGAATTTTTCCATTCCAAGCAAATATTGAAAGCTGATCCATGCACTGCTCAGAAATCATGTTGCGTCTTTCAGATCGTTGTTTTGCAGAGACTCATCGATAGTTTGTCCACGACCAACAGTATTACCAAAAAGGCTTTTCTTGTAGCTAAGCTTCGTCACTTATCATCCTTGGGTCTTAATAGAGCATGCAATTTTGTTATAAGATACATGCATTTTTTCTTTGAAACCAATTCATGCACATTTTAACTCTTACAGCCAGTTTACAGAACACAATTTGCCTTTTGGACACACAAAAACGTTACCATTTCCCATGTTTGGGTTTTTAAAACGCGAATGTCATATTGTTTTTGTAAAACACGTAACAAATGGCAATTGTTTCTGTAAGACACGCATTGTAGTGTCAGACACGTCGAAAATGAGCGAAGAAAAAAAAACCATTCGTCAGGAGTTAATATTGTTGGCCAACTGCCCATCATAACACTTTCACTTATAAAAACATTTATTAGTATAATACATACATTTAAAAATTATTGTTTATTTGTATAACTATTGTTAAAACTTTTTTATTTTCACAAATTTTTGTTTTGCAGATAAAATATTTTACTTCATTGTTTGATAATTTTTTTTGTTTATTTAACTCAGCTGTTTGTTTTTAAGCTCCAAAGCAGGGCTACCATCATTTAAGGCAAAAACAAAAAATGTATAAGAAAACGTAAATAAAAATCATTAATTAATATATTGGCAATACTACGATTTGACACAACATTTATTTATACGAAACACAACGTAAGTTAAACGAAAAAACCGGAACGTGTTACACGGACGCTAATTTTTACGTTTTCGTCCATATGCCATCCGGTTTCGTTTCGTTGTTGAAGTATTATATAAACAGGTGTTAACTTTTCTTAACTTCAATTCAAAATTTGAAAAAATGCATTGGCTAACGACATGTGAAAAAAGATCCAAGTACTGAGTATGTTATGAGAAAAATTTTCGTGTTGCAGGAATTAAAGAGTGCATGTAGCGCGTACGTGCAAGAGTAAAGTTAATTTTATTATTTAAAAAAAATAAAATTTGTAATTAGTTGTTATTAAAATTATTTAATGGTTATAATATAAAAAATAAGTAAAATTAAAAAAAAAAACAGAAAAATATATTCTAACCGAAAAATAGTACTTTAACTTAATCTGAACCAAATTTAATATAAAACAAAAAATTCTAAAAAAATCAAACAATCGCAAATATTTGAGATTTTTTAAATCCTTTAATATTGAAACTTAATAATGAGAATTTAAACCTCAATTTACTTGTATGCACAAGGAAAAAATAAAAAAAATCTATCTCAACTGAATAATTTGAAAATCGTAAAACGCAAAAATTTTTATTAAAAACGTATTATCAATTCTATTAAAATGAAAGAGAAGAGATTTATTTATGTTTATTTATTATACGTAAATATGTGTATTTTAACCGAAATATGGTTAGTGAAAAACCCACACAATATTCTGATTATTTTTACACAATTCTTTGATCTCAGTGGCTACGCATGTGTGTGATTTGAAATTAAAAATAAACCTTAATTAGAAATAAATAAAATTAATCAAAGAACATAAGTAATAACAAAAGTTTCTATTGCTATTATATTAAGGAAAATTTTCGCCTTTTATTTTATTAATTCTCAAGGTCATTGATTTCATCCGTTATTTTATTATATTCTCTTAGCTAATATAACACACAATTAATCTTCTTTTTACCTATCATCAACTATCGTAATGATAATAAACTTGATAACAAAAATTTGTTTTGTATTGTTTTTAAAATTAATGAATATGAATAAGCGCAAATAAATCTTAATATAAACTAATTATAATATGAGCAACAAGGCCTCTAATCTATATAATTAAATGAACATACAATATCCTAATAACAAAAAAAAAATCAAATCTCTAGCGTTAATATAATTTTGTTATAAAAAGGAACAAGAGATAATGGCGAACATGTGTACCAATAGACACTAAATAAGTTTAAGACTTATTAATTAATTCATTGTTTTAATTATGGTTTCTTCGTTAAATTTATCCCACTCTTGGCTAAAAATGATAATTGAAAAAGAAAATAAACCAAGTATGTTGTGTATGAAATGAGAAATTTTACGAGTAATTATATATGTAATGCATGTAATCTTATGTATGACGTCAGCTTTCTGATTGGAAAGATATTGGGTATGAAAAAGGGTGACGCAATGTGAAAATTGTTAAATCGGAAAATATTATACTTAATTTTAATAATTGATTATTTCGTTAAATAAGAGTTGCTTAAAATAACTTTCTTTGAAATTGTTAATTAAGTTGGTTTTTTTGAAAGTGATATAAGTCCACTTTAGAAAAAAAACTAAGTCAATAGTCATTTTAAAGGGCCTTAGACACCTTCTCTCCATAATTACAATTACACAATTTCATAGAGTTCTATCTTGACATAAAGAAAAAAAAAACAGTTTTCCTGTACAATTCTATCGCACAAATATTTCTTTTGAATGTGTAGTAAGTCCGTTCACAAGCAGCATTAAGGAAAAAGGACCGATTCTACACTGCCCAAGACTATTATAATGCAAGATAGGTTTGCCAAAAAATAAGTTTATTTTTGTATGAAATGAAGAAAGAACACTTTGTCTCTAGAGGCAATATTAAACAACAAAAAACTACGGTTAAAGAAGTTAAAAACTGTTTTAAAATATGTTGGATGAGGTTTAAAGGTACGGTCACATTAGTCAAACATTTGACTGAAATCGGCAAATATTTATTTGCCGTAGTCTGACCACAAAATATTTATTAGAAGCAAATAACACCACAGCTGATTTTGGGCAAATAAAATTATTTGCCAGTAAACAAAAATGCTTCTAATGTGAACATAGTGTGACCACTCGACGTCAAATATTTGACTCATTTTTAGGGAAATAAATATTTGTTCTTACAAAGTTTTTGTAAGAACAAACAGAGACAAATAACAGCTGTATCAACAATGTTGCCCAGTATTTAAACTAAATTATTAAGTTTCGGAAAAACTCGCTGATAATTTTAAACTTATATGTGTATTAAATAAAAACAAAATACTGTAAGCAATTAATAATAAAATTATAGATAAAAAATAATAAAGTGCAATTTTTGGAAGAAATAGTAAATTAAAAAATTTGTCGGGCCACATATTTTTCGAGTTATATATCATCAAAGTATTTTATATATAATTTGGTATATTTCGACATTTTCGCTTCAGAATGGTGCAAAGTTTCAAAATTGTATATAAAAAAGATATTATTGGAGATTATTAAATGTTCTTTTATAAATTTTTAGTTAAGTATTGATTTAAAGTAAAGTCGCAAGAAATTATATAACTTGAAAAATATGCGTTGGCGCTAAATTATTTACTCAACATTTTGTTCTTGAAATAGTCATTCGTACAACGTAAGTAACTTTTGTTTTCATTTTGGAATTTTATATTAAACTAGACTGGAGTAAATATATCTTTACTTATGCTGAGGGCAAGTAATATTGCCGGAAGCTATAATTCGGGAATTATAGAATTTTAAAGTTATAAATTATATACTATTATGTATCTTAACATAAGCCCATGATAAGGTTGAGATGCATTTTGTTTTAAAATGCTTATAGATAACTTTAAAATGAAGTTATATATGACAACAAGCAACATGCTTTCACTTCAAGAATCAATATCAATTAATTTATATTAAACAAGACTTAAGCACGCTTAAATTTAACCAACATAAATTAAACTTTAATTAAGATTTGCATAGTGTCCACGCATTTTAACGGCTTAAAGAGACGAAAAAAGTCGGCTATGTGCAGAACAAAACCAAAATAATTCTTCAGCCCCACTCGAAGCGTCTGAATAGAGCTAAGAGTCATTAGTGAATATCCATTTTAAGCACATAAAGTGTTCTTTCATAACTTTTGATTTGCAATCAAAAGAGATATGTTCTATAAGTACTAAGCTGAAAGATTATTTTTGCAGTTAATGTAAACTGTTTTTTTTTTTCATTATAAATATATTCGTTTGACGGTATGTTATAATGTAACAATTTTTAAAAACTATATATGTACAAGAGTTTTTCCTCTATTTTCAGAAATCTGAAACATTAAAATTTCTTTAAAATTGTAGAACTTTGTATCCCAATTAAAATCTTGCATATTTGCAGTTTTATTCTTTGGGAAATTTGCTTTTTAATTTAAGCGACTTTTTACTTCAACATATAATTTGTCTACACTTATGTCAAGTAAACAAATAAACAGCTGTAGTTTGAAAAATATATTAAATAAATTAAAAGTTTTTAGAAATTTTAACCAAACAAGTGTAATGAATGATTATTTAAATTTATTGTTAAGAAGTGGGATCTAATTCCTATTTAGCTTCATCCTCTTATTGTGCTCCTTCTTTAGAACACCTTTTGTAGCTTCTTTATAGAATAGAATATGAAAAATTTTATATTGTTGCTTGGCTTTGTTCATTTGTAACTTTCATACATGGGAGTTATTCATTATAAACTTTCATCTCACATTGCCATTATGTGTAGTAGTTATTTTAATGGAATCTGTATTCATAATACATGCGGGTACATAGATATAATATCAGCCATCATTATTTGACCAACTTTTATAGTCTATGGCTATCAGCGGTGGATATTTTATTTTTATATTAAAACCTGGGATTTAAATTCTCGTACAAGGTATAGGAAAAGTATATTATAGGAAGAGAATAAAAACTTAATTTGAGACTTTTAAAAAGATGCGCCTAGAGTCTGCCTAGATGAAAAAATTTTTTCTACAGTTGTATATTTTTGTTCCATCTACAAATTGTTATTACTTGTTTGCTTTGAACTTATGTATGTATATTATACTGCAGTTAAATATTTAAGAGTAGCAACTATTTTTCATCATTTATAATTAGCATTTAATAATATTTTAAACATTTTCTTTGCAATTACTTCGAAATAATGCCGAAAAAATTGAATGGCAATAAAGACATCCCATGCGCAGCAGTTTGTGAGCAAATAAATTTACGTTTTTTTACAGTTTGATCAAATATATTTTTAAGGAAAATATTATTTTAAATGTGACCGCACATAAAACATGTTTGTCAGTATTTTATTTCACATTATTTCATAGCTGTTTGAACAAATAAAAATAGGCAAATAAATGTGCGTAGTGTGACCACAAAACAAATTTTGTATTGATTTGAAAAAATTTAAGCCAAACAAAAGCAAACAAATTTTAGGCAAATATTTGCCATATGTGACCGTACCTTAAGTTTAAAGTATCTTTATTTATTTAGCGATCTTAATGACGTTATTGTCTTTTTGGTATTAGCCCTTAATAAATTTGTCTATTCGTGTAGTTGAATGTCTTTCTATGTGTCTTTTCTATGTTTTCTATGTGGGGCTAAAAAAGTCGTTTTATTTTTCAAATAATTTTAATAATTATTATTTAATAATAAAATTTAAAAGGTTAATAGTGTAAAAAACATCACACTAATTTATTAAAGTTAGATAAAATTTTTAAATTGATTTGTTACCGCACATTAATTGAGTTATTATCTTGATTTAAATATTTTCAACATACAGGTGTTCAGAAAACCATTTGACTACAAATCACGAACCGTTTTAAAATCATCTAAACGATTTAGTGTTGTTCTGCAAGTCACGCAATTTTAAGAATTTTTTGGTGTGGTTTTATTTTTCGAAAACACGAGAAAACTGCTAGTATTTGGAGGTTTGTACACAAACTGTAAAAACGTAACCTTATAGTCTGTCTGTCCGTCCGTCCGTCTGCCACAACCCTCTTTCTCCGGAACCCTAACAAGTAGACTCTTTTACTATTTTTCACAGAAGATGTATTACTATAGCCGCTATAACAACAAATACTAAAAATTACAGGGCTTTCCAAAGGTTGCGTGAAAAAAAATCGTTTATTTTAACAAATTGGCACACTGTCAGTAAAATTATGTTCGCTATACAATTAAGTAGAAAAATATAATTGTAAATAAAACAGTGTCCCAATATTGACATTCTGACATTTAGAATTCACATAGAGACATTTAGAATTCAATATTGCCTTATCTTTTAACCCTCAAAAAAAATTTATACAGATACTGTACTGCTATGCTTTATATAAGAAAAAGCATATAAAACAAGCTATTTTCGGCTATGACGAATCTTATATACCCTTCACCATCTATGTTAATCTAGTTTAGTGAAGTAACTCCAATCAAAAAAGTGCAGTATTGTCGTGACAGAGAATTAGAAAACAAGAAAAAATTGAAGTACTACATTTTTATAATGTTACCTAAAAATGCCATCGGCTCTTAGTGGATTAGGCATTTTTTTTTTTTTAATTTTAGCATTTCCTTAAAGATCTCTTCAAAAGCTTTTAAATGATACCCATTTGATATTTTAAAAAATTTGAATATTTTTTCTTAATTTTTAATTATCTGTCGCCCATATTTTTCTTTTTTCAATTAAAATTACTTCATTGTTTCAAATAATATGGAAAAGTTAGAGGTTGGGGCGATGTTTTGCCCGCTGCGTCTAAGAACGTGGGCTGATCCAATAGCACTTCTTTCGACAGTATGTCTAATCGATTTACATATTTTAATCGGCTTCGCTATACATAAGAAGTCAGAATATAAATGGATATTGTAGAAATTACAAACGGAATGACCAACTTAGTTATACCCTTTTTCCACTTTTTGTGGTGAAGGGCATAAAAAATAAAATAAAATGAAAGATATCCTCGTAGCAATGTGATTTTATCATGTAGGTCCCTATTTTTTTGAACCTTAGTAGGCCTATACTATAAATTTACGTAGGATATGTATTGTTAAGTCACTTCAAAAAAGAGTACAAAAAATAAAAAATAAAAGGTGGCCTAATAGTAACGTCACGCAATTGCACTGCAATGCGTCGGACAGCTGCTTATGTCGATAAAGGTCTAATATCACAATCGTGCAATTTTAATAATAATCCATGAAAATAAAACTGCTTAATTGTAAACGTTTAAACAAACAACACCTTCCATGTAATTATAAATTTCGTTAGCATTGAATAATAAATAATTCTAATGGTTTTTACATTACCTTTATTTTTAATGCTTTTTAATACAAATTGGTCGTTAAAAACGAACTCATTATAATTGACTAATGATTAAATGCTTTTAAAGCATTACCATTAATCAACGTCACTGCTGAACTTTATACCATTAATAATCACCCAAAAGTCTAGTAGAACAGTATTTTAAAATGGCATTATTATCAAGCGAGTTTGATGAAAGGTATAAATCTTAACATTATAAGGAAATATGAGACCCCATAGGAGTTGTGTAAGTAAACAGATTTGCTAGCTGGGGCCCTAGAAGACTTTAAATATCAGACGTTAAGCATTAAAACAGTCTCAATTAAAATTGATAAATAAATAAAATTTTCAAATAAAAATTCATTTACAAGAGGGTTTAGGTTTATTTATATTATGCATACTTCCTTTTAAGCGTTATGCTATCATAAATTTATTTTTCATAATTAGTAATCAAACCATAATTAGTAATCATTACCATAAACATTGGCATTAAATGTTAGTAAAATTATTTTCATTGTTATTATTTCAAATCAATTAAAAATCAAAAAAAAAAAAAAAAAACATAATAGCCATGATACGCTCTTGAATATTATTTAAGAAAAAGGAAGGTGCGACTTCGGCAATCATAATTTTAGCTCGTAATCGTAAATTTTGCCTTTTAATTTTTTTTATTAATTATTATTATTTGTTTTTAGTTCTTTTATATTATCAGACATTGAATATAATTTTATATAAACATAGGTATATCTATATCGGTATATCTGGTTTTATTATTCGGTTTGTAATTTTTACAATATACATTTCTGACCCAGTGAAGTCTATATATTTTGAGTTCTTGAGCATAGCCAATTCGATTAAGCGATGTCCGTCTATCTGTCTGTCCATATCCTTGAATGAAGCGGGCTAAATTACCACGCCTGCCTCTAGTTTTTAATTCATCTAAATGATGCTTTTTTATATTTATGCTCGCAGTTATTTCTGAACCGATTTTGACCATTTTTTTTTATTTCAAAGGTTATGTTTACAGATTGTTTCCGTTTTGAAAACAGTTGACAATTTTATTTTTTGCCCCAATAGTTTATTTAATTTGTTGTACATTGGCATACTTTTAAATATTTGTAGAAAGACAACAAGTAGTATAAGTTGTTGATTTGTAAATAAAAGGGTGTCCCAATAGTTAATGTAATTTAGTGGATATGACGAAACTTTTAACCGGTATTGAAATACAGCTTAGATATACAAGGAACATGTATTGATAAGACCGCTAAAACATCAAGTATACAGTTGGAATAAAAAGTTAAAGGGTTTTCTTCTAAATGGTGAAATTGCACTTATATGGACCATATATTTTTTGAACCGTTATATACAAACACTTTAAAGTTGTACAGAATAATACATATTAAAATTATAAATTAAAGCGTATTACAGTTGTTGATTTATATTACGAAGCTATTGAACAGGTTTAGACAGACGGTTGAAACTGACGAGAAGCTGTAGTACTAAGTCCGCTATAGTAACAAACATAAACCTTTGATTTGAAAATTAAAAGGTGCCCCAATTTTTAATGTAATTTGTTTTATTTACAACAACTCTAAGCAAAACTTAAAATTTTATATTCTTTTTTTTTTAGCAGAAAAATATAACGGTAGGACAGAATTACCTAAGTCGATTTATATGTACATGTAGCTATACTTATATCGTGAAGTATAAAGATTTTTTGTAGCTGAATATAGCATGCTTACTTGTTACTGTTACTGTTTTATACATTAATGCATAGTGTATGGTTTATTGCGAGAATATATATCGTCATCAAGATGTATAAGTTTTTGCTGCCTACTTTTATGTATGAAAGAAAGCCTTTTGACATAATTATACCTTTTATTGCATTTTATTAAGTGACAAAAAGCACTTATATCAAAAAAGAAAAAAAAAAATACATGTGATAAGTATGTATGTATGCATAAAACAAACAAAAAACCACAAAAACTTTTTGCATTTAAATGAAAATAAGAGAAAAAAAAAAACATTGTTTTTATATTTCACATAATGATTAACATGGCTTAAATAAATAGTGCTTGAGCAGCTTGTTGCTCAACAGCAGCGAAGTAGAAACACTGCAGGTCGTATTTTAAAAAGTTACTTGTAATATTTAAATTAGTAAGTACGAGATATTTAGTTAGAAATGTTGCTAAAGGCTGCTGGCTATAGGAACTCTCACATATAATATAACACATTTAGTCATTCAAAGAAGGAAACAAACAAATAAACACATTGCCTTTTATATGTAGTAGAGTATAAAGGACACCTTTATTGAAGTGCTAGTCTGTATCGTTTTTGTTATAAACTTTCAATGGGAGTCATTCACAACTTATTACAATGACTCAAGGATGTTGGTTGACTTTATTATTTTGCATCAAGAAATCGTAAAGAGTGTTATAGGACATTTATTTTTTACCCGTAATTTACTACTTTATGTAAATAAAATTTAAAAGGAACTTAAAGTATTAAAATGTTCAATTATAAATAAATTATTCCTTTTTAGAAAGGCTTAAGTTGTCTATTATATATAATTAGTAAAAATTGGTACACAAGTGTAAACTACCGCATTTCTTTACATTGATATAAAATTATTCGTCTATAAGGCAGCAATTTTAAATTATTCATATTTTTATCCAGTACATTCAGTTATCTTCAAGCACATTGAGAAATTTTTAAGACAATTCGTTTACATACACTCCTAAAATATAATGTACAATTTAATTACTCCTTAACAGTTTTAAAAATAAAAACTAAACTAACTAACTTATCTATAATTATCCTTAAGCTGAGTATAAATTTGGGAAAGAATTTCATACTTAATTACCGCAATAATAATTTTTATATATTTTTTTATTTTACGTTTTTTTTTATCTACGAAAATAAGGAGGTCCCTTCAATTAGTACATTCCGTTGAAAGTTAATGTACCGACTAAATTCTTATCACAGCTTGTTTTTGTCTCATGTCCTGATTTTGTTCTATTTTCTGCTTTTTCCTTTGCGATAAATTTTCTCTCTTAAGAGAATTTTACTACTCTAGAGTAGAATAATTTTACAAAAGAATTTATTTATATTACACTCTGTTGCAGACACTAAACAGTTTACACCCCGTTTTACAGCGATAGCTGTCTACTGTTCTCTCTTTGAAATAATAGCAGAAATTAAATGTTAAGAGCAGTGATGCATCATGATGCTGAGAAAATTGTTGTACATAACAACTGCTGTTATTTGCATCTAACATAATTATTTAACTCATGGTGTTCAACAGTTAAATATTATAGGAAGTTAAGAATTGTTATACATTTAAAACATTGTTGAGTAAAATAAATCTTTTTAATCTGTTTTCTTTATGTTGATAACAGCAAAACCCAATGTAGAAATCATCTTCAGTAAGTAGTATTTTTTTAACCTTGTTGAACATCAAAATGGCCATTTGACTATTGAAAATTATTCTTGACATTGTCAGCACCTGTTTGCTGATTGGTAAGAAATCAATTAAAATTATTAAAACTCAACTGCAGATTTTATAATTTAATTTTTATTTTTCAAAACAGGTTGCAATATACATCAAATTACATCAACTATTGTTACACGCCTTAATTTATAATTTTAAATATATGTACTTCTTATTATACCAGACAAGTAGTGGACATTCTGTCTAATTTTTAAGTGTTTGTATATAACTGTTCAGAAATAACTGAGTCTCGCGGGCACAAATATTTATAGGCAACATTCAGACAAATCAAGAATTAGAGGCAGGCATGTTATTTTGCCCGCTTCCTCGAAGGAAATGAAAACTATTTCTGATCGATTGGCGAATTTAAATTTTCCCTAGCTCATCTTGTGCCTTGGCAAAGTTGTTTTCAAAACGGACGGACAGACGGACGCTCAATCGGTTTCCCTATACATAAGAAGACATAATATATGTATGTACTTTATGGGGTCAGAATTGAATAATGTAGAAATTACAAACGGAATAACAGACTTAGGTATACCCTTTTACACCTGTGGAATTAACTTTTAGTAGAAACACAATAGTATTTGAGAAAAAATCCTAATTTAACAAAAATGTATTTTGTTTTTGTAAAATTGAGTTTCTAATCTAAAAAAAAGAAGAAGTGATTTCTATCTAAAAATTCTCTTCAAAATGCTGGGTTTATTAGCAAGATGGAAAATATTCTAAACATTAGTGAAGTAATATTTTTGTTTTAGTCTAAACTATTTTTGTTCAGCTTTCCTAATGCTTGCATCAATGTTCTCTGGCACAACAGCCGTTTTTGGACGACCTTCACGGAATTCGTCTTTGAGCGAGCTTCGGCCACGATTAAATTCATTGTACCAATTTTTCACTGTGCTATAGGATGGTGCTTCATCGCCATACAAAGATTTAAGTTCATCAATGCACTTTTGTCGTGATAATCCACGTCGAAAGTTGTGAAAAATGATGGCACGAAAATGTTCACGAGGTAATTCCATTTTTTTCTATATAACCATTTTATTGACTATAACCATCATTAAAATACTTTGTAGTTGCATTTTACAATCCTGAATAACCTGTTAACAATTTCAACTTCTACTACAATTTGGTTTCTTCCGAATGGGTTCATGTAAAAGTATCTTTATATTTAATTCGTGCTTTCAATATAAGTAATAACAGAAGCAAAAAAAATATAAAGAACAATTCAACTTCATTAATATTTCAATCGCTTGTACACATTTAACACTTCAGTCATTATTAAATCCAATAATAAAATGTAGCAGCCTGTTGTGTGTAGGAATATTTTTTAATAAAATAAATGTAAAGCAAAGGTACATTTAAATCACGTTGTCAATAGAACAAGCTGCACAAAATGTAAATGACTGCCTGTCTGTGGAATCACGAAAATTATTTTCGAGTTCAATCAAATAAACATTTGATTTTACAACTTCCTCCTAAATTAGGATTTTGATAGTTAAAGGTACTGCTTCAATTTTCATTTGACCAATTTAATGGAATAAATGTTTCATTTTTGGTAAGACAAGATTTTGATTTTTGTTCAATCGTGGTTTGTATACATGAGTTGTTAACACATTTCTTTGTTGCTTCAAAAAAATGATAAATTTTGCAAATGAGTGGTTATAGCAATTTCTACAAAATTTTGTAAGTGCATTTTGCATTGAATTAAGTTTTGGGAATAATATAACATTAACATAGTATATCAAAGTGAAAATTTTATTATACGGAATTTTTTAAAATTTAATTAATTTACTTTATTCGTGCATGATTCCTTCAAATATAAATATTTCATGATATTCTCATGAAATATTTATTATTTTAAACTAAACTACAAAATGAAATGTATTACTGCGGGGAAAGCATATCCATATGGCCATTTCACTACTGCTCAAATAGCTCATCAGTGGATTTTACCCAAATTTTGTATAGAAAAACAGTAATACATTTCATTTTGTAGTTTAGTTTAAAATAATAAATATTTCATGAGAATATCATGAAATATTTATATTTGAAGAAGTCATGCACGAATAAAGTAAATTAATTAAATTTTGAAAGATTCCGAATAATAAACTTTTCATTTTGATATATTTGCATGTGCACATTGCTTATTAATAAAAATTGTTTTTCAATTTTTATTTTTTCAATGAATCTTTCAAATACGTATGAATGGTTCCCAATGGGATCCCTTATGTAGAAAAATGAGAGAAAAAATAAAAATAGTTACTAAATGTTTGCTGTGTTTTTGTGTAGAACATTTTTGAGTTGTTATTGTCTTCTGTCTTATTGATTCAATGGAGTTCTCATTTAATCAATTTGGCTTTTGATATAAGGCTTTCTGTTTTTCTATACAAAATTTGGGTAAAATCCACTGATGAGCTATTTGAGCAGTAGTGAAATGGCCATATGGATATGCTTTCCTCGCAGTAATACTGATTTTAACACCAAATATAGATTTTATTGGAGCAACAATAAGAAGTAAATATTGGATCTTGCTATCATTACCAGAGTTTAGTTTTAATTATTATATCTTCATGTTGTTTTTCTTTTTACACCCTTCACTACAAAAATGGAATGGGTATATCTAAGCTTATAATTCCGTTTGTGATTTCTACAATATCCATTTCCGACCCCATAAAGTATATATGTATATTGTGAGTTCTTATGCATAGCGAAGACAATTAAGCGATGTTCGTCTGTTCGTCCGTGTTAGTTTGTTAAAAAAATTTAAATACTCCAATCTTTCAGACATAGTGTCGAAAAAGGTGCTATTGAAAATAAGGAAAATCGGTCCATGTCTTTCGAGGCATCGGGCAAAACTACAAGCCTTCCTCTATTTTTCCATATTATTTAGATTAATGACATAACTCTAAATGTGTGGGGCTACAAAGAATTAAAAAATAAGTTAAAAAACATCAAGTGAAAAAATTTGCGCTCGCTCATATTTTCCGAGTTACGGGGCTTTGAAATTTTCGAATTTTTTAAAATATCAATATGGGTATCATTCTAAAGAGATATTTAAGGAAATATTAAAATTTAAAAATGCTTAACCCATAAAGAGCCGATGTCTTTTTTATGTAATATTATATATATGCAGTACCAAATTTTTTTTATTTTTTAATTCTCTGTCACCCCAATATTTGCATTTTTTTGATTGCAGTTACTTCACTAAACTAATATAGATGTCATAGCCGAATATAGCGCTCCTACTTGTTTGTAACAAGCATTATAAGAGATTCAAGATGATAAATTCTATTTAAAAAAATGTACCTCACATTTTCTTTTAATTAACCATCTGATCTATCTGCCGATACGTTTGAAATTGAAATTTACATTACTTGCCTTTTCATTAAAATGTAAAAATACATTCGAAATGCGCATAAAAGTTAATAGTTTTGTTCAAAATAGAAAAGAGATAGTTGAGCTTCATCTAGTTTCACTTTTTCACATATGTGAGTGTCACAATTCAATTGAACATAAAGAGGATTTAGGCCTATTTTAGTAATGAAAAATATTTTGGTACCCATCTAATTCAGTTTTCTTTTACTTTTTGATATTCTGAAACTTCAATGCAACAACATTAGAAGTTTATTTTCAAACCAATTACACAAAGATGATTGCATATTGTCTACTGGCTCATTTCGTTTTTTATGAGATAATAAGTATTTGTTTAGAAAAATCAATATGTTTATCAGGCTTAACACACATATGTATGTACACATAATTTGTTTGCATGTGTAGGAGTTACTTCTATGTTTAATTTTGTTTTCTGGTTACAAAAAGTTCAAACCAATGTCAACGGACCACAATAATGCGGGTATTTAAATGATTTTATTTTTTCTACAGTTAATTTTTCATTTGGAAAAAGTGCTTTGTAATCCCGAAGACCATATTGTGGGATTTCATGATTTTGTTCTGTTGGTTGTAGGCTTGATTTGTTGGTTGAATATTTGGTTAATATTAAACAATCAAATAAATTATATGGATTCAACAAACAATAAGTGGTATTTTGTGGTAGATGTTATTTAAAAAAATATTATTATTATTATTGTTGCTTTGTGAAATATCTATCGAAAAAATATTAGCATTAATATGGCAACGATAAGTTCTTTAATATTGTTAAAAAATAAATAAATAATTAAAAAGTAGACTGGAGAGGGAAATGTATAAAAATAAACTTTTCATGTTTATGATTCTGCACATCCAATTTTATTTAAATACGAGGCTGGTCTATATATTTCTGGCCTAATAGTGAAAATGCGAATATTTATAATCCAAAATGGTTTTATTGTTTTTCAAAGTATTCTCCAGCATGATTTATACACTTTTGCATGCGCTCAAATCAGTTGTCGAAGCACTTTTTCCACTCCGATTGAGACACCTCTAAAACATGCTACTTCTGGCGACGAAAATCGTTGACCACGCATTTTTTTCAAATGACAAATTTTCCAATGGAAATGTCGGATTGCACTTGGCAGCACTCAGTGTTGCCAGGCCAGAAATATATATATAGCAGCCCTCGTAGTTTTAAAAAATATGTGAATTAATAAGGCATGATAACTTTAATTGGTAACAATTTAAAAAGTAATTTTTAGACAACACAAAATTTTACTAAAGCCCAGAAAAAATTGTTAAATGAGTTCACGGAAATTATGCATGTGCTTAATTCACAAAACCTCGTGTATCCGTGTATACTGTGTATTGTTAAATTAAAATACAATAGTGTATGCTTGTTGTTGGAAATTTTCATATAAAATTTCAATACATCGATACACTTTTATCTTGCATGTTTTTAAAAAGTTGTATTGGTAATCGTGTTATCAACTTAATATGAATTCCATATTACATTGAGAAGAAGAAAATAAACAAATGACATTTGTATTGTTGATGTTAAAAATTTGTTAACAAAAAAAAAAAGTGGAAATTATTTGCTTTTTTCAGTCCTATTGTCCATTTTACTTCCTGATAACCTTCTTCTGATTACTAACTTTCTTCTTCTTATTTGCTTTTTGACGTTTAATGAACAAAATAAATTGATACAATAATACACTGCGTGTTCACAAGCATATAAACAGAAAGTGTATTCAATACAAAATACGAGTACACCATAAAAGATTTTGTAAATTAAGCAAATATTTTCAAAAACATAAATTAATATAAAATAAACCTTATAGCATTATAACAAGAAGTTGTAAAGTAAAAATTTAATTGTTTTTTAATTTTAAAATGTCCGATTTGGCTTTGAGATTTTTTTTTCGAAAAAATTGCCAATGCGCAATGGTCTCACTTAAAAAATTTAACGCAAAAGAAATCGTTTCTTTTAATAGCACAAAAATAAATAATTTGTTTGGCTGAGTGGCACGTAGCGCCGTCCTGTTGAAACCAAATGTTGCCCATATCCTTCTCTTTAATTTCTGTGAACAAAAATTCGTTCAACATGGTCCGATTACGATCGCTATTGACTGTAACGGCCACTCTATACCAAAATCTGCACTAAACAGTGACTCGTTTTGGGTGCACCGGCTTTTCAATGTATGCGTGCGGGTGTTCTGTGCCCCAAATGCGACAACTTTGCTTGTTTACATACCCACCAAGATCAAAATAAGCTTCTTCTGAAAAGATTATTTTTTTTTTTGGCAAAATCGGCATCTTAATGTCGCAATATTTCCCAGCGTTGTTCAAG
The DNA here is from genome assembly GCA_916610165.2 of Gymnosoma rotundatum. NCBI lineage: Eukaryota > Metazoa > Arthropoda > Insecta > Diptera > Tachinidae > Gymnosoma > Gymnosoma rotundatum. Next base: position 54,200,042 of record OU744336.1, read on the forward strand.
CGTATACATAACCATATTCCTTCAGCGGAAGGATAAAACTAATTATCTGTCACATCAGACATGAGCTAAGTATTACCATTCACGAAATAAGCAATAGTTTAAAAAAAACGTTAGATGGCGAACCCGTTATATACAAATAATTATTGATTTTTGATTTTATTTACGAGGGCTGCTATATATATTTCTGGCCTGGCAACACTGAGCGCTGCCAAGTGCAATCTGACATTTCCATTGGAAAGTTTGTCATTTTTAAGCATAATCGTACTCAACGACCATTATTTGTGTAGTTTACAGTGACTTGAAAAAATTAATATAGAAAAAAAATGGAATTAACTCGTGAACATTTTCGTGCCATCATTTTTTACAACTTTCGACGTGGATTATCACGACAAGAGTGCATTGATGAACTTAAATCTTTGTATGGCGATGAAGCACCATCCTATAGCACTGTGAAAAATTGGTATAATGAATTTAATCGTGGCCGAAGCTCGCTCAAAGGCGAATTCCGTGAAGGTCGTCCAAAAACGGCTGTTGTACCAGAGAACATTGATGCCGTGCGTGAACTCATAATGCAAGATCGACATGCGACATACCGAGAGATAGAGACATCCTTGGACATTTCTTCCACCAGCATACATTCGATACTGCATGAACACCTGGCCGTAAAAAAGGTTTGTTCTTGTTGGATCCCGCACAATTTGATAGTCGCTGAAAAAAAGGCTCGTGTCGATTGGTGCAAAGAAATGTTGCAAAAATACGATTGCGGTGCTTCAAAAGACGTTTATAAGATCGTCACAGGTGACGAATCGTGGATCTATGCGTATGAGCCCGAAACGAAACAACAATCGACCGTGTGGGTCTTCAAAGACGAGCAAAATCCAACGAAAGTTGTTCGTGGAAGAAGCACTTCGAAGCAAATGGTCTCCTGTTTCTTCGGCAAAACTGGTTATGTGGCGACTGTTCCGCTTGAGCAACGTAGGACGGTGACTTCTCAGTGGTACACTACAATTTGTTTGCCTGAAGTCATCGGAGTAATTCGAAAAACCAACAAGAGAAGACAAATCATTGTTCACCATGACAATGCGAGCTCTCACACATCGGCTCAAACCAGAGCGTTTTTGACCGGCCAAAACGTCGAATTAATGGGTCATCCGCCGTACAGCCCTGACTTGGCACCTAATGACTTCATCTTGTTTCCGCACATCAAGAAAAAAAATGCGTGGTCAACGATTTTCGTCGCCAGAAGAAGCTGTTGAAGTGTTCAAAAACCATGTTTTAGAGGTGTCTCAATCGGAGTGGAAAAAGTGCTTCGACAACTGGTTTGAGCGCATGCAAAAGTGTATAAATCATGCTGGAGAATACTTTGAAAAACAATAAAACCAGTTTTGATTATAAATATTCGCATTTTCACTATAAGGCCAGAAATATATAGAGCAGTCCTCGTAGAAATCAGTCGATATTTTTTGTGAGTTGGAGAGCTCTTAAAATGATATTAAAACATTTTCGTTAATATTTCTTGCTTTTATTTACAAATTAGTGTTGTATACTATTTTAATTCTTAATTTGTCGCCCAATAAGTATTCCGTTAAGAAAAAAAAAATATAAAAAGCAAACGTAAATTCTGCATTTTTCTCTGTTTTTTAACTTGTGTTAGAATTTTAAATGTGCATTTATCTAGATTTAATCCCAATTTTTTTTTCTGTGTCATTTGCAGCATGTGAATTATTAAATATGTATTTAATGTATTAACTGCCGGTTTTTGCTATTAAATAAATATCTAAGTTTTAGATTACAATGTCTATCACCAAAAGCGATTTGTTTAATGTTTGGTTCGCTAAAAAAGAATCAAAAGAAAAAATCTATATTATCATCAATATTGATATACAGAATTACGATAATAGTAAATATGAAAATAAATTAAAAAAGGATCGGAATTTCATTACCATACTATCGCAACAGTGGGTGGAGGTAAAACGAACAAAAAGTTTTTTGGGTCTAAATATGAGGATTGTTTGGATGAGTTCTTTGTTTTTTCTATTAAAGCGTCGTCTTTATTTTTGGAAAAAGATTTAGCTGATTGACCCTCCACATCTAGGATGTTCTCAACAACTACGTTAAGCTTCACAAATAATTGTTGTAAACGAAGACAATACCATCCGGCTATGCAATTAATGCCGAATTATTTCGATCGTATGCTTTTGAAACAGCGGAACTATATCCATGATATTGCATTACATCTAGTGTTAACAAGATATTGATCCACGGTGCAGACATCATTCAAAATGCTGCCCTGCCTATAGGAGTGTTACCAGAGGAAGCGCTCGAATCTCGGAACAAAGATATAAGATATGTTAGAGAACATCATCATCAAAAAATGTCACCGGAGAGTACGAGTAACCACTTTCTTTTTTCATCAGTTCCTTATGTATCCTCACATTCAACAAAACCGTCGAATCGAAAGTCAGAACCCTTGTGTCAAGCATCCATGGCTTTGATTTTTGATAGTTGTACTTGCAAAATGATTCGGAAGAAAAAATGGGTGCAGAAACAAGCCAAGATAAATAAATATTTTTTAATAAAATATCACAGTATGTGTTTAGAAATTTGGATGAATATGTATGTAAAAACAAGTAAGAGTGATATATTCGGCTATGCTGAATCTTATATACCCTTTAATATCTATGTAAATCTAGTTTAGTGAAGTAACTCCAATCAAAAAGAGCAAATATTGTGGTGACAGAGAATTAAAAAATCAAAAGATTTTGGTACTGCATATAATTTTACATAAAAAAATGCATCGACTCTTAATGAGTTAAGTATTTTTATAAAATTTTAGTATTTTCTTTATGATCTCTTCAGAAGCTTGAAAATGATACCCATATTGATATTTAAAAAAAATGAAAATTTCCGAGCCCTGTAAATCGGAAAGTGTGGGTGAGCGCCAATTTTTTCACTTGATGTTTTTTTATTTTTTTTAATTCTCTATCGTCTCATATATTTATTATTTTGATTTGAGGTACTTAATTGTTCCAAATTACATGAAAAAATTAAAGGTTTTGCTTGCTGCATCAAAGGACATGGACCGATCATGCTGATTTCCAATAGCACCACTTTCGACGCTATATCTGATCGATTGACGTATTTTTTTGTAAAATCAAGTTTAGCTTGGCGGACAGACGGACTATGCATAAAAAGTCAGAATATATATACTTTATAGGGCCGGAAATGTAGAAATTACACACGGAATGACAAACTTATATATACTTTTATAGGGTATAATAAGAATCCTTACCTGTGAAAAAACATAAAAATCAATCTTTATAATTATTAATATTTGCATAGAAATTTCCACACCCATTCGTTCGATTCCGCTAATTTTTGTTTAACATCATAACTTTGAGACCACTGTGCGATTAACATATCAGTGCCTTCACATGAATCCTTCTTATGTATTGTGAAATGAAATCTTAAGCACTGTTTGCACAAATGAGGTGTGATTTTTTTATATAAATCATTTTTACCAGTAAACACGTCAAAATGTCTATTCAGTTAGATGTGTCGAAGTGATTAAGTTCACATTAAAACATTTTTCGATTTTACACAATTTTTTAAGAACGTTTTTTCTTTAAATGCGAGCAATTATTAGACTGTTATGTTTATGGTTGCATAGTAAAAGCGGACTGTGAGTCCGTAACATGGGTGATATAATTATTTGTTGGTTTAGCTGCCTAGATAATACAATTTCTGTGACTATCTCAAGTATTTATCTACACAGTTTTAGAAATAGAGGCCTGTAACAGACGGTCAGACATGCAAATAGATTTTATAGCAATGTTAACAAGGTTACGTGGGTAGACTTTGTGTATGGACCCTAAAAAGCAGAAATACTCTTATATATTTTTTTCAGTTCTAAGCAGCCCCTGATCAAGTAGACCTCTGTATGGAGTGCTAAAAGAAGGGAATGTAGAATAAAAAACAAAGTAGGACCTTCTGCTTCTTCTTTTTAACCTTGAGATACGTGATTTATATTTCTATCTACTGTTTATTAATAAATGTTAGTACTTTTTAACGCATTCAAAGGGGCCTTTTTTTAATATTGACGCTTGATTGTTAAGGAAATAGTAATGACACCTTTAAGGCAAATACTCCTTAGACGGTTGGTATTAATATGACTTGGTCAAAGCTGTTTAAATAATGGACATTTTTTATGTACTTCTCAAACGCAACTCTTAGGCGATTCTGCTGGAACAAAATTAAAAAATGTGTAGCTTTATGTGAAACCTTTAAAAGAATTCTTCAAATCAAATAAAAAGAAAATAGCTCAAATTGTTCTTGATTTTTTCTAAGCCTTTTTTATGAGGCCTCTAAGATGTGGCCAAATATTTTTAATAAATATTTCTAAACTTCTCCCTACAGTGGCTCATATAAAAACTACTTAAATATAAAAGAAATACAATAAATTCGTTATCACAATATAAAAATTGAATGGATACAATTTAACACATGCACACACATACATACATGCCAACACATTCACATAAAAACTATTGGTAATTGTGATAAAACTACATGAGTGAAAAAAACAAGCAGATAACTTTTGGAAACTAATAAAAAGAAGAGAAAATTTTAAGGATATTGCATACAATTTCCTTTTTAAGAGTTGGCAATAAATTTTATGTGAAACTATTTTCATTTCATTTTAAACTCGACGATTATCCTTGTGTGTGAATGTTTCCTTTTTTGCATATTCGCTTGCGCTGAACATCTTTTTTTTACATTTAAAGGCATCAAATATAAAATAGTTATTGTGTGGTTAAATGGCACCAAATTTCTGTTCATGTTATATTTTTATGAAAAACGAATTCTTTAGCTTTTAATGTCGTTACTAAAAAGAACTAAGCAAATATTTAATGATACTTTAAAAATAATTTTCGTTTAGCAAAGGTTCACTTTAACAACTTGGAAGCTACAGGGTGGCGTTTTTTTCAAGATACGTTCTTTTCTCAGGTCATTTTTTCTATTATGTATTAGAATGGAATTAAAATTAAATTTCATTTTCCTTCCTTTTTTTTAACAAAAATTAATATAAAATGTCAGAATTTAATTATGGCTTCCATTCTTAGAACGAAGATAGATTTAAAGGGGCATTTTTTCAAAACTCTTAAGCCACTATTTATAGAATATGCAAAGTAGGTGCTAAAGAGTAATAATAGGGAACATAACATTAGTAATTGTTAGAACATAATGGCTGCTAACCGGAAGTTATAACTTTTTCTCTAACCATGAAATTACTCGTATAATGTATAGTGCTGCCAGAAATAAAAAATAACCTGCCAAAATTTTATTTTTTATTTACTTTAATTGTACTTGGTTCCTTCAAATATAAATATTTCATGATAATCTTATGAAACATTTATTATTTAAAACTTAAAAATGAAATGTATTACTGCGGGGAAACACGTCATTGGATTCTACCCAAATTTGGTATAGAAAATAAAAAATAAATGAAGTATGAACAAAAAACCAGACTTTTTTTCTAATTTTTTAAGCAGTTTATTATTTTTTATTTATTTTTTCAACATTTCTCCACACCGTAGGGTGTCATCTTCAGGAAGATATATAAATACACATATAAAAGGTAATTTAAAATATCTTACGTATTACGATTATAAATTAATAAAATTGTAGAATTAAAAATATCTAAAATTCAGGCGGTAGATAAATCAGTTTTTAGACTTTTAGTTATAAAATTACTTTTTTTTAGCAACATTGCTTGTCTGTAATGAAATATTATTAATATGTCAAGAAGAAAAATTATTACTTGGAATCTTTATTATGTTAATTTAAATATACATACATATATTATTTAAAAGTAAAAAATGAAATCTATTACTACGGAGAAATCATATCAATATGGACATTTCACTACTACTCATATACCTCATGAATAAATTCTATGCAAATTTTGTACAGAAAACCTAAGTTGAATAAATGAAAGCTTCATTGAATCAATAGAGCAAAAAACAATAAAAACTCTAAAATCTTTAATACAAAAATACAGTAAGAATTGAGTGACTATTTTTATTTTTTCAATTCTGCTTTTTGTTTTATATCGTCCATTCTGTTCATTTAAAAACTCACTATTGTACTTTAGACATAGTGCCGACTTAGGCCGACTATAAAAATTTGCCTATAGAATTGTCTATTACCATTTCGTATGACGCATGCCTCTCCATCTTTGTAACATTAATGCCAAACACCTGAAATTTTTACAGAATTTTATTATTTTTTATGGCTGCTGCAAGAAGAGATTTAAACAATTAAATAAATTTTGTCCAGATATAGATGTGACTTGCATTTATGTTGACTTATTAATTGTAGGGAGACAGATGAAATTTGTAACAATCGCGTATACACGCCGAAACAGGAAATAATCGTACTTTTATTAATTACTTAAAAAGAACTAATAAAACTACTTCTCATTACTAAAAAAACAATTCAAGTGGCCACCTTACAAAATTAAAAGTGCTCCAAAAAATTTAGGCAATTTTGGAAAAGTAATTAGATATTATTTTTAATTTTTCTACTTTTCTGCAGATAAAATAGCGTCAAAATTAACAAAATTATTAGAAAAATAATTATGAACTGTAATCAGAATGTTGGAAATATATCTGATAAAAGTGACTTAAAGGGAAAGTCCATAATAAGAATGATTTCTGATATTAAAAAAATTTTTTTACTTTTATTCGAAGGAATAATATTTATGGAATTTTCATTGAAATTTTCCTGTATTTGGGTCAACAGAAAGCTTTTTTCAACTGTTCGGTTGAAAACTAAATGTTAATGACAAAGGGTGTTGTATTTCACCGGCCAATAAATAATCGATGGGCTTAGTATAAAATATGCTGGTATTGGGAAAAGATAGTCTCAATTAGCATATTATATGGTAGTAAATACACGGAAATAATTACCCTTGTAGGTATTTAAAGAAGATATTTTATATATTTAATAACATTTACATACATATTTATATTTTTTGTTCATGTTTTAAGATAAATTCAATAGTTCTCTTTTGCATTTGTGGCCAACAGTACTAAAAAAAATGCAACGGTGTACATCACTTAAATCATATAAAATTAAATATTTAATTTTAATTTATTGTGTTTATTAAAAATGGACAAGAAATAAAAAAAAATTTTTTTTACATTCAGTTTTGTACTTTGCTTACTTAAAGAACTGACATTTGACGAAAATTGTTCTAGTTTGCTACATATGATTTAATATAGTTGCACTGTTGTTTAAGTTTGCTTAAGTTATTTTATTCACATTATACATAGTTGGGACTTAAGTATTAAGTTCCATTTAAGGTCAGATACATGTGAATATTCCCTTACCAACTCAAGAAAAGGACTTTTTCAAGACACTAAAAATTTCAAAAGTCCATCGAAAAATAGATTGGATTGTTATAACAAATACATATCTCAATCGTCTTCGGTTGCAAGTCTGTGCGTTTCGAACCTTAATAATTTGTAATTTTGAAAATATCATGTTCCCTTTCTTTTTGTTTGATTTCTTTAGTATGTACATAGTTCACATACAAACATTTATATACATGTAAATAGCTAAGTAGTGGTAAAAATACAACAACAAGATCCAAAACATGAAGATTTCTGTTTAAAGAAAAAACTACTTTGGATTATAAAATCGGATGTGAAAAGTGTTCTGTAAACAATCGCTCTAACAAAAAAAAAAAAAAAAGAAGTCAGTTATGAGAATTTATAGTAAACTTTAGAAAATATTTAACATTATTTAGAATTTAGAATTGTAAAATTTTTTGTATCCTTTTTGATTGTATCTTTTCTTTTTTTGTATGCATTTTCACTGCATTTGTTTTAGCAAAACATTTCGCTGATTTTATTATGGGTGTTATTATTATTTTAATATGTTAGTTTTTTGCCTTTAGAAGATTATTTTCTCATAACGCATATAATACAGAGCAGAAGCATTATGTAGCACAGTATTGCGGTATTTTTTATTTATTTAATTCAAAAGATTATTTACAATATTTGTCGAAATATACTTTCATAACTTTCTCTGCGAGAGCTGACTGAAGACACTTTGTCTGGCGTTTCCCGGAATATCTATTAGTTTACTAAAGGTAGAGATGGATAAATCTTTCAAGACCTACATAAGGCAGAGAACAATAACATAGACCCTGGAATCATTTTAGCCGCGCTGCTGGAATATAACTGATCTTCGTTCATTGTTTATATATTGTTCTTAAGCTCGATAGAATCTTAAATTGTAAAAAATAACACAAAAAATTAAATTGTTATAAAGAATCTTTTTATACGAAAGATCAGAACATCGCATTAACATTTAAAAATGATTTCGTGCATATGGCCACTGCGTCTGCTCATGATGAAGCGGATTCTGGACGTCCAATTTTGGGTCAGTTTTTTAAGTGCTGCTGGCCGTATGTCACGAATAACACGAACAATGTTGACCCCTAAAGTGTCAATTGTTGCTGGTTTATCAACATAATCTAGTGACTTCCCGTGGCCCCACAGAAAATATTCGACAGGTATCAAATCGCACTACCTTGGAGGGCAATAGATAGGTCCATTTCACGAAATCAACTTATGGTCAAAATTTTGATTTAAATAACTCAATAGTTGCGGTTACCGTATGGCACGTCCGGATCAATGTCATCCATATTTTTAAACAAAAAATTATTAATCATGGTGCGGTAACGAACTCCGTTACCCCGTAATGTTACCCCGTAACGTGAGAGCCGGGCTCATTTTTGAAGAAATAAGGTTCGATGACGCCACCAGAGTGAAAACCACACCCAACGGTGCATTTTTTTAATGCAATGGAGTCACTCCATATGCGGCAATTTTGTTTGCCCGTTAAGCCAAAAATTAGCCTCAACGCTGAACACAATTTGGCAATAAAACAACGGGTCAGTTACTAACTGCTCTAGAGCCCAATCAGCGAAAGAACGCCGCAGAACGAGTCTGATCATAATGATTTTCCAGAGTTTACTGAAAAAATAAGAAAAAATTTTTCATCTAAATTTAATTTTTTTGTGTTATTTTTTATAATTTCAAGTTCTATCAGGCTCAAAAAAACACCCTTTTTTGCAGCCTTCAACACGAGTTGAAGCCACAATTAAATGTTGCATTACACATGAGTATATATCCATAGAAGTAAATGATTTTCAGAAATGATTTTTAGATCTTTAAACGTACAGTGCCTAAAGCCTCTTTATGTGTTTCTTGCAAAAATTTTCTTTTAATAGTTAAAGAAATATAGAAAAAAGTTTTGAGCAACTTTTACATTATGACAACTTCCGTTCCATGTTTAATTTTAAAAGCATTTTTAAGAACATTCGTTACTTAGTGAACGTATTTAGAGCATAACTTTAAGCAAAAATGTACTCAAAATTACACATGTGCTCACACAGACTATTTTCAACAGATACAAAATTAAAAGCTTAAATACAAACATTCAAAATAAACATAAGTTATACATACATATGCAAACGTTTATACAAATGTGTGTATCTACATATTTTATAATTCTTGCACAGTTTGTTTTTGTGCACATTTACAGATATAAGAAATTATTATGATTACAAATTATTTAAAACAAGCAAATGTACTATAAAAATGTTTTTTTTTTCATTTTCTTTTAAACATTAATATTAAACAGAACGTGGGAAAATAGGATTTGTGAGAGCATCTATCAACGCACAAAAGAAACATGTTTTTATTAAACAAAAAATATAATTTCAACTTAAAAGCTTAAATTTACTTACATATGTACGCAATCTTTACATTATCTGATTTTTCATATGAGATTAACAACGAAGAAGTGCTCTAATGGTGATACAGAACATTTGTTTAAATTCTAAAAAAATTAAAAAAAATTATGTTTATTCATGTTTATTTTTTAATACAAAAGCAGTTTATATTATTATTTTTGTTTAAGGTAAATTAAAAATCGGGCAACTAAACCTCTAAAATAAGATTTGTTGACAAACAAACTCAATGTGAGTCTTTAAAATAAAATTAAAGATTTACATCACCAATATGCAGATTTACTTTGTAAACAATTCTAAATTATTTAAAGTCTTTAGTTTTTATACCCTTCACCATAAAAAGTGGAAAAAGGGTTTAACTAAGTTTGTCATTTCGTTTGTAATTTCAGCAATATACATTTCCGACTCCAGAAAGTATATATAATATTAGTTCTTATGCATAGCGAAGTCGATTAAGTGATGTCCGTCTGTCCATTGTTCCATCTGTATTAGCGTTAAAATAAAGTTCGCTATGGCACACACCAGATCATCTAGAGGAATTTTAAGTATGCCAATCGACATAGTGTCGAAAGAGCTGCTATTGGAAATCAGTAAGATCGATTTATGTCCTTCGAGGCAGCTGGCAAAACACCACGTCTACCTCTACTTTTTACCCGACTTCAAAAAAAAAAAGGAGTTTATACAATTCGGATGAATGTTGCTTATTTTTATATTTGTGCCTTCAGAACACAGTCATATCTGATCCGATTTTGAAAATACAACATACATATCTTTTACGCGTATTATGAATTGTAAAGGCACTGCTGCAAAATTTAAATTTACTGGGTATTACCATAGATCCCAAAAACAAAAAATTATACAAAAATAAATCTAAAAATTAAAGGGCCCACCATAATTGATGTAAATTTACTTATATGTTGCTATAATTTTCGGTAATAACCGTCGTCTCTGGCTGTGTACTTTGTGCCTCTGGCGAGCGCTTTCGATGTGATAACATCATTTTCAAGCCATGTATTTGTTAAAACTGCAGAGATAGTGTTAAGAATAGGTAGTGTTAAGACTAAAAGGTGGTGGGTTTAGGTAATTTTTTTTTGTCCGTTTAAATGTTATTATACAGGTAGATTGCCTGATATCTGTCCTGCTTATTGGGGTTAATAGTTTAATATTTTGGTCTTTTATTATTGGATAGGTAAGTGTGACCGTTTGTGGGTGTTTTTCGTTTGTAAGAGTGTTTTAGTAATTTTAGTGGTGTAAGAATCGTGTCAGAGGTTGTGTTTACCTGTTCGTTAATAATATCTCCGTTAAATGTTCGTGTTTTCTAAATTTCCATGTTTTCAAGAATATCTAGTCTTCGTCCTTTTTTACTTGGGTGTAATACTGTCATACATTCATCTATTTCTCTTGGTTCGTGTCCATGTGTGTTAAGGTGTATTGCGAAATTGGAGTCTTCCCTTTTCCTTTTGTATGATCGTATGTGTTCTGTAACACAAAGTACACACCCAGAGACGACGGTTATTACCGAATATTATAACAACAGTTTAATATATACTGGCGGAATCAACCCAATTACTTATATGTGCCTATCTTTTGAACCGTTATAGACAAACGCTGCAAATTAGACAGAATGTCGATTGCTATGGCCGTTATAGTAACAAGTATTAATATTAAGAATTATGAATAAAAGGGTACGCCAATAGTTCATTTAATTTGATTTATATTGCTATACTTTTTAACAGTTATAGACAGACGCTTGGAATTTACAACGAACCTGTATTGGTAATTACGCTATAACAACAAGTATAAAATATGGATTTGGAAGTTAAAGGGTATTCCAATAGTTGATGTAATTTCAAGTGTGTGGCCGTACTTTTGAACCGTTATAGACAGAACGCTGAAACTTAAAAGGGACCTGTATTTCTAAGTCATCTATATCAACTGAATTTAGAAATTAAAGGGTGTCCCATAATTGACGTAGATTTTAATTATATAAATCTATCTTTTGAACCGTTATAGACAAACGCTTGTCGATTGCTATGGCAATTATAGCAACAAGTATTAATATTACAAATTTTAAATTAAAGGGTGCACCAATAGTTCATTTAATTTTGTATATGGCCATACTTTTAAACAGTTGTAGATAGACGATTGAAATTTACAAAGAACCTGTATTACCAACTCCTCTATAACAACAAGTATAAAATTTGGATTTGGAAATAAACTGGTGTCCCAATAGTTGATATAATATGGTGTATGTGGCCGGACTTTTGAACCATTATAAACAGACAGCTAAAATTTACAAGGGACATATTTTGCTAAGTCCGCTATAACAAGAAGCTTTTAGTTTGAATTTCGAAATTAAAGGTTGTTCCCAAAATTAATGTATTTTGTACTGTATGGCCATATTTTTTGAACCGTTGTATATAAACACCTTAATTTTAGACAGAATGTCCACTACTATATTTGGTATAATAAGATGTATAAAAATGTTACAGACGGTTGAAATTTACATAGAACCTGATTGCTAAGTCTACTACAGCAGCAAGTATATAATTTGAATTTGGAAATTAAAGAGTGATCCTATAGATGCTGCAATTTGATGTATATTGCCAAACTATTGAACAGTTTAAAAAGTATAATGTTTGGAGATATAAGTGTGTCCCAATAGTTAATGTAACCTAATTTATGTGGCCATACACTTGAGCTGTTATAGGCAGACATACGAGATCTGTTTTGAAGTCGGTTTTTTTTTCTCAAGAATTATTCCATATCATTTGAAACAATGAAGTTACTCCAATCAAAAAACCAACATAAATGGTGCGATGTAGAATTATAAAATAAGAATAAAACTTGAAGTAAAAAAATTGGCGCTCGCCAATATTTTTTGAGATAAGGGCCTCTGAAATTTTCAAATACATATTTCAAAATATCAATATGGGTGTCATTTAAAAGCTTTTGAAGATATCTTTAAGAAAATACTACAACTTTATAAAAATGCTTAATCCATAAAGCGCCGATGACATTTTAAAGGAAAATAAAGGAACTACTGGGGCACCCTTAACTTTGTTATTTTTAATATTTACACTTGCTAATATAACAGCTATTTACTTCGCTTATGGGGTACCCTTTAGTTTTGAGATTATTTTTGCATTACTTTTTGTCATTCATTCCATAACTAGTCACTGGTTTTTCAAGGATATGGGCAAGGCACATTAATTTTACAGGTAATAGCAGATCTAAAACAACTACAACAATAAGTAAACAACATGTATTTCGTTTTTGTAAAATATATTTTCAGACATCAAATCAACTGACGCACAGTGGTTTGAAAACGATTTTTTTTACAAAATTCGGTATCTTATAAACCACTTAATATATCTCAAAGAAATTTTACAGAGGCAGGGCAGAGGTGTTTCTCAGTGAATCTACGGTAAAGAAGGGCTTCTGGGTAGGGCCCAAAATTTAGGTACCTCGGACATATAATTTTTTTAAAATGTCATAAAAAGTTTATTTTTAACTCAAATTTAATCAGGTCTTGAAAATATCTATAGAAACATGTTTAAATGTGCAGGGAGAAAATTGGCTTACAATTTTTTTGTTTTGTTAGTTTTGGCCAATCTTAACTTAGTGTTTTTGGCGTAGTACGCTTATTAAATATCGGATTATTCCTTTATCACATTTGCTATATTCTTAATTAAATTTAAAATAAACAAGCTTAAAGTTTTGTTCTGATAGCGCTTGTCGTTAAAAAGTTACAAGCCTCTGAATTGAGAAAATGTAAAAATATCGTTTTTCCACAAAAAGGTGGTATTCTTTTTTTTTTTGCTTGGGTAATTAAAATTTACTTCAGTACTAGCGAATTTGTTTAAACAATTTTAAAGACAAACTATAGCAAATGCGAATAAAAGCAACATAAGGTCAACAATTATAACGGTTCCCCCTCCAGTCCCTTCCAACATTACCAATTTTTGAACAAAATTCTAAAATTATTGTAAAATTCCTCGGAGTGCAAAGTACCAATTAAGAAAAGGTTAACGGTAAGTCTCCAAATTTTGGCTACATAGTCCAAAAAGAATTTGACAGCCCCGTGATTAATTAAAAAAAAAAAAACAATTTTTATGACATTTTTCCCCTTTCCGGGAATTTATATGTTAAAACAAAAAAATTTAAATTTTATTTCACTAATGGAGAAAAACACTTAGCTTTATTACTTCAAAATTTTGTAGGAATAGCCCGAAGCGGTATGATATTTAATATCTCAAAACACAACCTTAACATTAATTTTTCAGTTTTTGAAAATGTAGCGCAAAAAATAATTACAATATTATTAATCTAGATGTCATATGCTTTTCTTTGATGCTACTTACATGCGTATACTCGTATTTAAGCTTGAGGAGCTTCCTAAACCTCGCATCCTCGTGATTATGTTAGCTTATTTTTTTATATATAAAAGCATTTTGTACCAAACTTCTTTGTTTTAACATATTAAATGAGCAAACTAAATCATGAGGAGACGAGGCCTACAATTTTTAAATAAAATCCAGTTTCAAAAAGTGTGTGAAATTTTTTTGTTTTATGAAAATTTTAAATATATTTTCACAACACCACTGTATGAAAAAATTTTTTGTTGAAAAAAAATAATAAGTGTAAACAAAGTTTGACATCTGAAAACATAAACAAGAAAGTCAACTGATCCACTGCCACTACCTAGTATATTAATCTGCCTTGGATATGGGCAATAGTGGTATACAAAAACAAGCCCATACTTTAACATCAGGGGACCAGTTCACACAGCTTTACGTTAAGATCCAATGAAACTTTTTCCGATTTTTTGCGATTATATTTAATACAGTAAGTTCTGTTTTTGTTTCAAGGAAACAAGACCTTTAATAGTTTTACAAAGCACTCATTTCATACTAAGTTTTATTAACGCTTTAAAGAAATTTTCAGCTTAAACCAAAATGTTGGAGTGAACTTAATTATTTCCAAAACTTTTTTCTTCTTTGCTGTCAATCTTTCTCTGTTTCTTCTTGCAAAATAAACTGTGTACGTCATTAATCAAATTTCTGCTTGGCTTAATCCGAGTACTGTGATTTATATTTTGGATATCTGTACAGTGAAAAAAGCGAATTTGACCAGCTGTTGTAAACAAATAATAATTTTGTCAGATGTAGTTATACACGTATGTTTGTGTCCAAATATTAAAAGTCTTCTGTAAAATAGCAATTTTGACATGCAGAATTACATATGAATGAAATATATGAAAAGTAAAAAACATGCCGTGTATAGGTAGCTTAAACGAAATTTTGTCAGATAAATTTTCACATGTGTTTTACAAAACCAATATTTCACCAGCCCTATACGATATGTATGTATGTGTTTAACAGTGAGAAAATTGACATTTCAGATGTAAAACACATGTCGTGTATGCGCAGCTTAAGTTTTCTCTATAGATGTTTTTCGAACTTGTTTGAGATCGGCCGAATGTCGAGATAGACTTAAACGTAAAGGTTTTCAATATAAAAATTTATTGCTCGGAATTATTTTTATGTTCATTTACTTTAACCGTGCTTGATAACTTTAAAAATAAATATTTCATGATATTCTCATTTAAAACTACAAAATGGAATGTATTACTACGGGGAAAGCATATCCATATGGCCATTTCGCTACCACTCATAAAGCTCATAAGTGGATTTCACCCAAGTTTTGTATAGAAAATCTAAGAGCTCATATCTTAAAAAAAACTAAATTGACTAAATGAGAACTCCATTGAATCAATGAATCAATAAAACCGTAAAAACTCCAAAAATCATAATACAAAAACGAAATCGGTTCATCAATGGCGATAACACTTAGTGGCGGAAATTCGTCTTGTTAAAGTTACACCTGTAAAAGTTGTTTTAAAATTCCTGATTTTCAAATACGCTTATCTGTAAAATGTTTATAATGGTCTACTGTTACTAAGTATGTTTTATGAAGTAAACTAAATAATGAATAATATAAAACTATTGAAAAAGTGTTATATTTAAAGTTTTAACAAGCAAGTAAATAAATTCTGACGCACCCCTGATTGTATGATTTAATAAAATTTATATTAGAAAATTAAATAAATGTTTATAAAAAATTAAGTTGAATATTCCTGGTATTTGCAGCAAACTGTTTTATAACATTAATATGTCAAAAATATTTTACAAACTGTCAGTTGCAATAATATTTAATTCAGATAATAAATCATTTTATTTTGTAATAATAAAACAAAATTTAACTGCTGATAACAAAATTCTCATAAGCACTCTACTAAAAGTACAAAAAACCGTTTGATATAAAATGTAACGAAATTGTTAATGAAAAAGTTTGTAAAAAAATAATTAATTAATTACACATATGTATGAAGTTGTATGAAAATTGATTTTAGAGAGATTTCTCCATAAAAGATGACTTCTTTGAGATTTTGTAAACGAAAATATATTACTCTTCTACCCTTAGTAGAGCGTTGGCAATTCGTTATAATTACAATATTTTTAAGTTGTTTAAAGAACTCATAAATCACAAAACATTATTAACACTTAAAATATATTTTAATGCATAAGTAAATACTACAATAAATAGATGAGTAAATACTTTTAAATTTTTTTAAACTAAATAGAATTTCATTAAAAAATGATTACTTAACATTTTAAAAATTTAAAGAGAAAAAGTCTAGAATAATATACAAGAAATATAAAAAAAATCATAAAAGTGAATGATGGGAATATCAAGTTAATACAATCGAACATAAAAATTATCGTACTTAAAAAATCCTACTTGGAATTTTTTCATTACCATTAAATTTTCATTGGCATTGTTGAAAATATTATATAATTTAAAAACTATGCATAAAATAATTTTTTTATATATTTTATTTGCAGTCTATTTTACAATAATAAGCAAATTTTATAACTTTAATTGATTCCCATTTGAAACAATAATATAACTTATATACGTATTAACATTCATATATACAGATGATTTCAATACAGATATATATTCATTACAAATAAATTAATATTAAAAATTAAATTTATTATTATTATTATTTAATTATGGTTTTATTCCTAAGATTAAACAAAAGGGAGATCTTAAATGTGATTTCGTTAACTCTTCTAACTTCATCAGTCCCATTGCTGAGTCTTTCTAAGTAATTGCTGATAAATTTTCTTATTTCTGTTTTTATATTTGAAAATTTATCTGGGTACTCTAACAGCTAACAGCTATACCTAAACAAGAGCGAAAAGCGCTTTTTTGCTGTCGAAAATTCTCATGCCTGTACATTTTGTATGTAGCATTCCGAAATAACGCGGCGGCAATGCTTTACAATTGGAAAATTCGATTTTGACAAGGCATTTAATAATAATAATAATTAAAATTAATTAAAAATTTAAATAATTCATTTACTTATAAATTTTTAATATACACAACACAAATACCAGAAATACTCTTCTTATTAACACTATCAAGGAAGTTACATTTACTTTGCAACAAATTTAGCTTACGGACGCAGTGCAAATATGACAAAAAAATTATGTACAGGATGTAAATCTATTTTAAGTGACCTGACCTCGAAAGATTGTATATATAATATGGCATATATCGTGCATTATATGGCGGAATGAGACAATATTGGAATCATTAGAATGATAATAAATTTTTTGTTAGAAATAAATTTTACACCCTGTAGACAACTTTTTTTATTTTTAAGCTTCGTCCGAAAACTAGATTTAGGCCTCTATTTTTTTAAAACTCTGTTTTTATCATTTTGATAAAACGTTTGCGCTTTAGTTAAGGTACGGCATTTCAACGTTAAAGCTATGTGGAAGAAAACGTTTTACTTTCCGCTTTTATTTAGGTATGGCTGTTCGAAAAAAATTAAAAAACAGGTATTTAAATGAAAGTAAAAAAATTCTTTGCAAAAACTTTTTTATTTTCAGAAAGCTTAAAGTTCATTTTTTCATCTTCTGTTTGCTGCTTTTCGATGTCAATATATTACAAAAGAGTTTATAAAAATTATATAAAATTTGTACCAGTTTTAAGAGTTCACAATTTTTAGAATTTACATTTAAAAATATTTAAACCTTAATCAAATATGCATAGAGCTCGTGCATACTTTGTTTTATTTACTACGACCGCAACAAGCAATCAGATGAACAGCAATAGCGCCAGTAACAAAATATTCATATACACCCATGAACACAGTCGCAAACATCCAACCATTTACAAGAACAAAGTCATCTTATCTCAGTCATGAATAATGAACAACTTTAAAAATAGTTTTTATTTTTTGAAATTTTTTTTAAGAATGCATGACTGGAATTTTTTGCAATGTTTTTTTTTATTACATCAGCTGCAAACAAACTAAGCATTACAAAAAATAACTTGTGCGTTTAGTGTAGGAGTAAGGAATTTTTGCTAAATTTTTTGCTAAAAAAATGAAATTCGTTGCTGTTGTGTTCCTGCACATCACTATTACAGGAATATTAAATGAACACAATTTTGGATGTAAGATATTGCATAGTCGATGACTGCATTGCACTGCTGTTTAGTTAATCCTTTTTATACCCTTCACCATAAAAAGTGGATAAAAGGTATAACGGAGTTTGTCATTCCATGTGTTATTTCTACGATATCCATTTTCGACCCCATAAAGTATATATATTCTGAGTTCTTATGCATAGCGAAGACGAATAAGCGATGTCTGTCTGTCCGCCCGTATTAGTGTTGAAACAAAAAAATAAAGATGTCAATCGTTCAGATTTATTGTCGAAAGAGGTGCTATTGCAAATCAGCATGATCCGTTCATATCCTTCGAGGCAGCAGCCAAAACGCCACGCCTACCTCTAATTTTTGCATGTCATTTGGAACAATAAGCAACCCCAATCAAAAAAAAAAATAAATAAATATATGTGGCGATAGCGTATTAAAAAATAAGAAAAAAAAACATTGAGTGAAAAATTTGGCGCTCGCCCACATTTTCCGAGTTACTGGGCTCTAAAATTAAATTTTTTTTAAATATCCATATGGGTATCATTTTTAAGCTTTTGAAGAGGTCTTTATGGGAGTACTAAAATTTTATAAATGTTTAACCAACCAAAAGCCAATGTCATTTTTAAGGAAAATTATATATGCAGTACCAATTTTTTATTTTTTTTTTTTTTATTTTTTAATACCCTGTCACCTCAATATTAGCTATTTTTGAATGGAGTTACTGCAACAAACTAGATTTATATAGATGGTGAAGGGTATATAAGATTCGGCATAGTCTAATATAGCACTGTTACTTGTTTTATTTACATTTGCACGTCATACTACGAGGGCTGCTCTATATATTTCTGGCCTAATAGTGAAAATGCGAATATTTATAATCAAAAATGCTTTTATTGTTCTTCAAAGTATTCTCCAGCATGATTTATACACTTTTGCACGCGCTCAAATCAGTTGTCGAAGCACTTTTTCCACTCCGATTGAGACACCTCTAAAACATGGTTTTTAAACACTTCAACAACTTCTTCTGGCGACGAAAATCGTTGACCACGCATTTTTTTCTTGATGTGCGGAAACAAAAAGAAGTCATTAGGTGCCAAGTCAGGGCTGTACGGCGGATGACCCATTAATTCGACGTTTTGGCCGGTCAAAAACGCTCTGGTTTGAGCCGATGTGTGAGAGCTAGCTTTTTCATGGGGAACAATGATTCGTCTTTTCTTGTTGGTTTTTCGAATTTCTCCATTGACTTCAGGCAAACAAATTGTAGTGTACCACTCAGAAGTGACCGTCCTACGTTGCTCAAGCAGAACAGTCGCCACGTGACCAGTTTTGCCGAAGAAACAGGCGACCATTTGCTTCGAAGTGCTTCTTCCACGAACAACTTTCGTTGGATTTTGCTCGTCTTTGAAGACCCACACGGTCGATTGTTGTTTCGTTTCGGTCTCATACGCATAGATCCATGATTCGTCACCTGTGACGATCTTATAAACGTCTTTTGAAGCACCGCAATCGTATTTTTGCAACATTCATTAAATTCATTATACCAATTTTTCACAGTGCTATAGGATGGTGCTTCATCGCCATACAAAGATTTAAGTTCCTCAATGTACTATTGTCGTGATAATCCACGTCGAAAGTTGTGAAAAATGATGGCACGAAAATGTTCACGAGTTAATTCCATTTTTTTCTATATTAATTTTTTCAAGTCACTGTAAACAACACAAATAATGGTCGTTGAGTACGATTATGTTGCCAGGCCAGAAATATATAAAGCAGCCCTCGTATGCGTTTTTTTTTCTATTTTTATTTCATTTTTTTTATATTAAGTACTGTCCTTTGGGAACGTGCAACTCAATATAACAATGAAATTTAATATGCGAACAATTTTGAAACCTTCTGAACTTTAAGTTTAACAAAAAAAAGGTGTTTGGGATTTTTTTTTTATTTGTCCCAAATATATTCTATATCAATTTAAAATATATGGAATACATTGTTTTACTTAGAAACTTAACACTTTTTTCACCACTCTAAATTTTTTAGAGAAACTCTTTTTGATAAACATTGATTGCATATTTCAGACCTTATGCATTGCAAATCGAAAGTATAGATTCTGGTACAACAGCCAAAGATAAATAAGATATTTTCTTTTTTTTTATTCAAATCAGTAAAAGTTTAAATTTCTTTAATTTTTATCAAGTTTTCAAGTCGCTTTGGTTTCTAAAACAGATTTGTTTGCTAAAGGAATATAAATTAAAAAACAACACTGCACCTGTCAACTCATTGCTTTTGTTAACTTCTATAAGCTTTCAAGCAATATAAGTTTCTTTGTTTTGTGTTTGACACGCATTGAAAATAGATACTACACAAATTTTAAGAAAATTGAAAATTTTTAATCGTTTTGCTTTTAACACGTTTTGTCGCATAATAAACAACAAACGAAAAAATTTAGAAAATCATGTATCAAGGCGAATCAATTACCAGGTGGCAGCGTAGGCAAAAATGATAAATTCGCCATGAAGACAACCTGTATTATTTCGCCGCGTCATGTACCAAGTGGTGGTAGTGGCGAATTCACCCATTTTCACCCTTGCAGGAAATGTCAAAATTCATATAACAAAAAATTTGGCGCTAATTGTTATGTATGGAGTTTGACATTTCCTGCAACGACGGCAATAAATGAATTTACCACTGACACCACCTGGTACATGATTTCGCCATGGTACAGCAGTTCATTGTAACTGTCACTTATAAGAAAATCATGAAGACAAATAATGACACAATTTAATAGGATTAAAACAATTTAATGACGTATTGTGTTGTTATTCAAATAAAGAAATTATACAAAATTTCCATGTAGGCATTGCTAACAAAAAAAATAAAAATATAAACTCACAAAAAATTAACTTGGTTTGAGTAATCGCCAATTCTCTGTACATTTAATGATTTAATGAAAAAAAAAAAAAAAAAATAAAGAAATTTAGTGTTAAATCGTGACCATATAATTGAAACACAATTTCATCTGTAACAGTTTGGGCTATGATTTATGGAACTATCAAAAAATGTTTATTGACCAAAGTACAATGAAAATACAAACATATCGAAGAATACTATTTGACAGAAAATACTATTAAGTGTTAATATAATAAATAAATGCATGACCAAAGCATTTAACATCATGCATGTGTCGTTAACAAACATCATTTGTTGATGTCAGACAAAATTATTATTATTTTTATTATTATTTACTATAAACTTGACCTCAATTATTGGTGCTTATGAAATCAAATTATGGCATTTTATTATGACTTGTTTTTTACACTTGTTTCTTTCTCTTTTTTTTTTTTTTTGCTTTATTTGATTTCTGTCTGTGTTCAATAAAGCGTGACATTTAGCATAAAATTGATTTAGTGACAATAATATTGACATCCAGTAATACGGAATAATTCGAATGTATTAAAAACTAAATAAAGAAATTTCATATTAATGTTATGAACTGCGCAAATATTTTTAGTGTCGATATTTCACTTTAACCTTGTAATTATTTAAAGCAATAAAAATAAAATATATTCCAATTACTCGTATAGTATTTATTTAAGTCCTTGATTTTTTTGCATTTTTTCTTTTTTGCATACTCTCAATTTTTAAAATCGAAATTGAGGTGTTTTCGTATTCAATTTGCTTATGATGATTTGCATATTTATGATTTTATTTCTAAAAATATTTTTTTTTGGGGGGAAAACTTTTTTTAAACAAATTCAATTTTCCACCTGAATGACAAGCAGTTGGCTTTGGTGCAGGAAAAAAAAAAATAAATCTGTGTTTTAGCATAAAATAACTTTATCGCAACACAAATATGCAAAATATATAAAGTAAAATATATAAAGGTATACAAAATATCAATGCCAATTTATATGGGTAACCTAAAATATTGAGCCTTCGTAACCCGGAAATCAATTCAAATTTTTATTAGTAAGAATCAAATTACATATTTTATAACGCTAGTTAAAGTACAACATTTTTACATTAAGTTACACATTTCGTTTGCTATTTGTCTTTTTCACTTTGGTGAATTGTGATTATGCACATTTTTAATTTTTACATAAGTATAAAATGAAAGAAAAAATCAAGAGGAGGCGAGATTAAGGAAGCTTCTTTAGATTCAGTATGTGCTCTATATGCAAGTGGTAAGCTCTATCTGGCAAAGGCCAGGATTCACTATTATACTCAGTCGTACGATCTGTCAAAAATGGCATGTGTCCTCAAAAAGTATGATAGTGTGGACTAAAAGTGTGTGTGTGTGTGACAGACTTTTTGACAGACCTGTGAAATTTCATAATCTTTTGAAACAATTCATAAAGTATTTTTCTCTATGCGATCAGGGTTGATTTTTTTAATGATGAGGAGATAAAACCACAAAATATTAAAACCATACGATCTGGCATCTTTTTTGTATAATAGTGTGGAACCTACGGCGCCATTTTGAAAGGATTTTTAAAGTAGAAAAAAAATGACCCAAAAATTGTTTTTTTTTACAAAAGAGGCTACCCTAGTGTTATTACTCACGTTTCTTTTAAGTCCTTTTTGGAGTATGTATGAACGGTATTAAAAGTTCGCTTAAGACAGAGCAGCTAACCAAATTTGCTTTTTTCACTGTACATATATCCAAATGGCTTGTAGTCGTCATAAAATATTTTTGCGTGCGATACGGAATTTCTACAGACTTTTCAATTCCGATTATTTTCAAAATTAAAGATTAAAAACACGGGAATATTAAATAATATAAATAAAACTTTAAATTTATTGTGCTATTTTCCCGGTATTGATTGGTGAAGGTGAAAGCACGTTTCGATGGCCATCGAGCCGAAAAAAAGTCTGCCGTATGCAGTGTATAAAGAAAAATAAAATCAATGTTGATTATTGTTGTTTTTGCTTGAGCTTTGTTTTTTGTCTTTTCTTTATAGTTTAGGCAAAAATCTTTAGTTCAATAATCAATACCGGGAAAATAGCACAATAAATTTAAAGTATAAATCAATTATTTTCTTTTTACTCTAAATATGAACAAGATCAGTTTGCATTGAATAATGATACGGAATTTACATAATTGTTATCCAATAGTTAAAAACAGTTTCAGATTTTGGTCACATAAAATATTACCATCAGCCGGCTAATGATACCTTTGTTGATTGTTTTCATACGGCATAGGTTTTTGACAATATTTTTTAGAATTATAAAAACAGCTAATGTCAGATGGTTTGTCTAAATGAAATTTTGTCAGAACACTTTTGACATATATTTTACAGAACCAATGTTTCAACAGCCCTACACGACATGTACATATGTGTTTAACAGTGGAAATTTGACATGTCGGATATAAAAACATGTCGTGTATGGACAGCTTTACTAAACATGCATACGTTACAGTACTGTGTTACTTCGGCGGGGCATGAAATACTCTCCACAGTACGTTGAAGCCAGTCATCGCCTTTTATCTATTAGCCATAACACAGGTCTGCCGTACAGTGTACTTATGCTATTACTTCCTTGCTTTAACAGCTAGCGTTCTTACTCTTATTTTCACTAAAATATCTGCCATAACTTTACACAATAATTTTCTTTTTCTTTTCGGGAAGTTTGTACTATGCTTTTCAATTTTTATTTGCATTATACTACTATAATTATTTTTCCTGTGCAGCCAGCGGAGGTTGCCAGATATTATTTTCGTAACAATATTAATGTTATAGTTATATGCATGAACCTCAAAATGCAAGCATGTGGCGCATAAAATTGGTACAAAATGTTTTTCAAAGTAGACACCTGCGCTTTATTTGTTCAAGGATTTTCTTCATTAATGGCTTCTTTTGTTCCCAGTATACTTAGCTTCTCCAGCAATATTTTATTTATGTATTATTTAAGAAAAAATCGTCAATACCCATATTCATAGTTATTGACTAAAGTCGAATCTTGCTAAAGTAAACACTAAAATAAAAAGCTCGTATTATCTTTTTTGCTTTCATAGTCAAGAATAAAGTATACTTTAAGTTTAACCGACTTCCACTGGGCGTCAACTGTAATTTGATAAATGTTTTCATACAATTTCTAAACAAGCATTAGAAAAAAGTAACTTTGTTTTTATTTTGTTCACTTTGGTATAAAAATCAGATATTGCGTTCTAAAATTAAATAAAGTAATTATGGAAAAATGAGTTAAAAACAGCTTTAGGTAGTTTTAAATTTAGAGTTATCTTTCTTGCCAAAAGTATATTTCAAATTGTCCATGAATGAATTAGAGTTGACTCTAAAGTAAAACCGACTTTAGTTCCCTTAAAACATACTTTATTTTAACTATGAATATGGGCCATTGTTTTTTTTTTTGCATTAAAAATATTTTTTCGGCACCAATTTCTAAATAATTTCGAAACAGTTAAAAATTAAAAAAAAAAATATGTAAGGCTGACATAAAGGTATTTTTATATTGAAACAAGGTACGCCCAAAAAAAATTTGTACCTGATATGCAAAAACTAAAGCGGATTGAATTTAACGCATTGAGATCACAATATTCCACGCATTTATGTTCAGGGACCAATTTTTTTTTAAGAACACTGTAATTGAGATTTCAAAAAAGGCTAATCAGCAGAAAAAGGCAGTTAAAAATCCAGACCTATTACCCTATTATATTTAGATGCGTTGTTTGTTCTATAAGTTGTCATTGACCAAACTAATTTCTTTAATTTTGTTAACTGATTTTTTTCTCTTAAAGAAGAATTCTAAACAAATAATGTCACTTCGTTTTATAAAAATAAACGCAACGTCGATTTAAGGATTTTCTTGCAAAAATAATAAATAAATGATTTTAAAGAGTACGCGATCAGAAAAGTATATATAACCAATACTTTACATATAATTTTCCTTCAGAGAACCGTTCGTGTTAAGGATATTAAATACAAAAACATTTAAATGTAAGAGGTAGCAAAGAAAAAAAATTATTGCTTCGATTATATTTTATGTTAAAATATTTCTGCAAGTAGACTATGCATGCGACATAAAACATCTTGATTATAGAATAATGCAATACGAAATAAAGTAGTTTATTCACTGAAATGTAAAACAAGAAAGAACAAGAATTTATTCATGTTCGTTTATGAATACATGTTTTATTGCAAAAATGTGAATATAAATACCAACATTTTTTTTCTTTCATTTAGCATTTTGATGATAATGACGATGCCGATGATGCAAATGTGTGCACAAAAACAAAAGCTATTAAGAAATAAAGACATGTGCTCATATAAAAGTTATGCCACACATAAACATCTTCATATTTGTGATACTTCATTTTTAGATAAATGTTTACATGTGTATTAGGCTGGTATTTGGTTAAATTTTTGAAATGAATTTAACATAGATATCATCTAACGATATAACAATTTATGCTTTGGAAATTCATGTTTTTTTAAGAGAAGAAATTCTCAGACAGCTTTGCCTACTTTTTATTTGTTTGTTATTTTTTTTGTTTGGTGAGTAACAGAGGAGAACAGATAGTTGGTAAAGGAAATATTCAGATAGAAAACGTAATTTTTTACAACCCTACTTTTATAAATTTATCCTATAAAATAATACATCCGTCAGTTATGCGAATGCAGGCCGACACACCAATCAAATACTTGCTAGTCACTATTCTCACGATCTAATTTTGCAAAAAAAAGGTGCTTATAATGAGCAACTTTCGATCTTCGTCTGTAGTCGAAAGGGCTGATCGAACGAATTTTCATTTGGTATTATGGCGCACATTCGATAAAATAGTGCTATTGTGAATTTTACTAAATTGGATTATTCACAATAGTACATGTTTATCAGCTGTGACTCTAAAGAAATATTGTTTTACTAATTTATAAACGAAAAATTAAAATAATTATTAATTAAAATGACTACCACGGAATTTTGGTTCTATTGCTCTTGTTTTAACTGTTGGTCCCATACAATTTAGCCCCTGTGTAATTTCTTCCCATTTTTTGCCGCTTGAACTTTTGTGCTTTGAGCTTTTCCAATTGTTTTGTACTTACAACCGTAGACCTACATGCATACATTAATAAAAAACAAAAAAAAAATTAAATAAGTTTTACAAACTAACACAAACCATCGAAAGCAAAATTGTGTTCGATTGAAAATTCGTTGCACAACGGAATTTTCGACAGTGCTACCAATTCATAATACGAATTTGACAATCGATATTCGATTTTCGTTATCCAGCGAAGATCGAAAATCGAATGCAACTCATAATAAGGGCCAAAGTGTTTTTTAACAAAGCAGAAAGAAACTTTCTGATTAAGGAAATAATTGAAAACTTTAATAAACACAAAGAATTTCTTCAAAATTTTATATCAAGGTACTTATCAATTGAACAACGGAATACTAAAACAATTTTCCTTAAGACTTTTTTTTGTTAAATGCACAAACATGCAATTAATTAAATTAGTTTTAAAGTCTAGTTTTTAAGTCTAGTTTTTAAGTCTGAAAAGATATAATCTTCTAATTTTACGTCAATATTTTAAATTTTGCTCGCTAAATATCATACCATGTTTTGAAAAAAGCGGACCAGGGTATTGAAAAATCAAACATTTTAATTTTAAAATGCTTATAACTTGAATATTTTAGAATACAAAATGCAGTTCAAAGCACCATTTTGTAAGTATTAACTAGACCTTTAAGATAAACCATAAATTACAGAAATACCATGCATTAGAATTTGCAGGTACGAGGTAGACAACTTTGATACACACAGCGCCACCCCTGGAATGTAAATGGTACCCAGCTTGGAAACTTTATATCAGATGCTTCTCTGCTATGCTTCTGTTTGGATTAATTGTCATACCCCTTTACGAATGGCTGAGTTATTTCCAAAATAGTGTGACTCTGCCCCACTGTGCATTGGTCTGCGAGGAAGCCAGAGAGCATTGTAACATTTATATAAACTTAAAACATTATAGCTTTAAAATGAGATTAATTTTACTTATCAGCTTTGCTTGTCTCAGTCCGAAGAGAATTATCCAGTGCTTTTGTCTGGTGCTCTTTCAGATTTATTTTTGTATTCTATTTATTTCAAATTCTTAAAATACTTCAGACTGGGTAAGTTGATTCTCTTCTGGCCAGTCTATCTGCCCTATCATTGCCTGCAGCATGTCAAGGAATGCAACAGGGTTATGTTATTGGAGTTTAACTCGCTTATACTAAGTGCTCTTACGACAACCTGGCTATTCAGGAAGATGACAACCTAATATTCTCGGCTTCCTCTTTGAAGTTTTGGTTGAGCACAGCTCTCAAAGCCATAAATTTGCTATTGAAAAATTAGGGTTTTGTGCCACATGGTTATTTACTCGTGGCCCTACTAATTTCACGTCAAATTTCGTATAATGGTGCGTGTGTTAAACGAAGGTATACAGCGTCTTTAATTTCTTAGACGTCATTTTTTGTTTTGGCTGTGTTATTAGCTATAGGATGTTGTGCTGTGCGTACAGTAACCCCAATATTTTTTTGCAAGAGATATGCTCACCATTACTAACTTCGTAGTCTTCTCGAATTCATTTTAACTACATGGTACCTGAATTCCGATGCGCAGTCTTTTAAACTTTGAAACAAACTGTAAAACAGCTTTATGTAGAAAAGCAAACAAACTTATAATTGTTAACGTGTCGAACAAACATGTGAGTCAGTTTAAAGTTTTTATAAATTTATTAAATAATAACTGCTTTGTTGAAATCTTACGGTTCACCGGAGTAGAGGATAAGTGATTAGATTAACGTCTGTACCCAGCGTGAAGCTCTTACTACACGGTGGTCAAACCCCTATTCTGTGCAAGGGTCGGAGCCTATCCATAAACTCTTCTGTTGGGAGTAAAAGAGCACACTTTCGTCTATTTCACGCCAGACCCGCAGATATAGACACAGCCACCGCGTGTACCCCGAAGGGACCTCACCAAAAACCGGCTACAGAAAGGGTTGGCTCTCTGTATGGGCTACCGGTTCCCATGTTGCCAGTTTATTTACGCTATTATTATTCATACGTTATTATCATTTTAGAACACTGGTACATCCTTCGACAGTTACTCCACTGTCTATCCAGATTTAGTGCCTGCACACAAAGCCTATGTTCTCTGAGCCAGATACGAAGTACCCACGGGGGGTCACCGGATTATAAATAGAACAAAATTTTTATTTTAATTGAAGATATAGTTTCATCCAAATTTGCACAAATATCAATAAATATCATTAAATTGAAACAGCGCATAACAAGCGCTAAGTTCTTCGTGTAATTAACTGTAATTTTAATTCTGTGAAGTATAAATTTTTAAATAAATTTGCAGCTTATGTTTTACATATACCTACATATTTTTTCGATATTATAAAAATGTTATAATTTTGTAAATTCTTTTATTTCATACTTATACTTTTACTAAACTACAAAGCTGAATATTCAGTACCACCCTAATATTCCACACTTTTTAATATTCCGCACTCAAAGTTTAATACAAACAAAAAAACAATAAATAATAATAAAACAAAATGCCTACGTAAAATATTCTCTGAGCACAAAAATATCACAATTTCATCAAATAAATATTTAAAAATTGCAACCAGTGAATTTGATAATTAGTTTTACCATCTCATGTTTTTTCTTTTATCTTTAATGAAAATTTGAAAAATAAAATGAAATTGCATTGAGATACGGCAATTGAGTTGCTATAGAAAATGTTGTTCGAATACGTAATCTCTCAAACGTTATTAATGCACAATTTGTGTTTGTAAGAGAATCTTTTCACAATATTACATAAAAAGAAACAATTGTAGGAACGATTCGTTTATAATTAAGAAATAAGTACTTATTGTCTGGAATTAAAGAATTTTTAATTTTTCTATTTTTTTATAATTCTTCTTTATCACTATCACCTTGGTTTTGTGTGAAGAAGATCACAAGTTATGCTTTTAAATTTTAAAAGCGACTAAATTATGTATAAAGAAAATACAACCTCAATTGATTGCTGCGTTGGATAACAACTCATCCGAAGCCGAATTAGTGGAAAAGAGTATAACTAAGTTTGCGACTCCGTGGGTAATTTCTACAATATCCATTTCCGACTCCATAAATTATATATATTCTAACTTCTTTGCATAGGGAAGTCGATTGAGCGATATCAGATCAGCACCCGTTATTTTTCAAATTCATTTTTATATACTTGCTCTTATAATAGATTAGGTTCTGTGTAAATTTCAACCGTCTGTCTATAACAGTTTTACAGTTTGGCGATATATATATCAGATTATATCAATTATTGTAAAACCCTTTAACTTATAATTCAAAATTTGTATACTATTTATTAAACCAAACAAAGTATTGGACATTCTGTCTAAAATTCAGGTGTTTGTATATAACAGTTTATAAAATACACCCTTTAATTTCTAAATTCAAATTATAAGCTTCTTGTCAAATTTGCTAGCGTTTGTCTATAACAATTCAAAAGATGGGCCCATATAAGTAAATCTACATTAATTACGGGATACCCTCTAATTTCTAAATTCAAACTATAAACACTTTTAAGTTTCAGCGTTCTGTCTATAACGGTTCAAAAGTTTGGCCACATACTTGAAATTTAAATTAAATGAACTTGGCGCACGCTTTTATATATAATTTTTAGTATTAATACTTGTTACAATAACGGCTATAGCAATCGACATTCTGGACAATTTGCAAGCGTTTTTCCATAAGGGTTTAAAAGATAGGCCTATATAAGAAAATATACATCAATTATAGGACACCCTTTAATTTATATTTTCAAATTATAAACTCGTTGATAAAGCGGGCTAAGCAATACATGTCCCTTTTACGAGGGCTGCTCTATATATTTCTGGCCTAATAGTGAAAATGCGAATATTTATAATCAAAAATGGTTTTATTGTTTTTCAAAGTATTCTCCAGCATGATTTATACACTTTTGCATGCGCTCAAACCAGTTGTCGAAGCACTTTTTCACTCCGATTGAGACACCTCTAAAGCATGGTTTTCGAACACTTCAACAGCTTCTTCTGTCAGGGCTGTACGCCGGATGGCCCATTAATTCGACGTTTTGGCCGATCAAAAACGCTCTGGTTTGAGCCGATGTGTGAGAGCTCGCATTGTCATGGTGAGCAATGATTCGTCTTCTCTTGTTGGTTTTTCGAATTTCTCCGTTGACTTCAGGCAAACAAATTGTAGTGTACCACTCAGAAGTGACTGTCCTACGTTGCTCAAGCGGAACAGTCGCCACATGACCAGTTTTGAGAAGAAACAGGCGACCATTTGCTTCGAAGTGCTTCTTCCACGAACAACTTTCGTTGGATTTTGCACGTCTTTGAAGACCCACACGGTCGATTGTTGTTTCGTTTCGGGCTCATACGCATAGATTTATGATTCGTCACCTGTGACGATCTTATAAACGTCTTTTGAAGCACCGCAATCGTATTTTTGCAACATTTCTTTGCACCAATCGATACGAGCCCTTTTTTGAACGACTTTCAAATTGTGCGGGATCCAATGAGAACAGACCTTTTTTACGGCCAGGTGTTCATGCAGTATCGAATGTATGCTGGTGGAAGAAATGTCCAAGGATGTCTCTATCTCTCGGTATGTCGCATGTCGATCTTGCATTATGAGTTCACGCACGGCATCAATGTTCTCTGGCACAACAGCCGTTTTTGGACGACCTTCACGGAATTCGTCTTTGAGCGAGCTTCGGCCACGATTAAATTTATTATACCAATTTTTCACAGTACTATAGGATGGTGCTTCATCGCCATACAAAGATTTAAGTTCATCAATGCACTTTTGTCGTGATAATCCACGTCGAAAATTGTGAAAAATGATGGCACGAAAATGTTCACGAGTTAATTCCACTTTTTTCTCTATTAATTTTTTCAAGTCACTGTAAACAACACAAATAATGGTCGTACGTCAAAACGTTTTTAGTACGATTCAAGGCATATTAAACCAGGTGGCAGCGCTACGGCAGGTGATTTTTTTTTGCTACCCTTTTTGTTTATGTATTCCAACGTCAAAAATATTTGTTTGAAAACAACATAAAAACGTGTATAACTTATAGTTGCTTTTTTGTAAAAAAGTTTTCCAAGTTTTTTATTGTGTTAATAGTGCGGAAAAGTTTGATATTTTAAAATGCGCTGTGTTTTGTGTCCAAAAAAGTGTGTTCCTGGAAATGGAACTTTCTTTGGCGTTCCTCAAGATCAAAAACAAAGAGAAAAGTGGAGTGAGATTTGCCAGAAAGAGTTGAAGAAAAGAAGCCGTGTATGTATTGACCATTTTTCGGAAGCCGATATTATAACTGCGGGAAGTCGCTTATATTTATTGCCCAAGGCTCTTCCAATAGTACCAGAACCACAAAAAATTGAAAAAAAGTGAAACACAAATAAATATGAGTTATTGTGAGGTGCCAATGCATTGTAATGAAATTGAAATAGATATGAATTGTAACGAAGTGCCAATGCATTGCAGTGAAGTGCCTTTAAGTAACTTGTGTCAAGTTGAAAAATCCTCGTCATTAAAGTTTGTGACACCGCAGGGGTTACGTTTTTTCACCATGAAAGGACTTACATCTACAGCAGCTTTAAAGTCTGCAGAACAACGTTGCAAAGAAAAAGAGTCTCAAACTGAGTAAGTTACTCAAAATTTTAAAAACTTGTAATTATTTTTACGTACTTAGAGAATATTTATTTTTTGCGGCTTTATTTCTTTTATTATATTAAAAGCCAATAAATAGTGACAGAATTTAATATTTATTTGTTTTTTTTAATGCAGTCCGTCCATTTTTGATGAGGTAACAAAAAGTTATAAAGAAAAAATTCGCCAATTGGAAGCCGAAAATAAAGAATTAAAATTCCAGCTTCTTCAGGCGAACCAAGCGATTGATTCCATGGGCAAAATTTTTACTGAAGGTCAAGTACGTTGGTTAATGCTGCCGGGAAGTGTTAAATGGAAGTGGAACGACATTTCTAGTGCTATTTGTCTTCACGTATCTGGGCCCAGGGCGTATACTCACTTGTACGAGAAAGGTTATCCTCTACCTCATGTGACGACATTGCAACGTTGGTGTCGAAAAGTGGATGTTAAACCAGGAATTCTCAACAAATTAAATAAATCGGTCCTTTTCAGGACCACCAATAATATTTTAAAAAGAGAAAAATATTTCAAATAATTAAATTATTTTTAATTTTAATTAAATTTTAATTTTTTTTAAATTTT
This sequence comes from Gymnosoma rotundatum, assembly GCA_916610165.2. Classification (NCBI taxonomy): domain Eukaryota; kingdom Metazoa; phylum Arthropoda; class Insecta; order Diptera; family Tachinidae; genus Gymnosoma; species Gymnosoma rotundatum. The sequence goes on from OU744336.1 coordinate 54,232,665, forward strand.
AATTTTAATCTAACTTTTTTAAATTTTAATCTAATTTTGAATTAATCTAATTGTACATCGGGATGAGCCTCTTCATTAAGAATACTTTCAGCACCACCAGCGGGAGCCAGGTCAATTATAAAAGAAAGCAAAAAGAAAAAGAAAGATTTTTATATATGTCTGTAGATATATTTATATTAATAATATTTATATTAATAAATTAAAAAAGTATCCTACCGGGTGTAAAATTTAATTTTAAGCAAAAAATGTAAAGTGACAAATTTGGCGCAATATGGAATATATCGAGTGTTTTGTGGTGTAATGGGGCAATATGGGTATCATTGAAAAGGTAATTTCAATATCTATTCAATTTAAAAGGAAAATATTAAAAATAATAAGAAAAAGTTTTTTTTTTTTTTAATTTGCCGAGCAACTCTTAGTTTTGGAGCTACGGACCTTTAAAGTTTTTACGTAAAATATGACATACCTACATTAAAGAATTTATGGCAAAATGAGATGTAAAAGGCATCATACATATAGTATTAAAATATTTATTTTCTTCGCTTACTAAAGACTTTTTACATAGCCGGCCTTCGGCAGGGCGCAAGGATTTTCTTCTCTATGGTATGACCAACACCGGCTTCGCTTACTAAAGAATTTTTGCATAGCCTGCCTTCGGCCGGGCGCAAGGATCAGTTACCTGTTTTTATTATATTTTTTTTAATATTTTCCTTTTAAATTGAATAGTTATTTAAATTTCCTTTTCATTGATACCAATATTGCCCCATTTCACCACAAAATACTCGATATATTCCATATTGTCCATACAAACTTTAGAGGCCCATAACTCGAAAACCAAGCATCAGCGCCAAATTTGTCACTACATTTTTTGCTTAAAATTAAATTTTACACTTCGTAGGTAACTTTTTTTAAATTTTTTTACCTTTTCATTGATACCAATATAATAATAAACTTTATTTAAGCCAAAGAAATTTCCCGTAGACGAAAAGATAAACAAACTTTTAAATATGTATGCCTGCAATTCTCAGTTGTTTTTGACAGGCGTATACATTTTACACAAACAAAAATGCCTGGTGTTGTTGTATTGTTGTTTTAATTTTTCTAACGCTGCCACCTGGTAATTGATATGCCTTGGTACGATTATGCTTAAAAATGACAAACTTTCCAATGGAAATGTCAGATTGCACTTGGCAGCACTCAGTGTTGCCAGGCCAGAAATATATATAGCAGCCCTCGTAAGTTTCAGCGTTCTGTCTATAACGGTTCAAAAGTTTGGCCAGATACACCAAATTACATCAACTATTGAGACACCCGTTTATTTCCAAATCTTAATTTTATAATTGTTATAGTGGAGTTAGTAATACAGGTTCTTTGTAAATTTCAATCGTGTGTCTACAACTGTTTAAAAGTATAGCCATATATCAAACTAAATAAACTAATGGCGCACCCTTTAATTTATTTTAATATTAATACTTGTTACTACAACGGCCATAGCAACTAAACTAAAAACAAAATGAAAGCAAAATCACAAAAAGTAAAACATAACAATAATTCTGTTAGACGAAAATTTAATTTTAACAATAAGAGACCGACCGACATTGCCGTAAGTCAAAATAAATATTCCGAATAGAGCAGATGTTGCTGAAAATATATCAATCATACAAAACTTAGGAACAAAAGGCTGTTTTCTTAAAAAACAAGCAACTAAAATCGTAAAGTAGAAGTTAAACGAAGCGTTCTTTAGGAGCAATGGGTCACCCGTTATTTAAATTAAATTAAAATTTTTTTTTCTTTCTTTTTTATTGCTTCATAAAAATTTCAATTGTCCGTCTGTTACAGTTCAAAAGTTAAAGCAATTTACGTCTCCTAAACAAATTAATGGAAACGTTGCAACACACAATCTATAAAGCAAAATTAGTTTTCTTATTTTTTTTTAACAATAAAAACCCAAACAATAACACACCAAATAACCACTTAACCTAAAAATAAAGAAAATTGGACAAAAAAGTATGAAATAATGTTGAAATGAAAATTGTTTTATCTTTTTCTTGGTGAAATAAATGAACACAGAAGTTGGAAAGAAAAGAAAAGCTAAAATAACAAATGGCAATTGTTTGCTTTTTTGAACCATATTAACCAAAAAAGTAATCGATGGCAAAAAAACAAAAGAAAATAACTGAAAAAGTAACAATACAAGTGTTGTAATATTTGAAAGAGATTTAAATGCGGAAAGGACAAAAATCTTAAAATGCTTTAAAATAAATTTTAGATAATTTGAGAGGTTTTACTACAAGAATACAATAAGGGAGAAGAGTATCAACAAGCTCTCACCATCGTCGCACATAGGGGTATTTGCCAATCTAGCCGGATATTAGGTCAAAAATTAATTTTGAGAAATGTAAAAATTTAGCTACAAAGTTTTCATCGTATAGTGAATTTTCATGGCCTTGGTTGAGATTTTTCTTTTTGGCACACTCTTAAAATAAGGACAAATTTGGATAAATCACATATGTTTTTATTGACTTTATATTATTTTGAGAGGCCTGCAAAATATATTTTTTTGTGGCTAAACGAATAAAGTTTTTGTATTGGTTTTTTCCCTGTGAAAGTCTATATTAGCAGCAACCAACATAAAAACATACCAGAGAACTGCACGAGTACACCGTATACTTACTCTATACTTACTCTATGTTTTTCATACTCGAGTATTTTAAACACCGCAATAAAAAGTTGTGGTGTTTATTTTACCCATTCTTGTAAGTGTTTTTTGTTGTGGGTATATTTAAAACAAAGAGCCTAAAAACGAGTCTCAAAAATATTGCAATCATAATTTTAAGTATTTTCTATACTCGTACGCGAGATTTTTTTAATTATCTTTATTTGTAAGCAACGTTGCCACATTTTTACCCTATTAAAGTTTTTTACTGCCGTTTTATTAAATTCTGCATTGTATGCAGATCTATTTATAAACAGTAAAGAAAAAAAAAACAAAATTTGATCAAATCTATTGCTTAAACATTATAAGCAGAAAAACAGACAAGAATCGTTTTCATACGTATGAAATACAACACATATTTTATGAATAAAATGCAATAAAAACCCCTTAAAGGCACAGCTTTTGTACACTATTTAAATCAGGTATCCTTATTTTGTTGCTATTTTTTATGTACAAATATTTTCAGTTTATGCGCCTCGTTGTAATAAACGTGCTACTAACGGTATTTAGGAAAACAAAATGATAAAAAATAAAATAAATTTAAATTTCGAATTCGTGAATAAAAGGAAAATTACTCAATTGTTTTAGTTTCAAACAAAACTGTATATACGCAGATGTAATATTGCATTGACTGAATCTCATTAGACCTCATAAATAATAAATTGCAATAAAGTTATTAGTTTACATATTTTATTTTGTTAAATATAATTATTGCTTTTATACCTATTTATTAATTTTAAAAATCTATTTGCTTAAAGAATAGACTTTTTAAATTTCTATACTGTGTGACTTAAAAAAAGCCCTAACAAAAACGTAACTGCCATCCCTAAATTAGCGCGTAAGACGCAAAGCAATGTAATTCATAGCTTTTGCGCTGAAATGTTATCCCTAAATAACAGCGTTAACTTCGTGTCGTTAAAAGTAATGTTAACTCATTTTATTTCATAAAACCCGCTGTATAAGAATAAAGAAGAGATAAAACCGCTAGATTGCCTTGAAAATTACTAAATTGTCACTACTTTTCAACCATAACAAAACAAAACAAACTAACAAACAGCAAACTTCACTTCCTAACGCACTGTCAAAATTGGATTTTCCAATTGCTAAGCGTTGACGCCAAGCTATTTAGGGATGCTTCATACATTTTGTATGTACATGAGAAATTTTGACAGTTATCTTGCGCTTTACGCGCTAATTTAGGGATGGCAGTAATATAATAAACAATGAACTATTCTTAAGTTTTTAGTAAACTTTTGTTGTGTTTTTAATAAACGAAAATATGGCGAATTTTACGGGTTCTATTAAATTTATTTTCTGTTATATATTAAATAAACTTTCATAATTTCAAAGAAGTATGTATGTTAGCTAATTTAGACATTGGCGACTTTTGATATTGTGTTTGATTTAATAATTCTGAAGGGAAATGGTTTTTAAGAGTTCCCCGTGGTCCTAAAAATGTTATGTATCACTATGAAATTTACGATCTATACTTTTATACTGTAAAAAAACACGTTGCGCGTTTTTGCGCCTAACCCACCAAGGGTCACCAAGAGTCTGTGCTAACCTAATGTATGTGCTAATGAGGGTCCTTGGGGATATAGGGGGAACCAGTCCAGACAGTTGAATACTCTCGAAGGATTTTACCAATTTCCTTAAATGATAATAACGTATGAATAATAACAGCCTAAATAAACTGGCACCACGGAAACCGGTAGCCCATACAGAGAGCCGCCCATTTCTGTAGCCGCTTATTGTGAGGTCCCTTCGGGGTACACGTGGTGAATGTGGTTAAATTAGTCTATTTCTACGGGTCTGCCGTAGAATAGATGAAAGTGTGCTGTTGCACTCTCAACAGAGGAGTTTAAGGATAGGCTCCGACCCTATAGCAACGGGTGGATTCGTGGTCCTGCAAGCCATGGTCTGAAAATTGCACACAATAGTGATTTGACCACGGTGTGATAAATGCTCACTGCCAGGTAAAGACGTTAATCTAAGCACTTATCATGTACTTAACGCCCAAGAGAATTAAGACTCGAAAGACCATGGACCATGGTTAGATAAAAGTTAAAGTATCAATATACATAAGTTATTACTATGATTAAATTAATTATTTTCCGATAAATAAAATACTATAAAGTAACAAGTTACAAAAATATCTTTTTAATAATTTCTTGGTAGGCGGGGATTGGTAAGGCATTGGAAAGATTATTAATTAATATATTTTTAGGAAATTGACAAAAAAAAAATTGAAATAAATTTTTTTTCACAGGGATGTTTTTGGGGCTGGGATTGGAGGCAGACCTCCCCTCCCCATATAAAGCTTATGTAATCCATTTCATTTAATAATTACTTTCTTTTTTCAAATAGTGTTTTTTTTCACCGTCCACAAAAAGGAGCAGAATAAAATGGCATTTCAGAATCTTTTAAGTTTTTAACATCCTTTGACTTTAAAAGTTGTAATTGCTTAAAAAATGACAGGAAATTAAAAAAAATTACATTTTTTAGAGGTAGGATTAGTTCTTCTTAGGGGAACTTCTTTCTTCTTAGACCGATTTTTTTCTTTTCTAACCTTATCAATACACATCGCTAAGTTAAAGAGAGCAGTGTTGGAATATCAATTCCTTAGCTGAGTTCTGTATTAAACGATTCGTACAACTCGCTTTTCCAATGCTGATGTTTTAAGAATAAAAGAGTTTTCTCGCTTTTTATGAGAAAGTTTTAATATTCTTAGAGATAAATTGAACAAATTCAACAGAACGATGCAGACAAATTCACTGCGCAAAATAAAATTAAATTATGGTTCTTATATAAAAATAAATTTTAAATCTTAGCAAAAACCCACATATGCATGTATGTATGTTTATATAAAAATTTTTAAAATGATTATTATTTGAAACAAGAAAATAAAAACAAAAAATAAAAGAAGTTTGAACAAAATACAAGACGAAAAAAGTACAAATTGAAAAAATAAAATGGTCAACCTTTTACCAGAGAGTTCAGAACAAACACAAATTGTCTTAGTGTGTTCTCGCATTTATAAAATAAAATTTAAAAAGTCAAGAAAACTTCTAAAATATTTTACGTAATGTCCTTTACATAGAATATACCATTACGAAGTGACTAGCACTCTGTAACTGACTTTAAAATAAAAATTAATGTCATTGAACTAAATAATTTTAAATTTCTGGTGAAATTGCTAAAAGGTTTTGAACTTTTCTAGGAAACTTTTTAAGAAATATTAATACACATAAAAAAAGTAATTTAAAATATCTAAAATAGCATGTGGTTTTCTTACTACGATTATAAATTAATAAAGTTGTAGTTTTAAAAATATTTATATTTATTATTTAAAAGTAAAAAATGAAATGTATAAGTGCAAGGATAGCATATCCATTTGGCCATTTCTACCTATGCTTGAGTCGTTCATAAATGAACTACTTCAATTTAACTATTCCATTGCTTGAACTAAATGAACTAGTTCATATTTGGAAGTTTACCTGCTTCAGGTATGAACTATGCTTTGTGTTTGAACTACTACATTATGGACTAAATTGCATGTAAATATATCTTTCGTTGTTCGCTGTTTTTATATATAATACATTTATTTATCATTTAATGTTTAATATTTGCAAAGTGCCTGTGTATAAAATAAATTATCCTAGTGTTTTGTGATATTTTATTTTTCATCCTCTTTCAACTGTATAAAAGAGCAGAAAAAACTCTGCCTTATACAGCAGAGAAAGAAAAATAGAATTACAATTGGTTATTGTTGTTTTTGCTTAAACTTTGATTTTTGTCTTTGCTTTATTGTTTGGACAAAAATCTTTAGTTTATTTAAAATATTTGTCAGAAGTTTCCTGAAGAGTTAAGTAAGCGACAATGAAATGGCCGTCGAGACGTGCCTTGACCCTCAATAATCAATATCGGTGATTTAAATAATAAATCGGGAGAATAGCATGAAAAAAAGAATTTTTTAAAATTTAAAAACATTTATTTATTTTTTTTTTTTTTTGTTTCCCGAAATAAAGAAAATATATATTAGAAATTTAATGAATATAAATTTTATTACGCATATTACTAACCGATAAGTTGCTTGTACAAATAGATTATTACCATACCAGAAGCTACAATAGAAAATATTTTTGTTTAGATTTAAACAAAACTGCGAAAGAATATTTGAATTAAACGAGCTTTAAACTAAAAGACATTTTTAGCTAAAATGAAATTTAGAACTGAAAAATTAAATATTCATTTTTAAACTTTGAACTAAAATGAGCGGTCACTTAAATGAGCAATGTGGTACAAGTGTAAATCTACCCAAATATATATATCTTATATCAAACACCAAATTGATGAAATGATAACTTCATTGAATCAATAAAGAAAAAAAAATAAATTCAATGTAAAGGGGATGAAAATAATAATTGCAATCTTATTTACATTGGAACAACTAAGAGAAGTTTAGAGACAAGAGTAAATGAGCACAAAGCTGATGTCAACAAAAACAGAGAAAACACAGCATTGTCTCAGCATATTACACAAACAAAACATAAGCCTGATTTTGACAATATAAAAATACTAGACAAAGTAAACAACGAGAAAAAGAGATACACCATAGAAACCTTAAGAATACAGCAAAAAATAAACAAAACAATGAACATTAAAGAGGACACAGACAATTTAAGCGCCAGTTATAAACTCGCATTAGTTTAAGGAACAGTTTAAATTAAATTTTGGGTTTATTAATTCCCAGCAAAAAAATTTTGAAAAGGTAATCGAGTGTGGAATTAAGCATTTTTGGCTGAAGTACTTCCCAACTAGATTGCCAACTTAATGATTTTAACAAGGCATGAGACTTTTATAACCAATTCCTGAGAATCGATTACATTAATTATTGTAGGAAGTAATGAGTACAATTAATACTGTAGTCTTTTTTAACATAAAGAACTAGTTCCATTACTACTTCCTTTTTTGGAAACTAATGTAATGTGTTTTGTAAGCGAGTAACAAAATATGGCAATCACAAAAGTAAGTCATTATATGGCAAGTACTTTTTAAGGTAATGTCCAATTTTTTGCTGGGTTCATGTTTAATATTGTTTTTTATTGTTAATTTTATCAAAATTCCTCAATTTATTAATGTAAACTCTACTGTCATAGTGTAAGTAAACATATTTTGTACGTTTTTGCGGTAATTGTTTTTAAATGTAACTGTGTTAAATTTTCTTCTTTTTAATTAAATAGACGACTCCTTGCGAAAGTGAACAAAAAATTCATGAAACGTTGGGGAAAAATGTAATAAAAATTGTTTTTTATTTACATGGATTAATTCAGGCCTGATTAGCTTAAAATATAAGATTATACATAAATATGACATTTAAGTTTTCTGTACAAAATTAGATAGAATTCATTGATAAGCTATAAGAACAGTAGCTAAATTGTCTTATCGATATGCTTTCCCTGCAGTAATACATTTAATTTTTTAGTTGTAAATAACAAATATTTCATAATATTATTAAGAAAATAAGATCTGGCAACCCCTGTTGTTGTTATCCGTATGAGCGTGGTGAATAAGTTAATTCAACTAATGGTGTGTGTATAGAATAACACCACAATTAGCCTACAAAGGCTGCACAACCTAGATGGTTGCGTTGGTAGAGGTGCGTGCTGTAAAACAGAAGATCGTGAGTTCGATCCTGCCTTTGGACATGCGTACAACGGAAAATAATAATTGTTGTAATGCAAATAAAAATTAAGAAGCAGCAATACAAACCACCCGAGAGGCAAATGACAATTATTGCGTGAAGCCATAGCAGATAATTTAGTGGATACGTCCAATTTAATATAAGAATAACAGATAATTGGCAACACGCACTTTATAAAGTAAAGTGTAACAGCTGTTAGGATCAAGCAGTATAGCCAGAGAAAGCCATAAAGTAAGAATAAAGAATTTATAATGAGCACAGTGATATTTGCTATCAAAAGAATCTATACGTTTGATCAAAAAGGAAAAAAACATAACAATATTATTATGAAATATTTATACGTGAAGAAATCAAGCGTAATTAAAGTAAATTAAAATCATTAATATACGTCCAACTTATAGGTCATAAGTTTCCTCTGATAAGTTCATTGTAAAACGATAAAAGAAGATATTCCAAACCAAGTTGAGAACGGTTAAAATATAAGAGCTCCCTGGAGCCTGACTTTCGTACAAAGACCATAAAAATTAAAATATTCTTAAAATATTTACCGTAAATACTTCATCCTATCAGAGGTACTGATACGCTCAACAGCAATGCCTAATTTTGTCACAAAAGTTTTTGCATTATTATTATTATTTTATAACTTTTCTAAATGTTCAATCGCAGGTTTCATTTTATAAAGTGTCTTCATCACGAATGCTTCAGTAATTGTCAACAATGTTTTTAAAAATTCTTAGCTATAAGAACACTAACAGAAATTTGTATATCATCAGCATACATCAGCAAAAGATCTTCGGAAAGAAATATCTATGGAACACCGAAGACAAAATTGTTGTTCAAAACTGACCCCAATAGGAAGATTATACGCCTTGTGGTACACATGTCTCCACTGTTATTATATCTAATAATTCTGTCCCAACTCAAAGTCTTAACTTACGAGCCTTTCAGAAATTTAAATATAGCATTCGTAGCTTAAACACATAATTTTGAAAAAGTTCTAAAGCCTTTGAAAATTTCATAGTGGAATACATTTAAATAAAGCCTCTGGTCACCAAATTTATAAAAACCATTAGCGCATGAAATGCTAAAGGGCCGCACTTAAAACCAAACTGACAGTCTTGAGGTACACCGCAGTTTGAAATATCATTTCATATTCTGGACAATAAAACCATTTCATTAGTTTTCCAAACAAGGAAAGTAAAGTGATAGGTCTCGCATCCAAGCCAGCCTTAAGAATGGGAACTTGGGAATTATTATTGCCTCTTTTTACTTTCCAGAAAAGAAACCAATATTGAGACAATGGTTGCTAGAGGTGTCATGTGAGAAGATCCGGTTTTCTGAGAATAACATCAGGGACTCCATCACCACGACAAGATTCTTGAATAGATCTTGTTTTAAAAGCACAACATACATCACAAATAAGTTGCGCTCTTCAAACAGAGCGCCATCAATTGCCTTCACTAGGCATGATTTCCTAAAACTTTTTAAAAATCATTAGAAATAGTGTTTAGAATTTTAAATCATTTTTTATCTTTTTCATAATATGTAGTTAACGATTAGTGAAAAATCACAAAACAAAAAATTTCATAAATTTTAATTTCTCTAAAAAATTATAATTTTTTTACGTTTTAATAATGTATTTAAATTTCACTTAAAGTGATACAAGACAGCAGAGACATTAAAGCCATTGACCTTTTTAATCGAACTCGTATTGTTGCAAGTTCTATAAAAAATATTTTATTGATAGATTTTTTTTACATCAAAGCATTAATATTAACATTTATAAAAAAACTAACAGTACAAAAAACAGCAGCAACCAAACCTAAAACCATTTTGGCAGTGACAATATGCCTCAGTGACCCGAATGAACATCAAATATTTGACCCTTCTTTTCTTTATGGGAAAAGAAGAATTTGCGATGATTGTAATCAGGATGCGGAAACAGAGTTTTTTTCTTCTACTCTTTCCTTTTTATGCTGTTGGAATATTATTCTTACAGCTCGTGTTTTATTTCCTTTCATGCACAACTATAAAGTATTATACGGTTGTATGTGTCTCATTAAATAATTTCTCTTAAATACAGTAAAAAGAATGCAATAACTGATGTTGATAAAATCTAAATGTGCTGTTTTAAGGAAACAAAAAGAAAAAAAAAATAATTATTCCGGAATAGATGTTTGTTGTCTTAAGAGTTTTTTAAATATTTAATAATTTGTTTTAATGACTGTTTAATGAATAAATACAAATTATTTTAAATGCTTTTGTTTTGTTTAAAATAAATTTGCTAAACATTTTTTATATTAAATAAAACAAACAACTAGAAAAAAAAGCTTTTTAAAATGAGAAATAATTGCTTAATGTCAATCAAGAAATCGGAAAACAAATACATATGCAGTTATGGACTGTAATGCCAAAACTCTATATATTTTTTTAATTTAATATTCAACCTCCAAAACTGAAATCAGTTTTTTAAATTCCAATAAATGCACTGATTTTAATTTCGAGCATCGGCAAAATAGATTTGCTTAAATGACTTTTTTATGTTACTAAGCATAAGTAACTCGCTCAAAAAAATTTTCGCCTGAAATATTTGAGAAACCTTCGAATCCTACTTAGCAAAGAAATTTTTGAAAATCATTTTATAATTTTTAAAAAAGCATCAGTGACATCTCACATCATTGAAAACTGAATACAAGAACTATTATTTAATATATGTAAGTATAAGTAAATAACAAATTTTTAGACAGGCTTAACTTCTTCAGACAATAGCAGAATGTATTTTATCATTTTATGAACGGATGATTCATTCTGCAAAAATTTTTACATAATTATTTTCTATTCAATAAATTTGAAAGTTCAAATTTCCGTGAACTTAAGTATTTCTTTATTTATTATAAATGATGAGTTTTTTAACATGATAGAACTTGAAACTGCAAAAGATAACACTAAAACTTAAATTTTAATGAAGAATTTTTTCTTATTATTTTCTGTAAACTATGGCAAATTATTATGAATAGACTCATGCTTGAACAACGTTATCAAATCATACAAGTTTTTCTTTAAAAATTAGTCATCAAATCGGGAAACTTATAGACGACTTTGTGATTTTTATGGTGCACATAGTCGTCCATCTGAGCGAGCCATCCGTCGAGCTGTGGATAGATTTCATACCGCTTACACTCTACGGGATGCATTAACACCAACACGTCGAAGTAATCTATGTACTAAAGAGAATAGCGCTGCTGTAATCGAAAGTGTGGAAGTAGATCCAAATTTATCGATTCGTCGTCGGTCGCAGGAATTAGGGCACTGTCCGACCACTATGTGGAAAATTTTGCGCAAAGATCTTGGCCTACACCCGTATAAGATTCACTTAGTGCAGAAACCAGAGCCAAGCGACCATTAAATGTGTCGTTTTTAACCGACTGGGCTCTAAAGCAGTTAGTAACTGACCCGTGGTGTTATCGCAAAATTTTGTTCAGCGATGAGGCTCATTTTTGGCCTACAGGGTTTGTTAATAAGCAATAATGCCGTATATGAAGTGAGACCAATCGACAACATACCCTACAGACTTCACTACATCCAGAAATTTACACCGTTTGGTGTGGTTTTCACTCTGGTGACATCATCGGACCTTATTTCTTTAAAAATGAGGCCGGATCTGACGTACGGTATTAATGATTTTTTTAAATATGGATGACATTGATCCGGACGAAACGTGGTTTCCACAAGGAGGCGCTACGTTCCATGCAATCGATTTATTAAAAACAAAATTTGGCGATAAGTTGATTTCGAGAAATGATCTGTCAATTGGCCTCCAAGGTCGTACGATTTGACACCTGTCGATTATTTCTTATGGGGCCTGTTAAGCCACTGATTTATGCTGATAAACCAGCAACAATTAACGCCTTGGAAGTCAACATTGTTCGTGCTAGTCGTGAATACAGTACTTGAAAATGTGACTCAAAATTGGACGTCCTGAACGCGCTTCTTTATGAGCAGCCGCGGTGGCCATATGCCCGAAATAATTTTTAAATATTAATGTCATGTTCTGATCTTTCGTATAAAAAAATTCTTCGTTACAATTAAATTTTTTGTGTTATTTTTTACAACTAAAAATTCTATCGGGCTTAAAATAACACCAAATAGTAATGAAAACGTTCGACTAGTAACTTAAAAATTTTGTAGAAGTCATACACTTTTCATTGATATGTAAATAAAACTTGTATAAAAAGTTTTATTTAAGCTGCCTAAGATGCCGCAACTGCAAAATATTTAAAATAAATACAATATAGTTGAACCTAAAAAATCTACAAAAGTTACCAAATTATTCTTTAAATAAAACGGCTTTTAAACGACAGTCTATCCCTTTAATTATAACGGTATTATAATGTTCATACAATCAATAATTGTTTTACATAAGACGTAATTTCTTGCCAAATTCAAAAATATTTATAATAAAATATTGACTTTTTACCTTCAGCAGTTAAGGACTTTATAAATTATATGTAAATATTTTGATAGCATTTTAAATAAATTTTAAAATAGAATAACACTTATTTCTAATTGAATTATTATTATCATAAGCTTTATAATTGATATGACGTTGACATATAATTTTTAACATCTTCAAATGAACGAAAAATAATAATTACGTACAAATAAACATAAACAAATATTTGTAAAATTTTAAAATAAGCAAATAAAATTTTCATTTAAATTGTTATTGTGTGCATAAAAAAAGTTTATTTTAGAGTTAATTGCTTTTTTGAACATCGCATACATTCATGCTGTGCTAATAGTATTGCGCATAACTATAGAAACTTTTAAATATATTTTCTTCTTATAAATTTACACTTTTTATACTCTTTATCACAGGCGAAAAAGGATATATCTAAGTTTGTCATTGCGTTTGTAGTTTCTACAATATCCTTTTTCGATCCCATAAAGTATACATATTCGGAGTTCTTATGCGTAGCGATGTCAAGTAAGCGATATTCGTCTTTCATTCCTTTTTCGTGGTGAAAGCAACTTCGCCGGCAACTTTGGTACAATTTGAGCTAGAAAGAATATAAATAAGCCAATCGATCAGACATTGTTTCGAAAACTTTGCTATTGAAAATCAACAAGATTGATACATGTCCTTTGAGGCAGCGGGAAAATCACCACGCCTACCTCTAATTTTCAAATAATTTTTTATCTTCTATTTGTATTACAATTAAGACGCTTTTTTTGAACCGAAAACCTTAATGGCAAGAAAGAATTTCTGATGCCAATAAAATTTACATGTATACGTGTAGTATATGGTATAGAATTTAAAATTCGCCATAGCCGATTAGTTTATTTAATGCTTATTTCTAAATGAGAATTAAAGACAATTAATTTACAGTTTTTAAATAACACACTTGAAATATTTTCACTACCATTAAAACTTTAATTGGCATTAACTGAAGTAACTACAATGAAAAAAATTTAGCCGTCATTTAATGCTAATTAATTCGAATTATAATTGTTTTACTAATGATGATAAAATCATAAAAAACATAGTTTAATTACCAATTACAATTGCTAAAAAACATTAGCATTATTTGCCATTAAATGCTAATGAATTCGGCAATTATGTAGCGTATGTAATTATTTACTCCCATCTATGCTAAATAAATAGAAAATAGAAAACATTTTAGTTCACAATTTTGCTTTTGAATAACCCTTTTATTAATTTACGTTTAGAATGAATACTTGAAAATAAATACATTATAAAGCACTTTTTGTTTTTTAAGTACAAACGGGATAATATTTTCATTGTTATTATTTACACAGAAAAAAAATAAAAAAATTGTAACAATATTATATTATAATCATATTATTTTTCAAGTGCATTTTACCTGGTTTGTATAAATAGACAAACAATTAAATTTAATTATAAGCAGAACTTAAAAACCAAAATACTATTAAGGCAACAAACTAATTCTAAACAAATGAAATGATAGTACAGTTGGAATTATAACAAAAGAATACAACAATTGCTGTTGTATCATTGTTACTTAAGAATTTTCAAACTAGTACACAAAATGTAATTAAATTTCCTCATTATTATACGGGGTATCAAACTCCTGTTACCACTTGTTTTTGCTGCGGTTTTGTTGCAATTGCAAATACACAGCAGTCCATCCATTTGTGAATATAATGAAAGAAAGAGAAACACAGAACGACTTAATTCTCTTGTGATTTCGTTACAAATTGAAACTTCCACTTGAAGTTACACTTCGTTTATAGTTGTGTTTCAATTTCAGCATTTAATGCATTTTAAGTTTTAGTCACATCTTTAGGGAAAATCAACTATTAATATCAACCGCAACTGCTAACTTCAACAAATAAGTTTAAGCTTTTACATTCTGATGCACAATGGGTGCTTGGACTTAAGAATACATTCTAATTTTATAAATACTTTTGTATTTTAGGAAACATTTTTATTATTTACTTTATTTGTGTTACCAGCTACAAGATGATCTAGAAGCTTAATGGCATCTTGTGCCAAAATTGAGATTAGAATGACAGCTTAGCCAGGAAAAGTAAAATAACAAAGGTTCATACAATGCAGCTTCTTTTAGTGCACTTAAAGTGACTGTTGGTTAGTAACAAAAAGTGTACAAATGTAATTTATTTCCTTTAGGTTTACTTCAGTTTATTAAGCTTCATTAATTCAGGTAATTAATAATTAATGGTAATTATAATTCACTTTGATTTAAAAATGGTTGAAAGGTTAGTGTCTTATCAAGATGTTTTATCTTATTAGGAAACTTCCATTTTGGAAGAAACCCGTTCTATTTAAAATTTCACCTTTCCAATTTAGTGCTGACAATGTTATTTTATTAGGCATAAAAAAATTATATCAACATAAATTCATACAAATTAAGAATGATTTATAAACTAAGTGTCCATGAACATGGACAAAGGTATAATAATAAAAATATTGTCTGAAGATCTTAAAAGTATTTAAAAAAGCTTTATCAAATAGTTGAAGGTAATGATAGCAAAATATAAAAAAAACTAATAATAAATTATTAATCGTTTAGCGATTAATTGAACCAAGAGGTTATTCACGGCAATAAATTTAAAAAATGAATTAATTGATTGAGGAAAGGCTGTTTAAAAAAATAGTTTTTTTTACAATTATTTTAAAAACAGAATTAAAAGTTCTATTCAATTTACTGCTTTAATGTAGATATTAACGATACAAGCTTCTATAAATATTTTGTTGTCCTCATTAGGGATGAGCGGTCCCGTGTTTTTTATGAACATCGTTACCAGTGAATGTGATTTTCAAATCACTGTTCTTTTAAATATTTGCCGTTGTCACTTTTTGCAATTTTTTTTTAAGTATATATGTTAATATAGGAAGTATATGGTACATTATGTACAAAAAATAATCATAAGGCGAAAGGTATTTTTATCTCAAGCTTCAAAGTAGTTGTAACTTAATTTGTCCAGTAATATAAAATTCGGTTACACTGATTATACGTTCAAACAAATAAAGCACACAACATTTTTTGTAACATTTAGATGTGTGAAGTAAAGTAATGAAATTCCTCTACACGAAGTAAAATAAAATTTAAGCTTTCACGTGTGCAAATATAAAAGAACATTCTTACACGGAATTGTTACATAATAAATTCAGTCACTTTAGTGACCAGTGATTTTTTCATCACATTTTTTAGCGGCTGCTGTAAAATAAATCTTAACATTTTTGGTGGGTTACCAGACTGCTGTCGTTAAGCACGGGCTAGGGCTCGCCGTCTTGGGGTGGTTTTTGCCAACACCTCTGGTTATTTCAGCAGCTACAAAGAATCATAATAATTTAAACATTTTGAAGGCCGAAGCAAGTCTGGCCAGTTCTCCGTTGCACACACACAAAAACTCCTCTGGTTTATGTTTGCCAGGAAACCTAAGCCCTCCCACTTGATACCGTGAAACCTCACCATGGCATCGTATTTAAATAAAATATTGGATTCCTTAAATACAAACTTTACCTTTTTCTTATTCCACTACTTACCGCTGACTATAAAATTTAAGCCGTCATAATGTGTAAACATGTTTATTAAAAAACTAAAAGAATTTTTCTATTTCAAATAACAATATTTAAATTAAATGCATTAATTTAAATAATAATAATTGTAAAAAAAAATTTCGAATAAAAATTATTTCTGATAAAAAAGAGCAAAATTAAATATTACAAAACCACAAGTCGTAATTTTAAACAATTAATGAATCATAAGTAAAAGTTTAATACAAAAATTATGTTTTTGATTTAAAAGGAAAGAGCAAAAATTAAAAACCTTTTACGAGGGCTGCTCTATATATTTCTGGCCTAATAGTGAAAATGCGAATATTTATAATCAAAAATGGTTGTATTGTTTTTCAAAGTATTCTCCAGCATGATTTATACACTTTTGCATGCGCTCAAACCAGTTGTCGAAGCACTTTTTCCACTCCGATTGAGACACCTCTAAAACATGGTTTTTGAACACTTCAACAGCTTCTTCTGGCGACGAAAATCGTTGACCACGCATTTTTTTCTTGATGTGCGGAAACAAGAAGATGTCATTAGGTGCCAAGTCAGGGCTGTACGACGTTTTGGCCGGTCAAAAACGCTCTGGTTTGAGCCGATGTGTGAGAGCTCGCATTGTCATGGTGAACAATGATTCGTCTTCTCTTGTTGGTTTTTCGAATTTCTCCGATGACTTCAGGCAAACAAATTGTAGTGTACCACTCAGAAGTGACCGTCCTACGTTGTTGAAGCGAAACAGTCGCCACATGACCAGTTTTGCCGAAGAAACAGGCGACCATTTGCTTCGAAGTGCTTCTTCCACGAACAACTCGTTGGATTTTGCTCGTCTTTGAAGACCCACACGGTCGATTGTTGTTTCGTTTCGAACTCACACGCATAGATCCATGATTCGTCACCTGTGACGATCTTATAAACGTCTTTTGAAGCACCGCAATCGTATTATTGCATCATTTCTTTGCACCAATCGACACGAGCCTTTTTTTGAGCGACTTTCAAATTGTGCGGGATCCAACGAGAACAAACCTTTTTTACGGCCAGGTGTTCATGCAGTATCGAATGTATGCTGGTGGAAGAAATGTCCAAGGATGTCTCTGTCTCTCGGTATGTCGCATGTCGATCTTGCATTATGAGTTCACGCACGGCATCAATGTTCTCTGGCACAACAGCCGTTTCTGGACGACCTTCATGGAATTCGTCTTTGAGCGATCTTCGGCCACGATTAAGTTCATTATACCAATTTTTCACAGTGCTATAGGATGGTGCTTCATCGCCATACAAAGATTTATGTTCATCAATGCACTCTTGTCGTGATAATCCACGTCGAAAGTTGTGAAAAATGATGGCACGAAAATGTTCACAAGTTAATTCCAATTTTTTCTATATTAATTTTTTCAAGTCACTGTAAACAACACAAATAATGGTCGTACGTCAAAACGTTTTGAGTACGATCCAATGAAAATGTCAGATTGCACTTAGCAGCATTCAGTGTTGCAAGGCCAGAAATATAAATAGCAGCCCTCGTATAGAAAAACAATAAGTAAATAAATTGCCCAATATTAATGTCCAAAACCATATAAAACAAAGTTTAAACTAAAAAAAAAAGAAAAAAAAAACAAATTACCTGTTTTTGTATAAAGAGAAAAACAAAATTACATAATTAAAAAGCTTAGTTTATTTACTTGTGCTGTTTTTCCCCTCTAAGTTCAAGGTTTTTCCTTGACTTCTAGGCGGATGATTTGAGGCAGGAACTGCCGTCAGTACGTGTCATCACGTTCTCATAGTTCTAAAAGAAAATAATTTTTTTTGCAAGCTCACGGTATATTTTTTTTTATTTAATTAATCCCATAATTAAAGCGTTAAAAACGAAGCTTGTTCGTTTTGCAGATTAACATCTTGTCTTGTTGTTTGTAGGTTAAAGTCTTGAGGTGAATCCGTAAATACAACTCGACATCAAAAGAAAAGGTATCGCTTCTACTCGCGTTCCCTATAACTGGAACCATAATAGCTAGAAAAGCAAAATTTTCAAAAGTTTATATACAGCGGCCATTATAATACAACTAAGATGAAGTTAAAAATTAACGGACGTCACAATAGACTCCTAATATTCACTTATGGAATCTTCTTTTAAACCGTTATTGCCAGTCACTTGAAATTAAAGCCTTTATTGGCATGTTCACAAAATTGACAAATTTATTATTTAAAAATCAAATAATAATAGGTCTACTCATGAAAATGGGCGTAAGCATTGTTTTCTCTCAAAAAGAGACAAAATTATATAAAAGTACGGGAACACAAAATCTAAATTTTAAACACAAAATAATATAATACATAAATAAATAATAATTTATTTTGTGCTTTGTTTGTTTTTTAAGGCTGTTGCACAAGTTTAAATAACTTGCACGAAGAAAAAGTTTGGGCTGTTTCGTACAAGAAGAAGAACTCTATTCTCTCAAAACAGCTCTCATTTACACAATTTTGAATTAAGATCCCAAAGTAGAGTAAAGAAACAGACCTAATATAAATTTTTTCTATCAAAGTTTTTTAAACAACAAAAATAAAAACATCAAATGAAAAATTAATAGTCACTCTTATATACTACGGAAACTTTCGTATTTACGTCTAACCTGAACTTGGCTGAGAGAGAATGCAAATATTGGATATTTTACTTCTAATATAATAACATTTATTTAAAACCTCATTAGTATATTTAGTTTGGATCTCTCTAGGAAGCAAATCGATTTTTATCTGGCTGGGTTCAGGTTGAAAAAAAAACACAAAACTTAAGCAGAATATATAAATTTATAGTAAAGTTACAGCGATTTTTGTTCTGGCTTACTAAAATTACCAAAATAAATATATAAATGAAAGAGGTATGCTAAACTACTGTTTATACAAGGTGTCCTACGGGAAGGTATACCAATTTGTTTTTCCGCCATTTTAATAAACATATGTGGCAAAATATTTGTGGAAAAATACTCCGTAAACCAACGTGTTGTATTCATTTCAACATTTTATCAATATAAATCTTCGGTATTGTCACGACCCAGCAAAAAATTTGACATTACCTTTAAAAGTACTTGCCATATAATGACTTACTTTTGTGATTACCATATTTCGTTACTCGCTTACAAAACACATTACATTAGTTTCAAAAAAAGGAAGTAGTAATGGAGCTAGTTCTTTATGTTAAAAGAGACCACCGTACTAATGGTACTCATTAATTCCTACAATAATTAATGTAATCGATTCTCAGGAATTGATTATAAAAGTCTCATGCCTTGTTAAAATCATTAAGTTGGCAATCTAGATGGGAATTACTTCCGCCCAAAATGCTTAATTCCAAACTGGATTACCTTTTCAAAAATTTTTTGCTGGGGATGAGAAAGTTACGTAAAATTTTTGGAAGAAACAACGTGCCAACAAAGCGCACTATATATCATGTAGTGAATGATTTCTATTAAAGTAGGTGTAAAAGTGATAGGCCAAAGCATGAACCACAACGATCGAGTGAAAACATTACAATACGATACAATTTTGTACAAGAACTTACATTTGTTTCCATTTAGGATTAAGTTGATACAAGAGCTTCTTCCGCGAGGCTCTTTCCTCCGTTGTATATACGCCAATAGGATTTTACAGTTCACCCGTGACAATCCCAATTTTCAAGAAAAAATCTTAATGACATATGAGGCACATTTGCAGTTGGATGGATATTTAAATAAACAAAATAGTTAAATTGTTCATAAGTCACCTTTGAACCCATTAGAAGTTAAAGTTTGGTGTGCAATTTGCTCAGAAGGAATTATAAATGTACAAGTACCTTTAAAGTATACGTACGTATTTATGTAACTATGTCTGTATGTATTCACTCATTATTATAATACTTTGCATTAATTAGCAATATTTAAGTTAGAAACCAGATAATAAAGTGATGACATAGATTTTGCTGCCAGAACTATTGTGCGGGCCACAAACAAGCTTGTCTGCATGACTGCACTCCCTTAGGAAATAAACAAAACGTTAGAAAAAAATTATGTTTCCTGAACGTTTTTATTTTAAGTTTTTAATTGTACACGCAACTGTATGAATAAGTACAAATGTATTCCAGTTCGAAAGAACATTGATTAATATATAGTCCCAATATAAATCAGCTACAAAATAACGCATAGCAATGCTATTTTCGAAAGTAACTAAATTAAGCATTAGCTAGTATTACAATGTTGTATATTAAAAAATATTAAAATTCGATTATATTAGGTTAGAATAAAGGGAATACCTGAAAAAAAGGAATGTAGTGTTCAGTATTAGGCTGATGATATATAATTTATTATTCTTCTAAAATACTATTTGGTTTATTTTAGGAATCAAGGCAAGTGACAACTAAATATCTTTCTATATTATGTTTTAGTTGCTTCGCTAATATTGTCAGAAACGGTTTAATAATAATATACATACATGAATTTTAAATCAACTTTTCTAATAGTTCAAACACAAAGAATAGTTCTAAACTGAACTAGGCAGACGCAAAAAATTTCAACAGCTCAAATTTCAATTGAACTAGGTCGTTTATGAACTTCCCAAGACTGCTCAGTATATCGTAATAGTTTTGCTATGCTAAAATAGTGATGGTCTATTTATGTGTGGAGCCACAAATTTTGTTTTTTTTTTGTCACCAAATTTGAATAAATTACCATTTATATCAACCAACACATTACGAAAAAAGCTCTTTCCAAAAAAGTATTTTAAAATTAGTTTTAATAATTTAAAAAAGTGATTTTTAATTTTTAATTTTTACCCTGACCAGGATTCGAACCATCGATTTTATAAATTAATGAAATTTTACTTTATTTTCGGCTTTTGGTTCTTTTTTAATTAATTTTCTAAACATTTTTAGAAAGAAAAATTATTTACAAATGTATGCGGACGTTTTCCAAAGAAAACAAGAAAAATTAGACGCTAGCAGAATGAAATGCAGCATTTTCTGGACCGCCACATCCTTCATCAGCATTCTTTGCATCTATCTACCCTATGTTATGTACATCGTAAACATCATCTATTTAACTAACTAATCTTAATGTTAATTTGGTGAGACGAAGTTCACACACAACTTAAAGCTTTTCTTTGTCATTCTCTTTGTAACTCGTCTTGTACATTTGTTGTTGTTTTTTTGTACTAGCAATTTGATAGTCACAAATGCAGCTTTTTTATTTTTAATTATTCATACTTGTTTGCTCACAGTATTATAGACACTGTTTCAGTATCATATTGACTTTTATGAGTTAAGTATGAATGTAAATACGCGGTGCCTAGCGTTTGTTTTCATTCTGCTAGCGTCTAATTTTTCTTGTTTTCTTTGGAAAACGTCCGCATACATTTGTAAATAATTTTTCTTTCTAAAAATGTTTAGAAAATTAATTAAAAAAGAACCAAAAGCCGAAAATAAAGTAAAATTTCATTAATTTATAAAAGTGATTTTTGTTAAATATTTTTTTTTTCATTAAATAAATATACATTTGTTTAAAAGTACTAAATTTATTAAATATTAGTGCAATAGATGTAAGATTATGTATAATTGATCATTCTTGAATATTGTTCTTGATATTGAATCTTTCAAATTTTGAGACCATGTCGAAAAGCTGTGTGTACATTTCTTAAATAAATCTACATTCACGTAGTAATTCTACAAGCTTTGAAATTTCTTTTATTATACATAGTAATTTATTAATTATACATAAAGGTGGCGCCTTATTATTTGTGTCTAATTTTTTTTTTGTTTTTTTTTTAATTAAATACTACATCATCTAAATGCAATTTGTTTTTTTAATAAAATTAAAAACAAAAAAGTTAATGAACCAAAGCCTTAATAATTAAATTAAATTATACATTAAAGAAGAAGAAACCTAACTTTTAATTCCATTTAATATTTAATTTTAACTGAATGCTATATTCGGCCGTGGTGAATATTATGTACCCTTCACCATATATGTATAATCATATGTAGCATTAAATACTTTAAGTAAAAATTGGCATAAGAAATTCTTTCCCAGCACAAAGCTTTTCTGTTTAAAAAAAGAGCTTGGGGTGGCTAAGTAAATGAAAAGGTTGCTGTATCAGCTTCTTCTTAACGTTTTCATTAATTTTTTATCATAAACCACCTGTAGAAATATTAACGATAGTTGAAAAAAAAGTATAGAAAAATTAAAGGCAGGCGTAGTGTATTGGCCGATGTCTCAAAGGACATAGACCGATCTAGCTGATTTTCAATACTAACATTTTCGTAACTATGTCCGATCGATTGACGTATTTAAATTTTCTCTAGCTCAACCAGTACCTCGACAAAGTTGATTTCAATGTGAACACGGACAGACAGACCAACATCGCTCAATCGACTTCGCTATGCATAAGAATTTAGATTACATATACTTTATGGAGTCAAAAATGTTAACTGTAGACTTTACAAACTTAATCACAAACTAAGCACATTTACCAACTGTTCTGCCATGTCATTCGCTGACGACGGGAAAAACGAATCTACTTTAGTGATATGACAACAATTGAAAACCAAATACGTGGAGCGATAGAGAATAAAAAAATAAGACAAAAAAAAATCAATGAAAAAAATTTGCGGTGATCCATATTTTTCGAGTTATGGCCTTCTAAAATTTTCATAGAAAAGTGCTATTGTGCAGCACATTTTTTAGGATATCAATATGGGTATCATTTATTTTGAAAAAACCTTTTTGAAAATATTAAAATTATTAAAAAATGCTTGACCATTAAGAGCGGATCATATTTTTATTTAAAATTATGTAGTTCTTAATTTTTTTCTTATTTTTAAATTCTCTGTCACCCTAACATATGCTTTTCTGATTGGAGCTACTTCACTAAAGTAGATTTACATAGGATGTATAAGATTTAGCAAGATAAGATTTCGCAAGACTAGATTTTTATGTATGGTGAAGGGTATATATTATTCGGCATAGCGGAATGTAACATACTTATTATACATACTTACATACCTAGAAGTTTACACTTTGAGAAAATATAGTTGTAGCTTACAATCTTATTGTTAGACTTGACCATAATATGGTATAATAAAAATATTATTTGACAACAACCTTAGAATTGTCTTTCTCTCTTTACCACAGGTGGAAAAAGAGTATATCTAGTTTTATCATTCCGTTAGTAATTTCTTAATTTCCATTTCCGATCCCATAAAATAAATATACTCCGAATTCTTATGCTTAAGCAATAACCGTCTTTCCATTCGTGTTTCTGTTGAAATAAACTTTGCCAAGGCACTAGATGAACTAGAAAAAATTTAAATACGCCAATCGATCGGACATAGTGACGAAAATTTTTCTATTATATATCAGCAATATTAGCCAATATCCTGCGAAACAGCGGGCGAAAAACTACGCCTGTCTTTAATTTAATGTATAAAAAAAATTAAATGCAGAAGGTAAGAAAATTTGGTTTGCTTTTCACTACTTGCTTCTTATTTACCACTAAATATTGGCATCTGATACAATAATCTTTGCATTTACTAAACTAGGCGAACAAACCTAAGCAAAACTTACAATTTTCAAGAAAAAAGCTTTAAGAGAAAAATTTAATGATAAAGAAACATTTCTTATGCTGATATTTATTTAAGTTATTCAATGGGAAATCTGCAGTATAGTACATTTGATTATACATATATGGTGAAAGGTATATAAGATTCGGCAAAGCCGAATGCAGCACTCTTACTTGTTCTTTTATTACATCTTACTGATTTCCTTGCCTGATTGTTTAACACTTTACCAAACGATAACAACTTTATGAAAACTTTCTTTTTCTTCATTCTTTTAAAAATCTTTGTTAACGACCTACAGAAAATACTTTGTCCTTTTTATTTTCAAATTATTGCAACCTTTATCTACCGCGCATTACAATTATATCTATTGTTAAAAAAAAATCTGATTTTTTTTACACAAACAAATTTTTAAGTGTCTTCTTTTTATTTTTAACTTTTTTATTCTTTTGTTTGTTTTATCACACATTTACAAGTTGATCACATTTTTCCAAGCACATCATAAACATTTGCCTAAGGCCAACTTGGTGGTACATAATTTGGTTTTTATTGTTGACAATGTTACTACTAAGAGGCAACATAAGTGACGCCAACAAAGTCAACAACAACAGCTAAACAATGCAAACGAACCAAAACGACGTGTAATTTTATGTTCTTAATTGTACGAATACTTACTTGATGATGGATGCAGTTATGAGGGTGTTTTACAAAAAAAAAAAAAAAAAAACAAAAATGTTCTGCATTCTTTGATGTCCTGGGGCACGTGTTGGCATTTAGCACTGAATGGGGTTAAATTCACAGCACAACCATCAGCATTTCTTTCGTCGAAGAAAAAACATCATTATCATGACGATTAACATTGCATGCAAAAGGAACGTGATGCCATTTAAGGTGTTGGTATGTTAAAACATATTTGTGTAATTTAAATGCATTTCCTTTGCAAGTGAGTTGTTTAAACTTTACACGGAAACATTTTTTAAAGAGTATTTATGCAGTTATTAGGTATTTTTTTAATTTTAACGTCATAGTTCAACACAAAGTTTTCACTTATTATCGCCGATATAGTGCACGTACTCTAGCGAAGATTGAAAAAAAACACAGTTATAGGGTCATATACTTGTGTGGAGTAAATTAATATTTAATGAAAATTCTAAAATTATTGCATTTATTAAGGAATATAAATTTAATATTTTTTTACACTTTACTCAAATGTTTTCATTCACACGAAAATATCGGAAAAACAATCAGAAAAGTAAAACCAATATTTCTTAAAAATTGCCATAAAACCGATAATTTACGGAAACAGTTGATCCTAAACAAATAAGATTTAAAACTTAAAAGTGGGGATACCAGCAGACATAGTTTTTATTTGTCCTTTGAAGAGCAATTGAGGATTTTTCACAGAGGATGTAACTAACCGTAATTTTAGTTTAAGTGATATCTTGCTAAAGTTTACACTTGATAATTTATACATAGTGTGTAATAATATTTAATCTTTAACAACGATTATCAATATCTATATCTATTAATGTACATAACAAAACTGTACATGAAATATTTTTTGAAAATTTTGTTGTTGGTGTAGATAGTAATCGATATAGCATACAAAACACCCATTTTTGGAATTTTTCTCTGTCTGCCTGTCTGTGTTCACATCACGTACAAAACAATAAATTTTTGTGAGGAGTTCCCTAGAGCCTTGGTTCAAATATATAATATTTTTTTTTTGCGTAAAAATACATCATTTCGTGAAAAAATATGGATAGAATTGTGAAAGCACCCGATTTTTGCCGGTATAAACAGTTGTCAGCACTTTTTATTTTTGTAGATAGAAAACTCTTAACACTATCTACAGAACTCTAGAATAAGACACACTAATTTAAAAAAATTGGAAATGACACGCAAACAAAGTCTTGGGGACTGCTAGTAAAAAACAAGTAAGAGTGCTATTATCGGCGGCGCAGTATCTTGTACACCCTTCACTATATATGTAAATTTAGTTTAGTGAATTAAAAAATAAGATAAAAAATAAATATTATATATAATTTTACTTAAAAATGTCTTAAGGGGTTGAGCATTTTTTACAAATTTTAATATTTCCTTAAAGATCTCTTCACAAGCTTTTAAATGATGCCCATATTGATATTTTAAAAAATATGGTGCACAATCGTACTTTTCTTTAAAATTAATACTAACATGAACGGACCGACGGAGACCGCTCAATCGACTTCGCTATGCATAAGTACTCAAAATGTATACACTTTATGGGGATGGAAATGGATATTGTAGAAATTACACACGGATTGACAAACTTAGACATATCCTTTTTTCACTTATTGTGGAGAAGGGTTTAAGAAAAAAAAAAAAACAAGTAAGAGCGTTATATTCGCCTACGCAGAATCTTATATATCCTTCACCATCTATGTTAATCTAGTTTGTGGAGTAACTCCATTAAAAAAAGCAAATATTGGGGTGACTGAGAATTAAAAAATAAAAAAATAAATAAAAAAAATTTGGTGCTGCATTTATATAATTTTACATAAAAATAACATTGGCTCTTAATGAGTTAAGCATTTTAACATTTTTTCGTATTTCCTTAAAGATCTCTTAAAAGCCTCAAAATGATACCAATATTAATATTAAAAAAAATTTGAGAATTTCAGAGCTCTGTAACTGGGAAAATATGGGCGAGCGCAAATTTTTTCACTTGTAATTTTTTTTCTTATATTTCAAATCCCTATCGTCCCATATATTTATTTTTTTGATTGGAGTCACTTTATTGTTCCAAATGACATGAAAAAATTAGAGGCAGGCGTGGTGTTTTGGCTGCTGCGTCGAAGGACAAGGACAAGGACCAATCATGCTGATTTACAATAGCACCTCTTTCGACACTAAATCTGACTCTCATTTCATTTTAATTAGTTTTTATAGCCCATACCGGTTTAAAAGACAAGGTCATATTCGTTAAAATCACAGCCTTTTGGCAGAACACTTTTATATCTAAATGTATTGTTATCAATTAGTTTTTTGTAGCAGACATATTTGTATATTCTCTGTGTAAATTCTAACTTTCTCGGCAGACGGTTAAAAATTAAAGTACGTCAATACTGGATACCCCTTAATTTACAAATCTGTTTTTTTCTACTTGTTGCTATAACGCACATAGCGGTCATATTAATACATCTTCGGGGAAAGAGTCCACCTATTACGGTTTAAGTGATAGACGGTTCTGTTAGACGGAAGGGAATGGGGTTACGTTTTTACACTTTTTCTACGGAATCCTAAAGAAAGTGAAATATCAGTTTATGAAACGTTTAAAGTAGTGTAAAGGCAACGGAAGAAATCTTATATATATTAAAGTTTTGTTTAGTACACTAATACCCCGATTTGCGTCGCTTCAGTTTGCGTCGCTTCGAAGTTGCGTCTTTTTTTAAGTTTGTGGAATTTCAAAGTTGCGTCGTTGTTGTTTCAGCTTGTGTCGCATGGCTTCGAAGTTGCGTCGTAAATGCTTCGATTTGCGTCGTTGATATGAAAATGTTTTTACCAAGCTTAAGCAGAAAAAGGGGATTTCCCTTTTAGTAGAAAGCAAATTGAAAGAAAATGCAGGTGTGCGTTGTTTACATGTTAAACGTAGTTATTACGAAAATCAAATACATACGTAAACAATTTAAAATTCTGCTTCAGTTTGCGTCGTTTCGGTTTGCGTCTCATTTTTTCAGTCCCAATTAGCGGCGCAAACCGGGGTATTGGTGTATAGTATTTAATGTTTATAAATTTTTTTTTCTTTTGCTTATTAAAAACTTAAAAAGCTCCTAAAAAACCTTAACGAATTTGATTGCACATATCTGTAATTATTCACATTTAATTAGAAACAATAAATGTAAATTATACAGCCCTTACTGCCTTTCTAAATAAGAAAAAGGCTGCGCAATAATTAAAGTTTTCATTAAATATAATCAATAAAAGAAATAAAAATTATGTATAAAAATTTGTCTACATCCCTCAAGCCATTATAGAATAATACTCTTTACAATAACACCGCTATTTATCAATCCCATGCGAATTCTTTGCTTTTCCTTGGCCAATATAGGGCATTTTTATCTTTAATATCCTTTAAGAACACCGTAAGCCAAATGGCTAACTAAAGTGAGAGAATCATGCACATGTACATACATTAATAAACTAACAAAACTTATCGTTACAGCACCAGTAAACCAATGAATGAATGAGTGAGCACCGTAAACGAATACAACAATGAAAAATAAATTGAACGTTAAACAGGTCAAAAGTGAAAATACCAACAAATGCTTAATCTCGTAATGTTGGTACATTCACATTCGCACAAGCCACACATATTTGCTGATAAACGGACAATTGCTTTTCTATGTCCGATTGTGTTTTTGGATAACAGTAAGATTTTTATTATCTATTTTTTTTTTTTGCTTTTCGTTTTTAAGATTTTTTTCCGTTTAGTGCCTTGTAGCACCAAAATTGATGGCCATTAATTCTTCATAGAGGGGAAAAGACAAAAAACTCTTGAATTTTGTTAATAATGGTTTTAATGGACGTAAAATTTTGTTTGATGTAGAGTGAACTAAAGGGCCTTTTGAAACTTAATTGGGAACATGCAAAAAGTATTATTATAATTTTTCTGAAACAACTTATTCGTGAGCTAGAAAAATTATTCTGCAAACAATTAAAATTAAATAGTTGAGGAAGTTTTAAAAAGTAGAAATTAAGAAACAATCTTTAGAAACACCCAGCTCAGAGAAATTGCTTGTACCCAACAGGCCATTATGGTTTTATTTTTCTAAACATGGAATCAAACGCTGTTGTCAAATTTAAAATAGTAAAAGTGAAAAAGAGTTTCCAACTTTTGGTTGGAAAAGTGGCCAGATATTTACATATAAATTCTGATTTGAAACTTAAGTTATTTAAGAACAATTCCTAAGGGAAATTTAAGATGTTTATGTGTGGCTTCTATTTTTGAAATTATAAATTGTTTTCTCTATTCTCTGAATTCTAGTGGGCCGTTCTGTGTTATTTTATTTTTCAACTTTTGATTTTAATAATGTTTTGGATTCTTAAAAGGCCTATCGGTTCCCACTTAAAACTCTATCTTTATCCTTTTTACATATATTTTAGTTTAAAAATACAAAAAATGTTTACAAATTCACCAATTTTTTAATGGTGGATTTTTTAACAGTTTGGGTTTTAAAATTTGATAAAAGACACAGAACATTTTTAAAAGTGAATGATATATTTATTCGAGCCGGTAAATTTTTAGTTACTTTATGTAGCAATTAGGCTTGTGCCTCACTATTGGTAGCTATAATGTTAGTTTCTAGGTATGGAATTTTAGCTTGGCTTGCCGCTGTAAACGAGTGTCTCTACGTATCCCGGCGAAAAATATTCTAGTGGGATTATATCGCATGATCTTGGCATCCAGTGTACTGGTGCTCACCAATGTTGCTTTGCAACAAGTCCATGGCAAAAAAGTCGGCAGACATTGCGCTTTTCATCGGTGTTGAAGAATTACCATAATGCCGCTAGCTGACCAACCGCACCACAAAATTCGGCAATTTTTAAGTTTCTTCTCTACAGCCCATTTATCAAACAAATGACGTTATTGTTCGTATTTTGTATTTTTTTTTTCTATGTCTTCATATGCTGGAGAAAACGTTAGATCTTCCATGTGGTAACACGACCCAAGTCAAGTTGTTAAAAACGGAAACAAATTGACCTATTGCGATCTTCATTGATACTGGGCAATACAGCAGTAATATTTTCCTCGCTACGCACTCTTTTTATACGCATTAGCATATAAATGTCTTGAGTAACCAATTCAGAGGATCGATCTTCATGAAACAAATTTCTCGAACAGCACGAATTTCAATAACAAAATTCAATGATATGCAAGCGTTATTCGTAAATTTGTCACTTTATTCCTTTATTATTTATAGATTTTTCTAGATTGTTGCTGTAATGGAGAGTGTAGGTCAATACCAAGACTAACCGTTTTAATTCCATGAAAACAATGATAATCAATTTTTGTCGCCTTAAATTAAAGCTCGGAGTGCTGGCAGAATATGGTTTCAGCAAAACGTCGATTTTATTAAGAGATCTCCGTTTGAGCAGCTATTTTTACGTGATATCACACCAGAAGTTATATTTCTTAAGAGTTATGATAAAAAAAGCGAATTCCGCATTGACAAAATATTTTAATGAAATTATTTTTAACATGTTTGTTAATTGTACTTTTTTTAATCGGCTGTAAGAGATAAAACACAATGTTCTAAAAATCGGAAGCAGTATGCAAACTATTAAAGTAAGTGAACGAGTAATGCCAAGCATATTCCTTTAAAAATTTGACAAACAAAATTTAATTCAAACATGTAAGATCTTTTCCCCTTACAGGGCCTACAGAATATTCAATACGTTTGTATGTAATTTAAAAAAAAAATTTTAAACAAATGTGTAATAAATTATATATACTCGTATCTGTTACACAGATTGCTTCAGTCCTTTCTTTAAAGACCACATTTTTATAAACAATCAATTGCTTATATAAAAGTATAATCACACACCAATGAGAAATAAGTGGGCATTTTAATCTTAATCGAAGGTAGTGTTTGTTGTTTTATTTATCCCTTTTTTATACCCTTCACCACAAAAAGTGGAAAAATGGTATAACTCATTCCGTTTGTAATTTCTAAAATATCCATTTCCGGCCCCATAAAGTATATATATTCTGAGTTCTTATGCGTAACGGCCGATTGAGCGATGTCCGTCTGTCCGTCCACGTTAGTGTTTAAATCAAGTTTGCCAAGGCACTATATAAGCTAGAGAAATATTAAATACATCATTTTGAAAAATGAAGTAACTCCAATTCAAAAAAACAAATATATGGGGCGGTAGAGAATTTAGAATAAGAAAAAAACATTAGTGAAAAATTTGGCGTTCGCCTATATTTTGGAGCCTCAGAAATATTTAAATTTTTTAAAATATCAATATGGGTATCATTTAAAAGCTATTGAAGAAATCTTTGAGGAAATACTAAATTTTTTCAAAAATGTTTAACCCATTAAATGCCCATATATATGTCGTAGTGATTTTTTTCGTATGTTATAATTCCGTCACCCCATATTTGCTTTCTTCATAGGAGTTACTTCAATAACTAAATTAACATATTGTTACGTTTACCCTTTTTGAACAACAGGGAAACGTACGGATTCTTTTGATTGCAAATACCTCTGTGGCTAAATTCTGTCTTCGAACTTTATGGCTTTCTCTGGCTATACTTCTTGATCCTAACGGTCTTGTGAACCCTTGGCCTCGTATTTACTAAACATGCGTTATCACTACAAACGCAGCCATCCATGCTACACTCGTGATCTCAAAACGAGTGCCTAAATCAAAAGTCGAACAAAATATAGTATGATATTAGAAGAAGCATATTAATCGCACTTAAATAATTAAAACAGGGAAAGCAGCTTAATTGTCTTGCCCTGCGAGCATTATGACTTAATAAGAAACTTACAATTTCAAAAGAAAGTCTGTGTTATTCTGTAAAATTAATTCATTTCAAAGTTAATAATTGACAATTGTATGATGAGACGTAATATCAAGTTCAGCTGATTTTTTAAAAAAATAAAGTCTCTAATTATTATTTTATTATAATAAAGTCCAAATATAATTTTTGGCACATTACTTATAAATCTTGGTAATATAAGCCAAAAATATATAAGCCATGTGTTTCTTTCTGCAGCAAAGCTTAATTAAACTAAAATTTTGGAGGAATTTGAACTTACATCTATTAACATAAACTTTGTTTTCATTGGCGTTAAAACCATCAGCATCATCCCACCTCTATGACAACCACAATAATAAATTCGCTTTGAAGTATATTATATTCATACAGGAAAAAGAAATTGTGACCAAAATGACCAAATAACCAGAAAATGATATGAAATAAAAAGTCATGAAGAAGTATTCTGTTACGTTGGAAAGAAAGACAAAATGATGAATAATGACAGAATACTTATTTTCAGGTTGACTAAGGATTTCAACATATTCTTTGTTTCAAGATTTCTATTTGACTATTATTAATAATATAAAAGTAAAAACAATTTATTTTTGCCTAAAGTGAAAATGTGACGAAATCTAGGAAATGACTTGAGATAAATGATTTAGTTTTTTGAACTTTACTTTTATGTCATATTTAATTTATGTAATTTTATTGAAATTTTAATTTAACGCCATTAGAATGCTACAGTTCATCATGATGTAGGTGATCTTTTAGTTTTTATTTAAATAAAGAAACTTTTGCAGTATTTTGACAAACAAAAAATATAAGGACTCAATTGATTATTTAAATTTATAAGAAGTTATATAAAGCAAATAAAATGAAGTTATTTGCTCAATTCACAAGCTGCCTTTGATTGGTGTGTCATCTATCTATATACTTTCGTCATGTATACGGTTGTGAAAAGAAAAATATTTAATGGAAGCAGGTATAAGAAGTGATAACTTTGTACCATAAAGTTTTGCACAACAGTAAATTTAATTAATTCGCAGAATATTTGCATAGAAATTATACACTATTTAAACTGTTAGTATATATTAACAGCCGTATTCATAAAAACTTAAAATAGCTTAATAAAACTAAAATAGACAAATGTTGATAAGATTGTATTCATAAACGATAAATAGGTTAAAAAAAACCTTTAATAAAAAATTTTTAAACCTAAAAGTTTATTGTTGGATTTACTCTTCCAACCTGAAACCCGGGTTCCAGGTGACACAACGGGACCTTTAGGACCCAAGTGAGTCGGTCCCATTACGCCGACAGCCTGTGCAACCTAACCTAACCTAATATTTGAGTAAATATTTAAATTTGTCATGGGGTAAATCGGTCCATGTCCTTCGAGGCAGCGGCAAAACACTAGGCCTAGATAAGTTAAATAACTCCAATCAAAAAAAAAAGGAGTAAATGGGGCGATAGATAATTAAGAGATAAGAGAAAACATCCAGGAAAAAATTGGCGATCGCCCATATTATCGGAGTAATAGGCCTCTGAACTTTTCAAATTTTTTAAAATATAAATATGGGTATCATTTAAAAGCTCTTAAATAGATCTTTAAGAAAATATTAAAATTTTTAAAAATTGCTTAATCCACGATGACACTTTTATGTAAAATTATATATATGCGGTACTTAATTTTATTATTTTTTTTTTATTCTCTGTCTCTGTAAATTTTGTTTTGTGACTGGAGCAACTTCACTGAACTAGATTTACATTTATGGTGAAGGGTTTAAAAGATTCGGCACAACTGAATATAGCACTCTTATCTGTCTTTTCTGTCCTTCCTGATATATCTTTTGCGAAAAATGGAGATGTGCATATAGAAAGATATAAAAAATTGGTACGCAAAGATTTAATTAAAAAAAAAACATTTTAAATATTTTTATATTTACAAAATATACTTGAAGAGAAAGTAGTAAATAGTTTTTAAGGTGTTTCGATGTTGACACTAATATTTTCAATGCCACAAAATAAAAAATTCACTAAAATATCGATATAATAAATAATTATAATTATAAGAAATAATTATAGTAATTCGTTAATATAATAATTTGTAATTGCAAGAAATCAGTAATTTTTGACTAATTATACAGGTATTTGTATATAACTAATTTTCAGTTCAAAGAAGTTCAAATAAATAAAAAAAAAAATTAAAAAAAAAGATTTCTAAATTTACTAAAATAGGTAAAAACAAAACAAAAACCAAAAATAAAAAAATTCTTCAACAGAATTTATAAGAAGGATCTTAAAGACTTTTGCTATTATATTTCATTAAAAATTAAGGCAGAGCAAAGTTTTCTCTGACATGCTAAACCTAATATATTTTATTAATGTTTATGTCAGTTAATGTGTTTGTGTATTGATTTTACTCCCTAAATGCTTAACCGTTCGTTATCAAAAATTTTGCACACAGGTTGTCAGTAATACAGAAAAAGACTTTTACAAAATGAGAAACTAACTTCTAAAGAATTATTTTGTAAATGGAAGATAACATTTGATGGCGCTATAATTAAGTTTCAAAAATTGCAGACATACTCACAAACTTTTTGAAACTCAATGATTAGCGTCAGGGAAGTAGAGGGGAAAAGGTAGTATAAAACACAATAAAAGCATTATAGTTTCTACTAAATCTGAGCACGATCTGCGAACTGTCATTTTCAAGGCGTGGATAATGACTGATTTGTATTAATCAGATATAATTTTAGTTTTAATGAAATTTACATTTCAAAAGAATTTTTTTTTTAACAAATAATAACTAAATCTATAGTTTTATAATTTAATTGGTTACAAAAATTGTAAGGAATTTTGCAACGATATTGATAATAAAGAACAGAATACAGAAAAAAAGTGAATTTCAAATTAAGGGTTTGGCAGTTAATCTGGAAAGATGCAGTAGAAACTTTAAACATTTGCACTGTAAAACAATGAAATTTGATTGGTTCATCAAAGAGTTTTATACTTTTTCTATAACCAAGATAAAGGTTTTCAAACATAGTAATATATAGCTCTTCAGGGCTGGGAATTAGGAATACACTTTATTTTGAAATCCGCATAACCTCACTATTTCACTATTTGATTCTGTCATTCCAATTTTACTCACACATACAGACACACTAAGTTTAACACTTGGGGAAAATTTATAATAGAACTATACACTACAATTTCTTCTTTATAATCCTATAGCGTCGTAGTAAACTGCTATTGCAAACATTGCAGGTGTTGCAAGCGTAGCATACAGATGTGAAGGGTTTAAAATTGCTTGCTTAAGAATAGCAACAGCACTAAAATCTTTGCTTTGCTGACATGTGTTTCAACGAATAAAAAACCAAATGTCTGAGAATTTACAAAACATTTCATTATAAACGAAAAAGCAAATGCAAAAAAAAGACAAAGAAATGCATATGCTTAAGCTGACTATGTGTTTCTTTCTGCAGGAGAGCAATCAGCAAAGCATTTATTTTGATAACGTTTGCTGTTGCTTAAGCAATAAGTTGATGTTTGTTTCTTTTTTTGCTGTTGCCTTTTAAGAAAAAAAAAACACCATTTAATGGTGTAATAATAACAACGCAAGAATCAGCAATCGCAGTCATCCACAACTTCATAGTAAAGAGTTAAGGCCCAACTATAATGTGCATAAGCTAGCTTTAGCTTATGTCAAAAATTCAACGAAAAGCCTGTCAAATGCTTAGGTAACTTATCAACGAAATTTATGTGCCTACAATGTACATATATAAATTTAGTAACTTATTTGCCACAGTTGCACATTTATGTTTATTTCGTACTTTTGCCAAAAATAATTTCTATATAAATTAACAAAATTTTAAAACTAAAAGGCTTTAAAGAAATTATTTTATATATTTAATAACATTCACATACACATTTACATATTTTGGTTTATGTTCTAAGAAAATGTAAAAAAAAAATTATTACAAATTATTTTCTGTTTTGTGTTTGTGGCCAACCGTACTAAAAAATGCAACGATGTTCATCGTTTATATGGTATACATATGTGTGTATAAATACAAATTTAATTTAAACATATTATAATTGTAAAAAATTGGCCATAAAGAAATATGTTGTTTTTTTCTAAATTTTTTATTGAATTTAATACTAAAAAATTTAACAATATAGCTCTTAATTAGAAAATTTCTTTATTAATGTTTAAAGCAAAGCACAATCAGCTGTTTCCGTACGGAAAGTGCGATCAGTTTCGTACCTTGCATAAAGAAATGAAATTTAACGAAAAGTTATCTTAATCACATTATAGTTTACCACATATAATTTAATGTATTTGCACAGTTGTATAAGTTGGCATAAGCTAGTTTATGCACATTATAGTTGGGCCTTTAAGCAAAAGCAAAAATAAATATAAAGAACTGATTGCTTAAGCAACAGCAAACGTTTTTAAGTAATTGCTTTGCTGATTACCTTGCTGTGGTAAGGAACACATAGTCAGCTGATGCAGATGCGTTTCTTTCTTTTTTTTCATTTGGTTTTTGCTTTTGCTGCACATTTTTCCACAGCAACAGTTAGCCACTACATATTTATTACAAATAGTCAAGCATTTATAATCACTGCATATATGCTATGTTTTGCAACAGCACAACAAAAAATATATAAGTTGATTTTTAATAAAAATCTTACTTTTAAACAGTCTTAAAACCAGCTGTTGCAATAAATTTGCTATATATGTAAATTGAGAAGGTAAAATAATTTTTACACTTTTGCTTCGTAGCAAAAAATGTTGTAAATATGCTAGACTTCCAAATATTATACGAAGATTAAGTTTCGCTTCTATTTATATTTTTATGCCTAATCTTCTAATTTTTGTGCGTAATACTTTTCTATATTTTATCTTTTTGTTGTAATATGTTAAATTATTTCCATTATGTTTTTTTTTTTTAAGTAGAGGGAGTTTTGGAATTTAAGACCTCTTAAAATAAAACTTTGTTTATTCGATGCTATTACATTAACTCAACGAATAAACTTTTATGTAAATACAGGTACATAATTTATGCTTATCCAAGCTTTACATATGTTTGGGAGGGATTTTATTATTTTATCTCTTTGTTTTTAACGAGAAGAAAAAAAACGACGTTAATTAAACAGGAAGTAACTTTTAGGAAAGGAGGTATTTAAATGGAGAGCAAATAAAAAATAGTGTAGCAGACGTGTTCTTATTAATGTGCTGATATATACTTCACTTTACTTTGTTGGTATTTCTTTTAAGGTAAATACAATGTTGAATTTTATTATTTTTATATTTACCTTCACGAATTCCAAATGTAGATTTTCATTTAAACAACTAAACTTTCCATGCTAATTGTTTAACTACGTGATATCCTTTAAAAATAATAGAAGCAGTAAAAAAAAATTATAAATGTAAAACATGTTTTATGTTCATGTTCTCTAACAAAGAAATAAAATAGAAACAAGAAAAAAAAACAGAAATAATATGGGAAACAGTTGAAAATGACTTGAAGTTTACTTTGTATGTATAACATTATATTCAATTCAGCCCTATTTGTGTTTTGCCTAATTAAAAAAAATAATTGGTTCCAGCTGCAAAGGAATCGTCAGAAAAATCAGGAACAAACAACGTTACCGCCCAAATTGGTAACTTAATTTTGGGCAATAACTATTATTTTAAAGTCTGCCATAAGTAGCAAACTTTTACATAGACAGCATTTGATCAACGAATGTACAACCCGATGACTTGGCACATGTCACAACGATGAAATTTAAATCGAATCAAATAGGTAACTTGAGAATTTAATTCTATTAAATTTTTTATTTTTCTTTTCTAATTTATTAAGCACTAGGTCAGTTTTATAAATAATAAAAATTTTTATTTATATTTTCAATATTTCGCCACACCTTTGGGTGGCATCATCAGGAAACAGGAAACAAAAAATTAGATTTTCTTTTTTTTAAAATAACAAAATTAAAATGAAATTATTTTTTCAAACAAAAACAGAAAAATCAAAAACCAAACGACAAACAACTCAAATATTTAAAATTTACATTCTTATAAATTTAAAACTCAAAAAACATTCAAGTAAAATAACTCAAAAATTTTAAACATTTACATTCTTATAAAAATTTAAAAAACAGAAAACATTTAAATTATTTAAAAATTTTTAAAAAACTTAATTCAAATACATTAACATAAACTTTCACGATAGCAATGTTACAAGCAATCATATACTCTCAACCGTTAATTATTTTTTATGCACTAAATGTCTATAACATTGCGCAACATTATCAGTATCAGCCTTAAAGTTTATTCTTTTTGTTGCTGGTATTTTAATTAATTGTAACATCTCTAACATATACCGACCCTTATAATTATTTTCTATATTTAAAACAGATGCATCTTCAAAGTTAGGATTATGATTAAATCTGGCACAATGGGAAGATAATGCAGTTTTTTGTGAATTATTAACGTCCCTGTATCTTTGATCAGACTTATGTCCAGCTATTCTAGTTTTTAGTTTATTTTTTGTCGTACCTACATATTCCTTATTACAATTCTCACTATCATTACCATTACAAGGTATTTTGTAAACTACATTTGACATGTCCCATTTTTTAATCTTATCTTTTGTTTTACTAAATAATCTATTTAAAGTATTAAAAGTTTTGTATGCCATTTTATATTTATCCCCATCAAAAATTTTTGATTTTTCAATCCTTTCTGCTATTTCTGGTACATAAATTAAAGACTTATAAACTTTAGTTTCTGTAACATCTCTTGTATTATTTGCTCTTCTAAACCTTAACTGTTTAAACAAACTATTTATCACTCTGGAAAATTATTATCAATTAATATCTTTTTAACTTTATCTTTATTGCTTTTGTGAAATTCCTTATCACTTAGCTTAAGTACTTTTTCTATCAAATTTTTTCCCGTATTAATAATTATTCTTTTGTTATGCTTTGAATAATAATTAATAATTCTCCCGGAAGCTGTTGGCTTTTGGTACCAATCCATTTTTAGTTTATTCCCTCTCCTTATTACTAACGTATCTAAATAGGGTAATTTAAAATCATTTTCTATTTCTATTGTAAATTTTATACAATTATTGAAACTATTAAATGTTTCCAACATATTTTCAATACCAGATGCAGAAATATAACAAAACAAATCATCCACATATTTTGTCATTATTCTTGGTTTTATACTAATTTCATTAATGCACGTGTCTAATAATTTCTCCATAATAATATCTGCCACAACTGGGGAAGCTGGAGATCCCATTGGAAGTCCTTTTTGTTGCAAATATATGTTATCATTATATTGAAAGTATTGAAAAATCAAAAATTTTTGATGGGGATAAATATAAAATGGCATACAAAACTTATAATACTTTGAATAGATTATTTAGTAAAACAAAAGATAAGATTAAAAAATGGGACATGTCAAATGTAGTTTACAAAATACCTTGTAATGGTATTGATAGTGAGAATTGTAATAAGGAATATGTAGGTACGACAAAAAATAAACTAAAAACTAGAATAGCTGGACATAAGTCTGATCAAAGATACAGGGACGTTAATAATTCACAAAAAACTGCATTATCTTCCCATTGCGCCAGATTTGATCATTATCCTAACTTTGAAGATGCATCTGTTTTAAATATAGAAAATAATTATAAGCGTCGGTATATGTTAGAGATCTTACAAATAATTAAAATACCAGCAACAAAAAGAATAAACTTTAAGGCTGATACTGTAATATGTTCGAAATATACATAGAGGAAATAAAACACAATAATCTTTGGTGTTTGTGTCGCGACAACGTTTTTACAACTCTACCCATATCTTTTATTCAACTTCTTTTTATATTATTTATTAATAATAATTTCTTACATATTAATGTGGTGTCATGAAAGTAATGGTAATACGAGATGCAAATGCAATAATTAAAGAATGCCAAAATATATTTAAAGTCACACGGTATTGCAATAATTTAAAGTCACACGATATTGAAATAATTTAGAGTCACACGGTAATTTGATATCGATATAATTTGGAAATGGAATGTTATATTAAAAGTTTATTGGACATTATACCTTCATAACACCACCCCTCTTAAATAGAAAGGTCTTATAGCGAACATTGATCAGATGGCAGCCATAAGAGCTTTCTTTACAAATGCTATATAATATGCATTTCTTGAAGAGAAATAATTATAATTTATATTTATTTACCAAAAAAAAATATTTAAATAATTAATAAAAAATAAGAGTATTTGCATATGTATATACATATATATGTATATATTTTTGCTTAATTCATAAAATTTTGTTTATATAAATTCTTGTAGTTTAATTTGATATCTTAAAAATAAATTATTATTCTACCTTTTTTTTCTTATTTTATAGTTTTTTTTTTTGTTATTTACTGTGTTATTTTATTAACATACTTGTTACTATGTATTTCTCTTTAGACTATTTAGTTTTCTTTTTTTTTCATATATGTTTATATAGTTGCTAATTTAAGCCTATTTTTATGAACTATTATTTCTTTCTTTTTATCAATTTGTAAAGTGCAATTGTTTTTGTTATCGACTTTTATTACCTTATATGGACCTTTATAAACGTTTTCTAATTTATGACCTTGCTCATTTTTTATAAAAACTTGATCATTAATTTTAATTTGTAATGCCTTTGTATTTTTATCATAGTTTAGTTTTTGTAAATGTTTTGAGTTTTGCAATGCAGATCTTGCATTTTCATTGGCAATTTTGAGTCGGTATCTAACTTCTTTAATATAATCATCAAAATTATATAAAGGTTCTATGATTTTTGAATTCAATAAAGAAAAAATTTCTGGAGTTTTACCAAATATCAATTCAAAAGGGCAATAACTGTGTGTTGTTGATGGGGTTGTGTTGTAACAATAAGTGAAGTAGGGTAACCATTGATCCCAATCATTAAGAGACTTAGATACATATGATCTGATAAATTCATTGAAGGTTCGATGTGAACGTTCAACTGTACCCAACGTTTCATGATGATATGGTGTTGAATTTACTAAGTTTATGTTAAGTAGTTTTAATAATTCCTGTAGTACTTCATTTTTAAATTCAGTACCCATATCAGTTAAAATTTTATGGACGGGTCCATAAATAAGAAATAAATTTTCAAAAATTGCTCTTGCTACAGTTTTAGCAGTTTTGTTTGGAACTGGGATGCTTATTAAATATTTTGTTAGATCACACACTATTGTTATTATGTATTGTTGTCCATGTTCGGTAATAGGTAATGGTCCTATCGTGTCAATCACTACTGTATCAAAAGGTCTCATTGGTGTTGGTGTTATAATTAGGGGTTGTTTAATATTCCTATTTGTTTTGTTCCGTTTACATGTTTCACAGGCCTTTACATACTTTGCGACATATTTAGTAATATTTTTCCAATAAAAATACCTTCTAATTTTGTTAATCATTCGAGTTATCCCTGGGTGGCCACCTAGCAGGGGGTCCTCGTGGAATTTTCTTAATATTTCTTGCTTCTCTGTTTCATCTGTAATTTCTGTAACTGATGGTGTAAGCGCTATTTTAATGTGTTTTAAAAACTTATTGCCCAATTCTTTAAAATCTTTTATAGGTACCTTTTCAAACATCTTATCATTTAATCTCATTTGCAATTTTTTAATGTGAATATTATTGGCTTGCAACTCAAGCTCTTGGAAAAATTTACCTAAGTCTATTTTTCTATTAATAACATAAACATCAGCTTTAAATTTAAATATAATTTTACTTCCTCTTTTAACATCACATCCTTGGATGTGGGTTATTATATTGGGAAGCTTTCTAAATTGGCGCGCCGATATATTTTCATAAATTTTTGGTTGGGCTTGTTCTCTATCTTTCTCTCTTTTCTGCACTTGTTGCTTGGACCTAGTTGTTACCATCATTACATTACAGGCTTTTATATCTTCAAAGGTAATTCTTGACAATGCGTCAGCTGCGTAATTTTCTCTCCCCTTAATATATTCTATATCGAAATTGTATTCCTCCAGATCCAAACGCACTCTCATCAACTTAGAAGATGGGTTTTTCATCGAAAATAAATATGTTAGAGGTCTGTGGTCTGTTTTAATTATGAATTTTCGTCCATAGACGTAAGGTCTAAAGTGATTAATAGCCCAATGAATGGCCAGAAGTTCTTGTTCAATAGTTGCCTTATTACTTTCGCCTTTTGTGAATGTTCTTGATGCATATGCTATGGGCAACAATGTCCCCTCGTGTTGCTGACTCAACACGGCACCACATGCCAACTTACTTGCGTCTGTGGTAATGTAGAATGTTTTTGTGAAGTCCGGATACTGTAGGATTGGTGGAGATATTAGGGTGTTTTTCAAAATAATTAAATGAATCTTCGCATTTATCCGACCAATGGAATGGTGCGTTTTTTTTGTTAGATTTGTTAATGGTTTACTGAAATGTGCGAAATTTGGAATGAACTTTCTATAGTAGTTAGCAAAGGCCACAAAACGTTTAGTTTCATTACCATCCTTAGGCCTAGGATAATTTTTAATAGTATCGTATTTATTACTGTCCGGTAAAATTCCCTGGGACGTACATTTATGACCTAAAAATGTGACCTCATGACAAAAGAACCTGCATTTATCAGGATGCAATGTAAGATTATACTTTCTGCAAGTATGAAAAACTTCTCTTAAATTTTTAATCATATGAGCTTTAGAGCATCCGATTACTATAATATCGTCCATATACAAAAATGCAGTTGACGGTTTTAAACCAGCAAATGCTAGTGACATCATTCGTTGAAATGAGTTAGGTGAGATTTTGAGTCCAAAAGGTAACCTCTTAAACCTAAATGAACCTTTGGGTGTTGAAAAGGAGGTAATATCCCTCGAACCATCTTCCAATTCGATTTGGTGAAATCCAGACATTAGATCCAATGTTGAGAAGTATTTAGCTCTTCCAAGCTGATCGAGTATATCGTCTATTCTTGGGAGAGGAAATTTGTCGCACAAAAGTTTTTTGTTTACTTGTCGATAATCAATTACCAGACGCCACCTCTTATCACCGCTACCTTCCAAAGATTTCTTTGGAACCAATAACACTGGACTGTTATAAGGCGAAACAGAGGGCTCAACTAAATCACCTTTAATTAACTTATCAACTTGCCTCTCAATCTCTTCTTTCTGTGTTTCCGGAATTCTATAGTTTTTTATATATATCGGTGTTTCATCCACTATACGCAATTTTTGTTTATAAAAATTGTTTGTTGATACCGGTTCGGTTTCCAACCCAAACACGTCAGTAAATTCGGCACACAGAGCCAAAAGGTCATTCTTTGCAATTCGCGGGCAATTTACCATCAGTCTTTCTAAAATCTCATTAGACCTAGAATTTTTTATAGTTGTGTCTATTGTTTTAGTCTCGTATTGAGACAGAGGCTCATATTTTATATTTTTTAAGGATATTATTTTCGAAGAATTAGATACATTCATTACGCATACCACCGGGCTATTGAGATTTGTAATAGTATTTGGGATAAAGACTTCCTTTTCTACTGTTTGATGTGGAATAAATATATCGTCTATTCCCTGTTGTAATTTTATTTTCCGTACCACCTCTGATCTTGGTGGTATAACAATAGTGTCTTGAATCGGACCTGTTACTATGGGGATTTCCATTTGAATGGTGCTATTTATGGGACAGATTACCAAGAAGTTATCCCTTGAATGGAAGTCAATTATACAATTGTGCGCCCTAATGAAGTCAAGTCCCAAAACTCCATTGCATGGGATTGAGAAATCATCAGGTACAACGTGAAATTCATGTTTTAGTTTAAAGTTGTTGAGGCACAACCAACCTTGAGTTACGCCGATCGTGAATTGACTACCCTCGCCTATGCCTTTTAATTCATTAACTATATTACCATCAATTGGTCCTTTAACACTCCCATGTTTTAATAAGGAGATATCTGCGCCAGTATCTATTAAGAATGTTAGTGCCTGTATACTTCCCGTAAGGGAGAGGTTAACAAAAGCACTGAGGTTCAGATTCAAAGTCAAGATATGTCCTATTCTTCCCCCAGTGTTATCTGGGGGTCCTCGGGGTTTCCCGAGACCCTATTCATAACCCTCATGTCCGCATACTGTCTGGAATTAGTATGTTGCCTACTAGTTCTACTGTGGTTGTTATTTGAGTTTGGCC
This sequence comes from Gymnosoma rotundatum, assembly GCA_916610165.2. Taxonomy (NCBI): domain Eukaryota; kingdom Metazoa; phylum Arthropoda; class Insecta; order Diptera; family Tachinidae; genus Gymnosoma; species Gymnosoma rotundatum. The sequence continues at coordinate 54,276,510 of OU744336.1, forward strand.
GGTAATTGTTTTGTCTATTAACTCTTCGGGGGTTTCCCCTGTTAGTTTGCTGGTAATGACGATCTCCACGGTATGTATGAGATCCTTGATTGTTATAATTCAGGCGCCCATTTGGGTATCTTTGCCTGCCCCATCGGTATCTACCACGCAGTTGTAAGATATTTGATACACTTGATTGGTGTATATCTGTGCTCATAATTTTTTCTGTTATTTGGTCTATTGTATCAAAGGTAGCTGCTTCAATGATGATTCTTGTTCTATCATTATTTAGATTCTTCGCGAGGGCTTTTACAGTTGCCTGTACGGCATACTTGTTTGCTATTTGTGGTGGTAAGCCATCTGAAATATATGCGTTTGATAACATTTTCGAGAGCTCGTCTATTTCTTGGGCATATACGCTGTTTGGTTTACTTCCCTGGCGTGCGGTCATTAATTTGGATACTAATATGTCAGTGGAGTCTCCCTTTATTACCGTTTTCAATTTGTCTGCAATGGCTGCAATGGACGTTAAATCGTTGATTGATATGCGAGCTGTCCCGCTGATTTTTGTCTGTATTATTTGTACTGCAAGATTTTCATGGGTTTCTTTCAGTGATTCTAACAGGTTCAAAGCATCAAGAAATTTTTGAAGGTTCTTAAATTTACCATCAAATTCCGGTAGGATTTTAGTGGCTTATTCTATGAATTTAATGGGTTCCATTTTTGAGTCCGATAGGTCATGGTCAATGTCTTCAAACTGTTCCCAGATATTCGAGTTTTCCAATATGCTCCCATAATCTATCTCCTCTAATGTTATAGTTACGCATCCATTCTCCCTGAATATTATTACTAGTTCTTTTTGTAACCGTTTCTCTATTGACTGAACCTTTGTCTTCAATTTGGTTATTAATTCAAAAATCTCTTGTCTGTGTTCGGGTGTAAGGTAATAAGCAGTGTTATTAAAAGTATTTACTATTGTATTAAAGTGGATTTCTATTAAATGCAGATGATATTCTATTACTGCTCTGCTAGGCAGTTTCTGTTTGTTTAAACATTTGAAGGACCGGAGGAATTTGCTTTGATTTTCATGAAATTGTTGAGATAACTGTTCCCAATTAGGGCATTTTGCGTTTTGCATTTGCAATGGGTCAGGTTTTGATAATGTCAGCTGTTATAGTCAGACATATGACTGGAATAATTTTCCCATATTTATATTTCCTTTTTCTCTTAATATTTTGCAAAATCGTACTCTTAATAATTTATTGTTAAATAATTAATATTGTCATATAAAGGTTAATTATAACAAGTTAGATGTTTATTTTGTTTTCAATAAAAATATTTCAAAAAAAAATTCTGCATTTGACACTATTGCCTATCTTAAATAATTATACTATAATAAATTTTTTTTTTGTTACTTATCCATTTTTTTTTTTGTTGGTGTTGCTGGTGTTGATATTGGTGTTGTTGTTCCTGGAGTACAACATTGGCTTCTCCTCGGCGTGGAGAGCATACATCCCATGGCGTGGGGATGCTTCTCCCTTCTCTTTTTTTTTATATTGTTATTAAAACTTTGTTGCAATGTTGAAACTGTTTTCTACTAAATTTATTTCTTATATAGTTATATTTTTTTTTTTTTTAGCTTTATTATTTTTTCTCTTTTTTTTTATAAATTAAACACGTTTTAAAGCTCTAAAGCTGGTTTTATATTTTTGCAGAGTTCTTCTTTTGTTCTTGTTTTTTTTTTTTTATATATATTATTATTTTTATTTTCTGCTGTTTATGCAATATTTATACAATTCACTGTCTGTATAAGTTCACTTTATTTGTAATATATTAATTTATGAAATAGAATTATTAATTATTTGATTTATAAAAGATATTTTAATTTATTTTATTTTATTTATTACTGCACTGTTAAAATTTTTTTTTTTTTTTTATAATACATTTGCTGTGGTTCACTTATACTTGGGGCTGTCGGTGTTGTCCCCTTTGCATACCTTTGATTGTTTTGCATACTAATTTAACCAGGTAGATAATTACCATTGCTACTGCTAGCAACAGAGCCATAATTTCGATGTGACTCATGCCCTCGGTTGTCTTATCAACGTTGTCCTCCTTCATAGTTTCCAATATTTTTTCTAATTGTTTATTGTCGTTTTCTTCCTGATTTTTCCCTACTTCGTAGCCTGCTACTAGCAATGGGATGGTTGACAGTATTGTTTTTCCACCAAGTCATTTTAGCTTAGTTTAAGTATATATTTTTTAAAAGGTTTTGTTTTTAATTTATCATTTTTATCAGAAACTTTATATGCATACTTCTTGAATCACTTCGTCATTCTTTTAAATTTTTCATTCATCTTTAACAAAAAGACAAATTATTTTGTTTTAGTTCACGTCTTAATTAACACTTTTCACTTGTCACGGTCGCCATGTAATATGTTCGAAATATACATAGAGGAAATAAAACACAATAATCTTTGGTGTTTGTGTCGCGACAACGTTTTTACAACTCTACCCATATCTTTTATTCAACTTCTTTTTATATTATTTATTAATAATAATTTCTTACATATTAATGTGGTGTCATGAAAGTAATGGTAATACGAGATGCAAATGCAATAATTAAAGAATGCCAAAATATATTTAAAGTCACACGGTATTGCAATAATTTAAAGTCACACGATATTGAAATAATTTAGAGTCACACGGTAATTTGATATCGATATAATTTGGAAATGGAATGTTATATTAAAAGTTTATTGGACATTATACCTTCATAACAATACTGATAATGTTGCGCAATGTTATAGACATTTAGTGCATAAAAAATAATTAACGTTTGAGAGTATATGATTGCTTGTAACATTTCTATCGTGAAAGTTTATTTTAATGTATTTGTATTAAGTTTTTTAAAATTTTTAAATAATTTAAATGTTTTCTGTTTTTTAAATTTTTATAAGAATGTAAATGTTTAAAATTTTTGAGTTATTTTACTTGAATGTTTTTTGAGTTTTAAATTTATAAGAATGTAAATTTTAAATATTTGAGTTTTTTGTCGTTTGGTTTTTGATTTTTCTGTTTTTGTTTGAAAAAATAATTTCATTTTAATTTTGTTATTTTTGTTTCCTGTTTCCTGATGATGCCACCCAAAGATGTGGCGAAATATTGAAAATATAAATACAAATTTTTATTATTTATAAAACTGACCTAGTGCTTAATAAATTAGAAAAGAAAAACTATTTAAAAAGGTCAAAAAAACATTTATACATATATAAATTTTTTATTTATTGGAATTGTTGGTTTAAAAATTAATTAATTAATTTCGGTTTAAATTCATTTTTGTTTAAATATCTAAAAAATTTTCAGATAGAAAAATAATGTCCTTCTCAAGCATTTGTAAATAATAATAAACTTAAGCCGAAATTAATTTGTTAAATTTGTATTTTTTTAAGGTGTAAAAAATATTGCTACGTTTTAGTGACACATTAGAGTTCTTGTATTTGCATACAAATATTTTTTGTATATCATTTTGTTTATTTAGATTCGCGTATAATTTTATCCATATCGCTTTCAATTGCGATATCTATTTATAGGCGAGTAAAAACGTCAATATTCCATAATAACAGACCGATCTGGCAGCTTGTTCTAATTAGTTCCTTTATATATAAATATGTTAACGTAAGGAAACCAAAAGAATTTTGCAACAATAACTATAACAAAAATTTTTAACTAAAGAAATAAACTTTTATTTTTATTTATTTTATTTACAAAAATTAATTTAGGATTTATAAATAAAAGTTAACTAAGGAAATCAGTACTACCGTTATAAGTATTTATGTTTACTAACGGTAGAATAATAAAATAGTGAAACATGAATTTCCCACTTGCTCTGGTATAGTAGTGTACGTAGTTGTTTACAATATCATCATAGTCATAAAAATATAATTTTTGTTATCAACATCCAATTACTAATATTTTCAACAAATTTATATTAGAATTTCATATATTGTATTTTTTTATTACCATAAAATGTATTGTGGTTCATTATACACTTCATTTTTATGTCATCTCATCATCAAAGGCTTGTTTAAAATGCCACAATTTAAATTTTTTTTATAATTTCGTATTAGAAACCTTAAAAAGAAATAAAATTTACCAAAAAAAGAGAACACAATTTGAGCTTATCATTTCAGTTCATCTTATGCAATTCTTGGTTTTATTATTTGGTTTGCAGCCAAAAATTTTCATAGAAACTTTTTTTTTATTGTTAAATTCCTCTCTATGTGGGTTTTTTATTCGTATTCGTTTTTGGCTTTAGAAATTGTAGAAATTTATGCTGACTTAAGCAAAAGTCGATTGAATAGTTTGTATACAATTTTCAGGTTTTGAATGAATAAATCATTTAAATTTAAATGTACATTAAAATAATCGAAAAAATTGAACATTGTTTGTCTTATCATGTAAACATAATTAAAGGATTTTTTTTAACATATTACACAATGTTTAAGAAAGTGTCGACTATATACACTCGTACTCACTCACTGAGTTCAGTTTACAGTTATTGAAATAATGGGCTCTTTCTGTATTACAAGCAACGAATTCTACCGAAAAATTTGCATGAAAAAGCACTAAGTTTTTTTTTACTTATTTCAGAACAAATATTTCACACGAGCTGTTCGCACGTAAAACAGAAACAGCACTTAAATCTGTTAATCTGGTAACTAAGACCATAATTTTTTATTTTATTTTAAAAATTATTTTGGGAATTTTTATAATATTATTTATTATATTATGCTAATATCCCATAACAATTTTTTAATGAAAATGCAATTTATTCGTTGGTTGAAAAAGCAGGTATCTATACGTATTTCACCGGTTGCTTAAGCCAGCTCATCAGGAAACCTTTTTCCAAATTTTTAGAAAAACAAAAAACACCCTTTTTCACCCTACATTGGAAGTTCTTATAGGAAGCATACAAGCCTTTTTAGGTTTCAGTTTTCAAGTCATGGCTAGTAGGCCATGTTCCATCAAGGTCTTCCAGCACAAGATGCCATTTCATATATTGAAGTAGTTCTCTAATCCGCTTGGTGTATTTTTTTAGTGGATTTTAAGATTGAAGACATGTCTATAATTTTCACTGTCTTCAAAGATTTTTTATTTTAGTCAAGAGAAAATAGCATAAATTTTATTTGAGAGTTTCTCATTCCCAATCATAAAAAGGTATAAAGACAATGATAGCAGAAGGAAGCAGATGATAAAGTACAAGTTGCTGAAAAATAACAAATTTTATGTTATTTTATTTACAGTTATTATGATTTCTGTCTGCATAAACAGCCTTCCAGCACGTCAGCTAGTGAAGTGCACGTATTTTTACAGTAATTGTGCGGCATATCCTAACTTGTACCACCGTCGTAATGATTGATGTACCTACATACATACAGTCTACACATTTTTTTTCTTCCATGCAGTTAACAAAAACGAATTGCACTGTTGAATATTAAACACAAACAAATAAGGAAGAAATGTAAATACATGTATAAAAATGTTGCTATTTATTTTTAAAAATATACCCCTCAATAAAATACTACTGCAAGTTTAATGTAGTTGCCATTTACTGGAATTTATGCAGAAATCATTTGCAATGCAGGGGTAACAAAATATTCCTTGTTTTTTCTAGTTTTATTTGTTTTTACAAATTAAGACGGAAATACATGTTAAGTTAAAATGTTTAAGATTTTTTTATATTTCTTATTATACAAATGGGAATAAAATTAAATTTTTAAAGAAAAAATATTTTAATTCTACTTTTATTTTTATTTTACGTAAAAAAAAAAACTATAAGAGATCGCTGGATAGTCAATAGCTCAAAATTCGGTAAAAAAAATATCCACAGCATATACACTCTGCGTCAGATGATTAGAACCATATCTGTTTTTAATAGACCAAATCGTTTTTAATTTTTTTTTCGTCCATTAAACATCGAATGAAACACTTTCTGGGGCTTACAAAAGCATCAACATTAAAGATGAAGTAAAAAACTATGTTCGATTACCTAAAGGATGTGGAAAACTATGAAAAGAATTTAAAAGAAGATATCAGCCGTTTTAATTCCAATCGAAAAAAAGGAAAAAATCTTGAAAACTGCATCTAACTCCTGCCATTCTCTACAAAAAATTTAGTCTCAATCTGGCATCCAGACGAGGCTTTCAACGAGCTGCGAATGCCTTTAAGTATAATGGCCACCGTTAAATTATTTACGCAAAGAAAAGAGAACACAATTTTCTAGAAAGCACGCATTTTTCGTACTGGTTTAGATGGTCCTGATGGCTACAATTATCCATTTTACGATACGAGAAAAAGAGAATTATTTTTAAATCGCCATACCAGCAAAGAGTGTAGATTTAGAATTTCAAAGAGTAAAAGAGCTTTGTGTATCTTGATATTAAACGTTTTCATCACGTTAAAGATCAATAAGTACGTAACTAGAATCAATAAAAAATATTGGCAAACAATGATAAAAATATTATTTATTAAAATGAAAATTTATTATTCGCAATCTTTTAAAATTTAATTACTTTACTTTATTCGTGCTTGATTCTTTCAAATATAAATATTTCATGAGAATATCGTAAAGTAATTAAATTTTAAAAGATTCCGAATAATAAATTTTAATTTTGATATAATAGCATATGCACATTGCTTATTAATAAAAATTGATTTTCAATTTTTATTTTTATTTTTTCATTGAATCTTTCAAATACATATGAATGGTTCCCAATGGGATCCCATATGTAGAAAAATGAAAGAAAAAATAAAAATAGTTACTAAATGTTTGCAGTGTTTTTGTGTAGAAAAGACTTTCTGTTTTTCTATACAAAACTTGGGTAAAATCCATTGATGAGCTATTTGAGCAGTAGTGAAATGGTTTGGTTTTTTCTTCAATCTCCTGTCCAGAACCCATTTCTGCCCAAATTATCTACAAATTTTGTCCAATTACTGACAACCAATCGTTCTAGAATAGTTGGTAATAACAATAACGAAATGCGCGAGCGAGTTTTAAACATTAAATTTTTGTGCTTCACAAGAATTCCATAAAAATTCATCAGATGTCTTACCCAAGGCTTACTCTTACAGGAAAAGTAGAAAATTTTATAAATTTACTAAAAAACTTTTAAAATCGTTTAAAAAACTGAAAATACTTTTTGATCAAAATTTCAATTTTTTTTTAACTTTTCATGAAATTTCAAATTAATAAAATTATTACCACTAACATAATAAAGTAAAAAAAAACAATTTTTTTTAAAAGTTACTTTTTATAGTATTAGCTTTCTTAATCTGTTTTTAAAATAGTTAAAGAAAAATAAGTTCAATAGTACAGGTGAAAAACTAAAAAATGCCAAGGTAAAACTTTTGTATTTCAAATTTAAAAGCCGCACAGAGGAGTATTTGACCCAAAAAGCTGGCCAAAAAGGCAAAAATGAATTTGATGAAATCCTAAGAAAAAATTACGCAGATCGATAGAGAACAAAATTCTACATCATATCGTGCAATTTAAAGGGTGTAAGTTAAGATTTGTAGTTGTGGGACGCTGTTAAAGTCAGGAAAGTGAAGAAAATTGCATGCGTTTTTATTGAATTTTTTCGATTTCAAGATATTTATATGATATTTTTTTATGGCTAAACGAGTAGAGGTATTACATTGATTTTTTTTTGCCTGAAAGATTTCATCAGCAGCTATTTTCAATATTTAAAAAAGAAAAAATTATCTTAAATATTTATTTTTAAAATTTTAATTATAAAAAAAACTATGTATTTAAATATATTAATTCTTACCAAAAACAAAAAAGGAAAAGCTTTTTGAAAGTGAAGGTAGCTGTTGTACAAATAATGTTATATACCACAATAAAATATGAAATCTCTAATTTAAGAAAAAAAGAAAAAAAGTTTGCGCAAGTTTGCGCCATTATTTTTGGTGATTTTTTGAAAATTTTACCTTTTTCTATTTTTGCTCATAAGGCACTTTTTCTTATACTTTATTGTCGTCATAAACTTTTGTGTTTTTCGAATTATTGATGTGAAATATTATTTAATCACTTTTAACAACTACCAACATGATGGATTACCTGCCTTTAAAGAGCAATTTCTTAGAATTCAGTTCTTACTTTATAAATTCAAATTTACTAACTGTAAGTCAACCCACGCATACATACCTATTAAACTGTTTTTGTTTACCAGCGGTCTATGTAATACTTCATCGTCTTCAGGACACTTTATTTCTTCTGAAAATATAGTTAGCTATAAACATACCTAATTTAAAAGGGTTACAAATCAAAATTACATTTAAAAACGGTGCAGGTATATAAAAAATGCACCCAAGTATTAGGTTATTAACTAATTAACGGAAAAATATACGTATATGGCTTATTGCGCAAAATTCTTATTATAAGAGTTTTGCAACTTTGAGAGATAACATGGAAAAAATTACACAAGATTTGAGTTATTCCAAATAGTACAGGAATCTAATGCTAGAATCATTGACGAGAAGTTGCAGTTTTTAGCTAGTAAATTGTGTGCGATTTCAGAATGCCAGGGAGATGGGGATATACAAGCAGTAATGCAGTGTGGTATAAATTTCAAAAATTGTTTCAAAAGATATTGGGGTTTAGCACAACGAAAAGAGGACTGATTTTTAAGCACGTATGCTAAATGGCTGGAAGGAACTGTGACAATACCAGTATTTGGCAGTTCATCTTCAGGGCGACCAAAAAAATTATTTAATGAAGCAAGTGAAAGAGAAGAAATTCGTCAGCAATTAACAACAGAGGAGATCACATTTACTGCATCAATGAGCCAGATGCGGCTAAGTTAATAATGGATATAACACGATCTCCAAGAAAAGCAACCCAATAATAATCTGCCACTACCTTTTTTTTATCAAACTAAAGCTAAATCTATCAAAAAAGTTAAACTTTTTAAACAAAAACCACGCTTAATAATTTTGGCCAGCTTTTTGGGTCAAATACTCCTCTGTGAGCAGGTATGTTTTGGGTTATTTTAAATTAATGATAATTATTAAGAAATTATAAAATAATAATCATACAAACGTAAAAAATAAATTGTTATTTTTTTACTTTTTCATGAAATCCCTTTTAATACAATCCTAATTTTTTTTTTGTTTTTCATATCTTTCAATATCTACTCGTGGAGACATAAATTTAAGTTGTCTTATCATCCGATTGAACGTTTACATTTTATTTTAAAAAGGTATGTTTTTTTAAATGATTAAGCAACAATGTTTATTAAAAAGTCCTGCTCAGAGGAATTGTGATGTTTGTATACAAAACACATAAAACTTTAACTGTAAACATTGTTGCAAACATGACAAAAAAAAATTAATTTTAATTTCGTTTTTGTAAGTGAGTTGTAAACTTCATGATTATTTAAGAAAATAGTTTTTAAGTGTTCTCACAAAATTAAACTTAAATACACTCGTTGCTCGTATATCAACATAATGGAAACAAAGGTTTTTAATTTTTTTTTTTTTTAATAAAAAAATTTGGAGAGTATTAAGATAGTCCATTCATAAAAAAATTAAAAAAAATTATACATCTATCTTTTTATTAAAATATTTATTTTTGCAAAATATTTGCTCTCAAGTAGTTAAAATATGTTAAAGTTGATAAACCGTGGGATCGATTGTAAAAATAAAATGTTTCTTCAAAGCTGCGGACTCAATTGCAATAGACTTTAGAACAATTAACTTTTAAAAATATAGTTTTTTTTTTTCTTAGAGCCAATTTACACTATGAAATTTTGTTTGAAAATAGACTGAAATTTTTGTTTCTTAGTAAGATGTGAATATAGCTTGGCTTGAATTTTAAGGGGATGTTATTTTTGCTTATGTTTTGTTCAAAATAACGCATATCGCTGCAACTTAAAAAGAAAATTGACCTAATTTATGTTTTTCAATAAATACATTTGTATTAAGTGCAGCTAGTGCCATATTGAAAATGTAAACTGCATGATTGCTGCCATCATCTTGTATTTATCTTTCTGCTGCTTTATCTGGAGTAAATATATATTTATTCTTACGTAGCTTAACTTGAATTCTGACAAGTTGGCCCTCCTTTTTTATTAATTTTTCTTTTGCATTATTCTATCGATTGTTTCCACTGTATATGATTTATTCTTTAATTTGAAAAACGTGTACTTGCATATTTAATGCAACATTATTGTAAAAATCTATTGAGTGTGTTTTTAAACGATGCATTTAATAGAGTATTCACCAGCAAATATGTTAACTAATATCATGTTGAAATTTATAAAAAGGGATTTTACTCCAACTGCTGGTTCTGTGGCTGTAGAGAGCACAAAGTAATAAAAAGTAATGTTTAATACGAACCGTTTGATGCATAAGTTGAAATGTAATAGGTAATAAACATTATGCATAAAATAATTTTTTAAAAAATAAAAGAAGCAATCAGGGAGAGCAAAAGAGTATTTTAGAGATTTCTAAAAAGTTTTTAATGTTTTTCATTTTAAATTTTCTTATAAATGGTTGACCTGGTTGGACGGACCACCAATGGACCACCAAAAATTAAGCATAATATTTGTCGTGTTAATAACTACTGGTTATGAATACTACGTACGTGACCAAGTAGGATTTTTGCAAAAGACATCTGAAAGATGAATGTAATTAGAATATTTTGAAAACATTCATTCATTGTCCAATTTATGGTCGAATTAAGTCAGCAAAATAAAGAAGATTTATCAAAATCTTAATACTCTAAATTGAAATTTGTTAAAAATTGGCCCTAAAGTCATAAAATATATTTGAGAGTAACTTAAGGCAAATAGGAACTCTTTAGGGCTGCGCAGTCTAGCTGGTCTGAAAAGGTTACCTGCAGGGTCTTGAGGACACTGTGGCCTCAGTACGATAGTGGAAGATCCGCAAATCTACTGAGGTTTCCTCGAGGGCAGCGGATACACTGGTGGCTGTGCTGACGGGGCACTGTGTCATTGGTACCCATGCTAGGAGACTGTATCTTCCGCATCATGACTACTGTAGAAGTTGTCAAGATAAGGAAGAGGAAGAAACGATGGAGCATCTGCTCTGCCTCTGCCCAGCTCTTTCTGGTAATAGAGCGGCCATTTTCGGCTGTCCGAGACTGCATGGTCTTGCAGACGTATCTGTCTGCGATGTTGATAGGATAAACTTGTTTATCCGGTCCTCAGGGTGGTTTAGATTTTGATCTTTGATGGTGCCGTAGGGACCTGAATCTGATCCGTGCACATCCTGTTTTCAGGTGACACAACGGGACCTTTTGGACCCAAGTGATTCGGTCTTATTGCGCCGACAGCCTGTGCAACCTAACCTAAGGCATATAGGGCTTTCAAAAGTAGTTCTTTCGGGCTTATTTGGAAATTTAAATAAAAAATAAATTACATACAATTTCATCAGCAAGTCACATAAGGTAGCAAGTATAGTTTTATGATTACTAATAGTTATGCAAACTGTCCACCTTATATTTTGATGAGTGCTTTTTAGTTTGATGATTTAAATTTGTATAATTTTATTCAACCGAGGTTATTTATTGAGTAGGAAAACTAATCCAATTCAAAACTAGCAATCAAAACTATAGAATAGTTTCAATACAATTCACGGTCGACTTTTCAGAGCTAAAGGTGGTTTAATAATGTAGACAAGAAAACCACGTATCTCAACTTTCATATAGTAGTTTCCAATTTTTTGTCCATTCCGTTCACTAGTTGCACATGTGGCAGAAGCTTTTCAAAATTAAAGATCATCATAAAGATCACCCTTAGAGCCTTTTTCTTAAGGTTTTCATCGAAAAGGATTTTTTTGTTTCACTTGATGCGGATGAAGTTATAGACAGATTTGCAGAAATGTATACGAAAAGGAAAATTAAACTTATATTGTGAATCTTTAACCTAATACAAGTGTTAAGATACATTTAGCCGACCGTAGAAATCGTAAATGTAAAGTAAATGTAGCTGTACAGTAAAAATAAATGTAGTTCTGCTTATAGAATGTGTAAAAACGTATCATGTGTTTTTGATATATTTCTATTTATCAATAAATAACAACTCAAACTGTTCAAACCAATGATGGCTACTTTACGATTTTTGCAAAAAGTACTTAAATATCTCCATGGTACTCAAAATTATTTTGTTTTGCAATAATGTAAAATATTATATTTGCATAAGTTAAACTTAACCTAACAATTTTACAAAACATTACGGTTATAAAGTATTTAATTTAGAAAAGAAATCATATTTTTTTTTATAAATTTTATTGTGTGCGATAAAATTTAATAGTTTAAGTTTAAGTAAAAAAGGACAAATAAGTACTTAAAAGGGGGTTTTTACTTCACTTCAATTTTTTATAATATTTACCATCACTGGTTACATGTGTCACGTAACCTCGTATTGAAATTCTATTTTCAGCAGGTTGAAACGTTACGGCTAAGTGACATTTCAGTCGGCTAAGCCTTTGCATAGCTTTCCGTATAACAAAAATGATCAGCTGACACATCTACATTTACATTTCTACATTTACGGTCAGTTTAATGTAAATATTTATTATTTATTTGTTTTTTTGTTGTTGTATAATATTAATTATTATAACACAAATTATTTTTATGTTTTATTTATTATTATTAATACTATTATTATTGTTATAATTACTTTTGTTATTAATTTGGCGCCCCTCAATAATTCTGCCATGCCAAAAAGAAGCGAACGTGCATGCTACTGTTGCTGTGCTAATTTGATTAACTATTCAATAAGCGAAGATTTTAATTTTACCAATGTTATTGACTTCTAGATTACGTTATTGTGGTTAATTTAGTATTAGGATCAATGTTGAATTAATGACAGTGAGAGCAACACCGAAAATTTAAACATATTTTAGAATAGAAAAATCTAATATTAAAAAAAATGTCCATTAATAACAATACAAATTTTTTTCTTATAAAATTTGCCAAATATTGAAAGAGTCTGGGTGAGTTTTTTTATAATGCAGTAGATATGTTAACAACAATCCAGAAAAAAAACACGATTATTAATTTTAATATAAGGGAAAGCTAGAATCGAAAGAAACATTTGCCCTATTCACAATCCCCCTAGTACGTGCTAAGTGCTAACAAAATACAACGGTGCTAGCTGTGTTGTTGGTAATTTTCATGCAAACATGCGATACAACACTTAGTACTTTTTTTCATATGTTTTTCAAACGTTGTATTTGTTTAAATGTTTTATGTTTAAATGAATTATTATTTTTGTGTTCATGTGTGAATTATATTAAATTAAATTGAATTAAAAGATATTTTTATTAGTTTTATTTATTTAATTTATTGATTTGACTGATTAATTAGAAAGTGGAATAAGTCATTTTTGTTGTATATAGTAGGAGTGGGTATATTGTTCTTTAAGATTTAATATTGCTTTAATGACTCGATTTCTAATATTTTGTATGATACCGCCATCACCTATACCAAAAAGAGATGCTACCTTACGAACACAAGCACCATTTCCTGAAGATCTCAAGCAGTAAAGTACAATTTTGAGCTGCAAGTCAATGCGTAGTTGGAGCCTTTCGCCGATTGTGTCAAAAACATCGTCATTTTTTATAAGGTTGAATATATAGGCAAATTCCTTTGGCCGTAGTAGTATCATATGAGGAAATCTGTTTTCATCAAAATATCTTAAAACTCGATTATGCCATAATGATGATTTTGGTAGCCCTAAATGTATACTTCTGCGACTGGAGAGCAGGTACATTAGATTCATCCTAAAAATGTCTTGAATTTCATCCTCATCTTCTTCATCGCCTGTATTAATTTTTTTCATTTAAAATATGTAAACAAAATAAGGAAAACGGTTATAACTTACTTGAGTCAACCATTAATATATCGAAACTATATTTATCACACAAAAAATTTATTAATTTGCTTTTTTCTGTTTTCTCCCCCATTTGGCTTTTAAATAACAAATGATGAATAGCACTTTTCTTCTTCTTATTTAGTTTTTGTCGTATGAAGTACAATGTACAATGGCACATTGATACAATGGTTGTTCACAAAGAAGTAAACAAAACGTAGTATGCAATACTACCTACACCTTAGCAGAGCTTGTGAATACGGCAATTATGTATGTAGAAAATATTGTATTTGCTTTATTAACTGCTGTTTGTTTATGAGTTGTGATGATGGTGCCAATAAAGGTGTTTGCTACCTCATCAATTATTTTTATAGATTGTAGTAAATTGCTGTCGAAAATCTTATTGATCACAACACAACTTTTGGTTGAAGTGTGTACTTTATGTCTTTTTAATTGTATGTCTCATATACGTAAAATTTACAACTGATGTGAATTGTGAAAAATGGCAGGAGTAAAATTTTACACATCTAAAAACAAAAAAAAAAGTTTTTATCCTGCCAACTCTTTTTCTGTCTAACGATATGTAAAACATTAAAGCATTGAAATGAAAGATGATGTGCATACATATTAGAAAGATTGACGAGCTTTTGAGTAATGTCGGTCATAAATTATAAAATATACTGACAATTTAGATTTGCTGTTATAAAAAAGCGAAGTTTTCTTGTTTAAAGGATAATCGGTAGTACCACTAAGAGTTGACGTTTCACTAATCTAATGCAAAAGGAAAAATAAATCCGTAAAATTTTTGTAATGCTGCTGTTTTTATGGCCATCATATTTTATATGTAGCCTTAAACCCATTCCCATTCTGTTCTTGAAGTTTAATTACTCGAAATATTTTTAACTGAATATTTACTTAAATATTGTTACGTTTATTTAAATTATAAACGTGTTATTTATTAAGTTCTTTATTTGCAAATTAATTACACACACAACTTTTAGAGTTTTAATTTAATTACACTTTACTTAGGCAAATATTTGACGATTTAAATATTCGCGATTAATACAAAAATAATACACGATGACAACTTTACAAAAGAGGTTAATAGATGAGTTTGAGCAGCGTGGTATAGATATGGGGTCGTACGAATTCAAAGAAAAACAAGAGATTGAAGAATGTATCACAGTAACAACAAGCGTTACTGAAGCAATGATGAAGAAAATGGAAGCAATTCAAGGAAGCTATAATATCAATAGGGAAAAGCTACTATCGAAAGTAAACGAAAAATTTCTAAAAATAGAAGTTTTCAAAATACGAGTGAACATCGTAGAACAGAGGATCAGCGATTTTTATGGAAAATTGTCCGGCCTAAAGAGAAAAACGTAACATTGGTGTCAGTTGTGAACATTTGGAAAGCGGACAAGCATTTATCCTAAGAATTAAAAAAATGGTGCCTATTCGGGTCGAACAGGCTTGAGTGAGGGATGTGTTACGAAAGTAAGATCTGGCACCCCTGTTGTTGTTAACAGTATGAGAGTGGTGAATAAAGTTACTGCCACTAATGTTGTCTGTAGAGAATAATGCGAACAAAAAAAAAATCCTGAGTAACCTCGATGGTTGCGTTGGTAGAGGTGCTTGCTGTAAAACAGAAGATTGTGAGTTCGATCCCGGCTTCAAACATGCGTACAATGGAAAATAATAATTGTTGTAATGCAATTTAAAATTAAGAAACAGCAGTACAAACCTCCCGAGAGACAAAAGACAATTATTGTCTAAAGCCATGGCAGATAATTTAACGGAGACGTCCAATTTAATATAAGAGTAAGAGATAATTGTCGAGAAGCCCTTTACAAGAAAAAGTAAGAGGAGGTTGCGCAGGGAAGTTTAACAGTATAACAACAAAGTGTATGGCAGACGTGTGTTGTGGCTATTGGATTAAAGGGGATGACTGGCTTGGATAAAAGGAGTAGTGTAGATGTCTGTGGATGTTTAAGGTTACTAAACGAGGTAACGAGAAGTTCATGTCTCGCCGGAGTAACACAGAGTATGGGATTCACAAGACCGGTAGGATTAAGAAGTATTGTCAGATAAAGCCACAAAGTTAGAATACAGAATTTATAATGAGCCACAGTGGTATTTGCAATCAAATAATCTATACGTTTGCTCAAAAAAGAGAAAAACATAACAATATACATAAATACAAATTTTCTATACAAATTTTCTGATTATCTGCTTTGAGCTAAAAGTCAAACAGTTTTCTATAATTATAATAAGATTGTAACGGTGTCATTTCTATACATGAAACATTTTTTTTCTTAATTTTGGTGTAGATAGTAATAGATATGGAATACAAAACACCTATTTTAGGAATTTTGGTCTTTCTGTCTGCCCGTGTTCGCATTAAGCAAAAACTACTAAATGGATTTGAATAAAATTTTGTGAGGAGGTCCATCAGAACCTTGGTTCTTATCTAGAATTCTTTTTTTTTCGTAAAAATAGGTCATTTAATAAGCAAAATATAGACACAATAATGAAAGCACCCAATTTTACCGGTATATTGGTACTAAAACAGTTGTCAGCACTTTTTATTTTTGTAAATGGAAAATTTTTCACACTACCTACAGAACTCTGGAATAATAAGTGAAATTTGAGTTTTAAGAAAGTTAGAAATGACATGCACGCAAAGTCGTGGGTATTGGCTAGTATAAAATATAATTGCTCATTAGCATTAAATTTTTTATAATAAAAATATAATATCTTTTGGTATCTCAACTATTCAAAAAAATGTTTATCATAATTTTTTCAAATTAAAATTGTAAATTTGATCATTATAATGATTCTAACAGCCTGTTTATAGAACACGTCAAGAGCGAAACGAAACCGGATGGCATATGGACGAATACGTAATAATTGAATTGAATTGAAAGGGTTATGATAGGCAGTTGCCCAACAATATTGACTCCTGAGGAATGGTTTTTTTTCGCTCATTTTCGACGTGCCTGACACTACAATGCGCTACATAAACCAGAAACAATTGCTATTTGTTACGTTTTTTACAAAAACAAAATGACATTCCCGTTTTAAAAACCCAAACATGGAAAAAGATAACGTTCTTGTGCGTCTAAACGGCTAATTGTGTTCTGCAAACTGGCTTTAAGTAAGGCAGCCAAAATTCATTTTAGTGGTAGTAAGATCAGCTTTTACACGAACTTGGAATGCTCTTAAAGTAGCACTTTTAATTAAAAAAATTTGCTAATTTTGTTAGTAAATTATAATTGATAAAGTTTGCTGCTCACTCAGTAAATAAGAGTTGGTATTTTACGTAAGAGTTGCGCTCATAGAAAAATATTTTTAAGTGACTATTAAAACATAAAAGAATCTGCAAAAAAACAACAAGTGTTCAATCTTTAAAAAGCATATTCGCAACGCTAAAAACCAACTTCCTATCCTAAAACGATGACATATCATAGTGTCCAAGGACATAATGTCCATGGACAAATTGTATTTTGAAAGAAAAATTTTAACCCTATTTTAGCCATAAAGTAGGCCTCCTAGACCTTAAACTATAAAATTCTCTAATCACTTAAAATAAGGGTTTTGTCTAAAAAAAAACCCTTTAACTCATTTTTTGAAGGCCAGATGTCCTAAATTTTAATAGATTTCAATATTAAAGTTCTGTGATTAACAAAATTTAAAAAATTTGATATGATCAACCTAAGCAAGCAGAAGCAGTTTTAGTACAAAAATATTAAGAAAAATAATAACACATTAAAATAAAAATTCCATTTTTTGTTGGTTGGAATTGCGCCAGTTGCTTAAGCCAGCTCATTAGGAAACCTTTACCCAAATTTTTAGAAAAGTCAAAAACATTTTCTCTAAGTATAAAAACTTCAAAAACAACACGAGAGTTATTTTTGAAGCCCATACAAAAATGTTAATAATTTAACAAAAATTACCAACATAAAAACCACGTTTTTATTTTTTCTTACATTCACTTCTACGTTAGGTTGGTTATATGTCGACTCTTAATGCAGACGTAAGACGTATTAAAAATAAAAACAACACAGTTTTTAATTTCTCAAGAGAAAAAAAAAAACAACAGTGATGCCAACAGTTTGCATATTTTTTATTTATAATAAAATAAATAAATAAAATAAATAAATTGCATTTTTTTTAATATGTTATTGGACTTAGCAAAATATAATAAGTATTATTATAAAAATTCCGAAAATAATTTTATAAATATAAAGAAAAATCATTTCAAAGAATCCTCGATTGGAAGAGATGTGTGAAGAATTTTCATTTTATACAAATAATATTTTTATTTTGTTTTAATTATTTAGCTCTTGAAATGTAAAATAAGCAATTTATTTGTAAGACAGTTTTTTTGCATTGACGGTTTTCTAAAATTAATTTTTAATTGTTTTTCAAGTATTTAATATAAAAAATATGGCTGAAATTATAAAATATATCAAAGAAGAAAAAACTTGTTTACTCATCCTGTTAAAGTAGTTAAATTCTTACATTAAATTGTTATATTTTAGAAAATTAATGTTAATATGAAGTTGGTTAAATGTTTATTAAAAGAATTTTGTTGTGCAAAAATATTATTTTAATATAAAATTTATTCACATCAGAAATTCAAGTATAAAAACATTTTGAAGCTTACTATTCTAGAAATGAAAGTTATTATTCACTTTAAAAATTTTTATTTTAAAATAATAGGAATAAGAATAAAAATTACTAAAGATTAGACCTATTAATATATAATTTTTTGAACCCAAAATACCTATCCTACCTTATTTTAAAACGCATTTCCATTTAATTGTTGTATTTTTACAAAGTGACATTATGTCAACACAGCATACACTTCTGTCAGTTCACTTTACCCATAAAATAGAAGCTTCATATCAATCCAACTATCCAGTCATCCATCTATCAAGTAATCAAGTCGCTAACATTTCTGGTTCTTGTTAAAAACACAATACATTTATTTAAACTCTCACAAATGTACACATACAAGTGTTAACACGCATATGTAGAGTTACACAATATCCGGTATAAAATGAAATGTAATGTAATGAAACTTATAAATAAATAGAAGCGAAAACAACCAAATATTCCCACATACGAGGGCTGCTCTATATATTTCTGGCCTAATAGTCAAAATGCGAATATTTATAATTGAAAATGGTTTTATTGTTTTTCAAAGTATTCTTGATGTGCGGAAACAAGAATAATTCATTAGGTGCCAAGTCAGGGCTGTACGGCGGATGACCCATTAATTCGACGTTTTGTCCGGTCAAAAACGCTCTGGTTTGAGCCGATGTGTGAGAGCTCGCATTGTCATGGTGAACAATGATTCGTCTTCTCTTGTTGGTGTTTCGAATTTCTCCGATGACTTCAGGCAAACAAATTGTAGTGTACCACTCAGAAATGACCGTCCTACGTTGCTCAAGAGGAATACTCGCTACAAGACCAGTTTTGCCGAAGAAAAAGGCGACCATTTGCTTCGAAGTGCTTCTTCCACGAACAACTTTCGTTGGATTTTGCTCCTCTTTGAAGACCCACACGGTCGATTGTTGTTTCGTTTCGGGCTCATACGCATAGATCCATGATTCGTCAACTGTGACGATCTTATAAACGTCTTTTGAAGCACCGCAATCGTATTTTTGCAACATTTCTTTGCACCAATCGACATGAGCCTTTTTTATGAGCGACTTTAAAATTGTGCAGGATCCAACGAACGGCCAGGTGTTCATGCAGTATCGAATGTATGCTGGTGGAAGAAATGTCCAAGGATGTCTTTATCTCTCGGTATGTCGCATGTCGATCTTGCATTATGAGTTCACGCATGGCATCAATGTTCTCTGGCCCAACAGCCGTTTTTTGACGACCTTCACGGAATTCGTCTTTGCGCGAGCTTCGGCCACGAATTAATTCATTATACCAATTTTTCACGGTACAATAGGATAGTGCTCCATCGCCATACAAAGATTTAAGTTAATCAATGCACTCTTGTCGTGATAATCCACGTCGAAAGTTGTGAAAAATTATGGCACGAAAATGTTCACGAGTTAATTCCATTTTTTTTTCTATATTAATTTTTTCAAGTCACTGTAAACAACACAAATAATGGTCGTACGTCAAGTACGTTTGAGTACGTTTATGCTTAAAAATGACAAACTTTTCAATGGAAATGTCAGATTGCACTTGGCAGCACTCAGTGTTGCCAGGCCAGAAATATATATAGCAGCCCTCGTATAAACTTACATTTATATTTAAACTAAATTTAACGAATATTTCAGTTTGAAATTCAGTGTCAGTGATGAATGTCAAACCAAAAAATACAAAAAAAAAACAAATAAATAAAACTATGAAGCAAAACCAAAATTTGGACAGATAATCGATCACAAGACTGTTGACGTGTGGAATCCAAGTTGCTTTTAACTTAATAAAATTAAACACAAAAAAAAAATCATGTAATTTAATGGCTTTAAAAACTTGAAGATAAGATACAATATCCTATATTTTTTGTTTTCCCAGTATTGATAAATAACAGTTTCTAACAGTGTATTTGTATAATTTATTGGGGTAAAAGAATTTTTTAGTAATCGGGTTCCGGCTAATATCTGGGATAAGCTTAAAACTACTGGACTATGCAGGAGTGAAACTAGTGCTATCTTTAAAAATCTAAATAAACTTAATCAAAGTTTTGCGCTTCCTATTGACAATACTATTAATTGATACATTGACACCATGCCATTTTTTGGTGCCATATTTTTCTATTTTCTTCTTAACTTGCAGTGATGTGAGTTATTTTAAACAAAACATAAGCAACAATAACATTCCCTCAAAATTCAAGTCATGCCATATTACTTATCTCTCTTGCTGCACCACCAAACAAAAAAATCCTCTTAGTTTCATGAAAAATGTCATAGTGTAAATTGACTCTTTAATTGTTAAATTGACAACTCATTTCGTAAGATCGTTATCTCATAAATATTATGGCATTGCGATAAGAATAATTTAAGATCTATACATAAAAAAGTTATCCCCGATATTGAATTTGATGCATGTGTGGACTATATGCTGCCAAACTTGCAAATTGATACCTTTTATGTGACGTTAATAGAACACTAAAAAAATTAAAATCTTTTATATACTTATATAAAGCACGAAATATGTTTGTTTGTTTGTCGGAAAGCTTTACCTTCCCACACCGATCTTCATGGAATTTTTGCAGTTTGGTATTTAATATGCGGTTGGTAAAATTGTGGACTTATTTTTCAAAATTTCACGTAGGCGTGGTACTGCCCATTAAAAGTAAATACTTATCATCGTGTTACTTGCTAAGAAACACCTTGAAATTTTGTTCAAATAACTCTCTTATACGAGTTATATAGCGAAAAATTGGCTAGATTGGATTACTAGGCGTGGTAGCTCCCATACAAATTATTTCCGTGTATTTAAAGAACTTCTATAAGCAGCGTGTTGAATTGGTACAAATAAATAAATAGCCAACTTCGCTAACTAACGCACTGCCTTATTAGGATTCTCCAATTTCTTAGCGTTGACGCCGTGTTATTTAGGTTTATTTCATATATTCTGTAAGAGCATGACAATTATTGATAGATAGATATGCGACGCTCTACAGTTATCGATATAGTCCACAATTACTCTATGGGATTTTTTGATGCAACTTTTTTTTCAATTCTCTTTATAAGTTGCAGCGATATTTGTCATCCGCTTAAAACTGAAGCTATGCTTTATTGCTTACTTCTCTTGCTTCACCATCAAACAAAAATTTCGTGCTAATTTCATAAAAAATTGCATAGTGTAAATGCGGTAATAGTTGGGTTGAAAAATGTTCTTCTTCTCCATTTTCTTCGACAGTACTGCGTGAATTCCGGTCGTGAAAATACTAAAATTTATTTATAACACGAATCTTATTCTGTAAGGCTTTTTTATCTAGTTTTTAATTTATGACAATTAAGAAGACAGACAAACTAGAGTGAGTATCATAACAGTATACTGACAAACAATGATACAAGAGAGTAGAATATGGAAAGCGTAGGCTGCCTTGGTGTCTCTAAAAAATACATACCGCTCCTTTATTGCAACATAGTCATATCTCCAAAACACTTGAACTTGGCAAAATGCGATTTAAGTTTTCAAGACATAAGTCCTATGATCTAATTGTCGCAATTGCAATTGCTATAACTTCGGTTCAGCTTGGGATATAAAACTGATTTTTTCAACATGTACAGAAGGTCTAAAAGAGCAGTTTTGCTTAAGTAACTACAAATTTTTAATTTTTTGAGATATGACTATGTTGCAATGAAGGTGCGATACATGGCCAAAAAGGAGCAATAGTTTTTAAAACAAAAGTGTACAAATTTATTTTTTTTCTACTTGCGAAAGATAACAAGCATGCAGTGTTATGTACATACTAACTGCGGTATTCATAAAAGATAAAATAACTTTGAAAATTGTTTTTTATTTTATTATTTTATGAATACCGCAGTAAAATGATTAGTAAAGAATTTCCTTCAAAGTATGATGAAAAAATATGGTTCCTACACACAGTACTAAGCTGCCGGCTACAATACTATTATTTAAGGAAGAAAAGAAAAATAGTTTAATTACAATATTATCTACTTTCCCTTTTCGAAAACTATATTTACTTCTTGCCGTACAAAGTTTATAATTTACTTTAAGTGTGCTTGATTCCTTCAAATATTAATATTTCATGATATTCTCATGAAATATTTTTTATTTAAAACTACAAACTGAAATGTATTACTGCGGGGAAAGCATATCCATATGGCCGTTTCACTACTGCTCATATAGCTCATCAGTGGATTTTACCCAAATTTTGTATAGAAAATCTTAAAGTTTTATATCAATAGCCAAATTGATTAAATAAGAACTCCATTGAATCAATAAGACAAAAACACAATAATAACTCAAAAATGTTTAATACAAAAATAAAGTTTATTTTAAAATTATACTACACTGAAGAAAAATTGAATTAATGGTTGAAAAATTTTGATAAAATTGCTAAAGTTTTTGCCAACAACTTCAGGATTATCAGATTAGTTGCTCTAAGAATGTTCGACCGTTTTGATTAGATGGCGTTTTAAACCTATTTAAAATCATTAGCGAGACAACAGGAATCGCAATCAATGCAAAAAAAACTTACCATTTCAATATTAAATTGCATCAAATCTGAAGACGAAATGCCACACGAAGTCGGTGGCAAAGACTAATGTGAAATAATTTTATTTCTATTTTACCCTTTTAGACCCCATATCTTCTTTTATTTGTAGTTAAAACGTCTCTAGAATCTGCTTGAATCCATTAAGAACCAACCATT
Source organism: Gymnosoma rotundatum (assembly GCA_916610165.2). Classification (NCBI taxonomy): domain Eukaryota; kingdom Metazoa; phylum Arthropoda; class Insecta; order Diptera; family Tachinidae; genus Gymnosoma; species Gymnosoma rotundatum. The sequence continues at coordinate 54,299,769 of OU744336.1, forward strand.
CAAATTTTCATACAAAAAACTTTTCTTATTTATAATTTTAAGAGCTTATTTTAATAAAGTTCTTTATTTGACATTTTTAATTAATTATAATTTGTTTAATTTTTAAGCAATAGTTATTTTTTATATATATTTTCGATATTAATTCACAAAATAACTGCATTATCGTCTCATTGAGCCAGATCAAATCACTATCCCAATTTTAAAAATGTTTGAGTAATAAACATAGAAAATAGTTATAAAAGACATAACATTTTAGAGATTAAATAAAAAATAATTTTGTGCTTTGTATTTGTTAAAAAAAATTTATTATATGACAAAATAATTTTTTAATTAATTTTCAAAAAAAAAAAAAAAATCTTTTTTCCTTGCTATTTTCCCGATTAATTATTTAAATCACCGATATTGATTATTGAAGGTCAAAGCGTCTTGATGGCCATTTCGTTACCACTTATTTAACTCTTTAGGAAATTTCTGACAAACATTTAAAATAAACTAAAGATTTTTGTCCAAACAATAAAGCAAAGACGAAAATTAAAATTTAGGCAAAAACTTGCTATAAGGCTCTACTCCTAACACGTGAGATATATATCAAATCAGTTTGGATCTTATAGATCAAGAGATATCTATATTTTATATATTTTCGGAATCTGATTTTGTAATGTTTGCTTAAGATTCATGAAATTTCTCGCTTGTTTTCTTCCCCAATCCCCTTTTATATTCTACCCGTTACATAAATATCTAACAATTTTAAAAATTTTATTGTAATCGGTGAAGACGTAAATGCCCGTTTTCCCCCTTTTTCTCTCATCCAGATTCTAGCTCTGAAAACAGATGAAAATGAGGACATATAAAAGTTTCGAGTGGCATTAAAATCGATTATAAAATTGATTCGGCCGCTTTCCGTTTTTCTGCCCTCCTGGTCCGCTATTTAATAATATACCATGGTATTGTTGATAAAAAAAATTATTATTAAAAAATTATGTAAGTAATTTATACTTTTTTTCTGTATATGCGTATAGAGTGGTTACCGATAGTAAACGAAATCAAAATCATTAAGGACCTCGAAATGTAAATATTGTTTGTTATTACTTTTATGTTAACTGATGGTCTTAATAATTTTAATTAATGTACAATTACCAAGCAAAGTAAATTTGCTGTAAGTTATAATTTTTATAACCTGTGAGTCATTTCTCACATTAAAATATTATAGTGATATTGTTATAAACAGGGTGAGAAATTTCGCATTTAAGTTACAGAAGCGATGTAATGTATCTTAAATTCTGCTTTTTGTTATATTCTTGCTGCGTGTACAAGTAAAAGAAAGAACTGCATTAACTATAATTCTATAACTGCAAATTTAACTGTAATCATTGCTTGTTCTTACCATTTTTGGATGAAGCATTCAGCACTGTGGTAATTTACAAATATGCTCTCATATTAGTGTATGAGTTGAGTCCTTTTTTACCTAAAACAACTAAAACTAAAAACATATTTCAGTGGAAAAAAAACTTCGAGCGGCCTCTAGTAAAATATGAAAATGTATTGATTGCAAATTGCAAGAAGGTGGCATGTGATAACGTCCACGGACATATTGTTCATCAACGTAAAGTCATAACTTCAAAGGACATTATACGTATATTTTATAGCATTCTACTTACGAAAGATATGTTTTTTAATCTGACTTTTTATGATTGCGCAGTAGAAAATCCTTGTAGCTAGCCGAAGATCATCAATGAATGAAAACTTGCGAAGCTGGTGTTGGTTACAAAATTTCTTGACCCTTATTTAATTTTTTTTATATTCTTTTATTTAATTTATGATTAATTTAATAGATCTTTTATTATCATTTCTACTATACCCATTTTACCTAATTCCGAAATAAATGTATGATCTACGGGTGTGCCCGAAATTTTCCGCTTTACATTTTATCCTTAAAATTGGATTTTACAGCTCCACTAAAATTTTCCAAAATATTTTTGTGTAAATTAAACTAAAGTGGGATCAATCCCACTATTTTATTTCTATTAAAATTATTTATTATTTAATTCATTGCTGGACTATGTGAGCTGGAGAGCTTTACTACAACTAACTTTTCTACAATTTAATTTTTCTTAAAAACCAAAATGCTTAAGGAAGGAAACCCAAAACCTTTGCTTAATCAGCAAAATCGACACACAAAATTCCTGGCAAATTAGCCAATCAATTTAAAACAACTGCAAGACGATCCAAAGTATCGTTCTGACAAAAATGTGTTAAAATCCAGAATTGTAAATTACTTAAACCTTTAAGTTGTGTGAAAATAGAACTTTGAATGAATTAAATATTTAACTTAAGTGAGGGACGTTAACTTGTATAAGCAAAAATATACCTGCACTTTTTGATATTTAAGTGCGGCTATCATGGCACTTTTATAAGTGACAATACTAAAAACACAATGTTCATGCACAAAATCACGTTTTACACTTTTCGGTGAGACATAAAGGTCATTATGTTCGTGGACGCTATGACATGCGTCTTTGCGGGGATATGTCAAGTTTCATTTGTTGTTTTGTTAGTATCTAGTAAAAAATATTCAAATATGTAGCAAAAGATTCATATCTTAAAAGATTTCAGCCGAGAAAAAAAGCGCCAGAGGATTCTTTATCCATAGAATTTACATGGTTGACGATAAAATTATATCATTTTTTTACGGGATACCAATTTATTACTGAGTAACATGTCTATTTTTCAACTCAGAAATTACAAGAAAATGTACGGCAAAGTTTTAATTTTTTTAAATAATTTTTAACAGTTATTTAAGGGCGTTGCCACGAATGCTAAATATTTAACAAATATCTTCCATATGCAAACAAACAAACAAACAAACAATTTTTTGAATACTTTCCTTTCTGATCAAGCCGAGAAAAATGATGAATACTCATTCCTCAGACTGTTGAGCTAGCACCTCCTGATTTTTTATCGCTACATTGTTTTCACAAAACAAAAAAAAAAAAACGAAATGAAATGAAAAATTACATGCACAGACTAAAATCCAAAGCCAAACTAAAAATAAAAAATTTAATTTTTTTTTATTGTTGAAGTATAAATAAGTTTGTATAGTGCTTTGAATTGGTGAATAAGTGCACTTTTCCAGAACACATTGTACGTTGCCTCAGGGAGTGCAGTAAACAATACTGTGTACAATATACTACTGACAAATACAACTGCATTGGCGTAACAAATAACAACTTAACTACTTTACTACGAACTCTAATATATATAAAAAAAGACAGTAGCGGGCAAAAACATTCTTTCAATTTTATAAATAATTTTAACTTTGAAGACATGAAATATGCCACGGTTTGTAGCTTAACACTTTTTCTTATACAGGTGTATATTGCTTCTAGAGCTGTTAAATTATTAATTAATTACTTAAGCCTTTTTCGTCGGATTGTTTTAATCAATAGTTTTTTTTATTATTCACCCTTATTCTAATTGCCGGCGTCGTTGTCGTCGTCGTTTTAGTATCAATGTTACTTCGTATCAATGTCGGCATAATTCAAAGAAAATTTTGCATTCTATAACACTCCTGTGACGACGTCGACGGTTTATCGATTTTTATGAAATGAAAATGCACATCCCTAAGTTTTTTGTTAAATTTTATTTGTGTTTGATACTTTTATGGAAAAATGTTTTCTATAGTTGAAGAAAATTTTGATTGAATTTACGATGAAAGCTCGAAAAACAAAAAGTTGTTGGAATGTTTTAAATTTACCGGATTGCAAGTACGTACATATGTTTTGCCTGTTCTTGGCTGTCCTGGTGCAGTAAATTTGTTTGATTATTGCCTGTCCATTTTTTTCAAGGAGGTTTGCCATAGCTTCTTCCAGCGGACTGATTGAAAATTCTTTAAACTTTCCGCCGCCGGTGGCTTTATACTCCGCTTTATTAGCAACCATCTCTTTTCACTTTGAATTTTAAATTTCGCCATACCTTAAACTTATTTTTACAAACATTTTTGTTAATCCCTATTCGATTCTTTATTTTGATACCTTTTGCCATCCGTCTGCTAATCTTCTAGGTGGACCAAGAGAATTTAGAATTTTTCCAATTTCCTCCCATTTTTCTTTTAAATTGCATAAAGCAGTGCCTCTGCGAAAACCCAGTGCAAGATTTGGATTTTTCTGCAATTCTTCCACCAATTTTTCAAATTGATTTGATATGAAAACTTCACTTTTTTACATTTTCAATGTTATGTTTGGTTTAAATCACTTCCAGTCATTAAATAAAAAGGCGTCGACAAAAAACAGTGTAACGTCAATACAATATCGTCCTCATATTTGTTATAGAATACAAAAAATCTTTGTGTAGTAATCGATAAGTGTCAATAACGTCAAGTAGAATAACAATTCGAATGCGTTGACACATTTTAACATTGATATGTGACGACAGCGGTAACTAGAATAACGATGAATATTTTAAAATTATTACTTTTTTTGTTTTCAACCTTTTGGGTAGTTTTGTGTTGTTTGCAAAACAAAATTTTTTTTTGATTCTCGTCTCGTGTTTCTTTTTTTATTATTAAACTTCAGGAGGTTTGAATTATTTTAATTATTGGGCTTTTAAGAAACTAATCAACTATGACTCGAAGCTCTATTCGGGTTTGAACTCATGCAGGCACCTCTACAGTTGCACACAAAGCAGCTGCTCGTTATTCTTTTTTTCCTTTTTTTCTATTCCCACCCCACGACATTTTTTTAGCGGTAGGAGTTACAAACTTTTAGCTCTTTTAACTACTCACGGACAAGAAAAATAACAACAACATTAAAATCTTTGTTACAGAATTTCAAAAAATAAGTTGTTGTTTTATTCTCTTCTGTAGCCTAATTTATAAATGCTGCTTGTTTGTTGATTAACTTGGCTCGTTGTTAGAGTGTGTTTGTAATGGCAGCTCAGAGTCATTGTTTTAATGCTCAGTGCAACAATGGAGCGAAGGCTGGCTATTCGTTGAAGCATCACTGAAAACCATTTATAAGTTACCAAATGTTAGTTGCTATGTGTAACACGAAATCACATCGTCACTTAAATGTTCATTCATATATGTATGTATGTGTAATGTTTGCTAATTTTTCACCATTTTTATTTGAATGGGTATGTGACACTATTTAAAAAGAGTTAACACATAAGCGATAATTATTTGTATGCGTTCCTTTATTTTCTCCTTTCTTTTGTGTTGTTTAATGTTTCAATGCAGTTGTGGTTGTTCTATTTTTCTTTATTTATTGCCTTCATCCAACATATTATAAACGTGTATGTATGGGACGATGATTAGTTTGCCTGTAAAGGTTCACATGTTAATGTTTTTGCTTACTGGTATCTGGATGATTACTATTATCAAAAATTCTCAACGGACTTGGCATCATTGCAAGTCATTAGAAAAAGTTTGTCTTTCTGTTTCGTTAAGTCAATTTAAAGTATTTTCTTTTTTAAATGTATATAAAAGTAATAATTGAGTTTTGGTGTAGAAGAGCTCATAACGCATTATTGAGGTGGTCATTTTTGGATGTAAAAGAAGGATGTATTTAAACATTAAAGCTTTAATGTGACAAATATTAAAATACGAATAAAAATATTATTAATTACCAAAATAATTTATATAAATTTACCTGAGGCCTTTAATTTTATTTATTAAGAAAGTTTCTGTTTTTAATATTTAAATAATTGCAGCGAATTACAACATACGGCCATATGATCCTCAGAGGACTAGTGGATGTTTATGATGAAGCATGTTTAACAAATACTTTAATGAGATTCATCTGTTTAAATGATTGAGTGTAAACTAGACACGGACGAAATCGTGAGAGATTTATATAAAAAAAAAATAGTGGTTGCACATGACAAAGCAAGTGGGATCATTGTCAGCTTTTTGTGAGTGGCAGCTATTACATAGTTTAAGGCAACAATAAATTTTTGAACTTCACAGACTAAAGTTGATAGAACAATAAGAAGACAAATTTTTATTTGTACAAAGTGGACCAAAAAGGCAAAAATTAAATATTTCTAGCTTGCAATATGACAGGCAGCTTTGTGAGTGTGTGCGCGTTATTAATAGCACTAAAGTGTTTCTCACCCGCTTAATTAACAGTTACCTCAGATTTTAAAAAAATAAAATAAACCATGAGCTCTTATACCACCTACGGCACTCACGAAAAATAAATGAAGCTTAAATAAAAAATGTGAATATAAGAAAATTTATAATTTTTGCTTTCGTTCAACGCAGGGGGAAAGTTGTATATAAGTTTCTTATTCCGCTTGTAATTTACACAATACTTAGTTTTGATCCTATAAAGTCGTTTAAGTGGTATCCGTTTGTCCGTTCAAAAAATTGGCACGCCGCCAGAAGAGCTACCGAAAGTTAATTCCACGAATCTGTCAGATATAGATGTAAGAATTTTGGTATCGGAAAGTAGTAAATTTGGTACACTAACGGTGAAGATATACTTTGATTTTCATCATAACAGGTGCGTTTCCGTACTTTTTGGGTAAATTTTGGTAAAATTAGAGTAATCCGTAATTATTTTCAATTATAAAACAAAAGCGAAACGTATAGAAACACTAAAAACCGATGTCAAACGTAATATATGTATGTACATGCAGTTGTTCAAAGAAAATATAAAATCATAAGTATTTTGTATGTTCTTATATTTTGAACATATATATAAAGCATTTTTTGTTAATTTTTTAGGATAACACTTCTCAATAATACTTTTGCTAGATATTTGTGAGCATAAAACCATCGAGGGCTGCTATATATATTTCTGGCCTGGAAACACTGAGTGCTGCCAAGTGCAATCTGACATTTCCATTGGAAAGTTTGTCATTTTTAAGCATAATCGTACTCAAAACGTTTTGATATACGACCATTATTTGTGTTGTTTACAGTGTCTTGACAAAATTACTATAGAAAAAAAATGGAATTAACTCTTGAACATTTTCGTGAAATCATTTTTCACAACTTTCGACATTGATTATCACGACAAGAGTGCATTGATGAACTTAAATCTTTGTATGGCCATGAAGCACCATCCTACAGCACTGTGAAAAATTGGTATAATGAATTTAATCGTGGCCGAAGCTCGCTCAAAGACGAATTCCGTGAAGGTCGTCCAAAAACGGCTGTTGTGCCAGAGAACATTGATGCTGTGCGTGAACTCATAATGCAAGATCGACATGCGACATACCGAGAGATAGAGGCATCCTTGGACATTTCTTCCACCAGCATACATTCGATACTGCATGAACACGTGGCCGTAAAAAAGGTTTGTTCTCGTTGAATCCCGCACAATTTGAAAGCCGCTCAAAAAAAGGCTCGTGTCGATTGGTGCAAAGAAATGTTGCAAAAATACGATTGCGGTGCTTCAAAAGACGTTTATAAGATCGTCACAGGTGACGAATCATGGATCTATGCGAAACGAAACAACAATCGACCGTGTGGGTCTTCAAAGACGAGCAAAATCCAACGAAAGTTGTTCGTGGAAGAAGCACTTCGAAGCAAATGGTCGCCTGTTTCTTCGGCAAAACTGGTCATGTGGCGACTGTTCCGCTTTAGCAACGTAGGACGTTCACTTCTGAGTGATACACTACAATTTGTTTGCCTGAAGTCATCGGAGAAATTCGAAAAACCAACAAGAGAAGACGAATCATTGTTCACCATGACAATGCGAGCTCTCACACATCGGCTCAAACCAGAGCGTTTTTGACTGGCCAAAACGTCGAATTAATGGGTCATCCGCCGTACAGCCCTGACTTGGCACCTAATGACTTCTTCTTGTTTCCGCACATGAAGAATAAAATGCGTGGTCAACGATTTTCGCCGCCAAAAGAAGCTGTTGAAGTGTTCAAAAACCATGTTTTAGAGGTGTCTCAATCGAAGTGGAAAAAGTGCTTCGACAACTGGCTTGAGCGCATGCAAAATTGTATAAATCATGCAGGAGAATACTTTGAAAAACAATAAAACCATTTTTGATTATAAATATTCGCATTTTCACTATTAGGCCAGAAATATGTAGAGCAGCCCTAGTATAATTTGTTATTGTTTTCTTTTTAACCAGCTTATATTTTGCAATTTACACAATCTACCTAAAGAAATTCTGGGTTGTTTCGTGCAAGTTACATATAAAGTTAATAAAGACAATATTGAACTAATAGGTTCATTTAGTTCATTTACATTTAAATTCCTATAATTTGCGGAAGCAACACTTGCACTTTTATATTTTTGTATTTTACGTTAAGGTTCATACATAAAAAAATTCTAACTAATTTTGGCTAAAAGTTAAAAAGCAGTAAAAAATTCCAGGGAATTGTTTACCAATAAACAAATCAACAATTTCAAACTTGCTTTATTTTTAATATATGGCATTGCACTTTTCATAATTTAAGAAATTGAATTTCTGTTTTTATAATGCACGGTGAGTTTTTATTATCTCTGATGGGGAGGGTTAGTTTTTGGTTACAACACCAGACAGAAGCTGATATAGGTGTGTGAACAGGGAGGATTCAGATTTTCTTCAGGCTCTATAACATTTATATTTATTTTGATTCAAGTCTGGCATGAATTTTTTGTGTGGTAATCCAGGCAGACCAGTTGGTAAGAACCAGCCCAAGACGGCGAGCTAAAGCATGCCAGCGCCGCAAACAATCGGCCTATTTTATTATGGTTTTAAATTTTTTTGCTTCACAACTAAAACGACAAAAGGAAGTTGAACTTCTAATAAAAATAAAATAAAAATTAAATTATTTGCAAGGCGCAGCGCATATTTATATTAACTGCGTAACAATCAGATTGATACTGGAACAAAATCTGCTAAAACATAAAAATGCACTCGTGGCGAAACCGAGTGTTAGCAGAATCAAGAAAAAGTGTATGTTACGATTTATAGAGAGAACAACAAAGAAATCTTTTGGGTTGTGTGTGGACTTCGTTCAGCGAAATTAATATTGTTTGTTGGTCTATGAGTATTCCTTCCGTTCTTAGTTACAAAATTAGTTGGCTAAATAGACGTTGGTATGAAATTTTGGTGTCATGCGTTGGTGTCAAAAGATATAATACCTATAGATCTTGTATCGCACTCAAAAGTGGCATAATATCCACACTTTTGAAAGTGTCATAATGTCCGCACTTAAAACAGCAACGGCTTCGCTTACCTAAGTTTTTTTTTAGCCAATCTTCGGCCGGCACAAAGATTTTCTTCTCTATGGTATAACTAACACTGGCTTTGCTTACCAAAAATTTTCTGCAATCCAGTTTATAAAAACGTTGCGTCTTTCTTACATATCATACCACATAACATACCTATTAATATCAATGGACGTTATGACTCTACGTTGATGGACATTATGCCTTTTTCTGAAGCGACATGCCACCATTTATTATTTATCTAAAATACTTTAAAGGCTCCCAGCAAAAAATAAGACATTACATTAAAAAGTACTTGCCATATAATGACTTACTTTTGTGATTGCCATATTTTGTTACTCGCTTACAAAACACATTACATTAGTTTCCAAAAAAGGAAGTAGTAATGGAACTAGTTCTTTATGTTAAAACAGACTACTGTACTAATGGTATTCATTATTTCCTACAACAATTAATGTAATCGATTCTCAGTAATTGATTATAAAAGTCTAATGTCTTGTTAAAATCATTAAGTTGGCAATCGAGTTGGGAAGTACTTCGGCCAAAAATGCTTAATTATACACTCGATTACCTTTTCAAAAATTTTTTGTTGGGCTTTAGCTTCTTCCTAAATATCTTCTTATATATATATATTGTTACGTTTTACCCTTTTTAGCAAGCAAACGTACGGATTCTTTTGATTGCAAATACCACTGTGGCTAAATTCTGTCTTCGACCTTTATGGCTTTCTCTGGCTATACTTCTCGATCCTACCGGTCTTGTGAACCCTTGGTCTCGTATTTACTAAACATGCGTTATCACCACAAACGCAGCCATCCACGCTACACTATTGTGTTACTCCGGCGAGACATGAACTACTCGATGCCTTGTTTAGTAACCTTAACCATCCACAGACATCTCCACTACTCCTTTTATCCAAGCCAGTCATCTCCTTTAATCCAGTAGCCACAACACACGTCTGCCATACACTGTTGTTATGCTGTTACACTTCCCCGCGCTAACCGCTAGTGCTCTTATACTTTTTATTATAAAGGGCTTCTTGACAATTATCTGTTGCTCTTATATTAAGTCGGACGTCTCCACTAAATTTACCTGCCATGGCTTCACACAATAATTGCCTTTTGCCTCTCGGGAGGTTTGTACTGCTGTTTATTAATTTTAATTGCTTATAACAATTATTATTTCTTTCGTTGCACGCATGCCCGCATGCGGTATCGAACTCGGACCCCCTGGTTTGTAGTACGCACCTCTACCAACGCAGCCATTGAGGCTGCTCAGCTTTTGTTGGCTAACTTGTGGTTTTGTTATTCCGTAAACACACCATTGGTTGTTGAATTAACTTTTATTCACCACACTCATACGGAAACAACTACAGGGGTTGTCAGATTTTATTATTCGTAACAATATATTCATAAATCACAAATTGTGTTTATTTACCTTCCTGAAAAATTTACAGTTTGTTATAAGATTTATAGTTGGTATCAACTAAAACGTAGCGAATAACTGCCTGGATTGGAATAGGGGGTGTGGCGCTCTTCATACAAAGTGAATAATTATTATAGTGCATCTACACACAGAAAACGGATTAGTAAAATAACGTTGGAGATTATTAAAATTCAACCACTAATATCATTAATTAATTTTTATTCTTAATAAAGTATAATCCTGACATATTTTCTATATGTAGAACAAAAAAATTATAATTGTAAATAATTGTCGGTCGCAACAACCGTTAAGAAAATTAACTAGACCAATTTCTGTATTTGCTGTAATCTTTTCTGTTAATTGGGAGATGCAACTAAATTAATTCAGCACATTAATACGGATACTCAAAAGTTGGTAGTTATAATTGAAAAATCGATATTACTTTTGAAAACAAAATCGTTTTTGACATTATGAAAAAGAAATTAACATACTCGTACAAAATAAAAACTTTTATTTATTTATTTACTTTACAAAACAAAAGAAAAAACAAGTAGCTGTGAAACTGGCAAACAATTAACCAATTTTGTAGAAAGGTAAGTTCAACTTGATTAAAAAAAGAAAAATTTGTAAATATAAATAATTTTGAAACATTTTATTTAGCACTTTGGCAAAACGTACAAGATTTTCAGATGGTACGGCAAATGAAAGATATTTGGAAATAGCAAGAAATCAGAAAAAAAAGGGAAGATGTATTGCTGAGGTATTCACCATTTATTATGTTCTCATCTGTTAAATTACTTTTGAAATAAAGTTTTGTAAAAAATTATACAGTTGTTTTATTTCATTCACAATAATATTTTCTATTGACTGTCCTCTTTCTCGAATAATTTTATAAAATAGTTACGAGCACCATATTCATCCAGTCATTCCAACCGAATTTCAAATAATACTCACAACCGACAAAATTCGATTGGAAACAAATTCGGCTGTCATAACGAATCTGTTTTCTCTGTGTATAGAACTATAATAGATATAGCCTTGAAATTGCGCGAGTAACTCTGCTGCTAATGTGTGTAGGTGGTAAAAAATTCTCTAAATTGAAAGTGAAAGATTATCATCGTTAGTCTATAAAATTATAACACGTAGAGCCTTGCATTTTTCTACTACAAACTATTAATAAAACATTAAGCATGTGAAGAGCCATAAAATTACGTACAAATAACTTCCATAATAATGTGGTCGTGGTTCGATTATTTCCATTGGGCTAGTGAAGCGCACCCTGAATATTTAGTAATCAATTAAAGCCTAAGTTTTATTTTAACAATTATTAGCCTGCTATAGGGCTGGTATTATTAAAATATTTTCTGCTTGCCCTTAACATTTCTTAATAAGCAACAGTTCCGAGTTTTTCAACCGTTCAATTTAAAGTGGTCACGATAGGAAAGAATTTAAAAAGAGTTTAAAAATGACTTACAATATGTTATACTAAAGGTATCTTATGAATAAAGCTTTAAATTATTTTTGTTTAATTAAGTTTCCTCGCATATTAAGAATTAACACGACTTCAATAACCCCCTTCCTTTAACATTCAATATTAAATGCTTTTATCAAGAAAGTTTTGTTTGCTTTGTTTTGTTTTAATGTTGATTAGCTTTTAAGCCTTAATGAAATACGTGATCATTATATATTGAATAGTTATGTACGTGTAAGTACTAACGCGAACGCATCTATACAGACTTTAGTTTTACTATGTCTACCAATATTGTTTGGCAAAAAAATCTGCTTTTAACTTTTTCAATAATTCGATGTGTTTATAAGATTCCAGTCGAGTTATCTCATCATTAAGTAAATAAAACTTTTCTAATAATTAAAGAAATATTCTGCACACTAACAATACGAGTTAAATTGTTGATGTTGGCTTACTTTATGATAGTCTTAACATACATAATGCCGATAGTTAAAAAATCATAACTACATAAAGTTTGTGAAAATATTTTTTTTTATTTTCAGGTTTATACATGTTGGGATGAATATAAAATAAGAAATACTTAGTAGTTTGTTAGAAAGTGCAAATATTTTGCTAATGAAACACAATAAAAAAATTTTACTTTTATCATTTAAGCTTATAAGCGTTTAAGTGATGATAATTCCTGCTTAAGGCCAATGTTCTATTCTATTTCAGTTTTTTAATTGTGATGAATTGAAGCAACTTTTCTAAAATATTTAGTTTTGTTGGTAAGAATTTGTGAAATCAATATTTTGTTATGACAACCATTTACATATCAAACATGTTTATCATTTAAACCTAAATAATAAGTTTTTGTTATATTATGATCATATTACATTTTACATATTGTTATCGGTTTTTTTTTCTTCAAACATAATTAATTATTCCTATATATAAGAATTACAGTTGCGAACACTGAAGTAGCAGTACCACTACATTTTCAAATATTTTTCAAGTTATACATGAAAATAAAGTTTTTATTTTTAATTCTCATTAAAATAGAAAATATATATTATACGAGTAACATAAAGTAAAATATATTAAAATTAAATTGCGGTTGATAAAAACAAAACTTAACAATAAAAAACTGTATTCATACTAAACATAAAAATAGCAGTGGCTACAGATATGTCGTATTTTTCCAAAATACACGGAGAAAAAAGAATTTGAAATTTAGATTTTATATCTATTGCATAGTAATTAGTGGAAAATCCCTATTTTTCATAACTGCAACGCAGCGAAGTGGCATTGAGTAAATCCTGACATCGGATCTCCTTCCATGCTTTTTTAACAACTTCCCAAAGGTGCTCGCTACTGGAGGGTTTTAAGTCATGTACAGCTTTTTTAATGTCTCCCCAAAGATTCTCAATTGGGTTGAGGTCGGAGGATTGCGCTGGCCACAGGATAACCTCTATGTTGTTGAGACGAAACTAATCCTTAGCTTTCGGACTAGTACGTTTTAGGTCGTTGTTCTGGTGGAAGACCCACTTCAATGGCATTTCTTCATCACTGTACGGTAACATTACATTTTGCAGAATGTCTACATATGCATGTTAATCCATAATGCCATACATACGCCATAAAATGAAAAACCACCCTTTACTATAATTTTTGATCCACCGTGTTTAACAGTTTTAACAGTGTACTGTGCTTGACATGCTAAAGATGGTGGACGGCGAACATATTGTTTACACCCAGAATTTCCATACAGAACAATTTTAGATTCATCTGTCCACAAAATGTTTCGCCAGTTGCTTGCAGGCCACTCGACGTGATTTCTGGCAAACTCCAAACGGTTATCTCTATGTGTTTTCTTAAGCAGTGCCTTTTTTTTTTTTTGTATTTCGCCCATACAAATTTACATCCAGAAATCGTCTTCAGACCGTCATTTTGCTGACTTCTAAATTTAGTTCGCTATTTATTTGCCTGGCTGATTTAAAGGGATTATATTTGGCAGTCTTTACGATATTTCGATCGTCCTGGGGCAAAGTATTTCTTTTGCCGCCTCTATTTTCTGCTTTATCGCTATATTTTATTTCGTTTGATATCATTTTTGCAGAGCATGAAAAATCTTTGAATATCTAAATAAAATTTTTCCTCTTTCCTTAGTTGTAAAATTTATTATTTTTGGCTCAATAGTGCAAAGTTTAGCGCGACCCACTAAAGCCAAAAGTTGTTTCAAAGAAATATATTTAACATTAAATACACAGTAATTTAATGTTTTTTTTTTTAACTTACTTTTACTTTATTATAAAAATGTAATATTTTAAAATTGAAAGTAGTGTAATAGTGTCTTATTTTGTTTGCTGCAATGGGTTTTAAATATGACTAAAAATTATACTTTTAAAATAATTTACACTGATCTTAAGAAGTAAAAATATTACATTTACAAAGTTCTAACCACAGCATGACAATTGAAAAAAAGAGATTCCTTAAAAAAAGTTTATATAATTCTAGCAATAAAAAAACTACTTTTAAATAGATTATACCTATCCGTCTATAACGGTTCAAGTGTATGGCCTAATACATCAAATTACAACTCTTGGTACACATATATATTCCATTCCTAAGCTTTATTCTTGCTATAGCAGACCTAGTACTACAGCTAATTACAGCAACTATTTGGGGCACCTTTAATTTCCAAATTCAAATTATATACTAGGGCTGCTCTATATATTTCTGGCCTAATAGTGAAAATGCGTATATTTATAATCAAAAATTGTTTTATTGTTTTTCAAAGTATTCTCCAGCATGATTTATACACTTTTGCATGCGCTCAAACCAGTTGTCGAAGCACTTTTTCCACTCCGATTGAGACACCTCTAAAACATGGTTTTTGAACACTTCAACAGCTTCTTCTGGCGACGAAAATCGTTGACCACGCATTTTTTTCTTGATGTGCGGAAACAAGAAGAAGTCATTAGGTGCCAAGTCAGGGTTGTACGGTGGATGACCCATTAATTCGACGTTTTGGCCGGTCAAAAACGCTCTGGTTTGAGCCGATGTGTGAGAGCTCGCATTGTCATGGTGAACAATGATTCGTCTTCTCTTGTTGGTTTTTCGAATTTCTCCGATGACTTCAGGCAAACAAATTGTAGTGTACCACTCAGAAGTGACCGTACTACGTTGCTCAAGCGGAACAGGCGCCACATGACCAGTTTTGCCGAAGAAACAGGCGACCATTTGCTTCGAAGTGCTTCTTCCATGAACAACTTTCGTTGGATTTTGCTCGTCTTTAAAGAACCACACGGTCGATTGCTGTTCCGTTTCGGGCTCATACGCATAGATCCATGATTCGTCACCTGTGAAGATCTTATAAACCTCTTTTGAAGCACCGCAATCGTATTTTTGCAACATTTCTTTGCACCAATCGACACGATCCTTTTTTTGACTTTCAAATTGTGCGGGATCCAACGAGAAGAAACCTTTTTCACGGCCAGATGTTCATGCAGTATCGGATGTATGCTGGTGGAAGAAATGTCCAAGGATGTCTCTATCTCTCGGTATGTCGCACGTCGATCTTGTATTATGAGTTCACGCACGGCATCAATGTTCTCTCTCAAAACAGCCGTTTTTGGACGACCTTCACGGAATTCGTATTTGAGCGATCTTCGGCCACGATTAAATTCATTATACCAATTTTTCACAGTACTATAGGATGGTGCTTCATCGCCATACAAAGATTTAAGTTCATCAATGCACTCTTGTCGTGATAATCCACGTCGAAAGTTGTGAAAAATTATGGCACGAAAATGTTCACGAGTTAATTCCATTTTTTTTTTCTTTATTAATTTTTTCAAGTCACTGTAAACAACACAAATAATGGTCGTACGTCAAAACGTTTTGAGTACGATTATGCTTAAAAATGACAAACTTTTCAATGGAAATGTCAGATTGCACTTGGCAGCACTCAGTGTTGCAAGGCCAGAAATATATATAGCAGCCCTCGTAATTACTGTTGTAGTAGACTTAGCAATCAAGTTCCTTGTAAATTTCAGCCATCTGTCTATAAAGGTTCAACAGTTTTGCTACATACACTTCTTATTATTCCAAGCAAAGTAGTGTACATTCTGTCTAATTTTGAAATGTTTGTATACAACGGTTTAAAAGATACGGCCATACAGGTCAAACTACACTTATTTTGGCAACTCCCTTTAATTTCTTAATTAATATATTCAACTTGTCTTAATAGCTAACTTAGAAAAACAGATGCTTTGTAAATTTATAGGTCAATTTCCATCAATTATGGGAACACTCTTAAATTAAAATTATAAACTTATTTATATAGGGGGTTTAGCAATATGTTGTAAGTTTCAGCTGTCTGTCTTTTACGGTTCAAAAGTTTGGCCACATGCATCAAATACTGGGACACCCTTTAATTTTCAAATCCAAATTTTATGTTGTAAATTTCAACTATGGAAATATACATTAAATTAAGTTAGCTAATGGGGTGCCATTTAATTTATAATTTTGAATATTAATACTTGTTATGATAATATCAATCGAAATTCTGTGTAATTTTTAAGCGTTTGCTAATAACGTTTCAAGAGATAGGCCCATATATGTGAATTTACGTCACGTATGGGGACACCCTTTAATTTTTAGATTTATTTTTGTTTTACTTTTTGTAATTAGGAGCTATGCATAGTTTTTTTTGTATTCAATAGGGCACCCTTATATTTTTAATATTATGAACTGTTTATGAAACGGGACCAATCTGTAAGCATCCCCTTTCAAAAAAAAAAAAAAAAATCCAAAATCGATCCAGAAATGACTGAGTTATGGAAGCTCCAACAAAAATAAAAATGTTTTATATTTTAAGTTTTTAAGTTATTAGTTGACTATTTAAAAACTACAACGACGTGAACTTAAGCCAAACTATTATTATTTGTTATAAAAAAGTTTTATTTCAACGTTAAATCGAAATTATTTATAATCTAACTTATAGGTTCTCAACGTACGCGATAAAGTCAGACCCATACAAAATTAGAGGGGGGTTCGACAGTATAGTGTGGATAAAAGCATACCCGGATATGAAGGATAAACATATGAGATAGTTACAATAACTTCGAAAGAAATACGGAATTCATCTATCTTTATCAAAACCTTTTGCATCAGCTGCTATGCAAGACGATAACAGAGTTTAGGTCCTTAACAGCATCTCATTGTTGATTGGTAAAACAGTGAGTAACAAAAGTAAAAATTTACCCTAAAGGGCACATCCTAATTTTTTTTTCGAAAATGGCATTTTGTTAGCTCAGAAAACATCTTATTACTAAGCCAGACAATCGTGTCCAACATCTCAAAAGAAATGATAAAATAGTAAGGTAATTTACTGTAAACCACTGATTTAAGCCCTTTAAACTAAATAGGGCGAAATAAATACGTTAAAAATTATCTGTATACTCTTTAATTTACCATTTAGGTTGATGAGTCCACTTTACCAACCAATGAACCATTCTTAACATCCAAGACTTTCTTCCTGTAATTCAGAATAGTCTTTAAATTTATTTTTATTCTATTTCTTTCATTGGTTTTATATACAGGAATAATCATTTGTTGCAGTTAAAACAAAACACAAAAAAAAAAAATTTTATCTGGGAACCAAACGTTTAAAAAATCTTTCATAAAAAAATAAAAAAATTGTCCTGGCAACAAGCTGATAATTCTATCTATTGCTCTGGTAACTTATTACGAGTTTAAACTTTTTCTTACGTGTAGCGAAAAACAAAAACAAATACAGAAAATTAACAAGTTTTTCTTTTATACAGCTAAAATTTCATTAATAATGCGCTCAACAGTTGCTACTAACTTCAACTAACAACTTCGACAGCCACTGAGTGTACTAAAACTTTTAATTGACTATATTTATGTCAAGCTTTTAGCATGAACAATTATTTAAAAAAAGACGAACAAAATTGTTTGCTATTACTCAAAATTTTGTATGGGTTTTTTTTTTACTTTTTTCAGAAACATTCTCTTTTCATAGTTAACTTGAATTTTTCTCTGCTGCTTCAAATAATGAATAAATGAATAAGATACAAGTATATTTTTCATTTTCTATTTGTTTTTTTGTTTAAGCAAACAGTTATATAATTGTTAGTTGAACAACACGGGCAATGTTTTTTGAATGTATATTTTTAATTTTTTCTTAATTAGTAAAGTTTTATTTTGCTAAGTTTTTTTTTTTTTTTTTTTTTTGTATAATACATTTATATTAAATTTGTCAATTTTTAGTGTTTACAACATGTTCTTTTGTATTTCAGTTGGAGTAAGTTATGTAGATAGATATGTAAATAATATTGCGATTTTTATTTCACTTAGACTTTAATAATAATGCTTTGCACGCTGCAATAAAAATAAAGTTTAAATTAGCATAACAAGATATGTTTTTATGATCATATCAAAACACATCAAATCAAATAGTCAATTATTTAAAATAACTAAATGCTTATTATATATAAAAATAATATTAATAACAGCCACATTCCGAGAATGTCTATAAATTAAATCAAGATAAGTACAGTAGCTCACAGCTTATTTCGTGCAGCTTCAAATCATAACTTTGAACTACTACAGTAAACAAACTGCAAATGATATCAAAAAAATTTAAACGCACAATTATTATAAAAACATTCCTTTATTTAAACAAAAAGTTTATATTCATATTTATAACTATATGCAAAAGTAATTTAAAAAAAACTTAAAATATATGAAAAATTCAGGTCACAGCTAATTTCGTGCACTTCCAGCAGCCATAGAAAAAACTTGTATGGACTATGCTTAATATTTTGTATGGCCTCCCTTCTATTTAATTACACCCTTAAGGCGACTTTCCATCGAAGCAACAAGTTTTTGAGTAGTTTCGCGCGGGATCTTTTGCCACTCCTCAACCAGTGCAGTTTTTAGTTCATGCAGATTCCTAATTTACCTTTTTCGTATAGCCGAGTCCAAAATTGCTCACAAATTTTCGATAACGTTTAAGTCGGGTGATTGTGGAGGTGGATTCATGAGGTGTTGGCAGTTCCATATCACCCATGATTGCACAATACCCAATTAATGTTTCGAGTCATTATCTTGGTAATACCGAAATCGATCGCGTATACCCAAAGCAGCGACCACTTTCGCACAAATTTTCTTTCAATATGTTTAAATACACATTCTTGTCCATTGTGCCTTTAATAAAAACGATGTTGCCCACTTCCGAGGCAGCCATGCAAGCCCAAACCATCACACCTTCTCCGCCGTGTTTGACAGTTGGCTTTAAGTGTTTATTTTGGAGCCCTGTATTGGCTTGACACCACACGTAATTTATGCCATCCGAGCCAAAAATATTGAATTTCGACTCATCAGCAAATATTACGTCTTCCCAGAATGAAATTGGCTTTGTCACGTGCTCCTGGGCAAATTGAAGTCGACGTTGCATATTCTTTTTAGATATAAACGGCTTTTTGCGAGCTACTCGGCCATTGAAACCATGTTCACGCAGCATACGGCGCACTGTTTCCGTGGAGCATACTTTACCCATTTCATTTTGAATTCCCACCACCAATTTTGGAGCCGATATTTTAGGGTATCCCTAACTTTTCGGATAATTTTTCTTTTATCAGCATCTGTAAAAATTTTATTTAGAGCATTTCTGCCCTTGTCCGCCACTTGATTCTCGCGCTCATACCTTTGAATAATATATTAGACTGTACTAGCACTCAGTCCTACTATCTCAGCTATTTTTCGCTGACTTTTACCATTCTTTAAATGCATTAAAACCAATTCTCGCTTTTCTAAGCTAGTCCGCTTACCCATCTTTCAAAAAACACGTATTTATCCTCTTCGATGTAGTTAAAATTAAATTATACGCATATGAATAGCAAAATAAAACACCAAATAAAACAAAAAGTAACGGTAATCTAAACAGAACCTACATATGAATACAAAATCTCCAGTTAAAGAGAGTGCACGAAATAAGCTGTGAGCTTTTTTTTTCTAAGAAATAAACTATTTTGATCATTGCTAGAGAAAGGCAAAATTTTCAGATTTTCTGAATTATACATTTTATTTCAGATATAAACAGCTAACATTGGAAACCAAAATTTTTTTGGTATTATAAATGATTTTTATTGTATAAAGATGAAAAGTTTTATTTTGCGCCTGCACGAAATAAGCTGTGAGCTACTGTATATTTCGCCACTCTAGTAAGGACATCTGTATAAAAGTACAAATTATGAGATGAGGAAGGCTTCTCACACTGGAGTACCAAAACTGTGGATTAATTGCGAAACTTCTTAAACTGATAATTTTTGTTTAGAACACCTCAAATTAAGACGAAAAATTTTTATAAAAATTATCGATAACTCGTTTAGTTATCGATATATCTGAACTTGAAGTCTAAAAAAATCTATAACTTTTTATCTTTTTATTTTATTAGAGAATACCTCAAAATAAACCGAAAAAATTAAATAAGAATATCGATAACTAACTTTTTTATCGAGATATCTGATTTTGAGGTTTTAAAGAAGTCGCTAATTTTTTAGCGTTTTTGCTAGACCAGAGGCCTTATTTTGTAATTCTCCTAAGCTTAATTGCTTAAATGTTGAACTTATCCATGTTTATTTTCTCTAATTAATCGGTATCTTGTAAGTCTATTTCAATAAATAAGAGGGTGTTAAGTATAGGGTTATATGTTCCAATGTCGTATTTGTAGCAAAACACTGCTTAATAATATCATTATAAATTTCAGTACAATTAATTAATTATGCATCATCATTACTATCATCGTCACCATCTTCCTCTTCGGAATCACTGCCAGGAGCACTCTCTGGCATAAGCCTTACCTAATTTAAGGATGGAGATTGTAACATATTCACAGCCATTTTTGGTATTTTTGTTTTTTATCAATTTTCTCCTGCTTGATATAATTAGATCAGAAGTAACCAGCATTATGTTAAAAAACGTCTTGATTAAGCTTTTCGCGATTCATTTTTCTTAAATAACACTAACAATTTTTTTTGAAATCTTTGTTGATAGCTTCCTGCGCTTCTTCCGATAATTGGTTAACCGGTAACAATGCGTATGTATTAATTCAGGACCGTGAATAAAATATTTATGCAATGTTGGAGGCATATAGTACCACAGATATTTTTCTACAAAGATTCTAGCCGTCTCATATGCATATTCCCCATACATGTGAACATTTACTTCATGACCACAAGAAATAACAATCAGCATATTTTGCATTCTTGCTACTTAATTAACGTTAATTTTCGCTGATAGTTCCGCATTCTGAAAGAAACGCCTGGCCATATTTCTGTAATTAGTGTTACCGAATCTCTTTAAATTGTTTTTGAATTTCTGCTTTAGTTTTTTCGACAATTTGCTTTTCGGAATCTGATCTAGCTTGACATTTTTTGATTGGCGGTTTATATGACAAATGAAGCAAGCAATTAAAAAAATCGTACTTTTTAACAGTTGTAGACAGACGCTTAAAATTTACAAAGAACCTGAATTGCTAAGTCCGCTATAACAACAAGTATAAAATTTGCATTTGGAAGTTAAAGGGTGTCCCAATAGTTGATGTAATTTCAAGTATGTGATCAAAATTTTGAACCGTTATAGACAGAACGCTGAAACTTAAAAGGGACCTGTATTGCTAAGTCCGCTATAACAAGTAGCTTAGAATTTGAATTTAGAAATTAAAGGGTGTTCTCGAAATTAAAGTAGTTTGTTCTATATGGTCGTATTTTTTGACCCGTTGTATACAAACACCTGAATTTTAGACAGAATGTCCACTACTTTGTTTCATATAATAAGAATTATAAAAACTTTATATTATTAATTAAAGGGTTTTACAATAGTTGAAATAATCTGATGTATATGGCAAAACCGTTGAACCGTTATAGACAGACAGTTGAAATTTACACAGAACCTGATTGCTAAATCTACTACAACAACAGGTATAAAATTTGAATTTTTAAAATAAAGGGTGACCCTATAGTTGCCATATATTGCCAAACTATTGAACAGTTGAACAAGTATAAAGTTTGGAGATATAAGGGTGTCCCAATAGTTAATGTAATCTAATTTATGTGACCATACAGTTGAACCGTTATAGGCAGACAGATCAAATCTGTTTTGAAGTCGGTTTTTTTTTTGCAAGAATTATATCAATTTGGTTAAAATCTTTTCTGGTGAATCCGCAGAAGTAACACTTTTGTGTAGATGTAGTTTCAGTGAGAGCGTTACAAACTTTCCATCTATCATAGATAATATTAAACTATGTTTCACTAGTACAACTTTCTTACGAAGTGTCACAGTTGAATTAGTTAAATGTTTAATTTCTTCACTGACCCTATCATGCTTTAGCTTTAAACTAATTGATGTTTCTTTGATGAAATACATTTTCAATGGTCTGCAGAGTGTCATAGAAGAAGGTCGAAAATTCTGCCATTTAATTTTTCCGCTCACACCAATCTTAATGGCACAACACAGAGGAATCAGTAGCGTCTGTGCCATGAAATGCTTGTTTATATGAGCTATGGCCAGAACTCCTATCAATGTCCCATTTTGTGCATAAACAAAATTTAGACAGTTTTTCTTTTTTTTTTTTTTTTGTTTATAGAATCAATCACACAGTTTTTCAGCAGTACTAGGCATTTAACAGTGTAAATAAGAAGCGCCTGTAAATCAACTTCGACTGAGGATTCACATACTCTCACACTATCGCTTTATGAATAACATTTTTTTTTTGCTAACTAGACAGCAGTGTATGTGGAACTCCTTTCTGGAGCAGACGAATACACAATATTAATGCCGGGATAATTTAGCTTCAACAAAAACAGAAAATTCTGAAATACTGAATTATACTTTTTCTTTATTTGTCTGCTCTCTTTGGTGACGAAGAAATTACATCATGTACTAACTTAGACGCTCCAATATAACCAGACTCCCGTAACTTCGCTTGAGTAGCCTCCTTCGTCGGTACTTCTTCATAGCATTTTCGCCGGCGAAGTAAAATAATTAATAAAATGGCTATATCTATCTCTTTTCACCACCTGTCTTCTCTCTCATCTATCCCTTTCCTAAAGAATGTAGCACGGTTACAAAAAAACTAAGTAGGTATTAATGCCTGGAGTGCTACTTCTCTTTAAAAAAAAAAAAAAAAAAGCCAGCATTGATAACGATGTGTTGTCTCCCATATCCTTGTTTTTTTTGCACTTTGTAGTTGGGCCGCATTCTTCGAAAGAAATTTCTTTGCGATCTCGTTTTAGCTGTTAAGTACAAAAATAAATAAAAGAGTCTAACCCTTTTCCAATGAGGTTTTAAAGAAACGTTCTTCTCTTCTATGACATCTTGACTATCGGGTTTTAAATTCGGAGATAAAACGATTCATTGTGGCATTGAAAACAGGAACTTCTTCCTCCAGTACGCTTCTTTATTTCTTCCTTTAAATAGTTAAACTTATCTTCAAAATGCTGGAATCCTGACTTTTGCATTCATGTGTATTAAATGAGCTAAATGAATTAGCTTTTGACAATTAACTTGACTTAACATTCACTTGGACAAAACTAACATTGTCTATGGAAAAAAATAAAGTAATACTTCAAAACTGGAAGGCAAACACTCGGAAACAACAACACAAAACAAATAATAAACTATCACAACAGCATTACAAATCAGTACTACAACAAACAACACTAAACACAAAATAAATATCAATAACAAAACAAAACAGAAACAGAAAACGCCAGCAACACAAAACATGCGTGAAAATTCATCATTTTTGTCCACAGATATTATGAACAAAAAGTAGAAATAATCTTAAATGCTACAAACGCGAGCCTTAATTTTTTGCAGAAACATCGCCTACAATCCGGAAAATTAAAAAAAAAAAATCACAGTCCGATCTAGTCCGATAACTTACTATATGTCCAACTTTTTACTCCCAATATGGACATTTTGGGGACTTTGAACAAAAAAAATAATTTAAAATATTTAATCAGTTTTTTTTTCTGTAATACAAGTATCTAAAAAATTAATTAAACACCTGCAGCCTTATTCTGTAAGTCGTTGAATCTAAATCGCGATCTCTAAAATTAGAACTACGACATTGGTATACTCGTATTCAATCCTATACTTAACATTGTCTCATATATCGAGTTAGACTTAAAGATATTGATTAATTAAAAAAATGTACATGGATTAGTTCAACATATAAGCAAATTTGCTTAAGTTTTAGCTAAGAAAATTACAGAATACGGTTTCTGAAGTTGAAAGCTCCATACTTAGATTAAAATTTCACTTGAAGTTTTTTCTATCGAAAAAACATTTTGATAAACTTAAAATTTTATTTTACAGCGAGCGCAAGCGAACAGAGAATGAAAGTTTAAATTCAAAAACCAATACCCCAGTGTGCGTCTGTATAATTAAAAAAAGAAATCGTGAGATCTCATATTAGACGCTGATTGGAGACCTCAATAACGTATATTTTGCAATAAGGAGATCTTCTTCTGAAAATAATCAGGCAGAAATCGTAAAAAACGAAAATAATTGTTCAAGCCGCTGCTGTCTAATTCGAGTTTTAGAGGCTAATATAAATATTTTCTTCTTTCTGGCTGCATAGCAGCTGCAATAAAAGTTTTATTTATTTTCATTTTAAAACGATCAAAGGCAGATTAGATCTTAAGCATAATACCGCAAACTTACAAATCATTTAAATTCAAAATATTTTGCCACTACGATACCTGAGTGGAAAATCTACATGATGCTGTTCCTATATACCAAAATCGTTATCAAAGGGAAAAAGGAATATACTATGAGTTTTAAAAACCATATAAGTGTTGATTCAATCACTGCATGTTGTCTTAATAACAAAATTTTCAAAAACTTTTATCTTAGCAATCTTAATGATTAATTTAAACTTTTTGGCAAAAATAATGTCAATATTATTCTTAATGAGAAAAAAAAAAGAAAATATTATAGTAAATCCCTGTCTCTTTGTGTATGTGTCTCAATTTAGTAAACACTTTAGCCAATCAAGACAAAAATATTTGTTACATAAAAATTAAAAAAATCTTATAGTTTACATTTGAAAGATAAACAAACTAGACAAAATAATAGAAATTTATTTTGAAAACAATGCAAAAATAGAAAGTAAAGAAAGTAAATTCAGTTTTTTTTTTACAGAAATTTAAAAATTTATACAAATATGCACGAAAATGTAAAATCATATGAGAAAGGATATTCACACATGGTTTTAAATAGGAACACTGACTTCAAAAATTGTTGAAAACATTTTATTTTATTAAACAAAAGAAAATAGAAAAAGCAAGAGCTGTAAGAAAGATAATGAAGAATTTGAATTTGGGCATTTCAACCAATAATAAATATGACAAGTGAGATTTTGACTCACACACGAAGGGTTCCATACCATGTACGGATACACGCTTTAATTTTAAATATCTACAGTAACAAGTTAGAAATTATGTTTGTAAAGCATAGTTTGGGCAAATTAAGATAACAGTTTTGCGAAAATAACGTTACTATTGGAACACCTTTTTAATTTTTAATGTTGCATAAATTTATAGCTTCAGCCCATTAAGATGCAAAAAAATTACGTTACTATCAAGACACGCCTTAATTTACCTTAATTCGTTGTATCTATTCTTACAGCAGGCATAGTAGTAAAACCTTTGTAAAAATTTCAAGCATCTGCCTATAAAGTGTTGAAAATAAGGCCACATTCATAAAATCATGGCCTTTTGCAACCACCAATTATTTTTATGGCGGGCCAATTTATTTTTATGGCGGGCATATTTCTACAAATTCTGTGTGAATTCTAATTGTGTGTCTAGTACGTTTAAATATATAAAGCGATTTAAGTGAAAATCATGCGAATGTTGGGCCACCCTATAATTTAATATTTTTTTCTACTTGTTGGTATTACGCATACATCATGTACAAAATTAAAACTTATTATTATTAAAATTTCTAAAATTTGCTACTGATGAACAACGAAGTCAATTTATTCTTTTTTTTTCAAAATTAATAAGGGCATTTTCTTTCACGTTTAGTGACCAGTGTTGTCAGTTAAAGAGATTTGTCTTCAAGGTAGGATTTTTTAAAGAGAATGGGGATAACAAATATTATTCAAGAATTTTTTTTTTGGTATTTTTATTTGCAATCTATATAACAATAATAAGCAAATCATTTAAAAATAATAATTACAGGTGTTTTAATCTTCATTAAGATTAAAACAAAATGCAAAACTTTTTATTTCTAAGCTATAAATATTAAAGTTGTAGTTTTTTTCTACGCACAGAAAAAGGATTGGTAAAAAATCAGTTAGTATATTTAAAATTTAACTATTAATATCACTATTTAATTTTTATTATATATAAAATATAATCTTGACACATTTTTCATATTGAAAACTAACAAGCGATATTGGATATTAAAAGTTGGTTGCAATTACTGTTAACAAAGTTTACCTGACGGATTTGTGTCTTCACTAAAATATTTTCTGTTAATTGGATGAAGCAACTAAACTTGTTCAACAAATTTCTTCTAATACCTGAATGTTGGTAGTTAGAATTATAAAATCAACCGTATCACTGAAAATCAAAATAGTTTTGACATACATAATAAAAATAAAATTTATACATTTAAAGTTAAAAAATATTTTAGTTTTAAAATAAAAAATATTATGGGAGCAATAATTTGCCAATTTTACTGAAGGGTAAGTTCACGATAAATTAAAAAGGACTTTTATGCACAAAAATATTTGAAAAGTTTGAATTATTTAGGATTGTCCAAACATATAGTATTTTCGGTTGAAATGGAAAGTGGATGGCTTTAAGTGGAAAGTAAGAAATCCGGACGAAATAGGGAAGCGCAGTGGTGAGGATGAAGCTAACGTTTTTTATCACGAAATTTATTAAACATAATCATATTCTTGTAAACTAATTTTAAAAAAATGTTAAATCGAAAACATTTCATATAAATGTTTTTTTGACCTTTTTAAATAAATATATTATAATGATTTTAAAAAAGATTACAGAAAATTCAAAATATAATGTTAAAAATTCGTTTGAATTTAAAGAAAGGATAAGGAACATAAATGTTCTGAATGATGAAAAATTAGTATCTTTTGATGTGGTCTCATTATCTCCAAGTATACCTGTTGATTTGGCAGTGAATATTATTGAAGAAAAATAGAACGTAATACAGGAATATACTAGAATGGAAAAAGGTTTATTTTTACGAATTTTAAAATTTTGTATTGAAGATAACAGATACTTTCAATATAATGATAACATATATTTGCAACAAAAATGACTTCCAATGGGATCTCCAGCTTCCCCAGTTGTTGCAGATATTATTATGGAGAAATTATTAGACACGTGCATTAATGAAATTAGTATAAAACCAAGAATAATGACAAAATATGTGGATGATTTGTTTTGTTATATTTCTGCATCTGGTATTGAAAATATGTTGGAAACATTTAATAGTTTCAATAATTGTATAAAATTTACAATAGAAATAGAAAATGATTTTAAATTACCCTATTTAGATACGTTAGTAATAAGGAGAGGGAATAAACTAAAAATGGATTGGTACCAAAAGCCAACAGCTTCCGGGAGAATTATTAATTATTATTCAAAGCATAACAAAAGAATAATTATTAATACGGGAAAAAATTTGATAGAAAAAGTACTTAAGCTAAGTGATAAGGAATTTCACAAAAGCAATAAAGATAAAGTTAAAAAGATATTAATTGATAATAATTTTCCAATGAGAGTGCTAAATAGTTTATTTAAACAGTTAAGGTTTAGAAGAGCAAATAATACAAGAGATGTTACAGAAACTAAAGTTTATAAGTCTTTAATTTATGTACCAGAAATAGCAGAAAGGATTGAAAAATCAAAAATTTTTGATGGGGATAAATATAAAATGGCATACAAAACTTTTAATACTTTAAATAGATTATTTAGTAAAACAAAAGATAAGATTAAAAAATGGGACATGTCAAATGTAGTTTACAAAATACCTTGTAATGGTAATGATAGTGAGAATTGTAATAAGGAATATGTAGGTACGACAAAAAATAAACTAAAAACTAGAATAGCTGGACATAAGTCTGATCAAAGATACAGGGACGTTAATAATTCACAAAAAACTGCATTATCTTCCCATTGTGCCAGATTTAATCATAATCCTAACTTTGAAGATGCATCTGCTTTAAAAATATAGAAAATAATTATAAGCGTCGGTATATGTTAGAGATGTTACAAATAATTAAAATACCAGCAACAAAAAGAATAAACTTTAAGGCTGATACTGATAATTTTGCGCAATGTTATAGACATTTAGTCCATAAAAAATAATTAACGTTTGAGAGTATATGATTGCTTGTAACATTTCTATCGTGAAAGTTTATGTTAATGTATTTGTATTAAGTTTTTTAAAATTTTTAAATAATTTAAATGTTTTCTGTTTTTTAAATTTTTATAAGAATGTTAATGTTTAAAATTTTTGAGTTATTTTACTTGAATGTTTTTTGAGATTTAAATTTATAAGAATGTAAATTTTAAATATTTGAGTTTTTTGTCGTTTGGTTTTTGATTTTTCTGTTTTTGTTTGCAAAAATAATTTCATTTTAATTTTGTTATTCAAAAAAAAAAAATCTAATTTTTTGTTTCCTGTTTCCTGATGATGCCACCCAAAGGTGTGGCGAAATATTGAAAATATAAATAAAAATTTTTATTATTTATAAAACTGACCTAGTGCTTAATAAATTAGAAAAGAAAAATCGAAAACATTTCTTTTAATTCACAATAATATTTTATATTGGTATTAGTCCTCCTTCTCGAATAATTTTTTAAAACAGTTCGAAGTACCTCATTAATTTAGTCATGTTAACCGAACTTTAGATAATGCTCATAACCGACAAAATCCGATTGGAAACAAGTTCGGTTATCATAACGAATCTGTTTTCTCTGTGTACATATTCACATTATATACATATATACAGCATTACTTTCTGAAATGAAGGTCCAATATATGATACCTTTTCAATCTATTAATTTCGTAACTTTTATCTAGTAAATTGATCGCAAGTGTGTTAGAATGATTGCTAAGTCTTTCAAGATATCTACAGCTAAAATTATTTATCTCCTCTTTAATTTCTGATACATTCAAGTCCTTATGAATGTTCTTGTTAGTTATATATCACGGTGCATTTTTGATTATTCTAAGAGTCTTTGACTTATACCGATGTAGTATCTCATTATTCAAGCATTGAAGATTTTTCGGTAATTTGTATTTTATATTGTTTTAACATTATTGATACTTGGTTTTGTTTCAACCTTTAAATTATTTTATCCACAAATCTTAAATTAAGGCTACGAACATTGCTTAAGATAAAAAGAAATAAATGAGAAGTCAAGCAAAACGCAATTACAGCAATCAAGTTTCCATCGTTGTACTTAGTTTCAGCTTTATTATTTAAAGTAAAGAAGATCGATGTAATATATTTTAAAGCATAAGAAATTCATTGCCACAACCGATAAAACGATTCCTATCAAACGATTCAAAGAATATAAAAATCTGCTTCAAATAAATGATTCGATCTAAATAACAAACATTTTGCGCAAATTTTTGAGCAATTGGGTTAAGAACATTTGTAAACCAGGCATGATTCTTTTATCATTTTCGACAATGAATGAGCGAAAAAATGAAAATTATATAACAGACTTTCAAAATTTGAAAAATAGTATAATATTCAGGAGAAATATTTAGAGATAAAGAAGCCAGTCTTCTGCGGTTTTTTAAGGGTAAAAAAACCCCGAAAACCAAGCCATCAATATTCGCACAAAACGTCGAATATAAGAGAATATGAAGCACAGTTGGCTACAATGAGGAAGTGTTAATTCTGCTACTATTGAAGCTATTGATACTTAAGTTTAATACATTTTAGATTGAATGAAAATTGTAACCGGTCACGTAACCGTTTTGACAACAAATCTGCTTGGCCAGGGTTCAACCACTACCGCTCAAATAAAAAAGTTTTTTTTGTCTGTTTAATGGTATAAATACATATTCCGAATTTACATTACAGTACGCAGCCTCCTTCGTCGGTACTTCTTCATAGCACATTCGTCGACGAAGTAAAATAACTGATAAAATGACTATTTGCTTCATAATTAACAGCCTAATTAACAACATAAGGCGGGCAGTGTTAAATTAAAAATGAAGCATTTCCTCCTCTATTTTTATCCTTTCACTGTCTGATATCTCATCTATCCCTTTCCTTAAGAATGTATTCCGGTTACTGTTGCCTGAAGTGCTACTTCTTAAAAAAAATCTATAAATAAGAAAAAACATTGATGAGCTTACACATTTTATTGTTAAAAAAGAAATATTGTAAAACAATAAAACAAATAGTTAAATTTCAAAGTATTCTATATATTTATTTTCTCGGATAATATATTTCACGCTGTAGAGACAAACGGTGCCTCGAAGTACACAAATAGTAGTGTTCCAAAGCTGTGTCAACAGCTGCAATAACACCGGAGCGAAAATTACAGGAAACTGATGTAATAATACACTTAATATAATTACATTTCTCCATCCACAACTTAAAAATAACTTAAAGATTGCGAGGAATAGAAGGTTTTCTTGGCACAAGCTAAGCTACACCACTCAAGAAACGTGATTCATGAAGGAAGGAATAAAGTTTCGGCACAGAAATTGTATGCCAGGAATGTCAATGAAAAGAAACTAAAGTTGAAAAAATAAATAAAAATCTATTTTATACATACGTACTTTATCAATGACGAAGTGGGCCTAGAAGTTAACAAAAACGTCTTAACAACTTTTTCGGGCTTGGTAGTAAACCAAATACTATTTTCAAATAAAATCACTTAAGTTAATTATTGGTAGCAAAACTAGTACTTTTTATCATTTTGTTGATTACCCAAATCAACTCAACTTAATTGACAAAATTGGGAGTAGGCAAAAAATCAATAAATATAAGCCCCAGAGCTTAATCAAAATATCATTAATCAACAGTCTTTACAAAAACTTATTATAAAATTCAGAATGCACATCTCCGCAAATATAGTTCTTATTAAAAATCAAGTAAGAGTGCTATATTCAGTCATGCCGAATCTTTTATACCCTTCACCATCTATGTAAATCAAGTTTAGTGAAGTAACTCCAACCAAATAAGCAAATGTTGGGGTGACAAAGAATTAAGAAATAAAAAAAATTTTGGTACTTAAAGATCTCTTTAAAAGCTTTAAAATGGTATCCATATTGATATTTTAAAAAATGTGAAAATTTTAAAGCCCCTTAACTCGGGGCGACCGCCAATACTTTCACCTGATGTTTTTTTTGTTATTTTTTAATTCTTTATCGCCCCATATATCCATTTTTTTAATGGAGTTACATATGGAATCCATAACTTGAGTCTATATGAGATGAAAAAAATTAGAGGTAGGGGTGGTGTTTTGCCTTTGAAGGACATGGACCGATCATGCTGATTTCCAGTAGCACCTCTTTCGACACTATATCTGACCTATTGATATATAATTTTTTTGGGAAATCAACTTAGCCGCGGTAAACGCTAACACAGACGGACATCGCTCAATCGACTTTGCTATGCATAAGAAGTCAGAATATATATACTTCACGGAGTCGGTAATTGATATTGTAGAAATTACGCACTGAATGACAAACTTAGATATACCCTTTTTCCACTTTTTGTGGTTATGGGTTAAAAAGTTAAGAGAGAATGTACAGAGGTAATCAAAATATTTTTGATAGCCACTGTAAGGGTGTGCAAGTAAATATAAACATGGAAAATTGTCTTCATCTAAAAGTTATTTCATATTGTGCATTTTATGTTATTTGCCTTTTCCAGGGAAATAATTAAATTCATTTTATTTTTCAAGCTTTTAAATTTACAACACTTTATGTTTTATTGCAATCAGACTATTTTTCAAATTTAGTCTTTGTGTTATGATTTGAAACTCATAATAAATACATTCTGCTTTGAGAGAGAAAAGATGGTTTAATTTGCTTTGTTAGTTCCAATTATTAAAAATATGTTTATACGAAAGTGATGTTTAAATAAATACCTAAATAAATAAATAAAAACAGTGATTAACAACATTTTATATTTATTTAAAACTATTGAAAATAAGCTTTAAGAAAAATCTGCAGATAAATAAATTACAATTTTGAATGGTGCAATTTTACAGTAATCAGTGCAGTGCCCAAGACTTCGTCTGCGTATCATTTTTAATAATCTTTAAATTCAAATTTACAAAATGTGTTTTTAACTTTTAACTCTAGAGCTCTGTAGACAGTATTTAAAATTTTTCATTTAAAAAAATAAAATGTGCTGACAATTATTTTAGTATAATTATACCGGTTAAGTTGGGTGCTTTCACATTTGTATTTTTAGTTTTTCTATGAAATAACTTATTTTTAAGAAAAAAAAAACATTTTTTGTATTTGAACAAAGGTTCTTGGGGACTTCCTCACAAAATTTTATTCAAATTCATCCAGCAGTTTTTATTTGATGCGAACACAGATAAACAGACAGACAAAAATTCCATATCGATTATAGTAATCACACCAAAAAGAAATTTAAAAAAATATTTTATTTATGGACATGACCCCGTTATATATATAGATAAGTAAGATAAAGATTATCTTTAAACACATGAATATATACAAAAACCAAATGTACAAGACGAGTTACAAAGAAAACGACAAAGAAATGCTTTAAGTTGTGTGTGGACTTCGTCTCACCAAATTACCATTAAGATTAGTTGGTTAAATAGACGATGTTTGCGACATACACAACATAAGGTAGATAGATGCAAAGAATGCTGATGAAGGATGTGGCGGTCCAGAAAATGCTGCATTTCTAATTTTTCTTTCTAAAAATGTTTAGAAATTAAATTAAAAAGAACCAAAAAGCCGAAAATAAGTCAGTTTTCATTAATTTATACAAAAACCTAAATAATTAAGTATTTCTGTTGTGTCTATTTGTTAAATCGCTTAGGATCTCCGTATTAAAGGGTCTGCAATTTAACGTTTCTTTTTTTTCAACTACTGCTTATTTTGTGAATGGTAATACTTAGCTCATGTCTGATTTGACAGATAATTAGTTTCATCCTTCCGCTAAACGCTTGAACAACGCTGGGAAATATTGCGAAATAATTTTGTAAATCATGATAATGTTGCAGAAAGAAATTAAAAAATAAAAATAAAGACAATAAAAAAATAAAAAAAAAGTAATAAATATATGTATATAATTTTACATAAAAATATCATCGGCTCTTAACGGTTAAAGCATTTTTAAAAAGTTGTAGTATTTCCTGAAAGATCTCTGCAAAAATTTTTAAATTTCAGAGTCCCGTAACTCGGAAAATATGGGTGAGCACCAATTTATTCACTTGATGTTTTTTTATTTGTTAATTTTCTATCGCCTCATATATTTATTTTTTGATTGGATTGAATTTACTAAACTAGGTTTGTTCAAAATGACATGGAAAAATTACAGGCAGACGTAGTGTTTTGCCCGCTACCTCGAAAGAAATGGATCTATCTTGATGATTTTCAATAGCAAAATTTTTGAAACTATGCCTTTGCGAAGTTGTTTATTTTAATTAGGACCAGCACTCAGGCGATGAACCCTACTTATGCAACCCATTAAGCCAGAACTAGGAAATTAGGTTATGGGATAAGGGATAGAGGGATTAGTGCTTGTGGACATTTGTTTTGAATTTTTGCAAACTGAAAGTAACAGGAAAAACCTCCGTGGGAAGTTTGTTCACCATACGAACTGTTTGGCTAAAAAACGAATTTCCTCTGTAATGCGTAGTGCGATTCATTGGCCAATCGATCACAAAGGGATGTACTCTTGATCCTTTAGGAAGAAGTTTCCTGATTTCATAAGAGAACATTCCGTTGTAGTAACGATAAAACAGTGAAACACACCCCATATTGCGTCAATGGTTTAGTAAAGCAATAGAGCTGGATACCCTACTGTCACCGGTGAGTCACTTCGCTCTTTCCTTCACGTGGACTCGAGCCCAGAACTCCAAAATGTCTTTGAAGCACCGGCCCATATATGAGAGTTGTATTCCATTTTTGGTCTGAGCAAAAAGAGTCGCTCATGGTAAAAAATGCCTGTTTTATAAAAATAGATGCATTAAACAATGTAAGATTTATTTTTAAGTATATATGATCACAAACGAAATTTTAATTTATGTTTAAAATATTTCCAAATTAGAAATTATTTTGTTAAATACCGTTTCCGGTATACTACAAGTGGGTTTGAGCGGTATAGTATGGCATATTGCCCATCCGAAAATAGATAATGGGTAACATAGGATAGGAAGAGAGCTATCTAGAAAAAGCAATTAAATAGGTATTTTTTACCTTAACCTTAAATTTAAATTACAAATTAAATTATATTGAAGAACAGTGGATATTTAAATAAACTTTAAATGGTTTTGGCTTAAGTTCATTTTTTTATTTCTAAAAACCTTTTTTAGAATGACCCCTAAAAACCTTTTTTAGAAAGAAAAATTATTTAACAAATTCATGCGGACGTTTCCCAAGGAAACAAGAAAAATTAGCGCCAACAGAAAGTAATGCTGCATTGTCTGAATCGTTACATCCTTCATCACCATTCTTTGCATCTATTTACGTTGCGTTAAGGTCATTGTTAACATCATCTATATAACAAGCTAATTTTGTAAATAAGAATACTAGGAGTATTCAATCAATATTAATTTGGTTAGACGGAGTCCACACAAAAACCAAAGTAGTTCTTCACTGATCTCTCTGTTCTAAAATTATTTTTCTGTTTAAAAAATTTTTTCATATATAAGAAAATAAGCTAAGACCAATATCAATTTCAATTAATTTATTTATTGAAGAACTTTTGGCAATAATGCTTGGTCAAATTTTCCCCTCAGCAAATATAAGAATGAGCCTTAAAATATTGGCTTAATGATTTTCTTAACCATCAGAACGTTGTTTTTAGCTTTCGAAAGCACAGAAAATAATGAATCTTCCATCAACCAGAACCTGGAATGTAAATAAAAGTGTTTCGCTAAGACAGAAAAAAGGCAAAGTAGATCGATGACTTGGCTGGTTATAATCATCTCGTAGTATTAGTGCTGTAGGCGGACTTATAACAACATTCTTTAAAGTTTGCTGAAAAAAACACATGCCACTACATATGAATGTTGCTCAGCATGGCATTTGCCAGGTTAGATTCTGTTTCCAATTTTAATATAAGCTTGGTTATATGTTATTTTTTTGTAGTGGATAAGAACTTTAGTAGGTTTTTTCCTTGTAAAATTTTTTTAAAAACTCAACAAAAAACCCGTCCGTAGTAAATAAATAAAAAAAAAGTTGTATAAAATAATTAACTTGTAATAAAGGAAAAAAAAACACGTATACATTGTACATATGTGCATGTGCATACTGTTGTTATATATATGTTGTGTGGTAAAATAAAAGCAAACGCATACCACTTTGCATAAAACCTACAACCGAATCAGCAAGAACATCACCATTAACAACATTTACCAATCCTAATAAAACAATGACCCTGATGACAAACCGATACAAAACCTGCAGCTGATTTGATAATTAAACATGAACATAATTTTATGTAATAAATGTCATTGAGTCACAATTTTTGTTTATAATTGATTTTATACATAATTCATACATACGCTTTACATGACACAGCTTAGGAGAGTAATGTTTGGTTTTTTCGTCTTTCGTATAAACTGATGATACACTACCGTAGAGATTTTTCAGCTTCATTGTTGTTGTCTTCACTTTAACAAAATAATTTTATAAAACAAGAAGAACAAAAACAAATAACAAAATTACATCTAATTACTTTGCAGTTATTTATATTAATTTGTAGCTATTTGTACAATAATGTATTCCCAATCACATGGCATGTACAGTTGTGGCTTTATTTTTCATTTAACCAAGTAAGTAATTCATTCACAATTAGTATGTTAATAAAAAGCAATAAAAAGAATTAATACTTGATAAACTTTAATACAATCGTAGAAAACTGAGAAATGAAGTCATTATGATTAACTCTCTAGTTATTCCGTGTACTTCACAAAATAAACAGAGTACAACTTTAGCAAACGTTAACACGAATACAGGCTTAATAAAACGGACCTTAAGCCTCGTACTCTGGTCGATTTTATGGAAATTGTTGGCAATATTTATTATTCTAAGCGAAAAATTTTGTATTTAAAATATGTGATTTGCGTTGATATTTTAAACAAAAAAGAAAAGCAGCTGTCCTTAATTTTTTCTTTTGGATTATTTTACTTTTTTTATTTATATCGATCCGCTTATTATCTACTACCAACACGGCTTTATATAAACAACGATTTTCTGAAATTCAAGAGAAGTTATATGATCATCTTTTTCTTTACACTGATGGCTCTATGGAGTTGTTGACAACGGACAAGCCATATTAAATGCTATTCTACCCGAATTTAGTACAAACTTCACCGCTGAGTTAATAGCTATACATGAAACAACTCAATAGCTAAAACACAAAAGAGGAAAGTTTTTCATATGTACGGATTCAATTTCTTCATTTTACGCAATACAAAACTTAAACAACGATGAACTGTATCCCCACATAATAAGACAAACTATAATAGAAAGACAGCCCAATATTAAGCTTTTATAGGTGCCAGGTCACTCTGGGATAATAGGTAACATTGCTGCTGATGAATGTGCAAAAACAGCACTGAAATCCCCCTCATATCAACACAAAACTTTTCGTTTGGGGATATTAAAAAATTCCTGAAAGAAAAATCTCGTGTGATAAAAAAGTATAATTGGAATTTCACTACTGAATGGTATAGAAGTAGTAATTTCAAAAAAGCAACTGCATATAATATTTTCAAAGGCTCTGACCATAGTACTCTTTGAAAAAAAGACCAGACAAAAATTATTCGTCTAAGTCTTGGCCATACTTTCTTAACCCATTCACATATACTGGATAACAATTTATCAAAACATTATAGCTTTTGCGGATTCTGTCCTATCGGCATTAAACATTTACTTTATGATTGCTCTCACATAATAACTTCAAGACCAATATTCTTAGTAGGTAAAACATTTTCCAATTAATTAGCTCTCCAATTACCAAAGACAATAGTAAAACAATAATCGATTTCTTAAAACAGGCTAACCTTTACAATTCCATTTAAAATTTTTATCTATTTTGCTTTTCTTCCTTATCATTTAGCTTAAGACCTTTGTTGTCACAGCTTATACTTATCATTATTATTATACTAATAATTCATTATAAGTATAATTTGCTATTATTATTTAGATATTTGTTGATATATTCATAAATTTGTGAAAATGTATTTTAGGACAAATTTGTATTGAAAATTTGTCATAAAACACATTTCAAAATTATTTTATTTTTTATGATTATGTTAGTTAAATTTATTAGTAGCTCCCAATTAATTTTACCACAAAGAATGGAAAGGTGGTCAACGGTTGTTTGTTTGCTGCAAACACACACCAAGTTCTCCTTTTAAGTTTTTTATAAATGCTGCTTTTTAAAATCCATTTAAATTGAAAGCGTTCACGTAGCAAACAAGGGTATTTCCCTATATTGGCTCTAAAAATGAGTGCCGCTAGATAAATAAAACTTGGCAGGAAAATCTGCTATGGTCATAGGCTGTTAAAACTAGAAAACAAGAAAAATTGCACCAAAGAGAAAAAACTTCCCCTGAGAAGAACTAACCGTACGTCTGAAAAATCCAATTTTTTTTAATTTAGCCTTCAGAATCTCTTGCGTCCAACTCAACTTCTAAAATACCGTTTAACATCACCCTTTTTGTAGGTAGTGAAATGAATTATTGTTTGAAAAAAAAAGAATGTAATTATTAAATGAAATGGAATACTAACGCCTTTAAACCATTGAATCTAAATTATGTGGGCAGGGGAAGGTACCCAACCCCCAAAAAACGTCCCTAAAAATATTCATTATTAAGCTTTTTAATTCCTTACCAATAATCGCCTCTCAAGAATATTATAAAAAATTATTTTTGTAATTTGTTACTTTATAGTACATATTTTAT
Source organism: Gymnosoma rotundatum (assembly GCA_916610165.2). NCBI lineage: Eukaryota > Metazoa > Arthropoda > Insecta > Diptera > Tachinidae > Gymnosoma > Gymnosoma rotundatum. The sequence continues at coordinate 54,338,047 of OU744336.1, forward strand.
TTAGCTGAAAATAATTAATATATCCATAGTAATAACTTATTTATGATTGTAACGGTCATGGTCATTCTTCGTCTGACTCTCTAAAGACCTCTTCGGAATCTGAATACACTTCAGGATTGGGACTTATACTAGTAAATAGTGGGTTAGGTGCAAAAACGAACAACGGTTTTTTTTCTGCAGTACAAAAGTAGAGATTGTAAATTTTCTAGAAATATATAACATTTTTAGGATACGAGGGATCTCACTTTCAAAAAACCTTTTTATTTTTTATTTTACAAAAAATTTAACAAAAAAAAAATAATTTTTTTTTTAATTTCAAACGAAATTTTTTATCATAAAAATTTAAAAAAAAATTTTTCTAAAAATACACAGAAAAAAATCAATACAAACCTTTTATTCGTTTAAACAAAAAAAATATATTGCAAACCTCTCAACAACTTATAAAGCCAATAAAAAATTATGCGATTTATCCAACTTGCCTGACTTTGACAGTGTCTCAAAACGACAAATATCAAGCAAAAGCCTTGAAAATTCTTTACATGGTACAAAATTTTTTTCTCAAAATTATGTTTTTTAATGTCCAGCTAGATTGGTCAAATACCCCTAAGTACATAATTTTATTTTTAAGAAGGCAAAAATGTATGGCTACAAAATACTTAAAGAAAAAAAAAATAAAATGGAGTTTAAAAAAATTGTTTTCTTAAACGTAAATCGAAACACTCACTTGAAAGAAATATTAAAAGATAGTTCGTTTCAGTTTTAAAAAATATGAGTGCATTTGTAACAAAGTGTGAATGTATTAAAACTTGATATGTAAGACTTGCTCGTGTGACCTCCAAGTAATGCGGATTATTTTAAGGCTTTGAGTAAATGTAAGAGTGCTATATTCGGCTATGCCAAATCTACCCTTTACCATCTATGTAAATCAAGTTTAATGAAGTAACTGCAATCAAAAAAGTAAATATAGGGGTGACAGAGAATTAAAAAAAAAATTGGTAGTGCATATATATAATTTTACATAAAAATGATATCGGCTCTTAATGTGTTAAGCAGTTCTAAAAAATTTTAGTGTTTCCTTAAAGATGTCTTCAAAAGTTTTAAAGTGATACCCATATCGATATTTATAAAAATTTGAAAATTTCAGAGCCCATTACCTCGGAAGCCAATTTTTCACTGAATGTTTCTTTCTTATTTTTTAATTCTCTATCTATATTTATTTTTTTGATTGGAGTTATATTTTTGTGCCAAGTGATATGAAAATATTAGAGGTAGGCGTGGTGTTTTGCCTGCTGCCTCAAAGGACATGGACCGATCATGCTGATTTCCTTATTTCGACACTATATTTGATTGATTGACATTTTTATTTTTTTTGTGAAACCGGACAGACGGATATACACATTTTTTATGTTCGTAGTTCGACAGCTTTTTGCCCGAAAAACTGAACAGAATACCAGGCTTAACTGTAATCATAATTGTCAGCTGGGTTGTGTGCTTTTTTTATATCAATTTATTTAAACAGGTGTGTGTAAAATATAAGTACATTATGAACTACTTCAACTAATATTCTCCCCATATAAAAATGTCCAGGATTGGAAAATAAAGTTGCCCGCATTTGCATCGCTCCACAAAATTTATATATTTTAATAATTTCCTCCGTAAATGTGTGCTTGTGTTTAAATATAGATGCAAGTTTAAATATAACACGTACACTTAACGCTGAACATTTATGTACATTAACTTTTACGTCCAATTGAATATAATGTTTATGTTGATAATTTATTTTAAAATAATTTTTAATGCACCACTAATTGGCAGCTAATGTTTTCTAGTAGTTACATGACAATACTTAGCCTTTTGGCATTTGCCAATTAAATATGTTTTTCTTTTGACTTTTTGTTTTTATTGTTTTTGTGCAGTGTACAGTACGAAAATTATTTCTAATGTATGCCCGTTTGTAGGTAAATTGTGTTTTTAGTGCACAGTAGCGTATGTGATTGTTATTTCAATTAATATTTATTCCAATGGGCAATTTTCATAAATATTCAGTAGATGTTAATGTTAATATATTGATATGATAATGATGATATTTTATGTTTTATCATGTAGACTTTTGTATAGAGACGTGTCGCCTAAGGTGACTGTTCTTGCTTTTTCTCAGTATTACCATCAACAGACGGTTATGTCTGATTATGTATGTATGCTAGAGATTATTTTAATTTCATTAACTTGTTTTATTTAATATTGTTTGGTCTATTGTTTTTTTTTTCGTTGGCCTCTTTTGCTTCTTCTAAATTTGTAATAACAAAAGCAAAATAGACATGATAATTTAAACAAATATTTACATTTCAATTTATATTTTAGAAAAACAATTTCAGGATCCACAATAAATGAAAAAATAATAAAATACAACAGTGTTATAATTAATTATTTTGCTTATGTTTTAAGTGTTTTGTTACCATTGTAAGTAAACACTGAAGGTGTAACTTAAAATGTAAGAGATTACTGATTAATAATGCTCTAATTCTGCTGAATAACTTTAGACTTTTATATTACGTTGCAATAAAATATTTATGAATTAAACAAAAATAGGCCCTAAAAACAGGCCCTTCATAATTTGTACTCTTTTCTACGATATTACAGAATTTACGCTTTTAAAATAAATATTCCTAACATAGCAAAATGTTTTTCCTTATAACGAAAAAATAACTAAAACATACCGCAATATTGCATATTTTATTTAAAATTATTAACAATTTTCATGTGTTTTAGATACAGAAGCCTAATGAATGTGAACGAACTCTATAAAATATATTAGTCAATACTTAAAAATATACATATGTGTGTCACATGTAAAGTTGTTGATGAAAAATTTACAAAACAAGCTTATTGTGAAAATTTTTTTTTAATATTAAGATGTAAGTAAGTATATGTGAGAGTATAAATAAAATGGATTTTTTCAACATGCAATTGTCAAACTTCCATAATTCATAAATACCAGCTTTTTGTTTAGTTTTTTGCCAATTATAATTTTAAACAAGCTCAAGCATAAAAACAATAAAATAAACCCAACTTTAATAAATATTTGGTATGAAATTAATTTTTTTAACAGACAAATTAACAAAATAAAATTAACACAGAGATACCATATTTCCACAGCTAGAGATTAAACTCCAGGAAAAATATGTGAAAAGTTGAGAAAGAAAATTTGCTGTGTCACAAATTCATAAATACTATATTATAATATACCCTTCACCATCTATACAAATCCAGTTCAGTAAAGTAATTCCCACCAAAAAAAGCAAATATTGGGGTAACAGAGAATTAAAAATTAAAAAAAATTTTGGTACTGCATATCTGTAATTTTACATAAAAATTCTATCAGCACTTAATGGGTTTAGCATTTTTCAAAAATTGTATTATTTCCTTAAAGATCTCTTCAAAAGATTTTGTACGATATCCATATTAACATCCTACAAAATACTGTATACAAGCGTACTTTTCTCTTAAGAGTTTAGAGGCCCCAACAGGGGAAAATATGTACGAACGCCACATTTATCACTTAATGTTTTTTCTTTCTAATTTTTAATTCTCTATTGCCCCATATATTTGATTTTTGATTAAAGTTACTTTACTAAACTAGATTTTTTTTAAATTGAGATGGAAGAATTAGAGGCAGGCGTAGTGCTTTGGACGGTGCATCGAATGAATGATTGATCTTGCTGACTTTCGATTGGCGTATTTTTTTTTTTTTTTTTAGCTTATTTATTTACTTGGCAAAGTTTATTTAAACTCGAAAATGGCTGGGCAAACAGGCATCATTTAATCGACTTCGCTATGCATAGCAATGCATATTTATATATGTAGATACTTTATGGGTTCGGAAATGGATATTGTAGAAATTACACACGGAACTACAAACTTAGATATATCCTATGGCGAAGGTTATATATCCTATAGATAAAGAATTTGTATGCTTTTTAATTCTACATTGCTTTAAATTTCTTTTTATGTAGCTAACAGCAACAACAGTAAACAGTTTCTCTGTTATTTAAATCATTTCGTTTTCTCGTTTTTTTTATAAGAGGGGAAAATTAACGTTGGAAATAGTGACCTTGCGACACCAATGACGGGCTGGTTTTTTTTGGGTTAATATGCTTCTTTTGCATCGATATGTTTAAAAGACGCCAGCTTCATGGCAAACCGTGCTTGGGAAAATGATATTTTGTGGCCTTTTTTAAATTGTTGTAGTTTTTTCAGCATGTTGTAATTGTTGTATTAATTTTGTTTATATATAAGGGATATCCGTTGAGGCCCAGAGGTGCTATGGATTAACAAGAAATAACATTGAAAAAAGAAGAATAATTACGTTAAATTTCTGTAAAATTTAAGAAAAGGCTGCTAAAAATCTGAACATGCTTTTAATAATAAAATTATTTTAAATTTACGATCACACTGCAGAAACTCTAAAGCATGAACTGCCTCACGAAAGAAATTGCTCAGTAAGAAAACTAAAATAAAACATACATTTTTGCAAGTTCTGTTGATGTTTACTAAAAGTGCAATTGTCTTTTGCTTATGAGTACGATAATTGCTTTGGCTTTCTTATTAATTAATGTGTAAGACCAAAAATTATTTTTGTTTTATAACACTTCCTACCAGTCCCACGATATCGCAAGACATCGTTCGTTCACGCAATAACATACAAAACAAAAACAAATTCTAAAAAATTGTTTGTGTTTTACATGTAATTACGCGAACGAACGATAGCTTGCGATATCGTGGGACTGTTTTATGTCAGCACATCTAATAAGTAAAATTGTATTATATAATAAATCGTAAAGTTAGTATTTGTGAATTATTTGTCAACATAAAGAAAAAATTATATAGATAATTGTGTACTAATCTTTTAAATATAAAATTCTAAAAATGTGCTGTTAACATCTTTACAAGGAATGTTTCAATACTTTTTTTTTGTGTTTACAGTAAACTGCCAACTTTCTTTCCTTTGTGCATTCATTCATTTAATATTTATAAAACTTTGTCTACTTGAGTGCATATAAAAATAAACAACCAAAAGATGATAAAAGAAATTTCTAGGGATAACGAATTTATAAATCCCTCACTCGTATTTTAAAAATAAATTAAAATAAGACGAAAAATATAGAAATAAAGTGCTTGGCAAGAACGCTTTTTCATTACGGTACCGCTGAAAGTGAATTTTTAAGAGCGAGATGATTCAAACCAATAACGGTATATAAATAAACATAGGACAACAAAAAACTTATTTTATTTAGGAAATAAATTTAAATTAAAGTTTGTGTATTGTTGTGAAAATAAGCTTGAGAATCTTAAGCAATAAAGCTGCAGATGTCTCAGGGAAAAAAATAAGTTAATAAGCAAATTTTGAGCAGTTGCATTGGTTGTTTTATGCTGTGTCTAATGTATTTGTTTTTGAGTTCAAATCCTAACACAGTTGAAACAAAAACTTTTTGTTTAATAGCCCCGATACTGGCATTTAAAGAAGTAAAAAATCTTAACACTACCTAATTTTGGGGAATTACCTAGAAGCCCTTCTTTACTCTAGGGCGCCGAATGTTCGCAACTCCACTCAGAAATACATCTGCTTCGCCTCTGTCATTAAGTCATCTTCAGCGGTTCATAAAATAATGAATTGTTTCCAAAATAATTTATCTCAAACCACAGTGCCGCGGTAAATAAAATGTAGAGAAAAAAGAAATTGTGGTTGCACTGTAACTAAGCTCTAGTTACAAAAGAAACTTATACGTGGCAGTGCTGGCTCTGTTGGTTAAAAGAGCCTGGTTTGAGTTCAAGAAGCATATTTGCTAAAACAAGATAGCGAATAGTTCGAATGTTTCCGGGTTTACAAAAAATTATACAGTGGATGGATGATAAGTTTGTTGAAGCCTTTGTCCCAGATTAAGAAATACCTGAAAATTTGAACCTGAACCCATTCATTTATAGAATGTTAATAATTTAGGCGGCATTGTCTTTTCAATATTATAGCTTCTCTTTATTAAATTATATTACTCAATTGAGGAAAACAAGGATTTTTATTTTCACAAATCAAGTAAAAGGTAAAAAGACTTATTTGCCCAGTAATCTTATAAAAGCCTAGTAGGAACAATGCGGATTATCCGTGTACTTATTTGGGACCAGTAATGCGATTCACTAACTTTTAACGATTGGACAATCGTTATATTTGTCGACATTATTTGTTGTTTGCAGTAAAGATTAAGTGATTCACTAACTTCAGCGTAATGATGTCAATTTACACACATGAATACGTATTTTTTTAATTTGCTTGCATGGAATATTACAATAAGAAAAGCATTATAATTGTTCGGTTGTTGAGTTGCAATAACCTCTACTTAAATACGGTCAAGACATATGTTTATGCGCATTTATTTTTTAACAAGAAATGTATTTTAAAATAAATTTTAAAATTGCGTATACGAGGGCTGCTCTATATATTTCTGGCCTAATAGTGAAAATGCGAATATTTATAATCAAAAATAGTTTTATTGTTTTTCAAAGTATTCACCAGCATGAGCATGCGCTCAAACCAGTTGTCGAAGCACTTTTTCCACTCCAATTGAGACACCTCTAAAACATGGTTTTTGAACACTTCAACAGCTTCTTCTGGAGACGAAAATCGTTGACCACGCATTTTTTTCTGGCTGTGCGGAAGCAAGAAAAAGTCATTAGGTGCCAAGTCAGCCCTGACCCATTAATTCGACGTTTTGGCCGGTCAAAAACGCTCTGGTTTGAGCCGATGTGTGAGAGCTCGCATTGTCATGGTGAACAATGATTCGTCTTCTCTTTTTGTTTTTTCGAATTTCTCCGATTACTTCAGGCAAACAAATTGTAGTGTACCACTCAGAGGTGACCGTCCTACGTTGCTCAAGCTGAACAGTCGCTACATGACCAGTTTTGCCGAAGAAACAGGCGACCATTTGCTTCGAATTGCTTCTTCCACGAACAACTTTCGTTGGATTTTGCTCGTCTTTGAAGACCCACACGGTCGATTGTTGTTTGGTTTCGGGCTCATACGTATAGATCCATGATTCGTCACCTGTGACGATGTTATAAACGTCTTTTGAAGCACCGCAATCGTATTTTTGCAACATTTTTTTGCACCAATCGACACGAGCCTTGTTTTGAGCGACTTTTAAATTGTGCGGGATCCAACGAGAACAAACCTTTTTTACGGCCAGATCTTCATGCAGTATCGAATGTATGCTGGTGGAAGAAATGTCCAAGGATGTCTCTATCTCTCGGTATGTCGCATGTCGATCTTGCATTATGAGTTCACGCACGGCATCAATGTTCTCTGGCACAACGGCCGGTTTTGGACGACCTTCACGCAATTCGTCTTTGAGCGAGCTTCGGCCACGATTAAATTCATTATACCAATTTTTCCCAGTGCTATAGGATGGTGCTTTATCGCTTACAAAGATTTAAGTTCATCAATGCACTCTTGTCGTGATAATCCACGTCGAAAGTTGTGAAAACGATGGCACGAAAATGTTCACGAGTTAATTCCATTTTTTTCTCTATTAATTTTTTCAAGTCACTGTAAACAACACAAATAATGGTCGTACGTCAAAACGTTTTGAGTACGATTATGCTTAAAAATGACAAACTTTCCAATGGAAATGTCAGGTTGCACTTGGCAGCACTCAGTGTTGCCAGGCCAGAAATATATATAGTAGCATTTTTAATTTAAATAAAATGAAAACAACTTGTAATTAATTTTTCGTTCGAATATATGTATGTGCTCTGTGTTTATGTTTATATGTATGCATAAATGTGCATAAATACATGTTGTATGTCGTTTATTCTGTAGACCGATCTAACAACGCAAAAATTATTGTCGATTTCTTAACGATAAGCAATTTGTGAACTATATCAGCTGGTTTTTAGTAACAACGAATATTTTTAAAAGTATTACTCAATATAACAATTGACAATTTTGTTTTCAAGTCGATTTAACCAACCGATAATCGTTAGAAAAGAGTAGTGACTTTCGGTTACTGTTAATTTTATAACAAAAATCTGATATATAAACCTTGAATGTTGCAAAATTTCTGACAAACTAATTAGATATAACAGATTCCTAAAATAAACAGATTCTTTTAAAATTTCAACTGCCAGTAAGTGGACGAAAAAATATTTGCTATAACAATGTTCAAGAGTCAGTAAGAATGCTGATATACACAAACAAACAAACACAAAATGATGATTTCATAAAACTTTAGTAATAATGATCACAATGACGATGCCTGTTTAGTTTAAAAAGTATCTCAATCATTGTTCAAATACCAGAACTTAGGAGAAATTTACTATTGGATTGTTGCAGTTTCTTTACATCATATAGATGCTTGTTTGAGTGTAATGGATTTCTTAAAAAAAAATTTTTATAATTTGTTGTATGTTTTCGTATCTATGAGTATTTATGTATGTGTTTTCTTGCAAACTACTTGAAAGATGTCTAAGAGTTCTTAAAGTTGTGCTAATGAAAAAAGTTTTCGTCAAAAACATTTACGAACGTTTCCGTTTTTTTTCTTTCTTTCTTTTTTGTATTTTTCATTACTTTGTTCATTTATTCAGAAATATACCAATAGGAAATCGTATATTTTTTGTAACTTTAAGTTTTGATACATGTTTTATATTGCTTATAAGCAACAGTTTTATTACGGCCTTAAGTAAAAAAAAAACCAAACTTTTCAAATTTACCAATAGAAAAAAATTTCAAAAAGTTAAAACAAAGGAAAATCTCCCGTTAATTTTTTCTTCTTTAATCGATTGAAATTTGTTTGCCTGCTGTCATCACGCTTTGACATGATGAGGTAGATGGGGTAGATATACCAGCAATGTCTAAGCCCATTTGAACAAAATAAGACATCTCGTTTAAAACGTTAAGTAGATGCATTAACTTTAAAAGAAAATTATAAAGATTATGATAGGGCTTTGATTGACCATCGAGTTTTGTCACAATAGAGAAAAGAAACACTGGTAAACTTGACCCTATAGTTAATGTAAGGACTCCTTTAACTATAAAATTCTTAATAAATTTACTTTATTCGTGCTTGATTCCTTCAAATATAAATATTTCATGAAATATTTATATTTGAAGGAATCAAGCACGAATAAAGTAAATATATTAAATTTTAAAAGATTCCGAATAATAAATTGTCATTTTGATATAAAATTCTTAGTTGAAATATAAAACTCCAATTTTACAAACGAAATAAACAAATAATAAAAGGGATTTCACTAAGTCAAATATTATCCCTAAAGAAAATATGATATGAATAAGATGATATGATAAGATAAGATATGAATACCGGAAATATGATACTGTCAAACATTTATATCAAATTTTTAACCAATAATCAAAAAAACTTGTTAATTGATGTGTTCTATAACGAATTTGCAATTAGTAGGGTTGAACTCTCGAATTAAATTGAGATGCAACAACTTATTAGATGGTGGTAAGACAACAAAAATTTTCCATAATATAAAAGGTTTTAAAAAAATTTCTTTCGTGCTATTTTCTATTATCTGGATTAATTAATAAATTAACCGATACTTATTATTCAGGGTGAAAGAACGTCTCCATGCCCATTTCGCTACCGCTTACGTGGCTCTTCAGGAAACTTCTCACAAACATTTTAAATAAACTTAAGGTTATTGGCTAAACAATTAAGTAAAGACAAAAATCAAAGTTTAAGCAAAAACAACAATAATCAACTATGATTTTCTTTTTCTTTTATCCAGTGTATACGGCTGACTTTTTTTCGGCTCTTTTTTACAGTTGAAAGATAATGAAAAATGAAATATCACAAAACACTACGATAATTTATTTCTATGCACAGGAACTTTGCAAATTATTAAATTAAATTAAATTTTTTCATTAGATTACTAAATTTTCAAAAAAAATCTTTATTCGTTATTTCACCCTCAATAATCAATATCGGCGATTTAATTGATTAATTGGTATAATAGAAAATAGCACAAAATAAAGATTTTTTTTTTTTGAAAATTTAGTGATTTTATAAAAAAAAATCCAGTTTTTAATTTAATACTGGGTTTTATATTTTTATTAAAAATAAGAGGTTTAATAACTTTGACGAATAAAGAGATAGTTTATTAATATTACAATTGTGATGATATTTTTTAACTGATATTAGCTGTGCTAAGTATGGTAATAATGGCTAATAATTACTTGAAAGATAGACCAAAGTATTTAGTTCAATATTTTTTAATCACATAACTGTACGGTTCGCTTCAGTTAGTTTTTAATTAATAACCTCTTTATAAGGCCCAATGTAATAATTCCGAAACAAAATGAAATAATTCTCAACGGAAAAAAAAATTTAAATTAAAAGCCAATTCGAAAAGTGAAACAAAACTCAAAGAAGAAGCCAAAAAAAAAAGAAAAATTCCAAAGAAAATTCCAAAATAAAGTTAAGTAACTCCTATGGCCGGAATTCAGGATTTATTTCTCTAATATAAAAATGTCTGCATTGGGTGCCTTTGTCCAGGTTTCGCAATTTACTTATCCATGTTATTTTGTACATATTTTTCATTAGCATTTTTCTATGTTAGCCTTATATCAGCTCAGTTTGCTCTATAGTTATATGATATGCCAATGAAAGGGAAACATATCTTTTTTCTTAAAATCTGCAAACATTTTGGCTCTTGATGCACAAATATTAGGCAGTTAGTAAAAATGATGTTCTTATTTTTAATTTTTTTCCAATCAGGGTTTGAGCCGTGGATATAATAAATGGATATAATAAAGATATAATAAAAATTGAATTATTTTCGGCTCTGAAAATGATGTTCAATAGAGCGTAGAAGAGAGAATCCTTGTGCCCGGAAAAAGCCCTACTATGTAGAGAAGCTATTTTATATTCAAGATTCATGTTTGTTTTTATTAGTTTTATAAGTTCGATCTACCCTTTTACAAGGACTAAACTTTTTCACTTCTTTCTAAATTATATACTAAGGTAAATGAGATAACTTCCATAAAAAAAAAATAACCCTAAACAAAAAAGGCAATAATTCCCAGCCATTTATGAAATATTTTCCAAACAAAAATGAAATAATTTCCAAACGAAAATAAATTAACTGACAACCAAGATATGGATTTACATCTATTAACAGAAAAGTGGCTGGGAGTCATTTCAAACTGAAAGAAGTGTCAATTTTTATAGAATAAAATGGGTGCTATTTCATGTATGACTGATTTCAAAGTACACCACTACTTTTAATGCATTTGTTTGTCAATTTCCATAGTTGTGCAGTACATCGTCTTATTTTTCGTGGCCTCAAGGTACTTCTAACTTAATTATTTGTTTTTGTGTATTAATTGTTGGTTTGTTCTTTTTTTCATAGTTGATTAACTCAGGGTTTTTCGTCACCCTCTTGGCATGTATTCCATCACGTGAAGTAATTAATTCTAGCAGATGGTACATTCTTTTGTTACGATGATTGGATAACTAAGCACTAGAATATTTCCAAAGATTTTATTATAAAGGGTCATCCAAATATGACGCCTAGATGTCAGCACTATATAATTTTTACACGTGACAACTTTTCAAATGACATAAGCCGTTTTGTTTTATTAGAAGGTAGTACAGTTTTTACCATGGACAGGTACACATTGCAACAACGCGTTTACATCATTCTCAGTTATTATGAAAATGGGCGTTCTTTGAAAAATACCCAAAGCAAAATTTTGTTTAGTGACGAAGCTCATTTCAGAATGGATGGATTCGTCAATAAGCAAAATTGTCGTATCTGGGGTGATGAAAATCCTCATGTTATTCATGAAAAATCTCTACACCCACAAAAAGTTACTGTTTGGTGTGCATTTTGGCCAAATGGAATCATTGGGCCATTTTTCTTCGAAGATGATGCTGGAAATGCTGTTACTGTGAATGCTGAGCGATTCCAATCAATATTGAGAGACTTTTTATGGACACAGTTGAATCATATTGATAGGTATGACGTCTATTTCCAGCAAGACGGTGCTACATGTCACACAACTCAAAAAAACATTACGCTTTTGCGATCAAAATTTCCTCAACGTGTAATTTCACGAAATGCAGATTTCAATTGGTCATGTGATCTAACACCATACGATTTTTTTTTTGCGGTTTTTTGAAAAGACGAGTGTATGCTAACAAGCCAAAAACAATTAATGATCTAAAGAACAACATTCAAGTTGCAATTCGTTAAATAACACCAGCAACATGTCGGAAAGTCATTGAAAATTTCGATATTCGGATTGATGTCTGCAGACGCCGTCATGGTGGACATTTGAATGATATTCTATTCCACTTATAATTGTAATGAATCATACTTTTAATAAAAAAAAACAGCTTGAAAAAATTGCAAATAGTTTGTGTTTTATTTCAAAAAAACATGTAGGCGCGTTTTTTGGATGACCCTTTATAACACACTGAATTTATTATCGGACAATAAATAAGAAAGAAAATCAAAATTAACATTTTATTTACTAATTCTGGCAAAAAACCCGACTGATTTCATAAGTCTGTCTATTGATAGCAGTCAACATTTTGTCCAATTTGCAAGTGTTTGTCTGTAAAAGTTCAACATTTAGGCCCATATAGGTAAATTTACATCACCTATGGGAGCACCTTTTAATTTTTTGATGTATTTTTGTATTTATTTTTTGCCATTGGGAGATATGCAATTTTTCTAATTTTAAAGTGGTTCGTTTTACGGTTCACAATGCACGTAAAGAACATGAACGTTGTATGGCGACACCCTTTATTTTTTAAAGATTATGAAACGTTTTAAACACACAACCAATCTGTAAGCATTATATTTCAAATTAAAATTAAATTATCAAAAACAATTTAGAAATGACTGAGTTATGGAGGCACAAATATAAAAAAGCAACATCTAGTCGAATTAATAACCTCCTCTTTTTTTGAAGTCGGTTAAAAATAAAAGAAATTTTGTTTTAAGAAGTAACTTATTTTAGAATTGCTGCTCGAAATAAAATGCAAAACCGGGGTTATTTAAGGACACAATAACACGATCCATATCTGCATGGAGTAGATGGAGTTCAACACTATTGTTTAAGAGAGAAAGAAATCGTCTAGTTGCAAATTTTGTAAGTACGACTGGAGTTTCTTACCTTGTAGATATAAGGGCAATAATATTGAAAGCTTTAAAATAGTGGAATATTAAAAAAACAGAAATAAAAAAATAATAATAAAAACAAGATGGATAACTCAAAAAAATAGTTTCTATAAATAAACTCGCTTATGCATTTTCAATCTGTGTTTTCTTCGTATTGGGTCTTAATTACCAAACGTTCTCACAACTTGAAATATCTCCGGCCATTTTAAGACCATTCGCAACGTTAATTGTTTTTACAATGAATGAAGAATTTTGCTATTTCTTTTTTTATTTTTTACTTTAGTTTATATTTAATTTCGAAAGGAATTAAAGTCTTGCTGATTTGCCCGGAAATGGCTGAGTGAATATGCTCATCTCATAACAAACAATGATAAGTAGTATGTGTATAATACTTTCATAAGTATGTGTGTAGCCATCTGTTTGTTAAAGTAACTAAATGAGTAAATGTTCTCTATAAGACTAGATAAGTTTAGTAATGAGTGTTTGGCGCCAAACTAAATTGTAAATGAACTTCCGTCTGGTGTTTCAGTTTAAAGAGATTTTGAAATGAGTAAAGTGCTTAATCACTAAATGATATGAAGAATAAAAATATATATATGCTTTTAAATTAGATTTGTATGTAGTAAGTATTCATTCGAAAATTTCTGATAAAATTCCAAATAATCTTCTAGTAATTAAAAAGAACTAAAAATATAAAATAATGGTAATCTACTTCTACACTGAACTTTAACTTTTTATTTTTGTGTTTTTTTTTTTTGAAGAGAAGTTTTTAATTATGTTGAAAGGCCAAATTTTTAAATGTATGTAACCATATGATTATAAGCTGTTTAATATTATGTGTAAAGAATGGAAAAATATTTTTGCATCCAAATCCTTAAAATTTCAACATTAATATTTTAGGTTTTACACAATAGAAATATTTTTTATTGCTATAAGATTAAAGTGTTTAGTAAAATATTTACTCTAATATTAAATTTTATTCTTTCTGCAAGGAATTTATATATTTTTAATATTTTTTAGTTTAAAGAAAACTCAAAAATAAAGAAGTCATAAGCAATTCAAGCGATAGGAAGAAAAATAGAGGTTTTTTATTTACAAATTTTGTACCATTTCATTACAATCTATTGATTACACTACTTTTTTTTTACAGTATTGAATTTAAGAACACACTTTTTCAAATTTTCATCATCAAACGCAGTCATGGTCGGAGTCTTAAAAAATATTTTTTTTTTTTGCTTTCACTCTGCGGTTATAAAAAGAGAGAAAATTGCATTTAAACAACTGTAAATGTAAAAGCTTATAATAAATTAGAAAAAGCAAGGATTTCCTTTAAGTATACAAACCAATTACGGCGTCTGTATACAGTGTCTTGCATAATTGTTCTTTAGAAATTCCAAGTACTGAAAAAATACAGAAATAAATCGCACAATATTTAAACTCACATAGTAATCATTTAATGGGTTGAATAGTCGATTAGTGTAGAGAAGGCATAATAAAGTATTTGATAAAATATTTTTTTTTATATTTTAATTATTTATTTCAAATGAATAGAAATTATTTTTTTATTTTCTAAAAATCTTTTTTAGAAAGAAAATTTATTTTACAAATGTATGCGGACGTTTTCCAAAGAAAACAAGAGAAATTATACGCTAGCAGAATGAAATGCTGCACTTTCTAGACCGCTACGACCTTCATCAGCATTATTCGCATCTATCTACCTTAGTTGTGTGTTTTTATAAACATCATCTATTTAACCAACTAACTTTGTAAATAAGAATACGAGAATTTATTTCATTTTATTAATAATCAAAAGCATTTTTAGGCCAAAATGATTGCAAAGCCTTTGAGGAGGAACATTTAATTGCATAATTTACATAATTTATAAATCGAAGCTCACAGGGCCAATGATTTCCTAATTTTGTGCTGAAATTGCTGTGATGGAGCTCATAGACCCAAAATATATATTGAGGATGAAACCAGATTATTCATTCATTGTGTTTAGAATATTGGTATCTGCCTTTAACTTATTAATAACTGTTTCGCTCTATTATCCTTAGACGGATCAAGGATTTTTTTAATGCAACTGGTACAACTAGGCCTACGCAGACCTATATGAGATTAACATGAGAATACGTGTGCGGATGTCCGATATGTATGCGCATATGAGTTTTATGTGAGACAAAATACTTGGCAAACAATTAAAACACATTTTTATATTTTCAAGGCTGAATAGTGTCTTATTTTATTTATATTCCCTTTTCTCTTTATTAAGCACTAGGTCAATTTATTATAGTGTTTGAAAAAACTTAATATTAATATTTTTGTTTCCTGTTTCCTGAAGATGCCACCCAACAGTGTGGCGGAATATTGAAAAAATAAAATATAATAAATCATATTTTTATTTTAAAAACTGACCAGGTGGTTAATAAATTAGATAAGAAAATTATTTTATTTATTATATGCAAGGAGACAAAAGTTAGAATATTGTTGATAAACGGGTTTTTTGCAATACATGCAATGAAATCGATTTCCCTCCTGCTTTATGTGCTATTTGTAGCAAAATGAGCATGATATTCGAGTTGTGAAAGACACGGCGTGGAATAGTTGATTGTCTGTCGGTGGATCTATAGCTACCTCTAAAAAAATGAAAAATGTATATTAAAATAAGAAATTTATGAATCAGGATGTGAAATGTACACCTCTACACCGAATAACGCCATTGCTTGTTTGACGTGTTGAATACCTGGTATAATAGGATTGGTTGCTCTCTGCTCCACGTAAGGGACACACCAGTTTTTTTTCTAATTCCATTAGGAAGACCCATCTTTGGTCGTTTCTATTTTCATGCCCCAAATTATCATGAATGATAAATGAAGTCAGGCCTCCCACGTCCAACATGTAAAAAAACATAGCTAATGGCCATCGATTTGTGCCTAATTTACAAGTGTACCTTTTAACTATCTAATCCATGGTGTCCACTCTGAATTTGTACAAATTATTGTCCAGTACTTAAACTGGCTTTTGCGCTGGCTTCGATGAGTCGACAGCGCTGTTACGATATGCTATCAAGATACGAACAACTATTTTTTCTTTCTGGGCACGTATGAGCAAAGCGCAATGCTACTATGGTTATAACCAAATACTGTACTGAAAATGCATTACGTTTTGGATCCAACATCTTCTTAGGTACGCAGGTATTATTCTTATGCATAATTCCAACATATGACAAACATTTTGTCATCAAAATCATGACAAAATTAATAGAAAAAACAAACTGTTAGCATATATCGTTTGTCTGGAACCGGCTTACTTTTCTATAAATCTTATAAATATATTCTCGCCTTGATTTACTGCACGTGCATTGTTTGTCTCTTTCCTAATGTATATCAGTCGCCCAGTCAGTAATGGCAATTGGCGTCACTCATCCACCAGATTTTTATATCGCATTTGACAGGCTTAGACGGTATATACTAAATGAAACGCGTGCGGCCACAGAAGGGAAATAATTGCTGGCCTATATTTATTTGGGCACCCGGGATATATAGATGCTCTAAATTCTTCATAAATATATTCCAAAAGTCGTCAATGGTAGCTGATTTGCTCTCCAATAGCCGAGCGGGTCTCGTATTGCCATTATCGAAACGAATATGTTGTAAAATTGCTTTGTATCGGTTCAAAGACATCGTTGCCTAATAGATAAGATTTCCAATTTGATATGAATATGCCTGCAAGCAAAGTAAGGCCAAAAAAGGCGTATGTTTTAATTTCCATTGCAGGCTTCCACACTTGCAGTTTCTTATCTGGACGGCATAGTTCTTGTACCTCCCGGTTCGTCTCACGCACAATCATACTTATCATCTCAGGGGATTTTTAATGACCTCGAATCCGTACCAGCACCCATAGGTCTACACCTTGTCTACTCTAAAGAAGTCATGGACGGGTTCGTCTATATTACTCAAAACATTAAAATTATATGCAAATTAATATGCAAAAGGTTTGCACAGACCTGAATAAAATAATTTTTACCATGAAATATGACAGCAGCTGTTCAACCAATTGATCAATTAAATGCCATAAAATTAACAAAACTTAGTTACCGATGTAAGTCACCTATCCAATTGATAGCTGAAGTTGGTTACCTGAATAATTTTTAAAAATTCGCAATCAATACGACCTACAACAAGATTACTCAAACAATATGTTTGGGATGAATTCCCTCAAAGATTCTTAACGAATTCTTGGTCTAAATTAATAAACTGGGACTCCGACCAATACGACAGTGACGATAATATTCCAATAGCCCGCATAATCAAGTTTTTCAAATTACAAGAAACGCTGACAGAAACATTTCCATTAGTGCAGAAATAATCGAAAAATGAAATGGGGACACGTTTGAATACTTAAGTGTGAACATCATAGCGATGACGTAATTTTAGATAGCAGCGCTAAAAATTTTATTGATGCCACAAGAGTAAATCTATCGCTTGAGCCACTGAGAGTGCAAATAATTTTCGTAACAATAATATGACTTTAACCTCATATCAATTCAATTAGAGACAAATTATTTTGGACCACATTTACGCCATGCAATTATTGGATGCAACTTTTTTTTAATTCGGTTTTTAAATTAAAGTGATATGCGCTATTTTAATCAAAAGATAAGCAACAATCACATCCCTTCAAAACTCAGTCCATGCTATATTGCTTACCCCTCCTGCTTCACCACCCAACAAAAGTTTTATGTTAGTTGCATGAAAAATTTCATAGTGTAAAAAGCCTCTTTCTGATATTTTGTATTAATATGAAAAAAGAAGCACATGGGCCAGAACCATTTATATAACCATTATTTGGTCATTAAAATTATCAAAATGTATCACACGCTACACACTGTGAAGTTGAAAAAACTTGTTCTATTTTGCAAATTCTTTTTTTTTCTATTTATTTGGTTGTTGAGGGTTTGCCACAATTTTTATTTTAATTACAAGTTAAATGAGGCCAGCGGCTGAAAGTCGTATAGTTCCTTACAAGTTAACTCTAACGTATATTTATACAGCAAAGAGTGTTTTTTTAAGTAGCTTGCAGTACTTTAGCTTCATAATTTGCTTTCTGTTGTGTCTTCTTTTTTCTACTTTAAAATTTTTAACCACATCAAAAATGAATTTACAAGCTTAACCATAATGACGTTTTCGTTGCTCTTCTTACTATTAATTATAGTTCGTTTGTTGTTGCAATTACAACTTTATGCTGTTGCTGCATCTTCACCACGCCAAATGACAAACATAAAAGGAACGAAAGGAAATTAAAGAAAAACACAACGATTCTGTAGCGGATGGTAAATTATGATAGTTTATACTAAGGACGTTTATTTTTCTTAAGTTTTTTTTTTACTTTTGTGTATGAAGAGTTACGCAGCTTGTCTTTATAAGTAGATGAGTTTTAATGGTATTTTTTCAAGTTTAAATTTGTTTTTTTTTTTCATTTTACTCATTATTTATTATTAAATTTATTATTAAAAGTTAATTGCGTTGAAGATTTTGCAACTGGATTTTGGCGAAAAAAGTAAAAACACTAGTATGTCAACTCTGCCAGTCGTTGATTGCAATTAGTAATTTTTGAACATTGCTAAAGATTTGTCATTACCCTAAAGGGTTTGCTATAAGTGAATTAAAGTTCTAGAAATAATGACATTATTAAAGGTTTATTAAAAAACTGAAAGTGTGTTGGACCAAACACATAAAGAATGAGTCACAATATTTATTTCTTTTAAATATTAAATTTCTCTAAATTAATACATATGCCAACAACATTAGTGTTATTTTCATGTTTAAAAACAAAATGAAACAATGCTTTATATATAAAATCTTTGTATATAAAATGAAATTCGTTTAAAAGCAGTTATTACGGTACCAGCGTGTCTCCTTAAGTACTAGAAAATGGAAAAGAAACGGTATTTACGTCAAATTTTCTACTTTTGCAAAAAAGAAAAAAATTTTAAATTTCGAAAAATTATTACCACAACAAAATTGAAAATTTTTCTTCTCAATAATTGCAAAATTGCCAAGGTTAAACTTACAAAGTTGTGGAAATTTTTATAGCATTGAAAGGATGAAAAACTTGACTGAAATGTACTTATAATTAAACTTTAAAATAAATAACGACGAAGTAAAAAAAAAATTAAAAAAATTTAAGATGGCTGTTTATTAGGAGTAAATAAGGGATTTTTTGTTTACTAGTTTAATTGTAATGGTAAAGATTATTTAAAGATTAGTGGATGAAGTTGTGCTTCGTACAAAATACAAGTAAGAGTGCTTTAATCTTATATACCCTTCACTATATATGTATAAACATATGTGCAAATAAATCGCCACAAGAAGTTTTTTCTGATCAAAAAAAAAAAAAAGCCTCGAAAATTTAAAGGTTTGTTAAGGGTTGTTGTCCCAGCTAGTATTATTGTAGTGAATAACTATTAAGAGGTAAAATAGTAGTAGACACAAATACCTTCAGGAATACTAACGAAAACTGAGAAAAGATATGGAAAAATAAAAGGCAGGCGTGGTGTTTTCCTCGCTACCTCGAAAGATATGGACAGACCTTCCTGATTTTCATTAGCAAAATTTTAGAAACTATGTTTGATCGATTCGCAAGTTTAAATTTTCTCTAGCTTATCTAGTGCTCTAGCAAGGTATATTTCACCAAAAACACGGACAGACGGACATCGTTCAATCAACTTCGATATGTGTAAGAACACAGATTATACTCGTATACATTTTATGGGTTTGGAAATTGATATTGCAGAAATAACAAACGGAATGACAAACTAAGATACACCCTTTTTCACCTGAATTAATAATTGAACACTTCGCTAAGATAAAAAAATATATTTTTTGGACGTGTATGCGCCTTTCTTTATTTATATTTTCTTAGTTGTCTCTTAACTTAGGTTAATTACACTTATAAATTACACTATGTGTTTTTTCTGAATTGTAAATATTTTCCACGACGTACATACGTCTAATTGTTTAGTCAATTAAAAATATTCGACGACCATGCGTCTTTCGTTACTTATTTTTGACTGCCTCTTAGTTTACAAAATACTTCTTAAATACGAAAAATTATCAAAACTATTTCTTTGTCTGAAATGGATAAGTCATTAATTTTATCATGACTATTTCTAATAATACATACGAGTATGTTTATCTTTTCATACTTTCTTTGTTCCAAAATGTAATTCTTATCTTCTATGTAATTCTTATCTTGTGTGCAGTTTCTTTCTTTGTATATATCTTTTCATAGTTTCTTTGTTCTAAAAAAGAAATATATTTCCTATCTTATTTAATCGGTCGTCAATGTCAACATGCATGAGCGTCGCTAACTCCTGTGCTAAAGGTTATAATAAACGATAAATAAACAAATTTGGCGCATTAAGCAAAAAAAAAAAATAATAATAATAATTAATACAATATTCAGAAGAACTAAAACAAAACCGGAGAAACATGGCAAAGCATTGTTGTTTATGCACCCAAATGTAAGGGAAACACACAAGAGAAATGCGAAAACGTATACGTAGGTACAACAAAAAGAAAACTATTTAAAAGAATTGCTGAACATGAAGCCAATATACGAAGAGAACACCAAACAGATGCACTAGCGCAACATTGCTTTGAAATGTAGCGCAATTTATTTCTTATTAATGTAAAAATTATGGACAAAGAGATGAGGGAGAACAAGCGATGCACCATGGAAAATTTGATAATACAACAAATGACAACAGGTGCAATAAATAGAAAAGAAGTTAGAGACAATATCAGTTCGAATTATTTAATTGCTATAATTTAGTTTAGAATTTTTGCTCAAACAGTGATTGTAGCTTTTATGTAATTTAACTGTAATGTTTTTTGTACCCTTCACCATAAAAAAGGAAAAAGGTTCGTCATTCCATTTGGAATTTCTACAATATCAATTTCCCATTTCATAAAGTATATATGTATATATTGTAACTTCCTATGCATAGCGAAGTCGATTGAGCAATGTCTATCTGTCCGTCTATTCAAATCATCTTTGCCACGGTACTAGATGAGCTAGAGAAAATTTAGATACGCCAATTTCATAATTCATTTCTCCATATCATTTAAAACAAATTTAGTTTAGTGAATAACTTTAATCAAAAAAACGAGTACATGGGGCGATAGAAAATTAGAAAATAAGAAAAAAAACCTCAAGTGAAAAAGTTGGCGCTCGCCTCTGAACTTTTCATACAAAAGTACGTTAGAGCACAATATTTTTTAAGATACCAATATGGGTATGAATAAAAAGCTATTGAACAGATCCATAAGGAAATACTATTTTTTTAATGCTTAAATTTTTTTTATAAAATTATATATATATATATATATATATATATATATATATATAGATAAAGATATATATAGATAAAAGCTTAATATATATAAGATCAAAGTTTAAGCAAAAAACAAAAATAAAAGACACGGGAACATTTTTTAAAATATTTTTCATAAAAACTTTGCGCTATTTTTTTTACCTAATTACCCCGATTCAATTAATTAATTTGAATTATTATTGATTAATATTGATTATTGAGGGTAAAAACACGTCTTGATGGCCATTTCGTTACCGCTTACTTAACTCTTCAGGCAACTTCTGACAAACATTTGAAATAAACTAAAGATTTTCGGCCAAACAATAAGGCAAAGAAAAAAAAGAAAGTTACAGCAAAAACAACAATTACCAACAGTAATTCTATTTTTCTTTCTCGCCTGTATACGGCTGACTTTTTTTCGGCTCTTTTTATACAGTTGAAAGAGGATGAAAAATAAAATAACAATAATAATTCAAGTCTATGCACAGGCAAATTATTTAATTAAAGACAGGGGAATATTTTTTAAATATTTACTTTTCATAATTTTTAATTTCCTTTTTCAACTGTATAAAAAGAGCCGAAAAAAAGTGTCTTTAATTAAGATCATTGTTGCTTATTGTTGTTTTTTGCTTAAACTTTGGTCTTTCTATTTACCTTATTGGTTGGTCACAAAACTGTAGTTTATTTATTTAATTTATTTATTGTTTGTGAGAAGTTTCCTGAAGAGCTAAGAAAGCGGTAGCGAAATGGCCATCGATAAGTGATTTCACCCTCAGCAATCAAAATGCAAGATTTAATAATTTAATAGGGATAAAAAATAGCACGATATTTTTTTAAAAATTAATTCATTTAATTAAAAATTTTCGTGTTTTAATTTAAAAAACATTTCTAGTGGTTGGAAGAAGTATAGACTTAGACTTAGACCAACAAGAGCAACACAATCATTAAATTTTTATATCACATATATATTATTTGCTAATGCTACATAATTGATGAGTAGTTACGTTAATTTAAAGCAACCCTACACCCAGTCGAAAATTTATGTCTTGGCATAGGAGTACTAATAAATACATGTTTAATAATATACCTTTTATTCAGTCACATAAATTGTAAATGGCATAAACTTCTTCGATGTAATATCATTATTTATATATTTTATTCATATGAAGCAAACTTATAACCCAAGTTTTTTTTTCAAAGACTTTCACTTATAGGGTATATCTCACATGAAAAAGTTTTCTCTTTAGCCCATAAAACCAATTACACCTTTCCCATAATTAAGATGCTAAACTAATTAAAAGTCATACATATCAATGTTAATTACTATGTGATGATAAAGGAAACATATCATAGAAAAAAAAACCTGCCTCTAACGAGAAACTTATATTCATTAGAGTGGCAAAAAAAAAATAACTGCTATTGTAAAGAAACAAAAACAGTCGTTGACAAGTAGAAAAAAGAAGACACGTCACCATCGTTTGCTCAGACGTTCTGACAATCATTAGGCTAAGTGGGTTGTAACAATAACATACTCCTACTCGTGCAGACAAAAACAGCTTATTAACTTATATTTTCGGTTCAATTGAGTTTGTAACATGAAATGAATACTAAGATGTAAAAAGGGAATGAGGGATGGAAAACTTTGCTTCTTAAAACAATTACACATCGCATGAGAAAAACCAAAAAAGTTTTCAAATTAAAACTAAGCTGATATTTATTTGTACACTAAGAGAAATGGTTATGAAAATTTCATCCTGATGGGTACTTAATGCATGATTTTAGGTGAAGCAGTTATTATATTTGCTATATTTTTTAGATGTTTAAGGCACACGAATTAACAAATTTTTTTAATAGAAATTACACAGCGTCCTTGAAAACAACCCAATTTTTAGAGTACACTCACACCAATATTAATCAAATTTTTTAGTTATATAGTATGTAAAAATGGATCGTACTTTGTTTGAACACTTAAAACTTGAAAATGAGAGAACAAAGTTGAATATATAATTCTGCACGCTTGTATAAAATGACTACTTGAAGGTGGCTGTGGGTGGTTTTTTCATATGACAGCCAGGCAAATATTCTTTCTGATTTGATAATTTGTACAGTGTGATCACAGTTAAATGACTGTCAGATATTTTTATAATTTTTCATTGATTTTCTTCCAAATTGTTTAACCATTCTCACTCTTTATATATGATCCGCGGCAGAAAACAAAGTAGAAATTATATTGTGCAAAACTATCATTTAAATAAAAATTCTAAAATACTTAATTTTTTATACGAAAAACAACAAAGTTTACTATTATCTATAAACATAGAAAATAATAGCAACTTTGTGTTCCTTTTATGGCTTGATACAAGGATTATGTCCAAAGTCTTCAATATGTTACCAACAAAAAATATAATATATAATAAAAATATAATTATGTAAAAAAGTTAAATAAAATCACAATTTGTATTGTGTGAATTTATTATAAAAACAAGTAAGTAAGGCTATGCCGAATCTAATATACCATACCATTAACTACTTTACCATTAATGTAAATGTAGTTTTTTGAAGTAACTGCAATCAAAAAATAAATATTGGAGTGACAAAGAATTAAAAATAAGAGAAAATTAAGTACTGCATATATAATTTTACATAAAAATTTCATCGGCTCTTCTTATGTTAGGCATTTTCAAAATATTATAGTATTTCCTGAAAGATCTTTACAAAAGATTTAAAATGATACCCATATTGATATCTTGAAAAATATTGTGCATAATTGCACTTTTCTATTAAAAGTTCAGAGGCCCATAACTCGGAAAATATGGGCGAGCGCCAATTTTTTCACTTGATGTTTTCCTTATTTTTTAATTCTATATTGCCTTTTATAATTTTTTTTTTGATTGGAGTAACTTCACTAAACTAGATTTGCTCCAACCCAGCAAAAAATTAGACATTACCTTAAAAAATACTTGCCATATAATGACTTACTTTTGTGGTTACCATATTTTGTTACTCGCTTACAAAACACATTACATTAGTTTCTAAAAAAGGATGTATTAATGGAACTAGTTCTTTATGTTAAAAGAGACTACCGTACTAATTGTACTCATTATTTCCTACAATAATTAATCGATTCTCAGTAATTGATTATAAAAGTCTCATGCCTTGTTAAAATCATTAAGTTGGCAATCTAGTTGGGAAGTACTTCTGCCAAATATGCTTAATTCTCCACTCGATTACCTTTTCAAAAATTTTTTGCTGGGAAATGATATGGAAAAGTTATAGGCAGACGTTATGTTTTCCCCGCTGTCTCGAAGGATTTGGACCGATCTTGTTGACCTAGTGCCTTGGCAAAGTTTATTTCAACACTAACATGGGCAGACAGATCAACATCGTTCAATCGACTTTGTTATGCATAAGAACTCGGAATTTATATACTTTGAGGAGTCAGAAACAGACATTGTAAAAATTACATACGGAATGACACCTGTGGTTAAGGGTATAATAAAAACTATACAATTTAGCTTTGGCCTATTCATTATTCAAAAATTCAACTTTAATTTAACTTTTCTAATGGTATAAAAAGTAATATTCCAACATCTAAGCTCGGTCCTGTCCACAATACAACCTAAAAAAATATTTCGTTTATTTAACTTTTTGTTACCACATTTTTGTTAGTTTAGTCATTGAACCATTCTATTCCTGCAAATTTGTCCTAATTTACATTTTTTTGTGTGTGTGTGTTTGTTTGTTTCTCTGTATAGTCATATGAATATTTATGTACGTTAATGAATGCAGCCAAGAAAAAAAAAAGAACTATAAACTAATGAAAACCCATTTTAATTAGCCAGCTAAAACATCACAAACACAATCACAAAAAAAGGTAAAAAAAAAAAAGGTAATATTTGTAAATTGTATGAGTAGTGCCAGTGGCGATGATTAGCAGCAGCAATAAAAGCAAAAAATGTTACATAAAAGCAAAAAGCTGTTTAAAGGTAACTTCATGTTAATTCCTACAAAAAAAAAATACGTGAGTTCATTTGACACATGAGTTTACATACGTGTTCATGTATAACTTACACAGAGGTTGTAAGGAATTAGAGAAAAATTTCATACTCCAGAAAATGTTTGATCATGTGAAGAAAGGAAAACTAAATTAAATAATGACTTCACAGAAATTACTAGAAGACTGAATAAAGTAGAAAAATTTATTGCTTAATGTCAAAAAGTTAGATTCAGAAACCCCTGCAAAAATAATAAATAAATACACAAACAAAAAAAATTAAAGGTTCGTGTAAAATTAAAATTTCAAGTTGTTTTTTTAATAAAGTTCAAGCTTAGCAATTTGCTAATATCCCTTTTATATTGCAGAAGGGTTATGTTAAAATAAAAACAATAGAGATTGAATACGTATTTAAAGATCTGCTTCTCAACTGGTAAAAAAAATATCCTATCCAGATTTTATTAATTTTTGATTTGCGTAACTAAATATAAGAAAAATATGATATATTTTAGGTGAAAAATAAATTGAGAACAAACAAAAGCTAAAATAAATGATTTTATTATTTAAATAGCACAGGTTAAACCGTATTCTAATTAATATTGCTGCCACGTGTGCTGTCTATTATAGCAACTACAACAAAAAGTAATAAAACTAAGGAAAAACCTGAATTTTATTCAATAGAATAGGCACCTGTTATGAATAGATGTAATTTGTTTTTATAACATAATATTTGGAAGATATAAACAATAAGGAAATTTTAAATTTTTAAAATTACGAGTCGAACACTTTATACGTAATTCACACGACGTCATTTTGCTTGAACTAGTTTCATGATTTTTTTTTTTTTGTTTATTGGCAAGAGGTGTAGAGGCGCAAGCAGAGTATAAAAAATGGCATGGCTTGAATTTTGGGGGGATTTTTTTCACTTGGTTTGTGTACATTCGCTGCATAATATTTATTGTTTGTGTAGTATTTGAAATAACACAAACAACAACAGTAAGTAATTTAAAATTAAAAGCGAAATGTACAAATCCCGATGACATTAAAACTTTCATAGTATAGGGACGCAATGAAATTCGCTGAAAATTTTAAACAGAAATGGATCAAAATGGAATAATCGCACGTATAAATTTAGATTTAGTGTTAAAATAATTTTATGATCTTTATTTAGCTCAAGTTCATGAATTCTGTGAAGAAAAAAAAGTATAGAAATAAAAGAATATAATTGCATTTTTGCTTAAACTGACGGTTGGCAAAAATCAACCACATATATGACGATTTAACAAAAATAACAGAAAATCTGTGAGGTACCTAAGTAAATACTTCTAAACAAATTTATTTTGATAAACATTATGTCCATAACTTAAAGTATATAGAATCCAAATGAGAATCTAAGTGAGCAGTCACCACGTATTTAAGTTTAAATCAATACAATCCTTAATAAAATATAGCATGTCAGCCTACAGTTAAGAATTAAAATAAATCAGAGCATGAGAAAAAAATTCCATTTTAAATTTTCACCTTGATTAACGGTTAGAAGCAGGGCTGCCAAAAGTGACGATTTTTCGGCATTTTTCCGATTTTTCCCTTAAAAATTTACTAAATGCCGATTGCCGATTTTTGACAAAAAAAAAAAATGCAGATTTTATTAAATCTGTTGACAACGCAGTAACTTCTATTTAAAAGCATATTATTGTGATCTGGCAATGCTCTGATAGAATGTTAAATGAATAAATTTAACAAGTTTTCGTTTATGTTTTAATAAGAGAAAAAGAGATGGAATCGTATACATACATATCTATTAATGTTTTTCCTTTGTTAAAATATTTGCAAGAAGAATATATTGGTCAGTATGGAAATGTTTTGCTAAACATGTACATATGTTGTTTAATTCAACTTCTTTTTCTAGAAGAAGAAAATGGTGATGATAATGAATGTGTTGGGGAAAATTGTAGTACATCTAGCATTTGTAAGTTTTCAGATTTGAATAATAAGAAAATTTGTAATTATATACATAGAATTACTTTTATAAGGCTTAAAAAAAGAAAAAAAAAAGAAAGCAGAAAGAAGAATGGCTCATGGACCTTCAAATAAAAGACTGGGCCGAGAAAAAAAAATTAAAACTTCTATTGCAAATTGTGCAAGGTGCAGTTTAAGGCATCATCTGGAAAAAGTGATCTATTGACCCATGCTGAGTCAAAAAAACACATCACCGCTGCAAAGTCCATTTCAAGTCATAATTACATATATATTTAAGTTTTTTTTAAATGTGTTCATAACTTGATATGAAATGCATATTTAAGCTTGTAAAATTAAATTAAACCATCTTAAAAAAAAATTTTTTTAGAAGTTAATTGTCAACATAATAATTCTGGAAAATTTATTTTTAAGTTATGCATTAATGTTTATAAAACTGCTATTTTTATTATTTTTTTATTAATAAAAATGAATTAAAACCTTACAAATACTCATTTTTATTTATGCCGATTTTCTTGCAGATTTTTTAAACTAAAGTGCCGAAAATGCAGAATTTTTTGGCATAAAGTGCAGATTTTCTATCAAAATATTCTGGCAGCCCTGGTTACAAGACCGACCCTCCTTTCATAGTCAAAAATAAAACCATACACAACATATCACAGTTTGATATGGATTTTGGACTGACTGCATAAAATGCCATTTTGGTTCTGCAAAAATAATTTTAAGATCGCTACAATTCAGTTATTGCCCAGTCATAAAATTGCTTACTTTTTTATTCGATAACATAGATATAAAGGCCACACCGATAACTACGCGAATTTGAGGACTTGAAGACAAATAAGGATGAG
Organism: Gymnosoma rotundatum; assembly: GCA_916610165.2. NCBI lineage: Eukaryota > Metazoa > Arthropoda > Insecta > Diptera > Tachinidae > Gymnosoma > Gymnosoma rotundatum. The sequence goes on from OU744336.1 coordinate 54,366,446, forward strand.
GGGAAAAGTAATATTCAATTAGATTCTTTCTTATATTCTAGAATTAACTTTATGTCGAAATAAAAATTTGGAAAAAGTTAAAAATATATTGTTTTCAATTCGACTGAATGTTGCTTTTTTGATGTTTGTGCCTCCATCAATTATCAGTCATTTCTTGATCGTCTGAACCGTCTGTCTCTAACACTTCAACGGTTTGACCATATACATCAAATTACAGGAACTCTTCAAACACTTTTATTTTTTAAATTAAATTATTTATACTTCATATTTCACCAAACAAAGTAAAGTAAAAAACAAAGTTAACGATGGGACCACCTTTTCATTTTTAAATTCAAATTATAAACTTTTTGTTATGTAGATTTGTCTATAACGGTTCAAAAGCTTGGAGTTAGCAATACCGGTTCTTTGTAGATTTCAAGCGTCTGTCTAAAAAGTATGTCCATATACATCGATCAGATATAGTGACGGAAATGCAAATCAGCATAATCCGTCCATGCCCTCCGAGGCAGCAGACAAAATACCACTCCTACCACTAATTCTTTCATGTAATTTGGAACAATAAAGTAACTTCAATCAAAATAATATATATATATATATATATATATATATATATATATATATATATGGGGCGATAGAGAATTAAAAAATAAGAAAAAAAAACAAGTGAAAAAATTCGCGTTCGCCCATATTTTCCGTGTTAAAGGGTTCTGAAATTTTTAAATTTTTTGAAATATCAATATGGGTATCATTTTAAAGCTTTTGAAGAGATATTTCAGGAAATACTAAAATTCTTAAAAATGCTTAAAATATTAAGAGCCGATGTCATTTTTATGTAAAATTATATACCGCAATTATGTTTTAAAATTCTGTCACCCCAAATTTTTTTTATTGGAGTTACTTTACTAAACTAGATTTAGATAGATGGTGAAGGGTATATAAGGTTCGACATTGCTGAATATAGTACTCTTTATTGTTTTTCATTAATGTTTGTTAATATTTTATGAATTCTTATTTAATTAATGAAAGTAAGGCAAACATTTCCAACATGTCATGTGGAATGAGATTAACATCCAATTATTTAGTGACAGTTCTATCTTTTTTTTCAGCTGGCTGTAGTTTTAACTATTATTAGGTTTTTATTTTTGCTTTAAGTGTAAGAAAGCAGCCTTCTAAATAATTTTTAAATTTTTAGTGGGATTTCGACTTGTATTTGATTTTGCCGTTTTTCATAAATTTTTAGTTTTTAGTTACATATGTATATTTTTTTAATGCAAATTTTTTTGTGGCGAACTTTGATTTGTTGCGTTTTTTGTAGTTAAAAAAATGAACAGAAATAATTTTTATATACTGATTACTTACGACGTAAAGATGCTAAATGTAATATTATTAATAGGAAATCTTTTTGCCAGTCAAAATATTTCTTGTTTTGTGGGTAATTTATGAACGGAATAAATATCTATTTTTAATTCGCCCTATGTATAAGCTATTTTTTTAAAGTAAGTAAACTAAGTTAACTGAGTATTTTGCTTTAATTTTTTTCTATTTGTTTATGTTTTGCAACGCAAAATAAAATGTTTTTATTTTTCGAACACAAGTTTAAACAAGTATGAGTGCTATATTCGTCTACGCCGAATTTTGTATACCTTCACCATCTATATAAATCTAGTTTTATAAAGAAACTTAATTCAGAGATGCAAATATTGGGGTAACAGAGAATCAAAAAATAAAAAATGATACTGCATATACATATGTATATAATTTTACATAAATTAAAAAATTTTAGTATTTCCTTAAAAATCTTTCTAAAGTTTTGAAATGATACCTATATTAATATTTTAAAAAAATTTGAAAATTTCAGAGACTACAGAACAAGGGCGTCTATTTTTTTATTTAAATAAATCTTAAAATAAAATTACAATTGCATTATAATTGAAAACAAAAACTTCAGAATTACATACTTACAAAATAAAACGTTAGTACATTAATTCAAAATAAAAACATCAAACATTAACAGAAAACATCTGAACAATTTCAACAGTGTGTTATATATTTTTTGTATATTAATGTTGTGGAAACGTTCATCGCTAATATTTAGGACTCTCTCTATAAAGTTCTTTGCTGTATTTTAAATCTGATTTCTAGGTTGTCACACAGCTGACTCTAATAACATGAAAATATTGGACAAAGAAAAAATTATAAAAAAGAGATACATTAAAGAAAGTCTACATATACAGAAGAAAATAGGGATCACAATGAACCTGAAAGAGGACACTGACAACATTAAAGGCAGCTATAGAGTCGGTATTAGCTAATCTGCATTTAAGCAAAGATGTGTTTATTTTTTAAACCTATTGAAATTGTTCAGATGTTTTATGTTAATGTTTGATGTGTTTATTTTTATTTTGAATTAATGTACTAACGTTTTATTTTGTAAGTATGTATTTCCTAAGTTTTTGTCTTCAATTATAATGTAATTGTAATTTTATTTTATGATTTATATATATAAAAAAAAAATAGACGCCCTTGATAAAGTCGACAAACAATCGACGAAACGTCGGGAAAAACAGTAATTAAATTGTATTTTTATTTACTTAACAACTGTAGGCCTAAATAGCTCAAGAATAGAATCTATAACTACAAATAAAATTATTGGCCAACTATAATCATCATAAATAAATTAATTTTAGTTTACAAAAGAACAATGGGTTTCAGGATGACCATCATTAGTTTTTGTAAATCGCTAAATCTAAATCTCCATTGCTAAAAATCTAATTAGAGATTTTTGGCTACAAATGCTATTCTATAATTATTTTTGCCGTGGTTTATTTTTAGCTTTTAACGATCGAGGCTTAGATTTAGCTACGAGAATTACAGAATAAGATTGCAAGAAATAATTAGGAAAAAAATAAAGAAATGTTTTAATACTTTGTTAATTGAAAAAAAATAGAAATGTAGATTGTAAAAAAATACAAGAAAATGGTCACCTTTAAAAACATTTCAGCAAAAATTTCTGCAATTATTTTGGTGTGCGGCGCTTAAACGCATTGAAACGTGTAATTAAAAGTTAATTTGATTTTTTCTCACATTCCATATATTTGAACTTAAAAAAGAAATAAATCAAATTTTTCTCAGAAAAGTCTTTTACAAATCTTTAACGCTTAAATCTCAGAAAAAAACTTTTCTTAAATAAGTTATGATTGTCAGATATTAACCGAATTTTTGCAAATTTAATGATTTTTAAAATTGTTTTCATGGCAATCACTTTTTTGCTTAAAGAACATCTGTCAGTTTTTTTGTTAATATTAAGAAAAACTTTTTTAATTAGTGATGCTTTTTTCTAATTTTTACGTGCATGAAAAGTAAATACTTGTCAACTTTTCAGCTGACAAGTATTTATATTTATCTACAATATAGTAGAAATTCATTTCTGAGTGGCAAAATATGAAAAAGTTTTCTTGCTTATTTCAAGCTCTATAGACTCTTTAACACAGGCATTCAAGTCAGTGATTGAGATTTTTTTTTTTAATTTTTGCAACAATTTTTGCTATTAACTTTTTTTTTCAAATATCAAAGATGTTTTTAAGGTCTTTTGTTGTAAAGTTGTTGCAAAAATTTATAAAATATTAACAGTTTATTTAGCGGATATTAGTAATTTTATTTGAAACCCTATATCATAGCGAATAATTATAGGCGAGAGTTTAAACAGAAGGCCTTTGTCTAAATAAGGTATCTGGTCAAAAATAAAATCTTATTCTTTATTTTATTTAAAAGAGAGTAATTAAACGCTTGTTGTTACTTTAATTCTTGTAGAAATTCTTTGACTTTAGTTAAAATTTATTTAATGTGGTTTATTTTATTGCCCTATCAGTCTCCTGGTTTAATTCCTCAGACTCATAGAGCTGTCAACACTTTCTTGTTTATAAATATTCAAACCAACTCCCTGTTCATAAGCAAGTAAAATTGTGATGAGTTTCAAATACAATACATAGAGTCTAGAAATATTAATAAAACTAATAAACTGTCCACTTAATGTCTCCACATTGTTGTATATTTTCGCGAATAGGTTAGCATATCTCTTACAATGCGCCAAACGCCCATTGGGATCGGATAATATCCAGATAAAAAACCAAAAAAAAAACTTTTATTTATAAAGAACACTTTTGCATTAAAAAAGCTTGGAATACGATTATATGAGAATTAAAGGTCTTATAAATATATTTCAATAATTGCATGCAGAGAATTAATAGAATTTCTGGCCAAATATTATAAGAAATATAGAACTAGAGCCAGCTATAAATCAAAAGTCCTTGCGTATTGAAACATTAACATACAGATGGAAGCGGTTTGGTATAATTATGCTCAAATCAGCAGATGACATAGCGCATAGTCATCGAATGGTGGCTAAGGAAAGAAAAGATTCACTAACGTTTTGAAAAGAAAGTCGAACCGGTCTGTTACAACAACGCGGAAAATATTAAATTTGTAAATCACATATTCTTATCGAATGCTTTTCATTCCGCATTAATAATCATAATCGATTTTTATTTTATTATCTTCAGATTTGTATCACTTTCGTATATTCGTAAGACAAATGAAAACACAACTTTTTTGATTTTAATGGGTCAAAGATGTACACACAAAATCTAGAAAAACAAAAAAAATAAAATTAAATTTCAAAATCAGAAAGTATAAAATTCAAAATAAGTGGTAAATTACACCCGAATTTTTCTTTACCAAGCACCAACAAAGCATTTATTAACAGATTCCTCTACATTAGGAATTTGCCCGGTCGTTAGTTTTAGTAATCGGTCTTATTCGTTCATTTTTCAAAGACAGATCCGTTTGAACAACAATCTTTATTGTATGTAATTTTCTTCCCTTTTTATCAAAAGCACAAGTATACCGAGGTGAAACCCTTGGCACGTTAAAACAATATAATCAGATTTTTGTAGCTTATCAAAAAGAAAATGGAAAATTAAAAAAACAAACAAATAAGAGTGTTTTATTCGGATATGCCGAATCTTAGATACCCTTCACCATTTATGTACATCTAGTTGGATGAAGTAAATCCAATAAAAAGGCAAATATTGGGGTAAGAGAATTAAAAAATAGAAATCAAAAATTGGTACTGCATATGTATATATAATTTTACATAATAGATTAAGCATTTTTAAAAATTATAGTATTTTTTTAAAAATTCTTTCAAAAGCCTTAAAATGATACTCATATTGAAATTTAAAAAATTTGAAAATTTCAGAGCCCCATAACTCGGAAAATATGGGCGAGCGGTAATTTTTTCAATTGATGCTTTTTCTCTTATTTTTTAATTCTCTATCGGCCCATGTATCTGATTTCTTGATTGGAGTTTCTTTATTGTTCCAAATGACATGAATAAATTAGAGGTAGGCGTGGTGTTTTGCCTACTGCCTCAAAGGACAAAAGCACAAAAACTCATTTCGACAAGAAAAATAAATTATTCGTGAAAATCCTAATTTTAAAATTTATTATAAAATTGCTTAAAAATGTCGGAGGGGATAAACTCAAAAAACAAAGAAGTGTGTTGCAACAAGCTATCCTAATAGTTTGTTCGGCCACAGCTCATTTGTACAGTGTCGTCTATAAAGTTTTCCCCGCGTAAACCAAATTATATTCCGTATACTATTAAACGAAAGGAGCCTGTAATTTAACCCGTTTGTTTACGAAAGACACAGCTCTACTCTCATCAGAAGAAATCAATGTAGTGAATTTGCATTCATTGTAAGTTTTTTTCCACTTAACACAATCCTCTACTGGTGGCCTGAAGGTTTTCAGCCCTGCCGTTAAATTTGTCTATTTTAATAAACAATAAATAAATACCTAAAGAAGCCATATATTTATTAAATAGTGTTTGATTGTACTACGAGGGCTGCTCTATATATTTCTGGCCTAATAGTGAAAATGCGAGTATTTATAATTAAAAATGGTTTTATTGTTTTTCCAGCATAATTTATACACTTTTGCATGCGCACAAACCAGTTGTCGAAGCACTTTTTCCACTCCGATTGAGACACCTCTAAAACATGGTTTTTGAACACTTCAACAGCTTCTTCTGGTGACGAAAATCGTTGACCACGCATTTTTTTTCTTGATGTGCGGAAACAAGAAGAAGTCATTAGGCGCCAAGTCAGGGCTGTACGGCGGATGACCCATTAATTCGACGTTTTGGCCGGTCAAAAACGCTCTGGTTTGAGCCGATGTGTGAGAGCTCGCATTGTCATGGTGAACAAGGATTCGTCTTCCCTTGTTGGTATTTCGAATTTCTCCGATGACTTCAGGCAAACAGATTGTAGTGTACCACTCAGAAGTGACCGTCCTACGTTGCGCAAGCGGAAAAGTCTCCTCATGACCAGTTTTGCCGAAGAAACTGGCGACCATTTGCTTCGAAGTGCTTCTTCCACGAACAACTTTCGTTGGATTTTGCTCGTCTTTGAAGACCCACACGGTCGATTGTTGTTTCGTTTCGGGCTCATATGCATAGATCCATGATTCGTCACCTGTGACGATCTTATAAACGTCTTTTGAAGCACCGCAATCGTATTTTTGCAACATTTCTTTGCACCAATCGACACAAGCCTTTTTTTGAGCGACTTTCAAATTATGCGGGATCCAACGAGAACAAACCTTTTTTACGGCCAGGTGTTCATGCAGTATCGTATGTATGCTGGTGGAAGAAACGTCCAAGAATTTCTCTATCTCTCGGTATGTCGCATGTCGATCTTGCATTATGAGATCACGCACGGCATCAATGTTCTCTGGCGCAACAGCCGTTTTTGGACGACCTTCACGGAATTCGTCTTTGAGCGAGCTTCGGCCTCGATTAAATTCATTATACCAATTTTTCAAAGTGCTATAGGATGGTGCTTCATCGACATACAATGTCAATGCACTCTTGTCGTGATAATCCACGTCGAAAGTTGTGAAAAATTACGGCACGAAAATGTTCACGAGTTAATTCCATTTTTTTCTATATTAATTTTTTCAAGTCACTGTAAACAACACAAATAATGGTCGTTTGTCAAAACCTTTTGAGTACGATTATGCTTTAAAATGACAAACTTTCCAATGGAAATATCAGATTGCACTTGGCAGCACTCAGTGTTTCCAGGCCAGAAATATATATAGCAGCCCTCGTATCAACATTACTTTCCGCAATTAAACAAGTGAATGGATTGAACTAAAGAAATAAATAAATGTGCATATATCTATTTTAAAAAAGTATGGGTCTCTACTCAAATTTTCCAAAATTTATTTGTATTTGTTCCTTTCACTTCGACAGTAACTTTTTATCAAAATTTCTTGCGTGGCGCAGAAACAGAAGGGATACACCATAATTTTTTTATTGTAGAGTGGTTTTGAATATTTTTTAATTAAGTATGTAGAAGAGCAATAAATACAATCTTAACTCAAAGCAGTGGCCCTGTTTTGCAGCATTGTTAGACCTAAGCAAATCCCAGCGATCTAAACAAAATTATATTTATGAATTAAAGTCTGAACCGCAAAGAAATATATTGAGCCAAATAAGATCCACGCAAACGTATATATTTTTTAAAAAATGTCGAGTTTTTTTTTATCCGACTGAGGATAAATTGAGGCTTGAGGGCGAAAGCACGTCTCTGTGGCCATCTGGCTACCGCTTACTTAGCTCTTCAGGAATCTTCTCACAAATATTTTTAATAAACTAAAGATTTCTGACCGAACAATAAAGTAAAGATTGTATTGTCACACAAGAACTGTTTTGCAAAAAAATAAAATACAAACCTTAAACATTTAAGAAATAAAGATAAACAATATAATGAAATGTTTCTGAAGATCTTAAGCATTAAATTTTTCTTATTTGTTATTCAATTAATATGAAATAAATAAATAAGTTTTTCTTTTTTTTTCAATCACTTTAATGAAGTTCTATTCTTCTTATAATTTTTTTAACCAATTTCATGAGTGTTTGCCTAAGTTGACGTATGAGATTTTTTTCAATTTTTTTCTTCTTAAATATGTTCTAGTCATTTGAAGTCCTTTCATTATTTGCAGTCTTCATTTTTTCCATTATAAAGAGATATTTTAGAAGCACAATATGTTCCTTTATATTTTTCATTTATTCCGGTAAAATTTTGTTGTGTTCAATGGCCAACATATTTCTTTAAAAATATGTATCTGCAACATCATAAATTATTTTTTGTTTGCAAAGTTTGGGTTATTTCTTGTTACTCTTCATCTCTCGTTAGTGCGTGTGTATCAAGTTAAGTTTGTGTTATAATTTTTCGTCTTTAGAAGACTTTAAAAACAAGTATAGTTACTTACTATACAAAAAAAAAATAAAATAAAAAAAATAAACCAACACTTAACAATCATAAATTGAATTATAGTTAAAAAAAAAGAAATTAAAGAAAAAAATGTAGTCTTTATTTTCTGCACATAAATCAAATCAATTTTGTTTTTTGATTTTGACTGAGAATTAAAAAAAAAGTTTGTTAGATCAGTTTCATTATCATTTTTTATTAAATTTTTAAATTTTTCTCGTACAACCCTTTACCATATCAGTACAGCATTATGTCCTTTATAAAATCGCAAATGAAATATATAAACGCTTCCACGTCTTTTTAGTTTCATAGTCCCGGCAAAAAATTATACATTACCTTAAAAAGTAAAGGGTGTCCGCCGGGAAAGTATCCTAATTTGTTTGTTTATAATGTAATCCTGGCTGGATGCGATGAGGTACCGTCTTGTTGATACAAAATGTCAATCAAGCCCAAAGCCTGCAGTTGGGGCGTTAAAAAGTTTTTAATCATGTCACGACTGTAATCTAAAGGAAAACAAAAATGAAAAAAACTATTTTTATTCATGTAACGTAGCCTTTCTGCTCGTCCTTACATAAGTGAATTTTTAATAAAAAATCAACATTATTATATCTCAAACTAAATTAACTAAATGAGAAAAAACAGAAAACACAAAAGTAAAGCTCAAACCAAATTAATATTGTTACGTTTTTCTTTTAGAACTGTGGCTTATTATGATTACTGTCTTCGAACTTTATGGCTTTCTCTGGCTATACTTCTTGATCCTACCGGTCTTGCGAACACTTGTTCTCGTATTTACTAAACATGCGTTATTACTACAAACGCAGCCATCCACGCTACACTACTGTGTTACTCCGGCGAGACATGAACTATTCGATGCCTTGTTTACTAACCTTAACTAGCCACAGACATCTCCACTCTTCCTTTAATCCAAGCCAGTCATCTCCTTTATCTAGTAGCCACAACACATGTCTGCCATACACTGTTGTTATGCTGTTACACTTCCCTGCGCTTACCGCTATTGCTCTTACTTTTTATTATAAAGAACTTCTTGACAATTATCTGTTGCTCTTATATTAAGTTGAACGTCTCCACTAAACTAACTGCCATGGCTTCACACAATAATTGCCTCTCGGGAGGTTTGTACTGCTATTTATTAATTTTTTAATCGCTTATAACAATTATTATTTTTCGCTGCACGAATGTCCGAATGCAGTATCGAACTCAGGACCTCCTGTTTTGCAGCACGCACCTCTACCAACGTAGCCATTTAGGCTGCTCAGCTTTTGTTAGCTAATTGTGGTTTTTATTCTATACACACACACCATTGTTTGTTGAATTAACTTATTCACTACGCTCATACGGAAACAACTACAGGGGTTGCCAGATTTTATGATTCGTAACAATCTTAAGTAAATCAGTTGGTTAAATAGGTAATGTTCACAATGTGAACAACGCTAAGCAGATAGATGCAACTCTTTGGAAAACACCGCATACATTTGTAAATAATTTTTTTTTCTAAAAATTTTAAGAAATTAACATAAATAAATTAACTTAAGATGAAAATCAATTTTAATTCCATTATATTATACAAGGTTCAACTCTTAATTTAATAAAAAAATTGAAGTAATAGTTTTTATATATTGGAATATCATAAAATACTTAGGTCCGAGAAAAATAATCTGTTATTGGCTATATTTAAAATTAAATTTAAGCACTTAATTAAGTCACTAACTTAATCGCACACATTTTTGCTTATCCATATCTTTTAGAATAAACTCTGACCATATACTCATTATATTAATAAACTTACATACGATCATTTTAAAAGAATTGAGGACGGCTTTAAAGCTGTAGATGAATCAAATTTATTTGTTTGTCAAATCAGTATCAGGTGATAAGCATCTGCAACCTGCTTCGAAAGGTAAATAGCTATTTATTTTTCACACTCAGTGTACCATTGTGTTTAAGTCCCAGCTTATCACATATTTTGGGCGTTTGGGTTTCTACAATTAATTATTGCGGTCTTAAGTCCTTTGATAACATCGTTAAAGTTACTGTAAATCAAGTTCATCAATATGAATATTGACATAACTTAACCAACTACCCACCCTTTCAGATGGCTTTCAAATAAATGCAAAAAATTATTAATTGCAGATTTGCAGTTCATATATTTAGTTTCTGGCCTATTGTGTAGTGCCAAACCGTAGCTATAAAACATATATTACTCTTCTACTTATTTAAAAGTCATACTGACCGTATTAATTTATAGCTCCCTTTAACTTTCTTCAAGAATCAAAAAAAGATAAAGAACAATCTGGTTCTTACGAGTTAGTTTAACATAATATGTATTTTTAATATTTCATAGCAAGTTTCGTACAAGAAATTATAATGAAAAATAAAAATCAAGTATTTTCAAGCAAACGGTATAATAATTATTAAATTATTTCTTACAGCTGGTGAACTGGCAAAGAAGGGGACAATGCTTAAAGAGGGTGCCACTGATATCTTTTGTGGCATACACCTCTCTGCTTGCGGACAGCGTATTCACGCTGCTCTATCAGATCTGGCTAAGTTTAGATGGTCTAACGAGTCAACATGTTCGGTTGTTAGAACAATCTGGCCCTCTTGAGGGCAGGGTGGCTTAATTAATACAGTTACAGAGGAGTCGATTGCGCCAAGTGGTGGCTGCGGTTACTAAGAGAATGGCCCACCCTCTTAATGACCTCCAAACGTTGTCAAGACAAGTAGGAGGAGACGATGAAACACCTCTTCTGCCTGTACCTCTTGCTGGGGTATATACGACTGAGGTACCACGGTCAAGAGTACTACGGAGTCTATCTGGTATATCATCACTGGGTCCAGGTAGGATCAGTTACTTTTTGAGCTGCAGTGGGTACTTTACTGGCCTACAATCGAACATTGTGACTTAGTCAGTACAAAAAACGCACCGTCTGACAGCAGGCCTTTTTTTCTCCGTTGTTTATTCTTTTTTTGTTACTCCTTTTTTTTAACAGGTAACATAAAGGGATCAATATATAAACCCAAGTGTGCAACGCGGCTGTCTGCCAGCAATATTAAAGTTTTAAAACAATGAACTATTTTCAGTGACATTTATCGAGGAACTAAAGCCTTATATCCTTTAAAAGTCCATTTCAGACTTCAGACATTACTTCTACAACTAGAATACACAATAGTGAATAAATTTTTTAAGGGAGAACTTTTCTAAGTTTTGAATTTAAAAAAAAGTTTAATTTTTTAGTTTTTATTTTCTCATTTAACGTTTTAATAACACAGACATATTTTCTTTGCATTCGAGAAGAGAAACATTATTTATGAAGTACGAGGGCTGCTATATATATTTCTGGCCTGGCAACACTGAGTGCTGCCAAGTGCAATCTGACATTTCCATTGGAAAGTTTGTCATTTTTAAGCATAATCGTACTCAAAACGTTTTGACAAACGACCATTATTTGTGTTGTTAACAGTGACTTGAAAAAATTAATATAGAAAAAAATGGAATTAACACGTGTACATTTTCGTGCCATCATTTTTCACAACTTTCGACGTGGATTATCACGACAAGAGTGCATTGATGAACTTAAATCTTTGTATGGCGATGAAACACCATCCTTTAGCACTGTGAAGAATTGGTATAATAAATTTAATCGTGGCCGAAGCTCGCTCGAAGACGAATTCCGTGAAGGTCGTCCAAAAACCGCTGTTGTGCCAGAGAACATTGATGCCGTGCGTAAACTCATAATGCAAGATCGACATGCGACATACCGAGAGATAGAGGCATCCTTGGACATTTCTTCCACCAGCATACATTTGATACTGCATGAACACCTGGCCGTAAAAAAGGTTTGTTCTCGTTGGATCCCGCACAGTTTGAAAGTCGCTCAAAAAAAGGCTCGTATCGATTGGTGCAAAGAAATGTTGTAAAATTACGATTGCGGTGCTACAAAAGACGTCTATAAGATCGTCACAGGTGACGAATCATTGATCTATGCGTATGAGCCCGAAACGAAACAACAATCAACCGTGTAGGTCTTCAAAGACGAGCAAAATCCAACGAAAGTAGTTCGTGGAAGAAGCACTTCGAAGCAAATGGTCGCCTGTTTCTTCTGCAAAACTGTTCATGTGGCGACTGTTCCGCTTGAGCAACGTAGGACGGTCATCTCTGAGTGGTACACTACAATTTGTTTGCCTGAAGTCATCGGAGAAATTCGAAAAACCAAAAAGAGAAGACGAATCATTGCTCACCATGACAATGCGAGCTCTCACACATCGGCTCAAACCAGAGCGTTTTTGACCGGCCAAAACGTCGAATTAATGGGTCCTCCGCCGTACAGCCCTGACTTGGCACCTAATGACTTCTTCTTGTTTCCGCACATCAAGAAAAAAATGCGTGGTGAATGATTTTCGTCGCCAGAAGAAGCTGTTGAAGTGTTCAAAAACCATGTTTTAGAGGTGTCTCAATCGGAGTGGAAAAAGTGCTTCGATAACTGGTTTGAGCGCATGCAAAAGTGTATAAATCATGCTGGAGAATACTTTGAAAAACAATAAAACCATTTTTAATTATAAATACTCGCATTTTCACTATTAGGCCAGAAATATAAACAGCAGCCCTCGTAAAAGCAATGAAAGCATGTAAAGCATTTTGCATGAGAGCATGTAAACTATTCAACAATATTTAAATATAAAATAAAGAAAAATATTTAAAATATATTATAAAATATTTCCCTGAACATTACGATAGTGTAACAGCACTTATACACGTATGCATGTATATGAAACAGATGTGTATGTAGTTGGTGATACATTCATTATTTATAATTGTGTGCATGTAGTTCCATTATATTATGCAATTTTTCATGATGTCCATACGCTCGTATATCAATTTTTGGTAAATAAATTTCAACTTATTGATACAAATATGCTTTTAAAATTCTGAAATATTAAATTAAATTCACAAATAAATATTGAAATAGTTAATAAATAAAAATATCGCAAAATACGAAATGCACAGTGTGCATTGCACAGTAGGTTCGATTAGCATTAAAAAATATTTTACTCCTTAATAATTTGTCTGGAGTACTAACAAAGAAAATACGAATGAAATTTTGTAAATATTTTTTCTTCAATTTTTATATTGTTCGTTGACTTTTACTATCGTTACCTATTTGAGGCCATTATACTAAAGGTTTAAAAAAGAATTTGGCCATTATGTTGCACTAATAACTGGTGATAAGAAGGCAGCCTAAGTGTTGTAAAAAAGTCATTTATACTTGAAACTTTTTGCGGGCTCCACCTTTCAGGGTGACAACGGTATGACAGGGTAAAGTTAAAAACATAACAACAACATAAAATAGAGAATGGAAACATTTATGTATGTATGTACGTATGTATATAAATGTGTATGTATGGGTTTGTGTATGTATGTACCGATGTATATTTTAATGTATATATGAACTTTAAAAAAACCGCTTTTTTGAAACTAAGTATTCATCGAACATTTTAGTATTACAAATAGGGATGCCACATGAGAAATTTTGAATCCTGAAATACTGGGATTTAAAGTATTGGAAACTTTAATGTATAGAAATTATACACTTATTCAAATTTTTGAATATTTTTTTTCTTTTTAAAAAATTTCCCCAATTTGTTTGCAAAATAAAAAGTGATAAATTGTGATTTATTTTTTAAATCTAAAGTGCTCAATCGAGAATTATATTAAGATTATTTTTACAATTATCACAATATAATTCTTGATCTTCCTAATTTTGTTCTCCCAATGAAATGGCAGCAAGCTTCCAGTAAAAAATTTTAGAAAAGGTAATCGAGTATGGAATTGTTAATTTCTGGCGGAAGGACTTTCCAACTAGATTACCAAAATAACTTTAAAAAGGCATGAGACTTTTATAATCAATTACTGAGAATTGATTCATTAGCACATTTTTAAGGTATTCTCTTTTAACTCAAAGAACTAGTTTAATTACTACTTTCTTTTTTTGCGAGTAATTTTAAGGGTTATTGTTCACGGTTAGTCATTGTCATTAATATGTATTAGCTAATAAACATCAGTCAAAACTAAAAAGCTGATATTAAAAGTCATGAGTGTACGAAAGTTTTGTTTAAATATTTTTATTTAACGCTCGACATAGACCAAGTTAGAGAAATTATCTAAAATAAATAGTGCTTACTTCAGAAAATTCCATTCTTTTAAATCTAAAAACTGATAAAGAAATACTCAACACTAGATTACTGTACACTTGAACCTCTTTTTATGCGGTTACTTGGGACCGCACAAAAAAAAATCGCAAATTCCATGAAAAAAAGCAAAACAATCTACTTTATTTCAAAAATATTATATATGTACATGTAATATGTACTTATTATTTAATACATATATCTATACTACGATTTACTATATGTTTTAATTTAAAAAGCTAAAGTTCATCATCACTTGGAATTTGGATTTTGCGTCGTTTTGGTTGTAAAATTTCACTGTCGCTGCTTAACTCATCTTCACTTTGAATCACATTCGTTGATGGAACCATATAATCAGTGATAAGACTTTGGAATGGTGGCAAGAAATGTAACTTTTGCATGTACAGGCTTTGATAGACAGTTATACAAGATCTCAAATCATTTTGAAATCTTAGAGCTCTTTCAGAATTAGGATCTGTAGAAACAAAATATTTTTCTAATTTATTGGCGATATTGAGACCTTAATACAACTGCTTTTCGGTCATCGAAACAGGTTCTTCTGCATCGGTCAAAGCTAAAGCTTGTCTTGATAATTAATGATATATCTTTATGTCGAATATTAAATAAGTTTTGAAGATTAATAAAAATATTTCCGTCGAGTCAACAAATAATAATACATGCACCATATCTACTAAAATAACTAGTTTATGTGAACACTTTTATCCCTGACTGTATGTAAAATTGTTATTGATATTTTTCCTTAAAGTTATTAAACTGTTTATTGTTAATAAACAGGAAAAAACAACAACAAAAAACAAGTAAAAAAAATCCACAGGTCGCATAAAACAAGGCGCATAAAAAAAATCGAACAAATCTAGACCGCACAAAAAAACACCGCATAAAAACAGGTTCATGTGTACTTGGTTCTATGGGGGTCAATTTAAATAGGCTCTTAAGGCACTGGTATGAATGAACGGAAAGTAGATTTATTTTTGAAAAATGAGTGCTCTATTTTTAGAATAAAACTTCTTAGATTTCAAAAATAGTGCCGTCTTACCTGTAAAGTCTGTGAAGAGTGTCCGAAATAAATGTTTTTCATGTTTCCCGATTTGAATAAATTTTTGTATTTCGTTGTCAGATATCTGAGTATTATGATTTCGTCATATTAGACTGATATATTTATTATTTCTTTCGACAGACACTCTCGAAGTTCATACATGTTCGCTTGTTTAAAATAAAATTCAATATTTTGGTACAGTCACAGTACACTTATCCTCTGACTTTGTTGTATATTTTCGACAAAAAAGTTGGAAAAAATTGTCATAAAAAAAAATTTCGTAGAACAAAATGTAAACAACATCAAAATATCAATGTTCATTAACTTCTGCATAACTGCATCTTTTTAGCGCTGTGGAGCACTGTTTAACGAAAGATGTCAAATTACAGCTTGATGTCTCAGCTAAAAGCTAAAAAAGCTGCTCCTACCAGCTCCTTTCAAAAAAAAAAAAAAAAAAAAAAAAAAAAAAAAAACAGTAAAAACTACAAAGCAACAAAGTAACAAAACATAAATTTTCGGTCATGCATGATGTTATTTCCATAATTCTTTACTGTTAAAAAATATTACATAATGTAATATACAAACATACTAGTCAATAGTGTTAATTGTTCTACGTACATATATTTCATTGTTGAAAAAAGCATAAGCTTCAATTGAATTTGAATTGTTGTTTACTGATGCTGTTTGATAACAACAATAGAATATCAGCACGATTATATGCGATAGACTATTAGGTGCTGTAACAACTACATATTATGTCATGCTTTCTTTATTGCACTAAATCTCTTCCATTAGAGCTTAATAAGTAATATGTTTAGTACCAATAATAATATAAAATTTCTGATTTAAATTTCTGGATTTGGGTATAAATTTCTAATATTATTGATATGCTGAGTCACATTACCTTACATTATAGAAGCTATTCTGCATTTTTATTTTTTACATTTTACTTCATTATTTGTATCAGTTATGCTGTCCGAGAAAGCTAGGGCCTATAGATTACATCATTCGCGAAGAATTAAATGTGTAGCAAGTAATAAAAACGTAAAGCATAATCTTTTATTGTCTTCAGGCCCATTTGTAAATAGATTTTGCGCAAAGCTGCAAATCAAAAACATGGGGTGCGATAATGATGTTAAAAAATTATGAAAAGACTGTGCTTAAATTATATATTATTTTTTAATTTATAATATTTATTTTTGGTGAAAATTGGATTGATTTAAAAACGGACCTAGTGCTTAAAAAATTAATAAAATAAAAATATATAAAACATAATTTTGCTTTAATATTTTACTCCAATTTTTTATTATGGATGATAGCACTCCAGATTACAAAATTAAAACTGAACTCATCTAACTTTCTTTCAATGTAAAAAGTTTAATCATTTATCTAATTTATTTTATATTTTGTCTCACATCCAACTAGGTTTTTTTTACGAGACAAAAAAGATGTCTCGTATTTTTAATATTAATATTTTTGAAATAATAAAATACCCTCCTGTTATTTCTTCTACGCGTCTCAGTATCGTTAATTTAACATTTGTTAATGTTAATAACAATGATTCTTTTTATCTAACCTTCCATTATTTTAAGACAAACAATTTTCTTAAATTCTACACCTTCTAATTAAGCATTATCTTATTTGAAAACACCCACAGTATGACAAACAGTATTATCAAATTACACGAAAAGAAAAAATTGGTTTTCTATATTATCTTTAAATTAAGTAGCATTTGTGTCGAGTAAATGAATTTCTCTTGAAAATTTGTGTAATCCAATATATCAAATACTGCTTGGAAGTGAAGAGTTTTTAGCATTTTGAAAGTTATAAAATTTTTGCCTTTGTTTTAGTTTTCGATAAATGCTTTAGGATGTAAATTACTAATTCTGTATTAGAATCTCATGACATTAGGAAAAAGTTTATAATTTTAAAAAAGAAGACTTTACAATATGAGCTGATAATAAATCGATAATAATTCGAACGCTTCAACAATATTATGATGGCTAATCTTAATCTTTGTTTTCTTCGTGAAAGTTTAGCCGGAATGTTTATATTTTAAGTTAAATCTCCACTTAAATAAAACTCTTTACGTTCAGTTTTTTTAAAATTTTATATTATAGTGATGAAGTGAATATTTAAAATAGACTGTTACTCTAAAGCACAGACGAGAATGTTAAAGTTTATAACCGCCATGAATATAAATATAAGAATAAAAAAACAAGTAAGAGTGTGATATTCGGCTATGCCGAATCTTATATACCCTACACCATCTAGGTAAATCTAGTTTAGCGAAGTGACAGAGAATTAAAAATTAATGTGCGGTATCCGTATTTCAAGCGAGTGACTCGTATAGAAAATTTGTAAAGGAATCACTTAAAAACTTGAGTGCATTGCATATAATTTTTTTAGACAATGCGCTCGATTGTAATACAGAAGCCGCATATAAGAAAGAAAAAATAAGTAAATTATATAATTTTACATAAAAATAACATCGGCTCTTAATCTTCGCTTTTATGAAGATGTTTTTGTATGTGAATTCATGGTATCTACCTGGGGAGATAATAAATTTTTACATTAAATTATTGTACGATTTTTTATGTATGTACATTTTTTTTATCGAAATATTTAATATTATAAGGTTAATTAGTGCAGCATATATATGGTATGTATAGTACTAAGCTCAATAGTAAAATCGAACCCGATAGTGATAAAACTGATAATGAAGAAGCAGCTTTTAACACAAATAATACCTCTTTAACTAACTAAGATGAAAGCAAGTGGTATAAGAACAGCAATACTTTTATTCGTCAACGAGCCCACAATATTATTCATGATTCATTTGGAATGGGGCCAACATCAATTACAAAAAACTTGTCTCCATTGGATACATTTTTTTGCATTATAAGTTTTGAAGACTTTCAAACAAGAAAGCTGAAGACTTCTTTAATTCTTGGAATGCCAAAAATCCTGACAAACACCCTCTGACATGGGCTTAAAATACTGGCATTGAGTTCACAACCTTTCTAGGAATTTTGCTTGTGATTTTCCCCTTTATCGTGTGACACTGTCTATTAATCGATTCCAACAACTTTTACATTTTATTTGTTTCAAGAATCATATGACAAGAGTTGCTCGCTAGTCTGCAGATAACGCAGCTCCAGTAAGAGATAAATTTGAAATGATAAACTCAAATTTAAAAACTCATTTTCGACCTTATAAATGTATAACTGTTTAGGAGCAGCTATATGGTTATCGAGGTCGCACGAAGTTCACTCAATATATACCTTGCAAACCAGCAAAGTATGGTATACAAATTTGGTGGGATTGCGATTCACAAAATACGTATACCCTAAATGGACAAATATAAATCGGAAAAGAGGCTAATAGTAGAGACGTGAACGCATCGTGCAGTATTAAGTTGCCCCGAACAAAAATTTTGCACGAAATGTGACGGTAAATAGTTTTTTACTTCGCTATCATTGCTTGAAGAACTTATAAAATAGAAAATGACTATTGTCGGAACTCTAAAGAAAAACAAACGATGCATACTCTAACAGTTCAAGGCCTTCAAAAATCGACAATTATTTTCGAGTGAATTCGGTTTTAGTCCGAATGAAACCATGACTTCCTATGTCCCAAAAAAGGATAGGCGGTAGTTTTACTTTCATCAATGCAACGCGACTCTGGTATTACGGTCTCAAAGCATAAGCCTGAAATTATTTTATATTACAATAAAACTAAAGAAGGCGTTGACACAACGGGCAAAATGCTATCACAATGCTCAACCAAAAGACCAAAAAGACGATGGCCGTTGGCTGCTACATGTGATACAACGACAAACAAAGTGCCAAAACTGCTACAAACACTCCAGTTCACAAAAATACAACTAACGAGAAAAATTTGCTAATTAAGTATCAAAACGATATAAGTTTTCATAAAATTTAATGTATGTATCTATCAGGGTATATACTTATAAGCCCGTATACACAAAAACACAAAATATAAAAAAACTGCGGCAATTTTACAATAAAATTTTTTATTTGGTTATTTACTAAAAAGTAGGTAAATTTTAATAACTGAGCTGAAAGCAATTTGATAAAAAATGTGCAAATTATTAACGACTGAAAATCAAAATATCTACCTCGGTAGATACCTTAAAGGCGAAGGTTAATAGTTTAAGCATTTTTAAAAATTTTTTTTATTTCCTTAATGATCTCTTCAAAAGCTTTAAAATGACACCCATATTGGTATTTAAAAAAAATTGAAAATTTCAGAGCCCCGTAACTCGAAAAATATGGGCGAGCGCCAATTTTTATAATTGATGTTTTTGTTTTTATTTTTTAATTATCTATTGCCCCATATATTTATTTTTTTGATTGGAGTTACTGTATTGCTCCAAATGACATGAAAAAATTAGAGGTGGGCGTGGTGTTTTGCCTGCTGCCTCGAAGGGCATGGACCGATCCTGCTGATTTCCAAAAGCACTTCTTTCGACACTATATCTGATCGATTGAAAGATTGTGTTTTTTTTGGGTGAAATCAAGTTTGCCATTAACACGGTCGGGCACACGGACAGACGGGTATCACTCAACCGACTTTGCTGTGCATAAGAAGTCAGAAGATATATACTTTATGGGGTCAGAAATGGAGTTTGTAGACATTACACACGGAATGACAAACTTAGATAAACTCTTTTTCCTTTTTTTTTGGTGAAGGATATAAAAATATAAAAATTAAACAATTTTAAAATGCACGATACTGAAGCTTCTTGTATCTACGTTTAGGACATATTTAGCATTGTATACACACACACACACACACGCAGCAAAGCGCACACGCTCTGGTCTATTGTGATTAATATTCATAGATAATTGTTGTGCAACAAAACTTTGTACTAAACAAGTGCAACTCAAATTGTTGCAAAACAACTTTGTTGGTACACAAGCAATAAATAAATTTCAGAAAAACGAAAAAAGTTTTTAAAGTGAAAGAGAAAAGTGAACTTTACCATGAATAAATTACAATGTTCTATTCCTTTTATTGTTTTTATTGCTAAATTTTGTTAATAAAACAAGAAATACAGCATTAGAAAATGTTTTTGTGTAGTAAAGAAAACTAAGTAAATCATAAATATAAAAAAGACTATTAAGACTCAAAACAACCAACATAAAATTTTGCACCGGTTGGAATATTAGTACACTGATTAATATGAATTTTTTCTTTAATCAGAATTCTAATTTCTTGGTGTTCATAAATGTAATTTCTCTCTTGTAAATATTTGGTGAAACAGTTAAAAAAGTAAATTCAGGTCAACTTTAATTTTAAAAATTATGGATTTTAAACTTTTTTACTTAAATAAATAACAATAAAGCTAATGGTTTATACTTATTTTTAATAAGTTTGTGATATTCTAAGAAGGTATCCATGATCGGATAAAGCTTTACTGCCGCATTTATAAAATATGAAAATAGATTTGAAATGTATTTAAGGATAAATTTGTATGGAAAATGTATCGTAACGACATTTAAAGTTAATTTTTTATGAATATGACAGTTAATATTTACTGCTTTTGTTTAAACAATTTTTTTTTTGTTTTCTCTTTCGACTCATTATAATTTGCATTTAATAAAAAAAACAACATTGAACCAAAAAAAGTGTTTTTTGATGAAAATCCACAAAATACTGCTACAATCGCCGAGGAGAGGTGTTGTGGTTATAAAATATTTTTTTTATTATCTTTGTTACTTTTTATACCCTTCTCCACAGGTGGAAAAAGATATATCTATGCCTGTTATTCTGTTTGTAATTTCTACATTTTTGAATTTTTATGCATAGCGTAGTCGATTGAGCGATGTCCACTAGATGAGCTAGAAAAATTAAGTACCCCAATCGCTCAGACATGTTTTCGCCAATTTTGCTATTAAAAATCAGCGAGATCAGGCGATGTCTTTCGAGAAAAGCCTGCCTCTATTTTTTCCATATATTTTTTTTAACATTCATTTGTATTCCTGCAAGTGGTTGTGTTTAACTCTTATTCACCTCTTACTACTTATTCACCAAATTAAGTTAGTTGGGATATCAACTCTATGCCAAACGTACAATTTCTAACCATTTTTTTAAAAGAAAAACTTAAGAAAAGAAAATCCTAAGTCGATTTATATGCACGTGTCTGTATACATATTAGATGAAGGGTATAGATTCTCCTTTTGAAGTTTTCCTTTTTCTTCTTACCGACACCTGTTTTGCCAATTCAAAGCTTTCTGTTTTTTACACATTAAATGTAATTTAAAAATTATTAAAACTAATTAAATAAAACAAATATTAAAAAATATTTGTAACTAATTCTTTCTTTACATAAAATTGTGTTTTTTGCTGATTGTTCTGCCAGAGATGAAAAGAAGAATAAACAAAAAAGTTACCCTGTGTTATTCATTATTTGCCCAGTTATTATTTGAATCACGCAGAGTAAAGATAACAAAACTAACTGAGACTATTTAATGATTATAATGACGAGCTAAAAACTTCAACAAAAAACTTTTTTATTACAAAAAAGTTTAAACAAAAAATTAATTTCTCACAACAATTTTGTAAATGC
Organism: Gymnosoma rotundatum; assembly: GCA_916610165.2. Taxonomy (NCBI): domain Eukaryota; kingdom Metazoa; phylum Arthropoda; class Insecta; order Diptera; family Tachinidae; genus Gymnosoma; species Gymnosoma rotundatum. The sequence continues at coordinate 54,388,644 of OU744336.1, forward strand.
ATGCAGTTGCTTCTATATTTATTAAAGTTTGCCAGCAGGGCACAACTGTTCGAAGTTTTATAATCTATTATCCTTCTGTCCACCATCAGTTACTACTAAATTGAAATTAAAATAGTAAGTTAAAAAGCGTTAAAGGGAAACTTTTTAACTCAAATCAAAAAGATTGTCTCCAAATCGACTTATTAGCTGATTTAAACAAGAGGTTAAATAATAGAAAACGTAAAGACAGTAAACAAAAATTTATTTTCTCCTATAAGGAGTGAACAGTTTCAATGTGAGATGCCTGATAGGAAAATTCAAACAAGAATTGATGAAGCACAAACTCGTTTTAATAATAGAGGAATAGCTGCGAAGACCTTAAGCCAGTACAAAATATTTATTAAACCTTGATTGTTGCCGGGATATACATACACAGGTTTAGACATGAGTCCTCACCACTATACCATATGTGTGAGAGTGGTGTTTTTTCACTTTTCCCGCTTTAATGAGATGAAAATCTTAGTAATAATAGTAGAGCAATATACTGCTAAACAACATGAAATGGCCGAATATTACAATAAAAGTGAGTAAGAGCGATATATTCGGTTATGCAGAATCCTATATAATTAATAGTTAAAAAAGAAAAATAAAATAAATACTATATACGAGGGCTGCTCTATATATTTCTGGCCTAATAGTGAAAATGCAAATATTTATAATCAAAAATGGTTTTATTGTTTTTCAAAGTATTCTCCATCATGATTTATACACTTTTGCATGCGCTCAAACCAGTTGTCGAAGCACTTTTTCCACTCCGATTGAGACACCTCTAAAACATGGTTTTTGAACACTTCAACAGCTTCTTCTGGCGACGAAAATCCTTGACCACGCATTTTTTTCTTGATGTGCGGAAACAAGAAGAAGTCATTAGGTGCCAAGTCAGGGCTGTACGGCGGATGACCTATTAATTCGACATTTTGGCTGGTCAAAAGCGCTCTGGTTTGAGCCGATGTGTGACAGCTCGCATTGTCATTGTGAACAATGATTCGTGTTCTCTTGTTGGTTTTTCGAATTTCTCCGATGACTTCAGGCAAACAAATTGTAGTGTACCACTCAGAAGTGACCGTCCTACGTTGCTCAAGCGGAACAGTCGCCACATGACCAGTTTTGCCGAAGAAACAGGCGACCATTTGCTTCGAAGTGCTTCTTCCACGAACAACTTTCGTTGGATTTTGCTCGTCTTTGAAGACCCACACGGTCGATTGTTGTTTCGTTTCGGGCTCATGATTCGTCACCTGTGACGATCTTATAAACGTCTTTTGAAGCACCGCAATTGTATTTTTGCAACATTTCTTTGCACTAATCGACACGATCGTTTTTTGAGCGACTTTCAAATTGTGCGGGATCTAACGAGAACAAACCTTTTTTACGGCCAGGTGTTCATGCAGTATCGAATGTATGCTGGTGGAAGAAATGTCCAAGGATGTCTTTATCTCTCGGTATGTCACATGTCGATCTTGCATTATGAGTTCACACACACCATCAATGTTCTCTGGCACAACAGCCGTTTTTGGACGACCTTCACGGAATTCGTCTTTGAGCGAGCTTCGGCCACGATTAAATTCATTATACCAATTTTTCACAGTGCTATAGGATGGTGCTTCATCGCCATACAAAGATTTAAGTTTATAAATGCACTCTTGTCGTGATAATCCACGTCGAAAGTTGTGAAAAATGATGGCACGAAAATGTTCATGAGTTAATTCCATTTTTTTTTCTATATTAATTTTTTCAAGTCACTGTAAACAACACAAATAATGGTCGTACGTCAAAACGTTTTGAGTACGATTATGCTTAAAAATGACAAACTTTCCAATAGAAATGTCAGATTGCACTTGGCAGCACTCAGTGTTGCCAGGCCAGAAATATATATAGCAGCCCTCGTATAATTTTACGTAAAAATGTCCTCCTAATGGGTTAAGCATTTATAAAAACTTCTAGTATTTCCTTAAAATCTCGTCAAAAACTTTTAAAAGATTCCCATATTGATAATTTAAAAAATGTTAAAATTTCAGATCCCCGTTACTTGGAAAATATGGGCGAGCGCAAATTTTTTCACTTATTATTTTATTCTTATTTTTAAATAATCTATCGCTATCTATTTGTTTTTGTGATTGGAGTTACTTCATTGTAGGCGTGGTGTTTTTTTTTCCCGCTGCATCTAAGGACAATGACCGATCTTCCTGATTTCCAATAACACCTCTTTCGACACTATGTCTGATCGATTGGCGTGTTTAAATTTTTGTTGAAAACAAGTTTGTCATATCTGATTTCAAGATAAACAGATATATAGACAGACGGACATCGCTCAATCGGCTTCGCTATGCGTAAGAACTCAGAATATATATACTTTATGTGGTCTGAAATGGATATTGTAGAAATTACAAATGGAATGACAATCTTATTTATACCCTTTTTATACTTTTTGTGGTGCAGTAAGTGTTGTAAAAAAAGATATGGAAAAATTACAGGTAAGCGTGTTATTTTGTGCGCTGCCTCGAAGTACATAGATGGATATTGTTAATTTTTAATAGCAAAATTTTCAAAGTTATGTTTCATCGATTGACGTACATATTTTAATTCTCTCTAGCTCATTAAGTGACTTAGTTGATTAGTTGATTTCAATGCGAATACGGACGGGCAGACGGACATCGCTCAATCGACTTCGCTATGCATACGAACTTGGATCGGAAATGGATACTGTCAAAATCACAAACGCAACGATAAAGTAAGATATTCCCTCTTTCACCTGTGGTGAAGGTCATAAAACTTGTAACAATATAGACACAAGTTCAGAAGAATGTACGGATGAAGAAAATGCATTACATGATTTTGGCTTTTTAATTAACTTTTGGTACTCGTATTAATTATGGAACTTTTATTCGTTTATTTATAAAAATTAAGGAAAAAATAAAAGTAGTTACTCAAAGGTTACTGTGTCTTAGTGTAAAAGAATTTTGATTTTTGTGACATTTTTTTTTTTTTTTTTGCGATTTTTTGTAAATTTCACATTCTTTTTGTTTTTTCTCATCTTCTTAAGTAGATATGAGTAAAATCCTTTTTATAAGTCATAAAATATTTTAGTTTTTAATAAGTTTATATAAATCGGTGTCTAATCATACTACAAGTATGTTAATAACACTTTTACAGGGTGTTGTATGGCAAAAAAAAAATTAAACTGAATTGGGGCTAATAGTGGATGGACTTGGAAACACCAACAATGATAACACAACGTCAGAAGATTTTTTTCTGCAGAAATAACTGGCGGGGATAAATTGAAAGCTTAGATTTTTTTAGTCTAAGTTAAGGTTTGGAACTTTCACTGACCTTAAAAGTTGTATATGCTAAACAAAAGTATAGGAAACTTCAGAGGTAGGATTAGTTCCCACTTCTGAACTTCTTTTCCTTGGTCCGATTTTTTTTACCTTCAAGTTTTAACAGCATGTGACCGTAACAAATTTCTGTTAAGTTTCATTGTCGCAGGTAAATTTAAAATTTTTTTAAACCCAATATGAATAAAAAACAAAAGTAATGTCCGGCTGGATTGCCAAAACACCCCTATGTAAGCTGGTGGTACCATTGCACATTATTTCTTTAAAAATAAAGGCGGAGTTCGAGATGCGGTCGATGAAGATCGCTACCGCACAATGGTTTTTAACATGAAAGAATAGATGTCATTGATCCAGATAAGATGTGCTTTCAACTGTATGGTGATACGTGCCATACAGTTACATCTTGGAGCAGTGACCCAAGAAGTAGTCCAAAATTTAACGACAAAACTAAATATTATATATTTGTGTATTTTTATTTAGTTGTTATACAATGCAGGTGTGTGTATGTTTGTGTATTGTGTTTGTTTAGTCATCGCTTTGTGTTAGTTGTTTTTGTTTTGCAATAAAGATGTTTTATAGAAACTTCTAGCTTTGAAAACAAACACAATAGGTCATTTCGTTTCACTTTCTTGGCGTCCATTATTTTAACATCTTTTTATGATTTAAATGAAGCATCTTTGTAACAATATTATAAATATCAATATACTGACCGCATGAGTTAATCAGTTGTGCACATTTTTAGTTATAATTCAAAAAATATTTTTGTATGTCCAAATTGGCGATTTTTCGCTGATAAAAAAATAGTGTTCACAATGGTTAAAAAAAGTTCTTAAAATGTGTAAAGAATCGGTAACAAAAAATCCACGTTTTTCAGGTATATATCCTTCCTTTGCTTGTTGTCAAAAAATTTTTTGTCCAGAGTATAGATTTTAAGGCACAATGGCATCTAAGGCTTTTTCAAAAATATAAGTTTGTTCGTAAGAAGTCCAATATTTGGTATGCAAGTTTGATCCTACATAAACATACATTTACATGCAACATTTAATTGCAAAAAATTATATATCTTATCTCAATGTGCTGTTTGGTTTTTTTTTTTTTTTTTTTTTTTTTGTTTCGAGTTAATAAATACTTAATAAATAAAAATGAATGCAGATTTTTGAGCACTTTAAAGTTCTTGTAAAGACAAACAACATCAGCAACTTAAATAACCCAACTTTTTTTATTTCAAAGCGTGAAGCAGTCAACATCAGTTAAAACTTTACCAATTTTCCGTATTTTATTTATGGAGTTTCACTTTTTTTATATATTATGTTTTTTACGGCAGCTGAGAATGATTGATATCTGATTTTGTCACTTTAAATATTGGCTAAATTTAAAAAAAAAAATGTGTCAAATAAATATAAAGCTTTTGTCTATGGTGGGAAATTATTATTATTATTTTTTTAATAGCATATTACCTTAAATGCGATGTGATCTATACCATTATATAAAAATTTAGTCCGTGTCATTCTATAACAAAACTTTTATGTAGAAAAATTTAAAAACTTATCGTCACTGTGTAAAGCTTTAAATTTAAAAATTATTTCTTTTCGTTATTTAACATATCGATAACACTTCTCATCACTAAGAAGGCACTGTTCAACTATTGTCACAAAAAGGCGTCAGCATATTTAACAAAAATTTCTGCGACGTCACCTTATTTTTGTTGATGCTCTTTTCAAAATTATTGTAGGTATTGATTCGTCAAGGTTTTTTTCTTCCACTACATTTTCAGAATTTGTCGGAATGTCGCAAAATGGTTTGAAGTTACTGCTCCTCGGGTGTATGAAACAGTCGTAACTAAGCTAATTTTTTTTTTAATATATATTTGTAGATTTTAGATTAATTCTCGTATACGTTTGATTTATTTATTTTTATTTTTAAAAAATCTATGGACTCAACTGTTTGATATATAACAAATGAATAAAAATAAAGGTTCATATAAGATGTATTTTTTTTTCTGAAATTCTGTAAAAAAAAAAATCAATGATAATGAAATATATCTGGGAGTTTTTTTTAATGAGAAACTTACTTGAAGTATTAATTCAAGCGTTGTTCTTATTATTATTAATATTATTATTATTATTATTTTCTAATTGTTTTTTTTGCAATATCGATGTCATTAACACAAGCAACATTTGTAGGGCGTTGGATAATTCTTTAATTCAAACAATTCAGTGTGTTTCTTACATTTAGAATATCTAAGTCAGCTCTTCCTAAAGAAAAATTTTGGAAATTGATGAAAACTTGATTCTTTCTATAGAGTACTAATATCAGTATATTCTACTTTATTAATACCAATACGTATAAAATAAAATGAATGATAACAAATAACCGTCAAGCTATAAGAAGTTCAAAAAACAATGTTAGACGTAAGTATGTTATATTCATGGAGAAAAATCGTCAATATGACGTAAAATCGTCATATCTAACACCCCTCCATATATGTTTTATTGGTGGTAGAGTATCGGTGTGTGTATCTGAGATTCGAATAATGAAAGAAAAAACTGGTGATCCAAAATGTGATTTAAGTTTTATTATAATAATTTAATCAGAATTTTAAATACAATTTGATGTTGAATAGCTAAATATAAGACAATTTGTAAAATTTTATTATTGGATAGATTAATTAATTGCCTTGTTTTTAACTGGAAAAATATTTATTACAATTATTTAGAAAAATTAAACAAAATTTTAAATAAAACTTTAATTTGTTGATTTTACTACAATTTAATTGTTAATTATGACAAAGGCTATTATATCTAGCTTATTAATTTCTTAGTTTTATTAAAATCATCGAACATTTAAAAACTCACAATCCTAACTTTTCTCCGCTTAAACTAGTTTTCTTAATTACAATGATTCTTTGTTGCATTACTGTTATTCATTTTATTAGCTTATTTTTAAGTTCCAAAACGTAGTACTAATTAAAAAGGACACGATAATTTTGGGTATAAATTCTAAGCATGGGAATAACTATAAATATGTTTGAAAGCTAAAAAATGCTTTAGGCGCTGATGTTCTTGACAACTTATAGAAAAGATTTTAATAAAGCAGATTATGTAAAAATTTATATAAGACATCACTAGTGTTAAGATAAGCTATTTTAATAAACCAGAATATGCATTAGAGATACTCAGGCATGTTCCGAATTCCATATAAAATTTCGTGTAGAATTCAGAATAAGAATGTATAAAAGGAATTTGTTTCATTCATTGGAAATACAGTTAATTGTTCTAATTCATTTGAATGAATTCAAAATCAATTCAATTCAAGCGAATTGGAAATAAAGTGCAATTCAATTTAACATATTTATTTGTATTGAAATTCATTATTGTCTTATTCGTTTGAATTGATTTATATTTCATTAAGTTATCTTTTGTTGTGAAAAAAATTAATTCAAAATTTAGCTATTTCGTAACGAACTGTTCCAGGAAAGATTGAACAAACATTTGTAAAATAAGGGTTCATGCTTTTTTCGTCAAATATTTTACTAATCTGATCGCACCTTTAGTCATAATAAATTAAAAAAAAATAATATTTAGAATTCAAACATGCAAAATAATAGAAAATATTGAAGGGAAAGCTATTAAATTTTATTAAAAATTATTAAAAAATTAAAAACCTGTTCTCTAAAAGCCAAAAATTAATGCACCACTGAATGTTTAATATATAATTATTTTCTTAATGAACGTGTCAACTATATATTTTTTTTTGTTCATTTTGAAAAGCTTTATATTCCATTGTTACACAGAAAGTTTGTGTAGAATGTCAAGAATTGCACCATAATTAAATACTTTTGTTTTCAATATAAAACAAAGATGAGTGCAAAAATGAAAGCACCCACTTGGCCAATTATACAGCACATCTAATTAAGTCATTTGAGAACTTTTATTTTCACTATTCATTTTACAATGCAGTTATTGTTGTATTGTTTACAAAATAATGAAACAATTGCACACATGTATGTGTAACTTGAAATAGTTAATAACAAAAGGTTTTAAGAACTATAATAATTAGTTGTGCAGTTGTTAAAACCATTTTAAAAGTTAATCTGAAGGTGTGCATTCTGTAAGATAGCATTTAATTTCTCTCTTTGAAAATAAATTACCACAGTTAATATGCGACTAGTAGGAGGGCTTAATAAAGTAACATATATATATATATATATATATATATATATATATATATATATATATATATATCGTTTCATGTCAAGCTAAAGTTTTTAGAGCTTGTTTATATTTTAACGTTTTTCGCCTTCAAAATGTAGTTGTTTTTTTTTTGGTGTTCTTTAAAAAACTTTGGCAGTCATCCTTGCCCCAATAATAAGTGGCTACGCTGAAACTCGAACTCACGATACGTTGTTACGGAGATATTTACCTTTATTCAATGCAGTCATATACACCATAACATGCTGTAGTTTTACTGCTACGGAGAATGATGACCTTCATGACTGATGATGGTGTCATCCATGACTTCCGAAAGCTTTTATGTTGGTAAATTCTCTCTACGTACGAGGGCTGCTCCATATATTTCTGGCCTAATAGTGAAAATGCGAATATTTATAATCAAAAATGGTTTTATTGTTTTTCAAAGTATTCTCCAGCATGATCTATACACTTTTGCATGCGCTCAAACCAGTTGTCGAAGCACTTTTTCCACTCCGATTGAGACACCTCTAAAACATGGTTTTTGAACACTTCAACAGCTTCTTCTGGCGACGAAAATCGTTGACCACGCACTTTTCCTTGATGTGCGGAAACAATAAGAACTCATTAGCTGCCAAGTCAGGGCTGTACGGCGGATGACCCATTAATTCGACGTTTTGGCCGGTCAAAAACGCTCTGGTTTGTGAGAACTCGCATTGTCATGGTAAACAATGATTCGTCTTCTCTTGTTGGTTTTTAGAATTTCTCCGATGACTTCAGGCAAACAAATTGTAGTGTACCACTCAGAAGTGACCGTCCTACGTTGCTCAAGCGGAACAGTCGCCACATGACCAGTTTTGCCGAAGAAACAGGCGACCATTTGCTTCGAAGTGCTTCTTCCACGAACAACTTTCGTTGGATTTTGCTCGTCTTTGAAGACTCACACGGTCGATTGTTGTTTCGTTGCGGGCTCATACGCATAGATCAATGATTCGTCATCTGTGACGATCTTATAAACGTTTTTGAAGCACCGCAATCGTATTTTTGCAAAATTTCTTTGCACCAATCGACACGAGCCTTTTTTTGACGACTTTCAAATTTTGCGAGAACAAACCTTTTTTACGGCCAGGTGTTCATGCAGTATCGTTGGAAGAAATGTCCAAGGATATCTCTATTTCTCGGTATGTCGCATGTCGATCTTGCATTATGAGTTCACGCACGGCATCAATGTTCTCTGGCACAACAGACGTTTTTGGACGACCTTCACGGAATTCGTCTTTGAGCGAGCTTCGGCCACGATTAAATTCATTATACCAATTTTTACAGTGCTATAGGATGGTGCTTCATCGCCATACAAAGATTTAAGTTCATCATTGCACTCTTGTCGTGATAATCCACGTCGAAAGTTGTGAAAAATGATGGCACGAAAATGTTCACGACTTAATTCCGTTTTTTTCTATATTATTTTTTCAAGTCACTATTAACAACACAAATAACGGTCGTACGTCAAAACGTTTTTTATCGATTATGCTTAAAAATGACAAACTTTCCAATGGAAATGTCAGATTGCACTTGGCAGCACTCAGTGTTGCCAGGCCAGAAATGTATATAGCAGCCCTCGTAGTGAATCAGAAAATATTGGAGTTACTTAATTGTTCCAAATGACATAAAAAAATAGAGGTAGTCGTGGTGTGTAGCCTGCTGCCTCGAAGGACATGGACCGATCACACTGATTTCCAATTGACATTGACATACTTATTTTTTTTTTTTTTTGTGAAATCAAGGTTGCCGAGGCTAACACGGACAAACAGACGGACATCGCTCAATCGAATTCGCAATGCAATAGAAGTCAGAATATATAAACTTTATGGGGTCAGAAATGGATGTTGTAGAAATTATACACGAAATGACAAACTTAGATACATTTTTTTCCACTTTTTGTGATGAAGGGTATAAAAATGAAAGAAACAACAAAAATCAACGTTAAAGATGTTTTTGTACAATGTTTTTTGTCGTTTTTTGCTCTGTTGGCCAAATGAACACAGGTTTTATTTATTTAATTTTTAATGATTTGATTTTTTGCGAAGTCTTGAATTTCCTACACAAAATTTTGTTAGACCACTGATGAGCAACTGAGAAATAATGAAATGGCCATATAGATACGCTTTCCCCCCAAAAATACATTTCATATTTTAGTTTTTAATAATAAATATTTCACGAGAATATCATGAAATATATTGACGGAATAAAGCACAATTAATGTAAATCAACTTTAGATATAATTTTAAATAATAAATTTCATATTGCTTTAAAGGTTATTTGAAAAAATTACATTACAAATTAACAGTCGGTGGCCTGTAAAACAAATGAGTTTGAATATTTTAGCTTGTGCAGTTGTAAATGTGTTTAAATTGTTTGTATAATTTGTTAGACATTAAAACCAGTGAAAATATTGAAACCGACATATCAAAAAAGCTAAATCATTTTGATTTTAGTAAAACAACAATGGTGCACTGTTGTGAACCCTTTTGTTAGATTTTTATATTAAAATTTTTTTTAACTAATCAGTCGTTAGATTGAAAAATATCTTCTTTTAAATTAATATCAATATTTTCGTTTATATAAAAAATAATTAATAATTAATTAATATTTTAAAGTCGGTTTTTTGCAACAATTATTTTACATTCTAAATAAAATTTTATGCAAGCAGACTTCCAAGCAATAAGTAAGTACAAGTACTGCTCAATATTATATTAAATTAAAAATTTTAATTATTTTGTATGCTTAAATAAATTTTAAAATTTTTAGCATCATTGTTATAAAAAAAAATAGAGAACATTAAAAGTAATAAGAAAAAATAAAAACATGTTTTACTACTAAACGAACTTAATTCAGTGTAAAAATTAAGACACATGAAAGCATATTGAACAAAAGAAAAATCATGTAAGAACTTTAATGTTTATTCTTTAAAAAACTAGAATGAATAGCTTTATTTTACTTCAAATAGTAAATGAACAGATGTACAAAAAGAAAAGAAAATTGTATTTTAAAATTTCCTTCTTTTTAGTGTATAAAAATGTAAGAAGGTATGAATGAAGAGTCATATTTCTTTTTGCATATTTAATATTCTTACACCATTTACGTGACGTGGAAAATTACTTAAGGATACATTAATAATATCAAAATAAATAAAGATTTAAGCTAAAATATCTTACAATAAGTTTAATATTTTGAACATTGGTGTTATTGATTAAAAAAAAATAATTTGTCGCTTTAATCAGAAAGGCCTTTAAAACATTAAAAAATTTTTTGTTTTAATCCATTTTACTTTGATTTTATATCCTTCACCACAAAAAATAAAAACTAGGTATATCTAAGTTTGTCACTCGGTTTGTAATTTTTACAATATCCATTTCCGATCTCACAAAGTATATATGTATATTCTGTGTTCTTTTGCTTAGTAAAGTCGTCCGTGTAAGTGTTGATATCAATTTTGCTAAGCACTACATAAGCTGGAGAAAATTTAAATACGGAAATCGATCAGACATACTTTCGAAAATTTTGCTAATAAAAATCAGCAAGATCGGTATAAGATCTGAGTATGTTCTTTGAGGCTGCGGGCAAAACAACACGTCTGCCCCTAATTTTCCCATATTATTTAAAACAAATCTGGTTTAGTGAAATAACTCCAATCAAAAAAAAAATCCATGGAGCGATACATCATTAAAAAATAAGTAAAAAAAACATCCAGTGAAAAAATTGGCGATCGCCCATATTTTCCGCACCTTATTTTTTAAAATATCAATATGGTAACATTTAAAAGCTTTTGAAGAGATTTTAATTTTTTGCTTGCATTAAATAAATAAATACTACATTTACTTTAGAATATTATACAACAATATGATTAAGTCACAATATTTTGCTCATAGATTAAAGTTACCTCAACCTTTTCTTTACTCTGTTTGTAATTGTAGTGGACTTGTCATACAGAGGGGTAATTTGCCAATCTAGCCGGACATTACTTTTTTACCTTATATTGGTTAAAAAACTTACTGAGTGTGTTTAGATTAATGAAACCCGGCAGAAAATCTGATATGGTCATAAGATGATAAGACCTAAAATAACAAAAATCGGACCAAGGAGAAAAAAGATTCTCTTAGAAGAAAATCCTAGTTTTTTTTTTATTATATTCTCAAGTCATTTTGTTTAGCAATTACAGCTTTTAATGTCAAGGAGTGTTTAAAAACTTAAAGTTGGACTCAAGAGATTCTAAAATGTAATTTTGGCCACGTGCCTTTTTGTGGGCGGTGAAATAAAATGTTATTTGAAAACAGAATGTAATTATTAAATGAAATGGATTACACACGCCTCAAAACCATAGAAATTAATTTATATTCGCAGGGGGAGGTATCCCTTCTATGGCAGCTCCAAAAAAGTCCGTGTGAAAAAAATTTTTTAAATTTTTTTTGCCAATTTTCTACAAATAATTATTATTAATCTTTCCAATGCCTCACTAATCTCCGTCTCCCAAAAATATTATTAAAACGATATTTTTGTAAGTTGTTTTCTTATAGTATTTTATTTTTTGGAAATAATTAATTTATTCATTATATAACTCATTTATGATTGTAACGGTAAATTTTATTTGAAATTGTTACAAATAATTTATTTAAAAGAACTTCTCTTTTGCACTAAGATAGAAATGAGTGCCATGGTCGTGCTTCGTCTAATTATTCAAAGAACTCTTCCGAATCCGAATCCTCTTCATCGTTAACTACAGGTGGAAGAATGAAAGAAAGGTAATAAGTTTTTTTTGTTGTGGATCTTATACTAGTAAATAGTTAGTTACGCAAAAAGGAGCAACATTTTTTTTTGTACAGTATAAAAGTAGAGATGGTAAATTTTATAGTGATATATATTATTTTTGGGATCGCGAGGGAGATCACTTTCAAGCACTTTTTCACTTTTTTTCTTTGACAAAAAATTTAACAAAATAAATCCTTTTTTTAATTTCGAACGAAATTTTTTATCATAAATATTTAAAAAAAAAATTTTTTTAAATTAATATAAGTAGCTGCTAATACAACCTTTCACAGACAAGAAAATAACATAAATACAAAACTTTATTCGTTTAGCCACAAAAAAATATATTGCAAACCTCGTCAAATCGGTTAAAGTCAATAAAAACGTATGTAATTAACTTAACTTTAATGATTTTAACAGTATCCTAAAACGACACTGCGATGCAGAATTATGTTAATGTTAATGCGTACTTAAATTTGTAGAATTCGCAAAATTAATTTTTGGACAAATATACGGCTAGATTGGGAAAATACTCCTCTACGCTTCAGCGAGTCAATAAATAAATTACAGTCCCCAAACAGCACACAGCTAGAGTACGAAAACTTTCACAAAAAATATAATGTAGGTTTTTGCAAAAAAATGTTATTTTTAAATACTGTTCTTAGTTGTTTATAAGGAATAACTTTGGAAAACACCCAAAGGAGCGGTGGAAATTCAACATGTTATTTTTGCCTCAATCTTTCGAAAGCCAATTTGAAAGCTTATCGCGATAATATCTGGCTTCAGACTTCCAGCAAAAAAACTAGCTAAAATACTGATTATTTATTGTATAATGATCATAAAAACTGGCATTTTCTTTTTCAATTACTAGAAATTAATCCTACTGAAATCGGAGATAGCATTGTCATGTCTAAAATATTCTGCAAGGAAGATCTAAGCAGAGTTTTACTAAAAGCAAGGCTTAAAGTAATCCAGTGTGGAATTAATCATTTCTGGTAGAAGGACTTCCGAAATGGATTATACCCTGTTCAGACAAACGTTTTAATTTGTGCAATTAAAATTTTAATTGAGTAATTAATTTTGGTGTTCACACATATCCAATTTAATTTACTTAATTAAAATTTGACAATAGAATATAGTTCTGTTCAATAACAAGAAGTTGTTACTAATTGTCATTGGAAAGTGTTTACTTCAGTACCTCAAAAGAAGCAGCGAAAGAGTAAAAAAGAGTAGAAGATGTGAATGTTAATAAATTTGTTACTGTCCAGAACAGAACAGCTGATTCTTGTTCTGTTTTACAAAATAAGTTAATAAATATTAAATACTTTGAACTGAAAGTGTTTATTAGCACTCTCCACGAAAATATTTACATCACATCGTTGTGGCTTTTTTGCCATAATTTATATGGCGATTTTAAAACCGAATATCTACGCTGAAATTTTTTACAACGACACAGCAAAAAATACACATAACATTTATAGTTTTCGGTTTTAAATACAAAATATTTGAATTGAAGCTAATGTTTGTATAATAGTTAGAAGAAAGCTAAGGAAACTATGTACAAGTAAACGCCAGGTTAATAAAACAATAAACAAAAGAAATAGAATAAAATAAACTAAAAGTTTTACAAAAAAGACAAAAAATTTTTGGCGATTTGCACACAATCGATGACAAAGCTCTTGCAAATGCTAACTGTTGCAATAGAAAATGATTTAAGCACCGAACACCGCTTTTTTTGCTGTTTTACAGTGCAGTCACACAGCCAAGTTTTTGTTCAATTCTCTTTCGAGAAATTTACACTTACTGCTTGTCAAAATTCACAAAAATTGAAAACTGTGACGTAGGCTGCACGCAATTTCAAACCACTTTTTTAAACAAGATGTCATAAAGAAACCAAAAAAAATTTATTTGAAGAAAAAACCTTAGGTGTTCCCTTGAATGAAATTTGAAAGACTCAATTGAACGAAAATTTGAAAGCAAATTCTCAGCAAGTTTTTAAAGTTAGAGTGTATTGGTAAAAAAATGAGAGAAATTTTAAAAATTGAATGAAAACTTGATCGTCTGACACCCTAGTTAGATACAAATTTTTTTTTAGTGTTTTTTGTTATTCTGGTAAGTTCGGCTTTACTTTGTTATTTTTTTTCCAAAAATGCGTTTATTCAGTTTTTTTATTTGGAACAGTAATGTTGTAAATTTTTATTTTATTCTATCGTTGCTAGTTTCTGCCCGAAATTTATTGAACAGACCTAATTTTTACATTAGAAATTTGTGTTGGTAAATTTGGAAGAATGAAGAGAAGTTCGGCTTTCAAAGAAAGTTTGCTTATTTTTATTTGAAATATGTAACTCTTCCAGTTTGTACGATCAAGTTTTGACTGCACGCTAGCTTTAAATTTCCATAAAATTTTCGAAAACTTTTCATTTCATATAATTTGAAAATATTTTATTTTTCATTTTTATGGCATTTACTTTTGTCATTGTATAAAATTATCTCTAACTGAACACACTTCACAAGGGTTGTTGGAGTAAACCTAATCAATTATCGACTTAATTAAGTGCTAATTGAAAATTTTTGTAATTAATTTCTTATACCCTGTTCAGACATACGTTTTAATTTAGACAATTAAAATTTTAATTGAGTAATTAATTTTGGTGTTCACACATATACAATTTAATTTACTTAATTAAAATTTGACAGTAGAATATAGTTCTGTTCAATAACAAGAAGTTGTTACTAGTTGTTATTGGAAAGTGTTTACTTCAGTACTTAAAAATAAGAAGCGAAAGAGTAAAAAAGAGTATAAGATGTGAATGTTAAAAAATTTGTTACTACTTTTGTTACTGGCAAGAACAGAACAGCTGATTCTTGATCTGTTTTACAAATAAGTTAATATATATTAAATACTTTGAATTGAAGTGTTGTTTAGCACTTCCCACGAAAATAATTACATCACATCGTTATTGGACTATAATGGTGTGGCTTTTTTGCCATAATTTGTGTGGCGATTTCAAAACCGAATATCTGCCGCTAAAATTTTTTACAACCACACAGCACAAAATATACATAATATTTATAGTTTTCGGTTTTAAATACAAAATATATAAAATTGAAGCTAACGTATATATAATTGTTAGAAGAAATCTGAGAAAAAATATATATAAGTAAACGCCAGGATAATAAAACAATGAACAAAAGAAATAAAATAAAATAAACTAAAAGTCTTACATAAAAAACCAGAAAAATTTTGGCAATTTTGCAAAATATTCGAAAAAAGGTGTTCACAATCGATGACAGAGCTCTTGCAAATACAAAATCATGGCGAAATAATACAGGTGGTCTCGATGGCGAATTTATCACTTTTGCCGTAAACGCTAAATGTCAAACTCCATACATAAAAAAATGTGTATATATTTTTTTATATGGTGTTTGATAATTCACGTTTACGGCGAAAATTATGAATTCGCCATTGCGACCACCTTGTATATTTTCGCCATGTACAAAATGCTTTAAGCATCGAACACCTCTTTTTTACTATGTTAGATATTTATTTTTGTGGTTGTGTGTTATTATCGTCGGTTTGTCTTTACTTTTCTTTTTTTTCCAGAAATGTGTTTATTCCTTTTTTTTATTTGACATAGTAATGTTGTAAATTTTTATTTTACTCTACCGTTGCTAGTTTCTGCCGGAAATTTATTGAACAGACCTAATTTTTACATTAGAAATTTGTGTTGGTAAATTTGGAAGAATAAAGAAAAGTTCGGCTTTAAAAGAAAGTTTGCTTGTTTTTATTTGAAATATGGAACTCTTCCAGTTTGTACGATCAAGTTTTGACTGCACGCTAGCTTTGAATTTCCATAAAATTTTCAAAAACTTTTCATTTCATATAATTTGAAAATATATTATTTTTCATTTTTATGGCATTTACTTTTGTCATTGTGTAAAATTTTCTCTAACTGAACACACTTCACAGGGGTTGTTGGAGGAAACCTTTTCAATTATCGACTTAATTAAGTGCTAATTGAAAATTTTTTTAATTAATTTCTTATATGGTAAATTAAATTCAATTAGGGACTTAATTGCGTAAATTCCTTTATTGCGCAATTAAAACGTATGTCTGAACAGGGTATTATATGGTAAATTAAATTCAATTAGGGACTTAATTGCGTAAATTCCTTTATTGCGCAATTAAAACGTATTTCTGAACAGGGTATTACCAACCTAATGATTTTAATAAGGCATGAGACTTTTGTAATCAATTACTAAGAATCGATTACATTTATTATTGCTGGAAATTATAACGATTATTACAAAGTATTCCAAGGTTTTCTCTTTAAACTTAAAAAAACTACATCAGTTACTACTCACTTTTTGCGAAATAATGTAATGTGTTTTAAAATATGGCAATGAAAAAAGTGAATCATTATATGACAAGTGCTTTTTATGGTTGTCTAATTTTTTGCTCGGAATATACATACAGGCTTCAAGGGATTCTAAGATGGTCTAAAAATTAGGTTTTTTTTAGTTTAACCTCTTCTAATTTAATCTATTTTTTAATGAATATATATGGTCCGCTATCTAACGTTTTTATTTCAACTAGTGCTTATTTTGTGAATGGTAACACTTAGCTCATGTCTGACAGATAATTAGTTTTATCCTTTCGTCGAACGAATATGGCTGTGTAAACGCTTGAACAACGCTGAGAAATATCGCGACATTACTTTGAAAATATGCCCAAAAAATCATCTTTCAGATAAAGCTCATTTTGATCTTGGCGGGTATGTAAACAATCAAAATTGTCGCATTTGGGGCACAGAGAACTCGCACGCATACATTGAAAAGCCGGTGCACCCAAAACGAGTCACTGTTTGGTGAGGATTTTGTTCCATCCCAGTTAGCATTTTTTTGAATTATTGATCATATTCGAGTCTTTTTTGACTCCTCGACACGATTAAAATAATCGTTTATGCGCTCGTTTTAGAGTCGAAAATGAATGTTTTGTCGATAGAAAATGGTACCCTAGCCGCGACTCTTCTGAACGAGTCCCTTATGACTCGCGTTTTCGACTCATTTTCGATACTGTTTTCAATCGTACTTATAATCAAATACGATACTTTTTCGAGTCAATTTTTGATCATATTACTAGCCGTATGCGAGTCTTCTTCGAAACATATTATACGAATATTTCTTATTATGTATATTTTCCCAAAATTAAACATTGCAAACTAAGTATTGCTTATTTTTTTATTACACGCTGTCTTGACGAACCATTGATTTGTTCAAACATTGAACAATTTCATGTGCGCACATTAAAATGGCTTGTGTAGACCATCGTGGTCGATGTCATGTCGTTTTCAAACAACGAGAAATCGAAGCACATTAACCTCGCCAAGTTTCCTCCACGCAGACAAACATGAACAAATGTTTGAAACCTATTCTGCTGACGTTTTGTTCATGTGCGAACCAATCAATTGCTCGTCAAGACGTAGTGTTACATTCGTTTGCATGTTATTCGTAATTTTCTTAAAATTCAAATAAATTAATTTTAAAAAAATTTATTTTACATTTGTGTCTCTATTTTCTTTACGAAGTGACATAAAAATAAAATATGTATTTGAATCATTTTTTCATCGTTAGACTGCGTTTTATATGTCTCTAAAAAAATTCTAAAAACAGTCGAATTTCAAGCATTTGCTTTTTGTACTTTTTGTTTTTGAACAAGTCGCTTTCTTTGCGTTTGTCGGAATGATATTCGAGTTTCTTTTAAAACGCACAACTGATTAATCAGTTTTAGGTCATCTTGGGTAGTCTTAAATGACTCACTTTGGTGAGTTTTCTAAAAACAATCTTCCAAATGCTAACTGGGATAGACACAATTAGGCTATTTTTCTTCGAAAATGAGCAAGGAGTGGTTACAGTTAATGGCGATTGTTATCAGGCCATGTTGAATGAATTTTTGTTCACAACAATTAAAGAAGAGGATATTGGCAACATTTGGTTTTAACAGGACGGCGCTACGTGCCACACAGCCGAAGCTACACTCGATGTTTCGCGCGGCCATTTTAAAAAAAAAAAGTTTTTTTTGCGGACCCTTTATTATACTTTACATAATCAGTTATTCAAAAATACAAATTTTTTCTGTTTTGTTCACTGTATGTAGCCTGTATCAGATTAATGTATACCATATTTTTAATCCCTTTGGTGATTTGAATTTATGGAACGTGAAAGTACTCCCTAATTTATTATTTCAAACATGGTTTAGATAAACTCATCGTGTTACAGAGATGAGGCGATACGGGTTCACTTTGTACAAAAGGTATATTTTCAAGTATTTTCATTACGTTAATTAACTTGATAAATTTACTACTCGAGATATTTTTATTCTATTTAAATAATTTAATATAATTTAAGCAAAGAAATATATATTTTTAAGTGGTTTAAGTGGAAATAATTATATTTTACTTAAAACAAAGGAAACAAAATTTTCTTTGTTGAAATTTTAATAGCAATAGATAGGTATTAGTTTTTTTCAAGTTGTGTTTTTTTAAATTTTACTTTAAACATTTCAAGCGCAAATAACAGCTTTTCTTTGAAAAGTAAAATCTGAATTATTTAAGGCTCCTTATCATTTTGCATGTGTAGAAAATTCGAAGTTTCTGTTAGTATATCAATGTAATAAAGACATATTATTTGTTATAAACCATTATTTTATCAACAGTATAACAGTTTCATTTAAAAACTCATCTGCAAAACTTTTAAATCCTGTTAAATGTTTTCTATGAAAACTCTCTTAAACGTTGCTTTGCAATAAAATTTATTCTCTCAATTCTTCTTCCTTGCCTTTATCATCACTGTAGGAACAATTTTTTTATCTCGACGCATGTTAATCACCAGAATTTTTTCTTTTAAAATTGAAAGTTTTTTAAAGCACCAGCAAAAATATTATTTTCATAACTCACCGTTATGTGTTTTTTTGGAGCATTAAATCTCTAAAAACAGGCGTTACATACAAACCGAAACAAGGAGATATAAAAAACGACATTAGAGCATTCAAAATGATTTAACTACTGGCATCGTCAAAAATATGTACTTACACAAATTGTTTTTTTGCTTTGTTGCCTTTTAAATTTGAAAGAAACAAAACATTGATGGCGTAAGTAAAGATGAACTGTTAAACATTACAAATTTAAATTAGCATGGCAGATATGATGGGAAAGTGCAGACAGAAGTTAGGGGAAAATATGTCCACCAAACTTAAACACAAATTAAACTACTGGAATATTAAATTAATTAATATTTTTAAATTATTATTATTATTATTTCAAGGAGAAGACATGCTTTCACCCTTAATAATCAATATCGGTGATTTAATAATTTAATCGGTATAAAAAATAGCGCTATATTTTTTAAAATAAAAAATTAATTAAGTAACACCAAATGTTTGTGTATGCAGATGTGAATTAAAACTGTCAAAACATTTTTATCACATCATCGTGACGCTTGTCAATACAAAGTCAAATGCCATCAGTTTTAAATATTGATATTTAGTGCGAAAAGTAACTGTCAACGGCATATGCAGGATTTTGATACGATATAAAGAAGTTATTAAATTGAATAATATTTAGCAAACATGTTGTCAGTTATGCAAACACATACCCTTACACACAAAAACACACGCAAAATTAAAAGTAAGTAAATTTCAGATTTCCATTTGTTCTCACTCAGCTTATTGTTGGTCTATTGGAACGTTTTGTAAATTTAAGTTTGCGTGTGTTATAAAAAAATCTCAATTTGAGTTGCGTTCCAGTTAAGTACAGATAGTGAAGGCTCATTAGTATAATTTACAATGTAATCTTAGTTTGTCATGAAAATGAAGTCATGCCTGACCCGGTTCAAGGGCCTGGTTGGTAAATAAGATATTGTGAGTTCAAGCCTCTCAAGAGCTACAGAGTCTTTGCAACTCAAAGGCAATGATAAATTCGAGAATTGGCTTAGCTGCAGCGTATTGTCTAGATGTAATATGCAATTAAGGCATTATGAGTATAAAGATCAAACAATATAAATCATGAATAAAACAAAAAAGAAAAAAAAAACGGAATAGGTGAAAATACGGGCTTGTCTATTAAATCCAATTTTTGAAAATATTAAAACTGTGGTTTTATTTTTTACTGGCCTTAAAAAAGTAGAAGATTATCAATTCGATTGTTTTTTTTGTGCCCCCAGAATTGAGTCATTTTTGAACAGATTTTGATTTTTTTTATTAAAGGTGATGCTTTTAACAAGTATAACGTGTCTGTTCCCGCACAGAAATTTTACAAGCCGATTGAACCGTAATGGATGTCCTTTAAAAATTATAACCAAGGTGCTAATAAAAAATCTTAAAAATTAAGGGGTGTGCTATAGATGATGTCATTTGGCGCTATAATAACCAGTATAAATATTTAATATTAAAGTCATTGGAGTACTAAATTAAATGGACTAATTAATTGACAATTTTATTAGCTCAAAAATGATAAATAATGCTAATGGAAGAATTACCATTATTTTCACTAATGAAATGATTCTTAATGAAAAGGTTCCATTGATAATTAGTTGAAAAACAAAGTCATTAACATTACTGATGGTTACCATTAATTAACGTTACTCCTTATCCTTGTAACTAAATAAACACCTTAAAGTATAATAGATTATTATATTAAAATGACAGTTTGGTCACAAAATGTTGGTGAAATACATATGTTTTAACATTTTCAGGAAAAATGAGACGCTATGGGAACATATTTTTGCTTTCGGGTATGTAAGAACATCATCTTGCTGTGGTGTTCGGTAATTTCAGCTCACAGACATCAAGCTTTACTCCCAACTCACTTAAAATTATTAAATTATTAAAATTTTCAAATATAGATCCGTCTAAGAAAAAGTGAAGGTTTAATTGTGTTTATGTACAGTTGAATTGAATTTTCTGCCTGGTGTCATAAAGTTATTCTTCAATTGTAATGAGTAATAAAATTTCATATGAAAAACAAAAACAATAAGCATTAAATAATTGTTTAATATTTTCATTGCCATTATTTTAAAATATTTCCAATGGAATTTAAATCGTAGTGGATAATATTAGTAAAAATTAACACAGGACGCGTATCGTTGTGTCCACTTTAACAGCAAGTATACAATTGAAAATTAACACAGAGTCTATAACTGCGATTAAATCTGATATAAAATGAGGGAAAAAGTAGGTAGAGCATTTCTTCATCTTAATCTTAATATCGTACAAGGGGAACTCCTATTTATCCTAATCTTGTAAAAATTCATAAATCACTGATAGCCGCGTAGAAAACACCTGGTTGCAACTAATTAAAAATATTCTTATATATACATACATACATGTTTTATAACACTTTGTTTAAAAAGTAATTATTTTCGCATCAGATTTGTAATGGCGGCGTTTTCTTTTCAAATAGTTGTTTTTTTGATATTTGACAGTTTATCTCATAAGATTGTTCCTATAAGGTATCTCATAACAACGCTCTCATAAGAATTTTTACAAGAATGCAATAACATTAATTTAAGGTCCACAAGTAACAGAATTTTCTCAGCAATGGAATTTGACGTTCTCCTCTCAGATGTTATTTCTAATGTAGACCCTATGTAAATGGTGAACACGAAGCGATCGATGTATGCATATAGACCCTGTCCGTAAGTCGCCTTTGAAGTTTGGTGTTTTTTTGTAAGAATTGGTCATAGAAATGTAAAATACGTTTACAAATTTTTTCTTTTTTTTTTTTGAATTTCTTTTTTAAATTTTGTTACGTATAATTATTCATTTAAATAAATCAAATTTAAAACACAAATATTTAATCAAATATAGTTAAGACTTTAAATAAATACCATTTATATCATTAACCCCCGAACAATCAAAATTATTTATTACATAATTATACATTAAACAAAAGCTAAGATTATAAATTTAATAACCATATATAAACATATGACTTCTTAAAGTGAACGTAAAAAAATACATTTCAGTGAAATTATCAAATATTTACTAAACAGATACTTAAACATTTTAGAAAGTTTTCGTTACTGCATTCATAGGTGACCTATTTACATGTTTGCATGTCTTTAATTTAATTTGTATGTATTTGCCAGAACATATAATAATAATGAGTATAAATATATTAAATATTTTTTTTAATCAATTAAGTATTATTTGTTTTGAAATGAATTGTATAGTAGTCCCTCAAGTCTTAAAATGATGACATTATTTA
Source organism: Gymnosoma rotundatum (assembly GCA_916610165.2). Lineage (NCBI taxonomy): Eukaryota > Metazoa > Arthropoda > Insecta > Diptera > Tachinidae > Gymnosoma > Gymnosoma rotundatum. The sequence continues at coordinate 54,411,273 of OU744336.1, forward strand.
AAATAATTAATCAACTGGCTTGTCACATAAAGCTGAATGCATCAGCTTCTCACACATTTTTCTGGATATTTTTCAAAACACAGATTTCTCTTCGAATCAACAAAAAAGTGCTAAGCAGCTACGCCTCGATTTGAAGTGCTAATGGGAAACAGCTATGCCTTAGTTTTTGTAAATTGTGTTTATCGTCATTATGCATTGGTACCTTGATGTAATATATTTTGCTTGGACACCTGTCACGAACATTGTCATATTACAGTAAAAATTTATGTGGGTTGTGTTACTTTTTGAAGGGAAAATTAATTATTGAGGCAACACAAATTTAGCAGTTGTCAAGAAATTTTAAGATGGGAAACAAAATTTTTGTATAAGAAACATCCGGATAAGCTATTGTGACAACAACGAATATACAAATTAATATGCAAAAATCATAGACTTTAATATTCAGTTTAAACATAAAATATTTTGTTGTATATCCTTAAAGATCTGCTCAAGAGCTCTTTAATGATACCTGTATTGATATCACCAAAATATGGTGCAAAAAAAGAAAATTTCAGAGGCCTATAACTCGAATAATATGGGAGAGTGCCAATGTTGTTAACTAGATGATTATTTTTTTATTTTGGACTTTCTACCAAATGAATAAATAATATTATAGTATTATATTTTGAATTAATAATATTATATTAACCTAAAGGTGGAAAAAATATATTAAGGTGGATTTTTGAGAAATAAAATATATAGAATCTAAATTCCCATAATATCAAAATGAATCGAGATATTCTAACACAAATTAAAAAAAAATTATACAGATAAAAGAGCTTTTAATCAAATCGAATAACTGGGCGGGGGAAAAATGTTCCAAAAAATTGATTTTGCCTTTATTAATCACAGAACGGTCAAATCCTTTTGGAGATATGTATCGTTGCTTTGTACTTCGAGGAATTTTACAATAATTTATAAATTTTGTTTAAAAATTTCCTATGTTTGGATAGGTCTGGAGGGAACCCCGTTATAATTTTGGACTCAATTTTCGTTTTATTCGAATTTTCTATATGTTTACTAGTACCACAAAAAGTTTTAATTATAAAGTCAAAAAATGCATTTTATTGGGGGAATCCTTAAAAACGACATTTTTAAAATTAGCCCAATTGAAAGGCTTGTAACTTTTTAACAAAAAGCGCTATCAGAACAAAACTTAACCAGAGGCCTTATTCTGTAATTCTCCTAAGCTAAAATTGCTTAAATGTTAAACTTATCCATGTTTATTTTCTCTAATTAATCGGTATCTTGTAAGTCTGTTTCAATAAATAAGAGGGTGTTAAGTATAGGGTTATATGTTCCAATGTCGTATTTGTAGAGATGGCGATTTAGCTTAAGCAACTTACAGAATAAGGCTGCTGGTTTATTGTATATTCTGTTAAAAATATAGTAAATGTCTTAAAGTAATAATCCAATCATTAATAAGTACATCATGCCTAAAATGCTAAGTTGAGATTGAAAACATCAATGTTTTTTGTATAGGTTATCTAATTAAATTAAAAAAAAAATCTTACCATTTGAATTCAGTTCTTCATTAACCGTGATACTATTAAGACGTTTAGTGCATTGTGAATAGTGATTTAAATTTGATTTTTAAAAAAAAATTAAAAACAACATTAACTCTTTGTTTTTGACAAAGTGTAGTTTATAAACTGTGTATTAAAACATACAACAAAGCTAATCCCTTTGTTTTTAAATCAAATGACAAAGTTAATCCCTTTGTTATTTAAAAAAAAAAAAAAACAACAACAAAAAATAATAAAAATTGCAAACATAGGCTTTAATATTAATCCTCTGCTATCATAGCAGAATGGGTAGTGACAGCGAAATAAGCAAAGACGGTGACGACGATAGTGATACTGCATGGCAAGTTGTTGTGCCAACAAAACGACGCCAAACTGAATCTCCAAAAATGCATAGACATAAACGACATGCTACTGATGATATTCCCTCAACTAGCAAAAACTCTTTTATTGAACTTCAAGAAATCAATGATGATGATCAAGACTGTAACCAAGATCCCTGTGATCAAAATATGAGTGATGAAAATAATGAATCTAGTTCAAATCTAAAACCCCCACCTATTATCATTCCTAATGTTTCGGATATTAAAAGTATGGTTCATAAATTTACAAAAGTTATCACTGCAGATGGGTTCTCCTATAAATCAATGAAAGAGTAATGACAAAATCCACTGAGGTATACAGAAAATTGGTCAAATACTTAGACGATAAAGGCATAAACTTTCATACCTATCAGTTAAAGCAAGAAAAAGCTTACAGAGTCGTAGTTAAAAATTTACATTTTACCACACCAACTTGTGTACTAAAAGATGAAATTGAAAATAAAGGTCATAAAGTTAGGAATATTACGAATGTAAAAAGTAAAATCTCAAAAGACCCTCTGTCAATGTTTTTCGTTGATTTAGAGCCGGATAAGAATAACATGGAAATATATAAAGTCAAATTTTTATATAATGCAGTTGTTAGGATTGAAGCTCCGTTTAAATCGGATGATATTGTGCAATGTTTTAGATGTCAACAATTTGGACATACTAAATCCTATTGCAGAAACCATTACAAATGTGTAAAATGTGGCTTAAATCATTCAACTGCTGTATGCACAAAGGCACTTAACGTTCCCCCACAATGTTCCAACTGTTTGCAAAACCATACTGCTAGTTATAAAGGCTGTATTGTATACAAGCAAGTATTACAAAGAAAGAATCTTATCAGAAGACAAACAACAACTAATAATATGCAACCAAATATAAATAATTCAAATTTTCCAAATATAACTACTCGTAATTTACATAATAGCAACATTGACAATAAAAACGATAATAACATTAATACAAATCAATTTTCTTATGCTGATGCTTTAAAAAATACAAAAAATCAACAAAGTTCGCTAGATATAAATGCAACAACCCTCCAAAGAATTGAAACAATTTTAGCAAATCTTGTAAATATGATGAATATTCTCATATCCAAACTATGCAATTAAATCTACGGTTAGCAATATGGAATGCCAACGGCCTCTCCAATCACAAAAGAGAAATAGAGTTGTTCTTACATCAACATTTCATCGACGTACTTCTAGTATCGGAGACCCATTTTACGAGTAGGTCATACTTTAATATAAGAGGATTTGATTCCATAAATACTAACCATCCAAGTAACAGAGCTCGTGGTGGTTCATGTATCTTAGTTAAAAATACAATTAAGTATGAAATATGCCCCCCAGTTCAAAAACCATATCTACAGGCCACAAATATTAAGGTTAAAAGCAATGAAGGGGACTGTTTGCTATCTGCTATATACTTCCCTCCTCGCCATAGTGTCACGGCTTTACAGTATGAAGAATTTTTTAAATCGCTAGGCCATAAATTTGTTGTTGGTGGTGACTTTAATGCGAAGCATCCATGGTGGGGCTCGAGATTAACAAACCCAAAAGGTAACCAACTTTACAAGTGTATTACAAACAATAAATACTCAATTCTATCTACCGGAACACCAACCTACTGGCCATCTGATCCCCGTAAAATTCCTGACGTTTTAGATTTTGCTGTTTATTCTGGCATTTCAAATCAGCTTTTAGAAATGCATGATTGCAATGAACTAGATTCTGACCACTCGTCACTGTTAATAAATTACAAAATTGGTTGCAACTATAAAACACAAAGTCAAAGTATACTAACTTCGCAATCAAATATTAAATTATTTCAACACATCCTCGATCAAAAGTTAAATTTAAATGTAATTTTAGAAAACGGTGATGAAGTTGATGAAGCGGTAGAGAACTTTACCCAACTCATTCATGAAGCGGGCTACTACTCAACACCTATTAATAATAAAGTTCAGATAAACCAATTTAAAATATCGACAGAAATCAGAGAACTTATCCGGGAAAAAAGAAGGCTGAGAAGAGTATGGCAACAAAACAGAAATCCAACTAATAAAAGATTATTTAATAATGCTTGCAGGCGTCTAAAAAAAATTCTTGATGACCAAAAAAAAAAAAATAAACAGCAGAGTTCATTAACGAAATTAATAACTCCAAATATGATGATCATCTTTTGTGGAAAGCAACTAAGTACATTAAAAGACCAACTAAGCGCAATATTCTTGTAAAAAATTCGAGTGGATCTTGGTGTCGATCAGATAAAGACATATCGGAAGCTTTCGCTAATCATTTAGAGGAAATATTTCAGCCATTCCACATGAATACCCTTGCTGATCAGGATGAAATACAAAACTTTTTGGTCTCACCATGCCAAATGGACTTGCCAATACGACACGTTTCGCCTAATGAAGTACAAAAAGAAATAAAAAACTTAAACAAAAAGAAATCTCCAGGGTATGACTTGGTCAATGGTTACGTAGCCAAAAATCTAAGTTGGAAATGCATTATTTTTCTAGCTCTAATCTTCAATTCCATACTTAGGCTTAATCACTTTCCGTCCCAATGGAAGTGTGCCGAGATCATAATGATTCCAAAGCCAAACAAACCAAATAATATTATGACTTCGTACAGACCAATAAGTTTACTGGCAACATTTTCCAAAGTATTTGAAAAAATATTTCCAAAAAGACTGCAACCGGTGCTAGAAAAAGGAAATATAATTCCAGAACACCAGTTCGGCTTCAGACACGAACATGGAACCCCAGAGCAGTGTCACCGGGTTGTTAATATTATATCTAACTCACTTGAGAAAAAACAGTACTGCTCAGCTGTTTTTCTTGACGTGCAACAGGCCTTTGATAGGGTGTGGCATCAAGGTCTACTCTACAAAATTAAGAAAATATTACCGGCGCCATATTTCCTATTTTTTCAAAGCTATTTAGCGAATAGATCGTTTTATGTAAAAATTAAAGACGAGAGGTCGAATATATTTCCAATTAATGCCGGTATTCCACAGGGTAGCGTACTCGGCCCAATTTTATACACAATATTTACAGCTGATATGCCAACAACTCCAGATGTTACAGTAGCCACCTACGCAGATGATACTACTATTATTGCAGCAAGTCCTTGTAAAGCGGAAGCCTCTCTTCTCGTTCAAAATGTACTCAACCTACTTGAAAAATGGTTCCTAAAATGGAATATAAAAGTAAATTCCGAAAAGTCAAATCATGCTACATTCACATTACGTAGGGGAAACTGTCCTGATGTAAGTATTAATCAACAGATTATCCCACAACGTGAAGTCGTTAAATACCTTGGTATGACAATTGATAGACGCCTTACCTGGAAACCACACATTAAAGCTAAACAAACTCAACTGAATATAAAAAATAAGAGACTTTATTGGCTCTTGGGACCAAAATCCCAGCTCAACTTAAACAACAAAATTAGAACATATAAAGCAATTCTGAAACCTGTTTGGACGTATGGGATACAACTGTGGGGTACTACAAGCAAATCAAATAGAAATATATTAGAAAGGTACCAATCAAAAACTCTAAGGTTAATCACAAATGCACTATGGTTTGTAACAAATAAACATATACTTCTTGATCTTGACATTCCATCAATTTCCCAAGAAATTTGCAACTTTAGTGAAAGGTATTTACAAAGACTGAGTGATCACTCCAATCCCTTAGCAATTTCTCTCCTCGATGACAGCAATGAAATAAGAAGGTTAAAACGAACCCATATATTAGACTTACCATTTAGAAGCTAAACCACAAACTGTAACATAAAAATCACAAATATGTAACATAAAAATCAAAAACAAAAAAAAATCATTTTCTCTTTTTGTAGATATTTGTTATAAATGAATTATACGCATACGTAGTTAGAAATTCTTTGTATTGTAAAGGTACAATTATGCGAACGTCCACGTAAGCTAACCTAACGGCCGTTTGTTTTTAAATATACTAAAACAATGCAAACGCTTACCGAAATTAACTGTCACGTTTCCGTAACGCTTCAACCTGTATAAAATAGGTTTTGACGGCATTGTTACGTGACATTCGTAAGATAGTGCTGGAATTGTATGTGATAAGTACCATTGCGGCACATTTGCCCTTTTTAGGTACTTTTTAAGTATTGATAATAATTGTATCATTCATCAGTTTTTATTATTTTGCTTAATAAAAGTATAATAAATAAATAGTTACATTAAATACATAATAATATTTTTTAAAACAGATAATTAAATTTGTCAATACATTGCTCATATTGCAATGTAAAATATTTTTCGAAGCGAAATTAGTACTTTTTCTAAATTTACATGTACGGAACAGTGCCCGTAACTATGCCACAAATCTCAACACTGTTCTGAACAGCTGCAGCAAATTGAAAATTGTATTAGATTTTGTAATTTAATATTTTGGCTTTATAGGTTTTTTTTTTAAACAATTGTACTTATTTCATGGACATCAGCAAATAAATCCCCAATATCCATTTTTAAATTCTTTTCGGGCTTTTGAAATTAATATTACAAACACATTGTGCTGCACAATGTTTTGTTTTTGTTTATTTTATTGACATTCGTCACATTTGTAAAATTTCTATAAGTACATAAACGACCGTACGTTAAAATACGTTAAGTTTTTCTTACATCAACGTTCGCATAACGAGGCCTTAAGTATTTTATATAAAACTATATTTTTTTAGAAGTTTATTGGAACTTTGCATCACATGTCATTTGCTATTAAATTAAGAAATTTGCTTATTGTTTTGTTTGTTAGACAGATTGCAAATAAAGATATTTTATAAAAAAAAAAAAAAAAAAAAAAAACCATTTGAATTTGCGTGCCCAGAAGCCCCGCTTTATCACCGTGGGCCGACCGTCCGTAGGTTCACTGAAAAACTCCTCTGCTTTATCTTTGTAAAATTTCATTAAGATTTGTTGACTACATATCTGGCAATCAAAAACTAAAAATGTTGTTTCTGTTTAAATTTATAAATACATGTTCAGAATTAATATTACAATATCCAACCTCCTTCGTCGGTACTTCCTCATAGCATATACGCCGTCGAAGTAAAATAACTAATAAAGTGTCTCTATGTTTCTCCTTTCTCCACCTGTCTTATCACTCATCTGTCCCCTTCCTAAACAGTGAAGCATGGTTACAAAATATAAGTAGGAAGTGCTACTTCCCTTTAAAAAACAGGTGGGTTTCTGAGATACCGAATTTTGTTTTCAAGCTACTGTGCGCTGCAGAATTCGAGAAAATTTATTACTGGAAACTGTATTTCGCTTAAGTGTATATGTTTTAAAAAAAAAACTGTGGAAGCAAAGCTAAAACATAACACGCAGCGTTATTTCGGTTTGCTTCATACATTTTTTATGATCAGAATTTATTACAGATAGACGACATTTACGCGCTGATTTAGTTTTGACTGTAAGGCAGATGAAGTCTATACTTTCGGTTCTGTGATGATTTCATGTTAGTGTTTAAGGTGGGACCATTACAGGTGAAAGCAATGTCAAATTCGTTATTTTTCACCGTTCTTATAAATGTCAGAATTTTTGATACATGAAGTTTGGCATCGTGGGCAAGATTAACAATGAATAAATTATATACTTCTACCTGCTGTAACAGATCTGCCATGTTCGTGATTTTATTTTTTCTGTCTCCTGTCGTTTCGTTCTGTGTCCTACGAATCAGTGGAATGTATCATTCAACGTCAAGTGTTATATTTTCTCATTTATTTTTTATTGCCAAATATAAAATATTCACAAAAATATTATTTTTCATTAAATAATAAAATACAAAAAAAAAAAAAAATAGATTTTAAAAAGCTTTTAAGTTAATGTAAAGAAACGTTATTTCGCACAAACATATTAAATACATGGAACTTCACAGAGCAGCAACGAAATGCAAAAAATCGAGAGCTGGCAGCTTCGCCGCGATAATGCAACAATAAAAAGAAACAAGTAACAGTGTTATATTCTGCTGTGCCGCATCTTACATACTCTTCACCATCCATGTAAATCTAGTTTAAAGAAGTAACTCAAAAAAAAAAAAAAATAAAAAAGTTTTGTACTGCATATATATAATTTTACATAAAAATGCTATCGGCTCTTCATGGGTTAAGCATTTTTTTAAAGTTTTCGTATTTCCATAAAGATCTCTTCAAGCTTTAAAATGATACCCATATTGATATTTAAAAAATTTGGAAATTTTAGAGTCACATAAATCGGAAAATATGGGCGAGCGTCAATTTTTCCTCTTGATGTTTTTTCTTTCTTATTTTTTAATTCTCTATCGCCCTATACATTTGTTTTTTTTAATTGGAGTTACTTCATTGTTCCAAATGACATGAAAAAATTAGAGTTTTGCCTGCTGCCTCGAAGGTCATTGTTTGATCATGTTGATTTCCAAAAGCACCTCTTTCGACACTATATCTGATCAATCAAGGCAAACTTGATTTCAACACTAACACGGACGGACAGACGGAAGAACTCAGAATATACATACTTCATGGTGTCGGATATGGATATTGTAGGTATTACACACGGAATGGCACAGCTATACCCTTTTTCCACTATTTGTAGTGAAGGGTATAAAAAAGCACTTAAGTGTATCGGAAACGTCAGAAAAAAAGGGTTTGTCATTTCTACAATATCCGTTTTCCACCCCATAAATTATATATATTTTGAGTTCTTATGCATAGCGAAGTCAATTGAGTGATGTTCGTCTGTCCATCCGTGTTCATGTAAAATCAACCTTGCCAAGGCGCTAGATAACCTACAGAAAATTTAAATATGCCAATCGATCAGACATAGTTTCAATTTTAAAATTTTGCTATTGAAAATTGACGGACTGGTCCATGTCTTTCGAAGCGGCGGGTATAGTCTATTCACATCTTTTTTCAACTTTTTTTTGTGTTCCTACAGGTGGTTGTGTTTACTTCTTATTCACCTCTTACCATTTATTCACCACAATTATATTAAAATTTGGTACAGTAATCTTTTAACTTAGCTGGGGCTACAACTCTAAAAAAAACATAACTTTCAACGCTTTTTTTTTTTAACAGAAAAACTTAATGAAAGAAAGAATTTCTTATATTGATATATTTGCATGTGCACATTGCTTATTAATAAAAATTGTTTTCAATGATGAGCTATAAGAGCAGTGGTGAAATGGCCATATGGATATGCTTTCCCCACAAAAAATATCATGAAATAATTATAATTGAAGGAATCAAGCACGATTAAAGTAAATTACAATAATTTTGATCAATTGAATTCAAACCTTGTTTAGACATGGAGATGTAAATTAATTACCATTTTATTTTTGCTAGTTCTCCCTATTAAAAACAAACATTCTTTAGTCAACAGAGAATGTTGGCATTCTGATTCTGAAATGGTGTAACCGAGTTGCTATCGAAAATTATGGATAACAAGGATCATAAAGAAATAATATTCGTCGGTCATAGAACCGACTTAAACTGAATTAATATCAAAATAGTTGTTGAAAATGGAGGTGTACAATTTCATTCTTTTAACTATAAGCAAGTACATAAATCTTCACAGAAACTATTGGGAATATCCAATTTTTCAAAAACAATGAACTAATTTTCGAAATTCGGTTGCAAGGTTTTACTTATAATAATATGCAACATACCACTTTTATATATGTATAATAGAGCTTTCGGAATTACATTATTCCATGGGGATACATAGTTTATATACAATAAATTATACAACACATTAAGTAAAACATCCTTGAGATATTTGTGTGCATTTCAAACAGCAGATAATGATCTTTTCGCGGTATTTGGTTAAATTTATTCCAACTTCTTATATTTTATGAAAAATGAAACTTATGAAAGTATATTTTTATGAACAATTCACAGTCAATGCAAACATAAGAAAATAAAAAATTATTTTAAAATTCTGTTGCTAGAGTTAAAAGGTTTTTATTATCATAAATTAGAACATTTTAAAATGCATGTTTTATTAGAAGCCAAACAAAAAAAAAAAAAAAACAGAAAAAAGTAGACAAACTCTAGTAAAACAAAAGTGCTTAAGTAGCAAAATTATAAACTCATAAATAATGTTTAAACTTCTGCTTATTTTCTGATCTTCTTATTTTTTACTCACAACTTTTTTAACAAAAATGTACGTATTTTTATGTGCTCAAGTACTTGCATGTTATCAGTTGTGCTTGTGGTGTGTAATTCAAATTGCGCTTAAAGGACTCACATACAGAGGTTACACTCTGATATTTTTTGCAGTGCACAACAAACTATAAAAGTGCATGAATAAGATGTTAAAAAGAAAATAACCATGAAAATGATTCATGATTAAATCTTCTTTGCTGCCTTCTTTCTCATTTAATACTTATGTATTATCTTTGGTAACATTCTTTTGTTGAAATTCTTGTGTTTAAGAAGAAAGTAAAAGGCTGGAATACGAATATAAAACGGAAATCTTGAAATGCGTTGCAGTTGAAAAAGCACAAAACTTTATGTTAAGACAAATACTTATGCCAATTATTTAATGTACGAAAATGTTTCTTCTTGTATCACGTTACAAAACATAATTATTTTAAAGCTTATTTTTTTAAGTACATCAAGCTGCTACTGTGGCTATCGAAATGTGTCATTAAACCTTTTTCTGTTCTGGGTACACACAGTAACAACTTTAATTTTCGTGTACTTTGTAATTGGTTTTAAGTGAAATATTAAGAAAAGGACTTAATGTTATTAATAATTTCCTGAGTTGTTATTTTCTTTGGCAGACGAAGGCCTCACCCGTTTATGCAGCCCTCTACTACAGCCAATTTTGTTATTACACCAGATAAAAAATATTTTTTAATTGCAATTGACTATTTTATCAAAATTATTTTACAGGAATGTAATAAATAAATTTTTGAAGAAATAAATTTGTTTCATTTATATCTGTGTACGCCATTGGTATGAAGGTTATTAAAGAAATCTTGCAAAGGTAAATATTATAATGAGATAATCTTTTCAGACGACGCAATTGCCACATTCGCAAAATAAATTAAATGGCGATCAAATTAGATAACTGACCTCTTCTAAAATCTTGGTCAGTAATACTTCACATAGTTCAATGGAGAAATAGAAATCCGTACTCAAATTAATAGGGGGCCATCTGGTAAAATCGCAATAATCTTCAATATAGATTTAACTCATTAAGCCATGAGGTCTGAATTTTTTCTCAAATGAAGCGTGGATAAGCCTTTTACTGTACGTTTAATAAATTCTTGAATTGATTTCGGAAAATAAACACGCTTCTGCTTCGAAGAAGAGTATTAGAGTGCAAATTTAACTTACAGTTTGATGCGGGGTTTCGATAGATACAAAAGAGAATGTTCTTAAAACTTAAACTTACAAAAAGATTTATACTTAACGTGTATAATCAAATCGCATTTTAGAAAAATATTTGCCGGGATGCGAGTAGCATGTTTTTTTTAAGCGTGATATAAAGGGTTAACTGACGAACGAACTATCACGTTGCACCGACCCTTTAAAATTTACTTTCCCTGCACACATTGATGATGAATAGATTTATGTTTGGGCAACGCTTATTAATTATCCAGGTTAGCGTTCAAAATCAGTAATGAATTTGAGCAACATATAGAGGACTTCGATTTTTAGGCCATATACTCTCTAAATGATGCAATAACAGCACATCGAAAGAAAATCGCCGTTGTAAACGAAATTGTTTAAGAAGATACAAATTGACTGATTTGTCGTCGTTTGCAGGAACCAGGGCTCTGTCCATCCTCTAAGAATAAACTTTAGCTTTAAGTTTTTTATTATAAAATTGCCTTTAGCGGTGAGGCTCACTTCTGGCTTAGCAGATTAGATTAAAAAAATAATGCATATGCAGCGAACCTTAACCATAACAGACCTTATAGTTTCTATTGCACATAGAAAAATAAACAGTTTGGTGCAGTTTACACGCTGGTGGTGTGTTTGAACTTTGTTACTTCAAGAATGAATTCGGAGCTCGCTATACGGTCGATGGAAGTCGTTACCGCACAATGATCAATGATTATTTGTTTGCAAATATGATACAGGCGTGACGTGGTTTCAAGAGCATGACATATATGAAAATTAAAAAAGTCTTAATCCCTTTTAAGTATGCTCCTTCCCGATGAATTTTTAATTTGGAAAAGTCGTATGACTTCAAAATGATTGAATTAAAATGTGGTTTTGCTTTTTTAGTTTGATATTTTGGTACGAAACAAAGGAAATTTCCTTCTTCTTAATAATAAAATTGTTGCAAGTATGTTGTGACTTTATAAATCACGAACGCGCAGACCAAATTCGATACCTAAAATTTGCACGAAATTACTGCCAGTCCCACGATGTCGAAATCGTTCGTTCGTTCGCATAATTACATGCAAAACAAAAACAATTTTTTAGAATTTGTTTTTGTTTTGAATGTAATTGTGCGAACGAACGAACACTTGCGATATCGTGGGACTGGCAGTTAGTCTTCGTGAATTGTGACTTTTCATGTCAACATTTGTTTGCCCCTATAAAAAAACAACAAGTCCTGAACTTTTCCTATTAATATGCATTGTTTAGAGGATTGGGAGAGTGGGCGTGGTACCTCGTATACAAGGGGGGCAGTTTTTATCGCTTACGTAGGGAACTATTTATAATTTTCAACAACTACTTAAGCCCTTTTCACACTAGAATATATGAGTCTTAAGATTTGCATTGGATTACATAAAAAAGAAATAAAGTAAGAATTATTGAGACTGTCAAAAAATCCATCGTAGCATAACATTTTGTTCCTACACCACACACTTCAAATATAATGATAATGATGCAGTAAAACAGTCCCGATAAAATGAAAAATCAGAGTGTTTAGAAAATGAATTATTACTGTGGGATGTCAAATTTCTTTCCGTATTGCTTGACATTGTATTGTTATTTTTATTATACTTAGGTATTTAACAATCCTAAGTACTAAATATTATAATGTGAAACGGGCTTTATTTTCATTAGCGGCAAAGTTATAAAGGAAGCAAATATAAAACTCTGACTATTTCTCCTTAACGACAGTATACCATATTTTATAAAACAACCTAAGTATAAATTTCCTTTTATTTATTTATTGTAATGAACTTATTTTATTTTTCTTAAAAGTTGAACCCCTTAATATCCAATAATAGATTTTGTTGAAAACCAAACTCAACTACAGGTAGTAAAATATGATTGCATATAAAAGCCATTTGTCAAAGAATATATAAATTTAACACGTTTCACGGTTTTTATCAATTTGGTAAAAAAAATCTTTAGACCATTTTAAGTTTTAGGTTTCCTTTTGGAAACCTAACAGATTTCAAAGACAGCAAAAAACAAGTGTAAATATCATAAACGATTTCAAGATGTTGCTGTGAAAAATATTGTGTACAAAATAACACAAGTTTATTCTACATATTTCTTGTTAATAATCGTTCAACGTTTGTTATTCTACTTGACACAAACACTTGTACACAAGATCATACAGCAGCCAAATGTTAAAAAGATTAATTGTGCTTTTATTACTTTTAAGAAAAGGGGATGTGTTTAGTGTTCATCCCGTTCTGATACGTGTGTTTATTTGCACTTAAGATACGTGAAATTTTCTCGCATGTGTTCTTGTGTTTGTGACTATGGTTGCGTACACTTTTTATTTATTATATTTCCTTCTATTATTAATACTTGTTACTTCAGAACTCCGCCATTTCTAAACCGGTTTTGAAATTATTTTTTTTTAATAAAAAGTCCAGACTTACAGATTGGTCCTTTAAAAAAAAAACCTTTTTTATATTTTATAAATAAGCGATGTCCCTATAAAACAAATATTAGCCATGAGGGACGGAGCGCGTTATAGCTATATATACTTTAAAAAATTGATTATAATATAAAAGGGCGTTCCTATATGCATTCTTAACGTGTACTTCCTTATCAATTAACTCACTATAGAGGCACTTGCAATTTATACAGATTTAATGTATCTTTATTATCCATGTATCCACAACTTATAAAATTAAAAATTTAGCAGTGTCCCCACATAAGACATGAATTTGACGTTTTTTACCGTGGCAGAAAATTATTTGAGTATGTATAGCTAAGCCTACTAAAACTGCAATTAGTATTAAAGGGTATTTCATAGGTATCGTAGGTATACTCCTAAGTTCTTTAAAAATTTTTTTTTCATTTTAGAAACCTTTTATGAAACCCATTTATGATTATTATACCCTTCACCACAAAAGTGAAAAAAGGTTATATCTAAGTTTGCTATTCCATTTGTAATATCTATAATATAGATTTTAGACCCCATCAAGTATATACTTTCTAAAATATTGCTTTTGAAAATCAGCAAGATCGGTTCATGTCCTTCGAGGCAGCGCGCAAAACACTACGCCTGTCTCTAATTTTTCCATATTATTTGAAACAATAAAGTAACTCCAATCATAATAGAAAAAAAAACAAATATGTATACAGAATAAAAAAAATAAGAAAAAAATATTTTTCGAGTTATGGGCCTCTGAACTTTTCATAGAAAAGTAGGATTAAACACCATATGTTTGAAGATATCAATATGGGTATCATTTAACAGCTATTAAAGTGATCTTTCAGGAAATACCAAAATTTTTAAATAAATGGTTAACCCATTGCGAGCCGATGATATTTTCTTTATGTATAGAACTAAATTTTTTTCTTATTTTTTAATTCCCTGTCGCTGCAATATTTGAATTTTTGGATGTAATTACTTTATTAATGTAGAACTTTTATTTATTTGAGCTCGCATTGTTTTCGCAGTATTTGCTATTATTCTGCCAAAGCTTTATATAACATTTTAGATTGATTATCGATTATATTGATGTCTTAAATTTACAGAGTAGGTTATGAGAAGCATAAACGTTCTATTTTTATTGCATATTTTGTTTTTTTCAAGTTTTTTCTTATAAAATGTAAATGATGTTTAACGAAAATTAATGCTAAAAATTGTAATCAACAGAAACTTGAAAAGTCAAAAAAAAAATCTAAAAATGTTTATAACTTGACAATTAAAAAACTTTATTTGTAGAAACAAAATTTTAAAACTTGAAATTACAAAAACGAACATTAAAAATTAAATTTTGATAAAAAATTTTTTCCTATTATTTTTAGTAAGCTCTGGCACATCATTATGAATGGACTGAAGCTTAAAAAATGCTATCAAATCACCCAAATTTACTTTGAAAATCAGTCATAAATTCAAGCAACTTATAGAAGAATTCGTGGTTTTTAAAAGTGCATATAATCGCAGGAATTGGGACTCTGTTCGTCGACTATGTGGAAAATACTGTGCAGAAATAATGGTCACGTGACCATTCTATGCTTCGTTTTTTCGCCGGTTGGGCTCTAGAGCAGTTAGTTATTGACCTGTTGTTTTTTTATCACCAAATTTTGTTCAGCGATGACTCTTTTTGGTGTGAGACCAATTCACAAAATACCCTACAGACTTCAATACATACAGAAAAATGCACCGTTTGGTGTGGCTTACACGCTGGTGGGTGGCATCATCGGACCTTATTTCTTTAAAAATGGGGCCGTATCTTACGTTACGGTCAATGGAGATCGTTACCGCGCTACGATTAATGATTTTTTTTTAAATATGGATAACATTGATCCGGACGAAATGTGCTTTTAACAATATGGCGCTACGTGCCATACGGACATCGCAGCCATCAAGTTATTGAAATCAAAATTTGGCGATAGGTTGATTTCGAAAAATGGATGACATGAAAAATAACTCAAGACTGGACGTCTAGAATGCGGTTCGTCATGAGCTGCCGCGGTGGCCATATGCCCCAAATCATTTTTAATTATTAATGCCATGTTCTGATCTTTCGTATAAAAAAATTTTTCAGTACAATTTTAATTAACAACTTAAAGTTCTATCGGGCTGAAAAAAATAAGACAAAAATTTAAGAAATGCCAAGGATTAGAAAAATTTGCTGATGCGAGATAGCTTATTTTGAAAGCACATAGCGCCAACCGTAGATGGATCAAATTTTAGATGAATCTTTTTAGCCAAATGGCTGACTTATTTTCCAAATATTTCAAATCTGCTCCACTGTGCTGTGTAATAAATTTATTGCACTTATTTCGTTCAGAAATAATATAATTTTGATGTATTGCTTTTTTTATTATATTCTGGGGAGAAACCGCGTTCAAAAATTGCATGTTATTATTGCGTATCGTGTTATTTTAAATGTTGCATTTAAAAATGAGGTACAAATAAAATTTATTTTTTTTTATTTTAGTTTTTAAAAAATGCGAAAACGTTCAATAAATTATAATTAATGAAACTTTAGCATAATTTGAACCATCAAAAGTGCCAATAAACTTCAATGATTATTAACTTTTGTTATACTTTCTTACTACAAATAATAAAGTGAACATGTTTGTCTTCTTTTATGTTTTTCATTCCATTACTAGTTCTTTTTCTTTATCATTCGTATAAAAATAACATATATTTTTACTCACCAATTCTTTGTATCGGTTGGTATCTCTTAGAAGACGAAAATGATATTTTCACGTTGTGACATATTTCATAATAAAATTATGACTAAACTACGTGATGAAAAAGCTTCAAAAAAATAAAGTGTACAATATTTTGTACACCATATGGTAACTTTTCACACTTTAGTATAAGCAAGCATTTCCTTTATAAATATTTTTAAAAATTAGTTAAAAATCGTGCGTGATTTTTAAGATTTCATGTTCTCCGTAAATCTCATAAATAATTTTGTAGTCTCCGTAAGTAATTTAAGGAAAATAAAATGGTTGTGCCAAAGTAATCAAATAAACTAACATAGAATGCACAGAGAGGCTTATTTACTGTGTATGGGTAACCCTTTAATTTAATGTTTTATGTTGTTAAAAATTTTAGGTTATCTCTTTATTAATGTTCAAAAGATAAAATCAAAGAAAGTGTTCTCTGGGGACACCCTGTGAGTTTAAGTTTTTCTTTTTTCATCCTGGTTTTTAATATTCTATATTACAACTTCAAAGGTAATACCATATTGCTAACCTTAACGTCTCCATGGGAACTCCCTTTATATTTATAGTTACATTGGGCATAGTGTTACACAATGTTCTAATAGCAGGTTTATCAGATCCTAGTATAATTTAGTACTGAAAAAGTATTAAGTGCTGAAAGATTACCAATTTTTCTTACATTTTCATTAATTTTTTACTATACCGTTCCCAGATTTTTTAAAAGTGGTTTCGGTAATTATAAAAGTTTTATCCCCACATTTCCCTAAGGAAACAATTACAACTATCCCCAAATATCCCCAACATAAATAAAACTATTTATTACTAAATTCAATTTAACTACTTAATATGATTAAGAAAATCAAAAAGTTCTGAATCAAAATGTTTCATCTCGTTGTGTAAAGCAATTTTTTGGTACAATTTTTTGGAGTTAAACATTTGAAGCATTTCTGAAAATGAAACAAAAGGTCACAATAAATTGTGTTGTTTTTAAAATGCGTATTAGTTCTCAATAAAGATTTAAGAACATCGTTTTGCATTTTGTTTCGTATTTTAGTTCTCATTGAGTTCATTGTTGAAAAAAACGCGAATTCATTTTTCAAATTTACAGAGTGACTTACATGTCATAATTTTTAACAATGGTAACTTATACGTAGCAAAAAAGTAAAATTTATTTCATAATAGTAAAATTACCTTAACTAAAACAGAATTTTAAAAAATCCCCTAAAAAGCTCTTTAAATCCCCAAAACGCAAAATATATCGTCGAATATTATAGTGATAATGAGGGTGTTTTTTCTTAATATTTTTTAAGAAATATTAAATTAATTAAATTATAATTTAAATAAAAATTAGGGTTCTTAGGTGAAAAACTAAAACTCGGAATTTCGATTAGAAAACACTTGATAAAAAAACCACAACCGCTCGATTTTGATATTACTTTGCAAGTAATTTTATTTTTGTTTGTATACTATGCATCAGCAATCAGCATACCCGTTACTTTTAACATTTTCAGCAAATCAACAAAAAGCTTAAAAGTAAAGCAAACATTAGGTGTAAGTATTGGTTTCAGTATTATTTTATTCATTTTTAGTATTTTTTTAGGTTTTATTAATTCATTTATTATAATTATTATTATTATTATTATTATTATTATTATTATTATTATTATTATTATTATTATTATTATTATGCATATATTATTATTATTATTATTATTATTATTATTATTATTATTATTATTATTATTATTATTATTATTATTATTAATATTATACTGGCTCAACAGAGGGTAAAAATCTTTGCACTGAATATAAATTATATTATTTTTATTTTATTTAAAAAACAATATATTCAGTTTGTTGCAACTATTTTTTGAGCCAAGTCGTAACGTCCAAGGATATAAATTCCATCAACATGATATTCTATGTTTAAAAGATGGAATGTTTTTATAGACTTCCTGGCAGGATTTCGTTGATAAACGAAACCGTTGTTGTTTTAAGTGCGGACCTTATGCCACTTTTTAAATGTCACTATGTCCATAATAAATGACACAATGTTTATGGAAATTTTTTCAAAGCAACATAACTCTTTATTTCCTTTAGAGATTTTTTACTAAATTTTTGAATCAACTTTATTTATTATTATTTTTGTAATCTTATTTTAATTTTAAGTCAAATGTTTTCGCAGAACAAAAAAATAGCAGACAAAAATCTAAACAATATTCCACAAATCATTTGCCTTAACAAAAATCATCATTTCGAACTTGTAATCACTCAATTTATTTCTTTCAAGGAGAGTAATGAATTTAAAAAATAGTTGCTTAATTTTATAATCAATAACTTTTTGTTAACTGTTGGTTCAATTTCTCAGTAATTAAATGTAGTATTTACGTTGCACTAAATTTGGGTTGAGTAATACACACAGAAAAAGATTGGTAAAAAATCGGTTAGTATATTTAAAATTTAACTATTAATATCATTATTTAATTTTTATTATATATAAAATATAATCTTGACAGATTTCTCATAATGAAAACTAACAAGCGATATTGGATATTAAAAGTTGGTTGCAATTACTGTTAATAAAGTTTACCTGACGGATTTGTGTCTGACGGATTTGTGTGTGTTAATTGGGTGAAGCAACTAAACTTGTCCAACAAATTTCTTCTTATACCTGAATGTTGGTAGTTAGAATCATAAAATCAACCTTATCACTGAAAATCATAGTTTTGACATACATAATAAAAATAAAATTTATACATTTAAAGTTAAAAAATATTTTAGTTTTAAAATAAAAAAATTTATGGGAGCAAAAATTTGCCAACTTTATTGAAGGGTAAGTTCACGATAAATTAAAAAGGACTTTTATGCACAAAAATATTTGAAAAGTTTGAATTATATAGGATTGTCCAAACATATCGTATTTTCGGTTGAAATAGAAAGTGGATGGCTTTAAGTGAAAAGTAAGAAATCCGGACGAACTAGGGAATCGTAGTGGTGAGGATAAAGTTCACGTTTTGTATCATGAAATTTATTAAAAATAATCATATTCTTGTAAACTAATTTTCAAATAAATGTTAAATCGAAAACATTTTTTTTTAATTCACAATAATATTTTATATTGGTATTAGTCCTCCTTCTCGAATAATTTTTTAAAACAGTTCGAAGTACCCATTAATTTAGTCATGTTAACCGAACTTCAGATAATGCTCATAACTGACAAAATTCGATCGGAAACAAATTCGGTTATCATAACGAATCTGTTTTCTCTGTGTAGTTAAGATGTAAAACACTTCCAAATATTTTAAGTGCTAATAAGTAAATAGCTTTTTATTAAAAAAGATAATGCAATTTAAAAGTTTTTGTTTTACTTTATTTAGCGTTATCTTTAATTCAACATTAAACACACTACCCATCATATGTGCTGCACATGTAGAAATGTTTAATTTTTCATTCCTTTTAACTTGATATCAAAATCTCCACCCCTAGGAATGCTTAAACATATTCGAAATTTAACCTTTTAAAGACTTTAAATGGAAGAAACAAGAAAAGTGGTAATAATAAATTTTATACGAATTGACTAATAAAAAAAAACTACTTCTTATAAATGTGAGAAAAAGCTGCAAATATTTATATTCTTTAACTACATTTGGGCAATGCCAACACATATAAAAAAGAAAACTAAAAAAAAATTCTAAATAAATTGAATAAAAGTTTTGCCTTTGTTATGCATTCCCAACCACATCCGTTTAGTTATTGCAAATATATGGCCTTAAAACATTTCTGGAATGATATGGTTAAAAAAGTTTGGTATGTTTAAAGTTAACAAACACACACTTTCAAATATTTATTCACACAAACGCATTCTACTATTCACACAAACAAACCGAACACAGTATGTTGTGGTTAAGAATCTACAAGCGAACATATCTGTACATCTTACTGCATTCATAAAAGTATTTATGCTTCTTTTATTTGCAGCAGTGGTTGTCTGTCTGGATGGTTCTTGGTTTTATAAAAGGCTGTATGTGTCTGATGAGCAAGTTCTTGTTAGAAGTGTTATTTTGTGTGTAGAAAATTTCAAAAATAAAGAAAATATTTATTGTATATTTTAACTTAAATAAAATATAAGAAACTTAGAGTAACTCAAAGTTTAAAACAGATATTTTCTTTCATATGTATATGTATATATATGTGTGTGTGTGTGTGTAGATATGCAAATATCTAAATTGTTTAAAACAGAAAAGCGTTTGCGCACATGCAAATTTTATCAGAAAATTTCAACTTAAAGCAATGCTTTCTACTTAAAATCAAAAATAAATAAATGCAAACAGAACTGCTTAGTCTTACAAAACCCAAGTGCATAATAGAATACTGAATTATCCATTCCTTAATCATCATCAAAGTCATTTTAAATGCATAAAACGAAACGGAAAGATTGTTTATACCAATGACTCGCAAAGATTTAATAGCAGAGCCTTAAAAGAATTACATAGTTTTTTTTTTTGTTTTGGCGCGTATTTCTTTTATTATTAATATAGAGATAGAGTTATCATTGCAATTATTTGTTGGTTTGAAAATCTGGTGCTTATGCCTTTTTACTGGCGGTTTGTATGTTCCTCAAAAGTTAACGTATTAAAAAAATAATGGCCCATATTCATAGTTACAGAATAAAGTCGCCTCTTGCTAAAGTATACTCTAAAATAAAATCTCTTATTATCGTTTTTGTTTTCATAGTCAAGAATAAAGTATACTTTAAGTAAGGAGTATTGTGTTCTTAAAACAAATAAAATAATTTTGGAAAAATGAGTTCAAAACAGCTTTAGGTAGTTTTAAATTTAGAGTTGACTTCAACGCCAAGAGTATATTTTAAATTATCTATGAATGAGTTAGATTCGCCTCTAAAGTAAAACCTACTTTAGTTTCCTTAAAGTATACTTTATCTTAACTATGAATATGGGCCAATGTTTTTGGCTCTTCTAGAAATTTGGGTAAAAGTTTTCTGATTATTTGGCGCAGTATTCTGTTCAACATTTATGGCTGTCCCACATAAATTATTTTTGAAAACAAAACTACCTTAAAACAGATTTTATCTGTTTGTCTATAACGGCCCCCTGGGGACACCAAGAGTCTGTACTGATCTAACCACGGTGCAGACGAGGGTCCTTGGGGGTAGAGGGGGAAACAATCCCCCGGTGTGCAGGCACTGATGCTGGATAGACAGTTGGGTACTGTCGGAGGGTTTTACCAGTCTCCTTTTTTTTGAAATAATAAAACGTATGAATAACAATAAAACTTTAAAAAAACTGTCACCACGGGAGCCGGTAGCCCATACAGAGAGCCGCTCATTTCTGTAGCCGGTTATTGGTGAGGTCCCTCGGAGTACACCTGGTGGTTGTGGGTAATTTGTTTATCTCTGCGGGTCTGGCGTGGAATAGACTGAAGTGTGCTGTTGCAGTCTCAACAGAGGAGTTTATGATAAGCTCCGACCCTATAGCAAGGGGTAGATTCGTGGTCTTAATATTGCACAAAATTGTGGTCTGACCACCGTTTGTTAACGGCTTACTGCCAGGTTCAGACGTTAATCTAATCACTTATCCTGTCTATAATGGTATAAAGGTATGGTCACATCCATCAAATAATAATTACTAATGGGAAAGCCTTAAATTCCTCCAAACTTTATACTTATTATACCAGACTTAGCACTACAGCTCCTGGTTAATTTTAACCGTCTGTCAACAACTGTTTACAAATTTAGCAATACAAATTAAATTAAATCGCCTCTAGGGGCACCCTTTAATTACCAAATATAAATTTTATACTTGCTGGTGTAATCGACTTAGCAATCAAGCTTTTTAACCGACTTCAAAAAAAGAAGGAGGTTATACAATTCGGCTTAATGTTGCTTTTTTATATTTGTGCCTCCAGAACTCAGTCATTTCTGATCATATGATAGACTATACTTACAGATTGTTCTCGTTTTAAAAACAGTTCACAATCTTAAAAAATAAAGGGTGTCCCCATACAACATACACATTTTTTACGTGTATAATGAATTGTAAAGGGCACTTCTGTAAAATTTAAAATGACAGCGTATTACTATAGCTCCCAATAACAAAAAGTTATACAAAAATAAATCTAAAAATTAAAGGGTGCCCCCATAATTGATGTAAATTTACTTATACGGTCCTATCTTTTGAACCGTTATAGACAAACACTTGCAAATTGGACAAAATGTCGATTGCTATGGCCGTTATAGTAACAGGTATTAATATTATAAATTAAAGGGTGCGCCAATAGTTCATTAAATTTGATGTATATGGCGATACTTTTGAACAGTTGTAGACAGAAGCTTGAAATTTACAACGATCCTTTATTGGTTAGCCCCTATAACAACAAGTATAAAATTTGGATTTGGAAGTAAAAGGGTCTTCCAATAGTTAATATAACTTTGTGTATGTGACCAAAGTTTTGAACCGTTATAGACAGAACGATGAAACTTAAAAGGGACCTGTATTTCTAAGCCCGTTGTATCAATGAGTTTGTAATTTGAATTTAGAAATTAAAGGGTGTACCATAATTTCTGTAGATTGACTTATATAGGCCTATCTTTCGAAATGTTATAGACAAACGCTTGTAAATTAAACGCAATGACGATTGCTATGGCCGATATAGTAACAGCTGATAATATTTAAAATTATAAATTAAAGGGTGCACCAATAGTTCATTTAATTTGGTATCTTACCATACTTTCAAACAGTTGTAGACAGACGATTGAAATTTACAAAGAACCTGTATTACTAACTCCTCTATAACAACAAGTATAAAATTAGGATTTGGAAATAAACGGGTGTCCCAATAGTTAATATAATATTGTGTATGTGGCCGGAATTTTGAACTGTTATAGACTGACAGCTGAAATTTACAAGGGACATGTCTTGCTTAGTCCGCTATAACAAGAAGCTTACAATTTGAATTTAGAAATTAAAGGTTGTTCTCAAAATTAATGTAATTTGTTTTATATGGCCGTATTTGTTAAACCGTTGTATACAAACATCTTAATTTTAGACAGAATGTCCACTTATTTATTTGGTATAATAAGAAATATAAAAATGTTATATTATAAATTTAATAGTTGATATAATCTGATGTAAGTGGGCAAACTGTTGAAATGTTAAAGACAGACGGTTGAAATTTACACAGAACCTGATTGTTAAATTTACTACAATAGTAAGTATATAATTTGAATTTGGAAATTAAAGAGTGACCCTATAGTTGCTAAAATTTGATGTATATTGCCAAACTATTGAACAGTTGAACTAGTATAAAGTTTGGAGATATAAGGGTGTACCAATAGTTAATGTAATCTAATTTATGTGGCCATGGACGTGAACTGTTATAGGCAGACAGATGAAATCTGTTTTGAATCGGTTTTTTTTCGCAAGAATTATTTTAATTTTAATCTCCTGTCTATAACAGTTCAATAGTTTGCACGAAATTACATCAACTTTTATAATACTCTGTAAACTCTGGAAGAAATACTAAAAAACACATTTTTCAAATTTAAATTTTTAGCTAATAAGAAATGACTCGAAGCCGAAGTCTTGGGCACTACTAGTACTACGTTAATTTAACACAGATTTCTCTTATATAATAGTGGGTTTTCGATTAAAAGCTTGTTGGTATGATTCATAATAATATCAACGTGATTCTAAAATTAAATGTATTTTATATAAAATGAAATCTTTTTAAAGTTCTGTTCAATGATATAAAAACTTACATTTATATAATCCTGCATACTCCCTTTGACATCCTCATATTCGAATTCAAAATTATATATATTTTCTATATTCTATATCCGTGTATATGCGGTTAAATCTTTGGTATGTATGTATATTATTGGTAAGATTACTTACTGTTGTACGTTTGTTTCTTTTTACGTCTTGGAAGGTTTTAATAACCGTAGCCTGACCTAAAGTACAGCAAACAAAAAAAAAAAATAATAAAAATAAAAAAATAAAAAGAAATGGGCACTGTAGTTCGAATGAAGATGTCAAATAATATCAATTATGTGTTTGTATTTCAATAATTTTATATACATCCACACATACATACAGGTACATATTTCCAAATACTTAACGTCAGATTAAATTATATATGAAACGAAATCATTTCAGTAACTTTATCAATTGGGTTTATAAAAAATGCATAAGACTAAAAGTACCTGTATGAAGAATATTGTCAAACTATTACTATTGTTTAAATGTTTTTTTGAAAAAAATAACAAAACTTTTGTTGTTTTCACATTCTAATTTTTGAAATCTCCAGAAACATGGTTTTGAGTTGGTAAGATAATTAGATAAATGGTGAGAGTATAAACTAAAAAAGGAAGATAAATGTATTTACAAAAAATATTTTTTCCAAACTGTACTATTAGTCTTCAGCTTTAAGCTTTTTATGGAATTTTTTTGATTGAACTCTCATTCACTCAATAAAATTTTTATATACGAAATAATTCCGTAATTAGGTTACACTTCAGTATTGTAATGAAAATTTTAAGTTTTAATAATATTATTGAAATTGACATTTGGTGAAGACGCTTGTTCCCATGGCCATATCATACATTGCTCAACTTAAGGTATCAGTCAAAACACATTAGCGATAATTTAACAATGCCTTGTTGACAATAATTAAATTTTATTAAAAGAAGTATATTTTAAAATGGCCAATATGTATATACGCAAAGATACTTTGAAGTTCATTTTATTCTCACATACTTTTGTAGTTTAAGTGTCTGTTTACGAAGGAATAGTTCTTTTGCACATTTACTTTGAAAAGAAAAATAAAACGTGAACACTTGTTTTTACTTTCAATATGATTACGCGAAAGAAATATTCGTTCGCATAAACATACATAAACAGGCCCTAATTTTAATCAACGATATTTTATAGTCGTATACTCTAAAACTTATAAAATATTGTGCTAACTTTTTGCTTCATTTTGAAAGTATTGTTTGTTTTTCAATGCTATATTTCTCATACAGGATTGCTAGTGCTTGGAATAGTTCGTTGAAAAAGTAGCTACCACTGTCTTGATGCGGGCGCACACGAAATTATGCCAAACAATTTCCTTATCATTCTGCATAAATTAAACCGATTCAGCCCTGCAATATTTTCTCTCAATGCTCTAACGTTTGTGTTTGTTTTTAGATAAGCTTATGGCCTCGAATAAGGAGTAGTAAAGCAACCCAAATGTAGGATTCTGATCGCTGCAAAATACAGAGTACGCGATATGAAGTACGTATTTACGCTTTTTACGGAACATTTAACTACATATTTCTTGTAGCAATATTATACAAAATGTCTTATTATAGATATATTTATTGTTTCAAAACTATACGACTTTTCTAGAAAATCAGTTTATTTACTGTGAATTTATTGATCAGCATTGAAATAGCGTTATTATCTGATATAATGCTCCGTTTTTTTTTAATTTTGTTATAGTTCTTTGTTTAAATATTTCTGCTCTTTTAGTGTTGCATCATTTTACTGCACGGATACTAAAAGAAAGAAAGTTAAGGGACAAGGCGAACTATTGATTTTTATGTTTCCTACTCAAGATGCTTAGCAAAATAATTCTAGTGGCAATCTCGTATATAAATATGCTTTTAAAACTGTGCATTTAATATGCATTAAAACTTTATTTTACTTACAATATGTATTATAATCTTTTCTTGAAAAAGTTTTCTAAAGCATAATTTTAAAATTAGAATAAGTAAAATTGTTTTTACTTCATACTTGTTTTCGTACAAAAATAAAAAGTAACTTTATATATATAAATTTTAGAGTTACAGAAGAAGCAAAGCACAGTGGGTCAAAATCAAAAATATTTTGGTAATATATCAGCTATTTTTAAATGGCAGGTTAAATATAAAGGTTTTATATGACGTTTTTGTTTTAATTAAGGTTTTAGGGAAGAATTTTTCATACATTTTTAAATTTGAGTTTTCAAAAGTTAGCAAACCTCTGTGCTAAATTCCCGTTCACATAATTGAGGGTATAGCCACGTCTCGGTGGCCACTTCGCTATCTCTTACTTAACTCTTCTGGAAAATGCTCTTATATTTTTAGATAAGCTAACGATTTTTTTTTCAATCAGATTGACTAACTTAGGTTCAATGAAGCACAATATGAAGACAAAAATTAAAGTTTAAACGAAATCACAATAACCAAAATTTTTTTTGCCCTATGTAGAGTTTAATTGTTTTTTAATTCGTTTGAAATCCAATTTAAAACTCTCTAAAAGTCCTTCGTAATAAGCTATTTATATAACGCATCGTACTTAAGTCAAATGGTTAAAAATTATAATTTTTAAATTTTTAGATTTTTTTTATGCTTTACTTCCTTACGTAACATGAAGATAAGCTTAAACAGAAATCGTGGACCTATTATTAAATTGAAAACGCATTGTATGACAAGAATGTGAAGACCACATGTTAATGTATGTGACATACTTTTAATTTTTTCATTACCATTGAAATTTCACTGTTTGAAATAATGACAATGAAAAAAATTAACACCACTTAATGCTGATGATTTTATTTTTATTTTTTATTCAAATGGTTATGAAATTTTAATGAAATCTTTTAACTATTAATTACAATTGAATCAAAAATATTTTATTTTTCTGAAACGCAAATTTTTAATCGAAGAAACTTAAAAAAAAAACTGTGCTTAAAATAAATACATCTAAGAACTCTTGTATATATATATATATCTGTATTTGAAATTTTTAATACATATTTAATCGTTTTTAGCAGATTTTATAACTTACATAAAAACAAATATATGTTTCCATAGTGTATCATTTTTCTTTAGAAAGTTAAAACATATATATTTTATCAAGTTCTTCTGATCAAAATGCCATTTTAAAATAATGCTCTACTATACCTTAAGATATACTTTAAGTGTAGAAAGACAAGAAATACATTCATGAATGATAATTATTATAAACCATTTAAGCATTAGTCAATGGTAATGATTTTGTTTGTAACTAATTATAAGTGAAATCTTTTTATTAAAAATCATTACACTTAGTAAAAATAATGATAATTCTTAAAGGTCTTTAGCATTATTTATCATTCAATGCTAATAAAATCCTCAATTAATTAGTCCATCTAATTAATTATTCCCATGTGAAAGTTACCACGTAATGAAAAAGAGAGTCAACAATTACCCGTCTTGTAGTCACTATTCTAGAGTTTACTTAATGCTGACCTAGACATATTAACAATGGCGTTGAAAAATCTGGCCTTAAGACCTTTATACCTGAGGTGTTTCTTTTTTTTACTTAAATGCTCTTAAAGCCGATAGATTTTACAGCAAACCAACGGAGCTACCATCATTGCATATCAGTGGATTACCCAAGTGAGATCAATTAAAAAATGTAAAATTTAAATAATTCAAGATATTAAGGTACCAGAAAAAAAACTGCGTATTCGAATTTAACCGCATAATAATCAAATAAAAATTAAAAAAAGTATTAATTGTGTTCTTGTCCTGGCAATCAATTCGCATAAGTTGCCCCTTTAACTTAGACTAAAAATTCTGTGTCTATGGGAGCAGCCCTTTAGCAAAATATTTGAGTAATTTCAAAACCACATATTGGTCCACAGTGCAGCAAATTAATATGCTTTGCTGATTTTCCAATTTGGTCTGATTAAAAATAACAAAATTCTAATATTTTATCCAACTGCCAAAGATATAAAATTATTGACTTACTTAAGTTGCAAATAAAGTTTTTTTTTTTTAGAAAAAGCACAGTTAAAGAATACTTATACGTTGCACAATTTCGAACATGTTTTTATTTTCTTGATAAAGGTTTTTGCTCGTAGGACTCGGTAGAAAATAAAAGACATTTGTTTTGATTGTAATTTTTACATTCTATAAACAGTAAAATTAATCAGAAAATAAAGCAGTATATCAAAGAAATTTCATAATAAAGACCGCTCTTAAAATGTGTCTTTATTGTCTGTCACAAAATATTACTTCATGGGTGGAAAAATTGAGACTCTGACGACTGAGTTGCATTTTTAATTATGACAATGAACCTCATTGAAGATTTTTATATTAAGGTCGAGAATCTCTGGATTATTCATCGCAAATCATTTTTAAGAACTTTGTAATAGTTCCTTTATATAAGGGATTTTTGTAACAACGATTAGTTATAAAAGTTCTAATTAAGTACTGTCACAAAACCTTCTCTAAAATGATAGAAAGAATCAGTGCCAAGAAGAAGAAGTTTGCAAAATAATCGAAGTATTAACGGTTATCATGCATTAAGTTTATGTTTTGTTATGTATGTTTAGGTGTGAAGCATTTAATCATGAATATTATAAGAGTAACGAAAGTTTATTGTGAAAGTTTATTGTTTCTTAGAGTGTAAAATTTTATTTATTTATTTTTTTTTTTCTTTTTGCAAGATGCTTACGGGTAAAGTTACATTAGCAAATTTACTCCTTCATAATTTTTCTGTATTTTAGTACAATGACTTTTTTTTAGTTACTTTTAAGTTTGTAATAACTAGACACATTTTATACGAACTTATGCATACCTGAAGATAATTTATTTTATTTTTTGTTATTGCCAAACTGTTGAACAGTTGTAGACAGACTAGTAATATTAACAAGAAGATGTGGTGCTAAGTCCGCTATAACAAGTTAAAGTTTGGCGATAGAATTTAAGGGGTCGCAATAGTTAATGGAATTTGTTGCTGTAAACCGTTACAGACACACTCATGAAATCTATTTTGAAGTCGGTTTTTTTTAGCGAGAATTATTAGTCACAAATTGTGTCTACAATTTTGAAATAAAATTTGTTTACGGAAACAATTTTAATGTCACTGCCAGATCAAACGTGCAACAAAGCGTAGACTTTATAGCAAACAAAGAATATAAAACAATAATAAATTAGAGTTTACGGCGCTTAAGAAATTTTTTCCAATCATCAGTATAACAAAGTTATGTGTGTGCGCGTGCACGGATTGAATTTCTGCGTGATTTTTTAATGATTTTAATATTCCGATTTTTTATTTGAAATTCCTAAAAACCAAAAATTATAATATATAATAAAAAGGCGGTGCTTTGATAATATACTCGTAAATATGATTTTGTTAGTTTCATCGTTTTGCTGTTATTATCAGGTGATCATAAATTTTTGTGAGCATATTTAATTTTTAATTATATTAACGATAGAAAACATGCAGGAGAAAGCAAAGCCGTGAATAAGTAACTTATTTATCGTGAGTAAAATAATACTCAGGGTTTCATCTCTAGATCAAAGTAATGCTTGGGACCTATAATATGTGATAATATTAATTTGCCTTATAAAAAGGTTGTTTATTTCTTAAACTTTGCAGCGCTTCCACACTTTTAAATGTCATGTGCATTATTTTTGCCATCACAAAAACTTTAATGTCACTTACATTATTTTACCCGTAACAAAAAGAGACGGATATGGTTAAAGTTAATATAAAAAGGGCTTGTATTCCTGTTAGTTAGTTAGTTAGTTAGTTAGGAGTGGCAGCCTATCACGACGAAGCTCACTTGAGCACGGTCGAATGGCCCATTGTAATACCACAAGGAAGACTGCGCGACTCCCCTAACCCAGCCGAGAACCATGAAGATTCCTGGATGAACTTCGCTATGTCCCCTATAGAGGGAGATGACAGCTCCGTAAGAGTTCCGAAGAAAGAAGAGCCCAGAATTCTTAATCTTCTTCGAGCCAGGGATGGACAATGGCACAGGAGGTGCACTACGGTCTCTTCCTCATCCTCTGAGCCACAGTTGTTACAGAAATCATTAAAGGGCAGACCGAGTCTTTCAGCAAGCCTGCCGATTAGACAGTGACCAGTAAGTACCGAGACCGTGATACTTATGGATTTCCTGTCCAGTCTGAGCATCTGCCTGGTCCGCTTGAGGTCCAGTGTAGTCCGCAGTTGTCTGGAGACACAACAGGAACTTTCCTCTACCCATAATTTGCGAGCCAAATTGAGGTAGTGGCTCTTTATGGCCATTTTCACCATTGCCAGAGGAATTCCAATGTCTGGTAGCGAGGAGACGTTAGGAAGAATTGTGCCCCGTTTGGCAAGATCATCGGCCTCACAGTTTCCCTGGATATCCCTGTGACCAGGGACCCAAAACAGGTCAATCTGTGATCGCTCCGATAGTGTGTTTAGTAGTGAGCAACATCTCAGGACAAGCTTAGATGTACTGTATGCACCAGCAAGCGCCCTGATTGCCACCTGACTGTCCGAAAATATCCGAATGGCAAGGCCAGAAAGACCGTCCCTAAGCGCTATTTCGGATGTGTTCAGAATGGCCATTACCTCAGCTTGAAAGACGCTGCAGTAGTCAGGAAGTCTAAGGGAGAGTCTTAGTTCAAGGTTATTGGAGAAGATTCCGCAACGGACTCTGTCGTCCAGTTTCGAGCCATAGGTGTAGGTGTTAACAGTATTATTTGTATTCCTTCGTATTACTATTTTTGATACATTATTTTACCAGACAGTTTGTTACAGGTCGCAAAACAATTTTATATCAAAAAGCCAATTTTGATAACTATAATAGTGATGTTTATATCTCAATTACGCCTTAATATGGCAGTTGGCTAAACCTTTTGTACTTGATTGAGTTAAGCTTGAAATGTTAATTTTTTTTTAATATTGTACAATTGCATTTTCTACCAGCTGAAAAAATGTTTCGCCTCATATAAAATAATTCTTATTTCTAAAATAAATAATTACACACTATTTGTAGTATTCGCATAAATCTATTGTAGTGTACTTATTATAAGGGAACACACTATACTTGTCGCAGCAATTAATAACTTTACTTCTTTGATATTTAAAACCCTGAACGGTCAAACAGCTAGAAGAAACAGACCACACAAATATGACGAAACATAATTCACACAACAAAAAAGCAGACAAACAGTTAAAAGAAACAGACCACACAAAAGTAACAAAATACTTGACACAAAAACACATTGAACCACTTAAGCAACTGAAATAGAAATTATCAATAACCAAACTGTAATATTATCAATCATTTAAGCAATTGTAATGTAGAATTATGACTAAAGATTTTTGTATAAATACTGGATGTAAATTGTCAATAAAATCAGAAAAACATTTGTTATTCTTAATAGTAAGGTGTTTTCTCTATATTCTAATCCAGCACCTTAAACAGTGCAGGAGTGAATTAAAAAGTGTCTGCAGCTAAGTGCAGCATTCTAAATAAGCTTAGCAATTCCTCAAATAAAATAATAAGATTAAGTCTGATAATATAAACATTTTACATACTTAATACGATTTTAAAAGCAGCAAAACTTTTATTTTTATGTTAAAATATCTTGACATAAATTTTAGTAATCTTCTGAAATTTAATAAACAAGCTCGTATTGCTCTTGGAAAAGCCTTAAAATTAATGGGAATTTTTCCAAAATTTTTAAAAATAAAAATTTACCTATAAAAATCAAACTTCTTTTGCATAAAACAAGTATCAGACCTTTCCAAATTGGTTTAACATTTCTCGTACTGCAATTAAAGAATTTGAGATTTTTGAAAGGAAGATTTTAAGATGTTGTAGCGGGAAATACTACATTTTGATACTGTAATGTATTTATTTATCAAAAGTCAAAAGTTGTTCCCGTCAGTTTATATGTTTGTGATTTGATAAAACGATTTGCGCTTAGGGTCTTGAACCATAAGAAGAATATACAGCACCCAATCTAGAGTTTTAACCAATTAACGTTAATTATTTATCACCTTTAGCTTACATAAATGAGCTTCCTCCTTCTTTTCATATAAATGAATCAATTCGATGTGAATTTAATGATAGGACTACTCCTGCTACTCATAGGGATTAACAATTTTTTTTTTTGTCAATTTTGTTTGAATTCGTTTTTTTTTTTTTTTTTGTTTACTTTTCGTTTATTTTGAGTTTATTTGTCCTAACTAGTTTTTAAGTTTAGTTTTAACTTGTTATTAGGAATATTTTGAGGTGATTTATAATACTAACTTCGTATATGAAAGCTGCGGGAGCAAAAGCGAATTAACTTTTTAACACACTTTTTAATTCAATTTTTATTTAACTATTATCCGGAAAGCTTGTTACTTTTTTCCATTTCTGTTAATTAAGATATTACGTTTTAGTCTTAAGTTTTTCTCCTAATAATGCAAAATTATAGTTTGTACGTATAAAAAAATGGAAAAACGGCTTAATACATTTAATTCGAATTTGAATTTTTGCTTTCTTATCTGACTTTATATCTTTAGAAAATTTTTAACAAAATTGTTAACAAAAAGATTTTTGAAAATAATTTATTAAAATACTTACCTGCCAGAGACAATTAATTTATTTTATTATAAATTAAGTCATAGCATAACTAAAGCTTTTTAAAAAATAACAACAACTTTCAACTTATTTTAAGCAATTTAGCTTCAAACCATTTTAAAACCACAAAAACTTTTCAAGACTTTTATGGCTTCTGATGGTGGAGTGTTGTAATAATCTGGCTGATTATTGCAAGTGCAACATCACGACAAGTTAAACATCTACAAAATTTAAGCAAAAAGGATACTAAGAGAAAGGTGTAAAGAAAAGTTTTTTAATTACTGATGAAACTCTGCTATGTTTTGTCCTTAATTTTAATACTTGCGGGAATAACGTAGAAAATTAAACCACAGAATAACATTTTTTTTTCGTTAAAAAAAACTTCAGTTTCTATTTTTTACAAGTTTGCTGAAATAGAATGGATGATTTTGTTAAACTTGTTATGTTGTTTTAATGTATTTTCCTTTTTATATTCTCTGTTAACGTTGATTGTACTTGAGGAAATTTTTAAAATAAAAAATTTAAATTATTGCTTCTACACCATTCGTTTTTTTTTGTTAATATTATTAAAATATTTATATATTTGAAAATAATTTTTAAGTCGTAAATCCAAGAAAAAAGTATTTATATCTATCTGCATCACGGTGTGACAAAACAAAACGAAATGGTTTAAAATATCTTTAAAACATAAATTATTAAAACAGTTATAAATTTCTTATTTTTAACCTCATTAAAAGTAACAACATGTTAAAGTGAATAAAAAAATATTGAAGATTCCTTTTTTAAAATTAAAATTTTTTTCGACAAATGAAGATTTTTCTATGAAGATTTTTGGAAACACTGGTTCAGTATATAAAGCTTTTAAGTCCTACTTGTGCGATTCGAGCCTGGTTTTTAGGTTTGTTTTTACTATCCCAACATAAATTATACAACACCCCAGCTAAAAAAGACATGCGTTCTACTTAGAATGAACTGGCTCAATTTAGGGAAAAAACACATGATTTCAACATTAGCTTGTCATTGGCGAACATGAGTTTACCTTAACAAAACGACCTGGCATTTATAGGATTTCTGAAAACCAGTGAAATTTCGATGATTCGATGATAAAATTTTATGATTTCTTAAAATAAATGTTAGCAATTTGTAAATATTATTACAAAGCTTGAATAGTTTCATTAATATTAATATGTTGTAATAAAATGGAACTAAATTTTTAAACTTTTTATTGGCACGGTTAATACATCTCATTTTATATTATTTAGTTTTAAAACCAGTTTTTAAATTCAGAAATTTTATGAGTTTTTCATGACTTCAAAAATTATAACTCAACTAGAATACACGATCTTATTCATAATGCATTGTAGAAAATAAGTGCACGAGAAGCAATGAAAGCAGTCATAATTTTTAAACTTCTTCATATTTTTTTTTGCTGAGACTTAATGGTCTTATCTCCGTTATAACACAGCGTTACTTTTTTCCGCTTTGCTTATATCTGATATTATATTATAAGCAATAGTTGTATTGAGTTACTCGTCCTGTAGGCTAATTGGAACTTTCCCGCGTCATATTTACCACAGCCTGTATGTCGTTCTTATATTCCGGATATATAATTTAATTCTTTACAAATTTTGGTATGTATGACTTTTTTTCTTCAACATTTTTCAGTTACTCTTGGATAGTTTTTATCGAGAAAACATACAAATTAAATGTGTCCATAATTTTGATTTTACTTTTTTTTCGCGAAAAACCGTACCGCTAATGTCTAAAACTCTTCTGGTTTTCTTTTGGTATTTTTTAATTAAACTTTAAATTTATCGTGCGATTTTCTCGGTATGGATTATTGAAGGTGAAAACACGTCTTTTTATATAATGTTTCAACTATAATTGTATCACGTGTGCATATGCAGTTTGTTGTTGATACCAATTAAGAAATATCTTGTCCTGTTGTCTAATGAATAGGGCATCCATATACGATCTGTTTTTTATTTCATTTTCAACTGAGAATTTTATTTGTCAGTTTAATGAGTTTAATTTATCAAGGACTTCCTCCATTCTATCTCTTTTTATTGCTGTAAAGATGTCATCTATGTAATTTATTTAAATCTTAGGGTCATATCCAAGCTTCCTAGTTGTCCAAAATAGTAACTCTTTCATTGCGATGTCAGCAATTAATAAATTATTAGTAGAACATAATAACAAATATACAAAAAAAACCGAAGTTTGGTACAAGGCAAAAAAAAAAAAAAATCGTGTGCGTGTGGACTTCGTTAAACCGAATTTATATTGATTGATTATGGATACTCCTCGTAATCTTATTTACAAAATTTGTTGGTTTAATATATGATATTTATAATGTACACAAACTAAGATATATAAATGAGAAGAATGCATATGACGGATATAGCGATCAGAAAGTGCAGTATTAAATTCTGCTGGTGTCTGACTTTTCCTCTTTACTTTAGAAAACGTCCGCATACATTTGTAAATAATTTTCTTTTTTTTAAATTAAAAAAATCAACGAAAAATTGAACTCAAGCCGAACTCAATTATAACTTATTTGCTATAAAAATTAATTTTATTTATTTAATAACACTCGTATACATTGTTTTTGTAAAAATTGACAAGAAATTAAAACTTCTCATTGTTTTCTTCAATTTCTATATAATTTTATAAAAATGTGTCGTCGGCCCTTAATGCGTTAAGTATTTTTAAAAACTTTTAGTATTTCTAAGAAAATCTCTTTAGAAACCCATATTGATATCTTAAAAGTTCAGAGGTCCATAACTCGGAAAATATGGGCGAGCGCCAATTTTTTTTACTGGATGGTATTTTCCTATTTTTTAATTCTCTATCGCTGTATGTATTTTATTTTATTGGAGTTACTTTACTAAACTATATTTGTTCTAAATAATATGGAACAACTACAGGCAGGCGTGGTGTTTTGCCCGCTGCCTCGAAGAAAATAGACTGATTTTGGTGATTTTCAATATAAATATTTTCGAAAAATTAACACTATGAGCAACAAGAGCTGAGCTAGCTTAATGAATACGTTGGTAGAGGCGCTTGCTGTAAAACAGAAGATAGTTATATTGGACCCACCTGCGGACATGCATACAACGGAAAATAATCATTGTTATAATGCAGTACAAATCTCCCGAGAAGCAAAGTGCACTTAGTGTGTGAAGCCATGGCAGATAATTTAGTGGAAACGTCTTAATTCAATACGAGAGAAATAGATAATTGTCAAAATGCCTTTTTATACTAAAAGGTAAACACGGTAGCGGTTAGCACAGGGAAGTGTAACAGCATAACAACAGTGTATGGCATACGTGTATTGTGGCTATTAGATAAACGGGATGACTAGCTTGGATAAAAGGCGCAGTGGAGTAGTCTGGATGGTTAAGGTTACTCAACAAGGCATCGAGTAGTTCATGCCTCTCCGGACTAACACAAGAGTGTAGCGAGCGTTTGCAATAATAGCGCATTTTTAGTAAATACGAGACCATAAGATTCACAAGACCGTAGGATCAAGAAGTATAGCCAGATAAAGCCACAAAGTAAATATTACAGATTTATAATGAGCAAGTGGTATTTGCAATCAAAAAAATCCGTACGTTTATTCTATAAGGGGAAAAACGTAACAATATATACTAAGGGGATCGGAAATGGATATAACCTTTTTCTAACTATAGTAAAGGGTATAAAAATTTATCACTGGCCGCCTTCTTTGTTGTTGTTCCTTATGAATTTACGTTACAACCCACAATCAGCTTTTACCGTACGAAATGTGGGATCAGAGCCTAACATTGCTTTCCTTAAGTACTTTATTAATTGCCATACATGATTTGTATGTATTTGCACAGTTGCTTAGGTTGCCTTAAGCTACCTTTTGTACGTTATGGTTAGACCTTTAGTCAGAGGTTTAGTTTCGACACATTTTCAAAACATATAAGTGGGTATATTATTTTAATTTATTCGTTTATTTTTCAAGTATTTTTTATATTCAAGTTTGCGCTTTATAAGACCAAAGTGAATATAAAATTTTCCCTTCCTGCACTCAAAGTAAAAATGTAAGAGCTTGCAAAAAGTAATATTGTTAGTAAAAATTGGTTGTTAAATGGGGATACATTGTTAAGCCCTGGTAAAAAAATTAAAGTTTATTTATTCTCTTCTTAATTTTACTTTATCCAACTAGTTAATGGCAGCTTAAACAGTAATAGAGTTTTGCTTAATTTACGACATCTCAAGTTTCAACCCTTTGTCCTTTTATTTCATCTAATTTTTATTTATATTTTGGCAATGGCAATCACAAAAGTACAAAATTTTCTTAGCTAATTTGTGAATTAAGTTATTTGCTTACCAAGAAACGATGTCAAGTTTCAGCTTCATTTTTTAACAATATCCTTTTCTTTTTGTTGCAGCTTAATTTTTGTCGTGAACTAAAATTAGTCAAATGACAGAGAGCTAATTAATTTTTAATTGTTTATTATAACAGCTTAACGAGTTGTTTGTTGTCAAACCTCTGTGAAGTTTTTTTAATTTTATTTTTACTATGATTTTTTTTTTTGTTATTTTCTGATTTTGTTATTCGTCTTTAATATTGCGTTAATTGTGTCTTCAAGTTTTATTGTTTCTAAATTAGCATAATGTTGTTACAATAAAATCATAATTTTGTAGCTGCAAAGGTGTGCCACGTTTAATTAATGCATTGCAAAACAATTAACAATAGTAGTGCTCAAAATAACCGCCCAACCATTCATTCATTTTACCCTTACCTCTCAATTTTATTGATAAGAACGACACATTTCAGTTTTCGAGTAACTTCATAATATAAAGATCATGTCGCTTTCGAAAACATCGTCACATTTCCTTTTGTGACTGGGTATATGTGATATTTTTTAAATATATCGACTTTTTG
Source organism: Gymnosoma rotundatum (assembly GCA_916610165.2). Classification (NCBI taxonomy): domain Eukaryota; kingdom Metazoa; phylum Arthropoda; class Insecta; order Diptera; family Tachinidae; genus Gymnosoma; species Gymnosoma rotundatum. The sequence goes on from OU744336.1 coordinate 54,449,098, forward strand.
CATATGATGTGTTTTTTGTGCTATGCCTGTGTTGATCAAACTTGGAATTTTTTCATTACCATAAAAATTTTATTGGCATTGTTTCAAATAATGAAAATGAAAAAAATTTAACTCCGATTTAGTGCTCATGGTTTTATTTTAATTATAACTGTTTTCATTAATGGTAATGAAATTTCAATGAAATCGTTTAATTACTAATTATAATTGAATAATAAATAATTGTTTTTATTAAACAAGACTTTAATTCGCAGAAACTTAAAAACTTATACATAAAATAAATAAACCTTAACACTATTGTAAATCTATATATATAAAAATGAATGTCTGTCTGTATGTTTGTGCTTTATAGGAGGCCAAACCCTTGGACCGATCTTCCTGAAATTTTCACAGCATGTTACTGTGACTCTGGAAGGAATAATAGGCTATATGAAGTTTTAATTAGACAACGGGGCGTGGCACCGCCCATATAACCCAAAAATTTAAATCGCCATATTTTGGCCATTTTTTTACCTACGTCGACGATATTTTTACATATGGTATTGGCATAATTAGGAATACGTACCAGGAGAAAAGTGGGTGGGACCCCGCCCCTTTTTAGAAAAATTAAAAATCGTTATATAGTCTTAACTACTGGACAAATCGTCATTAAATTTTCGCAATAGGATATTCTTGACTATATAAAGTTGGGAGTGGACAAAGGGGCGTGGCCTCGCCCATATAACCCAAAATTTAATATCGTCATATCTTGCGCATTTTTTGACCTACGTCGACGATATTTGGTACATATGGTATTGGCATAATTAGGAATACGTACCAGGAGAAAAGTGGGTGGGACCGCGCCCCTTTTTAGAAAAATTAAAAAGTGTAATATAGTCTTAACTACTGGACCAATTGTCATTAAATTTTCGCAATACTTTTAATTTTATTTAATAACGAGGGGGGGTGGGGAAGCACACCAGGTTCATCTAGTAGATCTATATTTGAAAATTTTAATAAATTATCATTTTTAAGTGAAATAGGTGCAAAAGTTGATGTCTGAGATCTAAATTCACCTAACACCCCAACAAGCAGCTCTTATTACTAAAACGAAAACAAAAATATGTTGCCTTAGTCTCTAATTTTTTCTGAAAAAATTTAAAATATTTATAATTCACCGCTCTTTCTAAAAAATAAACTAAAGACAAAAATAAAATTTAAGCAAAAACAACAATAACCAACAATGATTCTATTTTTCTTTCTCCACTATATACGGCTGATTTTTTTCGGCTCTTTTATGCAGTTTTTTGTATTTAAACTAAATATCAATGAAAACTTTTTATTAAAAACCATTATACTATAAGGTGTTGGGAATTGACTTAGATGATAGGTGACTTTTGACTTTCACATTAATAAACTTGTATCTAAAGTCTGCTTTTCGCTAAGGAGTGTACACAATGTTGCCTTCTATTTTCCTTTTAAAATAAGACAAATAATAGCAAAATCATTACCAATGCCAATTATTCTATATGGGTTAGAAATTTATTCATGTGCAAGTCTTACAAATTTTGAAAAGATTAGGAAATGTTTCCATCGAATATTTAGATTTGTTTATGGTTTGTGTATTAGGGTTCCAATTACTCCATACGTGTTCAACTTTTTCGTCTAAGTTCTGATAGTTTTGTTGAATTACGTTGCATGTTGTTTTTTTTAAGATTATAAAATTTGGCGTGCCAACATACCTTACAACACTTTTTACATTTGGTCACTCTACCAGAACTTCCGCCTTAATATGTCCCAGAATAAATACTCGCGCATTCCATTAATGAGTTTAAAAGGAAGATAATGTCAATTTTGTAAAACTTTTTGAGTCCATTTGGAGATGGTGGATATATATTGTTTTCTTTGTTTATATATTTATGTCCATATTTTATGAAGTAAGGGAGATATTATGATAGTTGATAAGTTTATATTTGAAAATTTAAAAAAAAAAAAAAAAAAAAAAAAAAAAATTAAAAAAAAAAGATATAGAAAAAGATATAAATATACATATATATATATATATATACAGATATTTGCATACAAACAACTTATTTATAAAAACATATAATTATAATAGCTTTACGTGTCATATACAATTATTACTATGTAATCATTTTGGCCTTTACTTGTCTTACGATTATAAATAAATAAATAAAATAAAAAATAAAAAAAATAAATAAATACTCTGTTTATGCATAGATCGTATATAGTTAAAATATGTAGGTTGTGGAACTCGAAAATTCCGTATAATGACAGAAATTTTTCTGTAAGTTTGTGCAAATTTAAAAATACTCTAATTAAAATTGTTTAAAATTAAATGTATACTCGTATACAAATGGAAATTAAGTTGATAAGAGATATTATTTTTGATAGATTTGTTACTTGGCTACATGCTTTAAATGAAAGCTTTAGAGTTGTGCATTTAAGACGTTAAGCTAAATTTATTTTTTTTTTTAAGTCTAAAATTTACACAATTACATTTAAGGAAATCATTCTTGTACTTACTCGTAATATCATGTAATCATTTTGGCCCACGTGGGCTTTTCGATTATAAATAAACGAAATAAATAAATAAATAAAAATAATGATAATGCTAAAAAAGCCATTAGCATTATTTATTATTCAATGTTAAAATTGTCATTTAATTGTTTTATCTTATTAGTTACTCCCATGTATGGTGTTGATGAAAAATTTTATTAAGTAGAACTTCGCTTATTTTTAATAAACAACGACACATTTTAGTTTATGATACAGTAGCGGATATATTTTTACAGCAATAACGTCATGATTCAAACATTCCGCATTGCTTGTTCAAGACATCCCCATATAAAATATAAATGATGAGAATTTTCCTTAACGTATTTTTTATTTATGAATCACTAATTGTAGGGAGAACTTAAGCACTCTGATATTTTTTTAGATGGTGAGAACGAGTCAAAAACTAAACTGCGATTGTCTCGAATGAATTTTTTTGAGTTATGACGTTCTATTAGTAAATGAGCGATATGAAAAAGTCAACAGTTTTACTACAAAAACAATTTTTTTTTTATTTTTAATTATTGTTATTAAGATGTTAATTTTTAATATTATTTCTCAAAGTCAGGAATAAGAAAACGAAAACTACAATAAGTTTTTAATTTTAAATTAAGCCTTTTAAGCGTATATTGTAAAAAGGGTAATCAAGTGCTGCTCTGATTATATCGATTCGTAATTTGCTTTAAATACAATTTCGCTCACTTCTAGGTGCTGTGATTGTTAAACTGTAAATAAACGTGAGTTTTTTTTTTTTTTGGTAACTCTTGCAATTTTCATACTGACTAATTTTATGGTTTATTTGAAATGCATCATTCTTAGCTAGTGAGTGTTTTTTAATTGACTATAAAAAAACGGAGGTTCGATTAGATTGTTTTTTTATGTTGGCGCCTGCATAACTCCATCATTTCTAACCGATTTAGAAATTGTTTCCTTTATTTGAAAGGCTATGCTTACAGATTTTTCCCGTTTGATAAATAGTGCCTAATTTCAAAAACTAAAGGGTATCCCCATACAACATACATGCTTTTTACGTGTATTATAAATCGTAGCTCCCAATAGCAAACAAAAAAATAAATTAAAAATAGTAAAAAAATAAATCAAAAAATTATAGTGTGTCTTGATAGGTGCTCCAATTGACCTATATGTGCCTCTTTTTTGAAACGTTAGAAACAAACGCTTGAAAATTGGACAAAATGCCGATTACTATGACCGTTATAATAGCAGTTATTAATTTTCCAAATTATAAATTAAAGGGTGCTTCAGTAGTTCATTTAATTTGATGTGTATGGGAATACTTCCGAACAGTGGTAGACAGACGGTTGAAGTTAACATATAGCCTGTATTGCTAAGTCGGCTATAAGAACACGTATAAAGTTTGGATTTGGAAATTAAAGGGTGTCCCAATATTTAATGTAATTTGAAGCATATTGCCAAATTTAAAACCGTTTTAGATATACAGTACTGTTCGAAACCTAAGCAACTTTTCCCCAGTAAATACTCATTGTCGTATATGTTCTCTTTAAATAGATTATTGAAAAATTTCCTTTTTATTTATTATTATACATATAGTCTACATACTGATAATAACAACAAAAAATACATTTTATGTCTTTGGAAGAAAATATAAAACAAAAACAAAATTAACTTAAAAATTCGCTGTTCGAAACCTAAGCAACTTTTACGTTATTGCATTTGTTGCGAAATATTAACTAAAACAACAACAAAAATTTTAAACAAAAATTTTAGACCCGTCGTGATTGCTATTGAAAAAAGTAATTTTGATTGATTTTATGCATTTAAGTAGTACCAATTCTTTAGAAGTGCAACCATGACGCGAACACGTTATGGATCAGCTTTTAAGCTAAAGATTATTAAACTTTTTAATAACGGTAAACCCAAAATTGCTTTAGCAAACCAATTAAATATTAATAAATCAATAGTTTTCCGACTTATTAAAAAGTATAAAGCTACCGGGAAAGTAGAGAAGACCAACAGCGGTGGGCGACCTCGAAAAACTTCTGAGCGAACAGACCAGAAAATTTTCCGTCTAGTTAAAAAAATCCATTTATTTCGTCGAAAGACATAGCGAATGAGCTTGAACTTCAAATTAGTTCTTCCACAGTAAGAAAACGTTTATTGGAACAAAACTTAAGGAGCTTCATGCCATCTAAAAAGCCTATGCTGAATAAGAAGCATCTAAAAAAGAGGTTTGTTTGATTGATTGCAACGTAGTCTCTGATTTTCTCAGCTTTTCGTTAGTTTTAGGTTGGATTTTGCTAGAGCACATATGGATTGGACTAAATCCAAATGGAGAACTGTTTGTTTAGTGATGAATCTAAATTTAACTTACTAAATTCAGATGGAGTTTGCTACATCCTCGGTACTCAAAAGCCACAATAAAGCATCGGGGTGGAAATGTGATGGGTTGGACTTGTTTTTCGGCAAGTGGTGTTGGTCCCTTTGTAGAAATTCAAACAAAAATGGAACCTTTTGTTTGCAGAGACATTTTAACAACTCACATGCTTAACTATGCTGAGAGGGAAATGCCACTTCGAAGGGTGTTTCAACATGACAATGACCCAAAACACTCATCGAAGTTAGTCAAGGATTGGTTATTAGCTAATGGGGTTCAAGTTGACTTGAATCCCATAGAGAACCTCTTTGAAATTTTAAAACGAAGAGTTGGAACTCGACGCTTTAAAAATAAACAGGAGTTGATGAACTGTCTAAGATCGGAGTAGGAAGCTATAATAACATCTAGTATATCGAATCTTATTGAATCTATGCCCAAAAGATGCGCTGAGGTCGTAAGAAACAAAGGATATCATAGCAAATATTAAAAGTTGCTTAAGTTTTGAACAGCCAATTTTTAAGTTAATTTTGTTTTTATTTTATCATAACTTCCAAAGAAATGGATTTTAATTTTTGTTATTATTTTTAGGTTATAGACACATTGTGTAGTAGTAAATAAAAAAAAATATTTTCTATAAATTTATTTAAAGAAAAGATATGAGTCTATTATTACTTAGTGGGAAAAATTTGCTTAGGTTTCGAACACTACTGTACATACATCTAAAATCAGCTTTTATAAATGGTTTTTTGCAAGGATTAATATTTTTTTGAGTTGCTTTTTCATTGCCTCAAAAAAAATCAATATTGAATATATTTCCTAAATATAATCTCTACATACAATTTTTATTATAAATAAAGATAACAATTATGGAATTTTATATTAAAAATAATTTAATTTTAATAATTAATCACGAATCGTATAAAAGTGTACAAAAAGCAGAAGCTCTTTTAAGACAATCGTTACTAATACCTTAAAGAAATAAATTTTTGATTTGCTTGGATATAAACACAATCCTCAGCATAAATAAAATAATTTGCAAAATGTTCTGTTAACGTCATTTATAACGGTCATACTTTACTTGTTCCTTTATGTGTAGAAAGCAATTTTTGTTTCATTTTGCAAAAAGAATATAAAAGTTTTATAGCTGCCAATAATGGAAAAGAAAACCATTTATAAACGTATTTATAACCAACAACAAAAGCAAAAAAATGTAATAACAAGTATATTTTACAATATAATATTATTATGTATTTTATTTTATACTTGACTCCAATTTTTTTTTTGGCATTCTTAACATTAACATTTACAACTTTACTTAGATTCAAATTTGTATCCCTTAATTCAAGATTTATTAAAAATTAATATTTTATTAACAAATTTATATTTGATTTGAGATAATAAAAATGAAATATAAATTTTTATTCTTTGCTCATTTATTATCATATTTTTATTGCTTTTGTTTAAATATGAACTTTTTTTTTGATGCATAAATAAGTTTAAAAATTTCTAAATTTTACATAAATAATTTATGACATTTTTCACCCACTGAGACGTTTTTATTGCAAAAGCTTTCGTTAAAATTTTAACAGTTCACATAGAATGCAATATTTAAAACTCCAGGCGACATTTACACAATAATTTCCTTATTACATTTTTATGAAACAGATCAGTTGATTGTGGCACTCACACGCCTTCCAACGTGCCAAAATTAATAAGCTCACCAACCATTTTTGTGTCTAAATATTCTTGTGTCGAGGGTTCAAGATAAATTAAATGGAACTGATTAATTCAAAAATGTAGTTGTGATTAGAGTTTTATAATAACTAAAACAATTCAACGAGTGTATTTTTATGTAAGGATTAAATAAAAATAAAATTTCTGAAAGGTTGAGTATGATTAAAATACATACATATTTGTTTAATATCATTATTATAGTTGTGACTTAATTAATATAAAAATAGTTGTTAGTTTCTAAGCAAAAAATAACTGGAAAATTTACTTTTTTATTCAAGCAAAATATAAATCTGAAAATGTGTCAGTATACAACAGACGACGGAAACCATATCTACATTCAGTATAGAAACACAACACACGACGGTAACAATATTTTCATAAAAATTTTACATAAGATATCGTTCATCGACAATGCTGCTTAGATACAATTTACTTAATTTTTTTTCGGTTTTCAGTATTCTCCAATATTTTGTCTATCGCTCTCCTTAAATTATTACCACAAATAGTTGTATTTTGAAAGCAGATAAATACACAATAATACCAAAGACTCAGTATTTAAATAAAAAATAAAAAACAACAATAAAAATAACTAAAAAAAATTAATATTAGTAAATGAAAAAATACCTGCAAATATAAATAACATGAGCCCATGTACAATCTAAAATTGCAGGTTTTAAAAAGTTACATTGAGTCCCTTAAAAGATTATCCGGTTTTACCAATGGAAGATGCTATTGATCTTTACAATAGATTTTATTACCCTGTATATATTAAATGTACACCCAACTGTACTTAATATTCTTCTCATTTCATACTTTTTTTATTCCCTTTACTAAAGGTGGAAAAGGTACATTCCGTTTGTTTTTTCATAACATCCATTTCAAACCCTATAAAGTATATACTGCTCTGTTCTGTTCTGTGCGACTTCGTGTTGAAATTAATTTAGCCAAGGTACTAGTATGAGTAAACCTTAATACGCCAATCAATCAAACATAGTATCAAAAGTTTTTCTATTGAAAATCAACAAGATCGGTCCATGTCCCTCGAGGCAGTGGGCAAAACACCACGCCTGCCTTTAAGATTTTCATATCTTTTTTTCAATATTCATTTGTATAAATGCAGTTGATTGTATTTATGATAAAAAAATTTATATAAAAGGTATGAAAAATTGGTTAGCTTTTTGCCACTTACTACTTATTCACCACTAAGTTGTACTAAGCAGGAACAACAACAACAACTCTAAGCAAAACTTACAATTTTGAAAAAAGTTATTTTTTTAACAGAAAAACTTAATAAAAAGAATTTCTTACAGCAATACCTAAACACAAGCGGAAATCAGTTTTTTTCCTTTCAGAAGTTCTCATGCTCGTACATTTTTTATGTATCATACCAAATAACGCGGCGGCAACGGAGCGGCAACGCTTTGCATTTGGAAAATCCGATATTTACAAGGCGTTTAATAATAATAATTATAAATAAATCGCCCTTAATTCCTTCAAATATAAATATTTCATAATAAAACTACAAATTGAAATATTTTACTGCATGTGCACATTGCTTATTAATAAAATTGGTTTCAATTTTTATTTTTATTTTTTCATTGAATCTTTTAAATACAATTTTCCAATCGGAGGGATTCCAATGAATGAAAAATTAAAGAAAAAATAAAAATAGTTACTGAATGGTTCCTGTGTTTATGTATAGAACATTCTTGAGTTGTTAATGTCTTATTGTTACAATAGAGTTCTCATTTAATCAATTTGGCTATTTGATATAAGACTTTCAAGTTTTCTATACAAAATTTGGGTAAAACGCAGTGATGAGCTACATATATGAGCAGCAGTGAAATGGCCATATCATATGCTTTTCACGCAGTAATAGATTTAAATTTTTAGTTTTAAAATAAAAAATATTTCATGATATTCTTATTATATTTAAAGATCTCAAGTATATTAAAGTAAATTAAAATAAAAAAGATTCCGAATAATAAATTTTTATATAAAAATTAAAAAATAATTCAAAAACTTCATTTTTTCTTTGTTTTATAAAATTTTAATTTTCACAACACAAACACTAGAATTGTCATTCTTGTTAAAATTATTAGGAAAGTAATGTTAAGTTTTTTTTAATAACCCTCTTTTGACGTAGCATTGGCGCTTTTGTTTAGGTAAAGCATTTCAACGTAAAAGCTTTGCAGAAGAAACCGTTCCGCTTTCCGCTTTCCGCTTTTATTTAGGTTTGGCTGTTATGCCGATTTATGTGTACCTGTGGTGTTACGTTTATGGTGAAGAGTATGTAAGACTCGGTATGGCGAAATATAGCACTTTTACATGTTTTTAATAGAACTCATCTGGTTCATTTAAAAGTAATACAATTTTCAAACAAAATATTTTTTAAAACAAACATAAAACTTCGTTTGTTTGTTCTCTCAGCAACGACAAGTTCTTCAAATACCATCGTCTGTTGTGTTCCTACACATAATCATTTAAAAGTAACTTTTAAATAAAACTTAAAACTAAATAAATAGTGGATTTCGATTGTATTTTTTTTAAGAAATTTGTGTTTATAATAAATAATAAATGTTTTTAATTTATTTCATCTACCATGTTTTAACGCACTGAGTAAAAAAACTAATTTATAGTTGACTTTAATAATAATAGGGTTTGTATCGGCCAAACGCCGCATCGTTGTATTTCGAATATATTTAGATATAAAATTTCTAATTATACCTAGGACATACAGAGATTAAGTTCAAATGGCCAAGCTATGCAACAGCCATTTGTGAAACTATCTTCAGAAAATTTTAAATATTTTTTAACAAAAAGAAAAGCTTTTTTAAGTTACGTTTATTTGTATAATTTTTAATACATGTTGTATTTTACAAGTTAGTGTGCAATTAAACTTAAAGAAAGTATTAAATATAAATTTATATTTACGACTCGTGAGAAATTTCTTTGCGATTTTACACTTGAAAATGAAAGCAGACTATTAAAATTGACTGTGATGATGGTTTAATGTATATATACGCAATCTTTAAAATAATCTGTAATTGCTTTGTTATAAAGCTAAGGCATTTAAACACTGCCCGTTTACATTAATTTCTAAGAATGGCAATAAAATCTCCTAACTGTTGACCGTGCTAAGTGATGTCCATAAATAACGACGAAAAGAAAGGTGAAAACAGCAAACAAAGATATAGAACAAAAAAACATAAATATTAACGTAGAAACTAAGAGTGTTTGTAAAAAAAATGAAAACCAGATAATGCAGAATGGCAGAAGATTATGATAAACTTTCCGTAATGTTTGGCTTAACCTGTCCTTAGTATTTTATGGTTTTTGTTTTTATTTTTATTTTATTTCGTTTTATATCAGGATACTTATCAAAAAAACAAGAAAAAAAATTAAAACAGCCACTCACATAATAAATATTCAAGGCAATAACGCAACAATAAAGACGGCATTAAATGTCTCTTTTGTACGTTAGTTAAAACTGTTTTTTTATGTGACTTTTATATTCTAGATTGTATGGAAGGAAAAAAAGAAAAGAAATTATCACCTAAATTTTCGATATTTCTGGATGTTTAATAAAGTCTTAGCTATAGAAGTAGGCGATAATATGAGTTGTAGAAAAACGTAAATATCCTATATCTCTTGGATGACATGATTGCAAAATACCACTTTTGTACTCAGTGATTAAGATGTGAACAGCTGCTTCTTGTTCATTAGTTAGAACATTGTAAGCAATCCTTCAAATTAAGCGTATTAAATATAACAATGATGTTCGCTACTTTAAAGAGAAACTATATTAATAACGGTTCTAAAAATACTGCCATATAGGTCAAATTACATTAATTTTTGGACACCTTTTAATCTTTAAATTCAAATAACAAACTTCTTGCTATAGCAGACTCTGGAATATAGCTCCCTTGTAAAATTTAGCTGTCTGTCTAACAGTTCAAAAGTTGGGCCACCTTCACCAAATTGCATAAGCTATTGGGACACCTGTTTGTTTTCAGTTCCAAATTTTATGCTTATTGTTATAGCGGAGTTGGTAGTACAGGTTCTAAATTTCAAGCGACTGGCTACAATTGTTCAAAAGCATGGTCATATATATTACATTAAATAAACTATAGGGGCAGCCTTTATTGCAATCGACATTCTGTCTAATTTCCAAGCGTTTGTCTAAAATGGTTCAAGAGATAGGCCTAAATAGGTGAATTAACGTCACCTATGGGGACACCCTTTTATTTAAAAATTAATTTTTGTATTACTTTTGGTTATTGGTAGTTATAGTGATACGCAATTATTTTATATTTTAAAGAAGTTCCCTTTACAGTACACGTAAAAAATATGTATGGTGTATCGGGACACTTTTTTAACCGACTTCAAAAAAAGAAGGAGGTTATACAATTCGGCTGAATGTTGGTTTATTTATATTTTTGCCGGCAGAACTCAGTCATTTCTGATCCGATTTTGAAAATTTATGGCAATATGATAGATTATGCTTGGTCCCGTTTTAAAAACAGCTCAAAATCTTAAAAATTAAAGAGTGTCCCCATACAACACATACATTTTTTACGTGTATTATGAACTCTAAAGGGCGATTCTGTAAAATTTCAAATCACTGCGTATTTCTACAGCTCCCAAAAACAAAAAATTATAAAAAAATAAATCTAAAAATTAAAAGGTGCCCCCATAATTGATGTAAAATTACTTATATGTGCCTATCTTTCGAACCGTTACAGACAAACGCTTGCAAATTAGACAGAATGTCGATTGCTAGGAACTTTATAGTAACAAGTATAATATTACAAATTATAAATTAAAGGGTGCGCCAAAAGTTCATTAAATTTGATGTATATGGCCATACTTTTGAACAGTTGTAGACAGACGCTTGTAATTTACAACGAACCTGTAACAACAAGTATAAAATTTGGATTTGGAAGTTAAAGGGTGTTCTAATAGTTAATGTAATTTTGTGTATGTGACCAAACTTTCGAACCGTTATAAGCAGAACGCTAAACTTAAAAGAGACCTGTATTCCTAAATCCGCTATATCAACGAGTTTATAATTTGAATATAGAAATTAAAGGGTGTCCCATAATTGATGAAGATTTACTTATATGAGCCTATCTCTTGAACCGTTATAGATAAACGCTTGTAAATTTGACGCAATGTCGATTGCTATGGCCGTTATAGTAACAGCTGATAATAATTAAAATTATAAATTAAAGGGTGCACCAATAGTTAATTTAATTTGGTATATGGCCATACTTTTCAACAGTTATAAACTGACGATTGAAATTTACAAAGACCGTGTATTACTAACTCCTCTATAACAACTAGTATAAAATTTGAATGTGGAAATAAACGGGTGTCCCAATAGTATATACAATATGGTGTATGTGGCCGGACTTTTGATCCGTTATAGACAGACAGCTGAAATTTACAAGGGACATGTTTTGCTAAATCCACTATAACAAAAAGTTTATAATTTGAATTTAGAAATCAAAGGTGTTCCCAAAATTAATGCAATTTGTTCTATATGGCCGTATTTTTTGAACCGTTTTATACAAACACCTTAAATTTAGACAGAATTTTATATTATAAATTAAATAATTGATATAATCTGATGTATATGGGCAAACTGTTCAACCGTTGCAGGCAGACGGCTAAATTTACACAGAACCTGATTGCTATATCTACTACAACAGCAAGTATATAATTTGAATTTCGAAATTAAAGAGTGACCTCATAGTTTGATGTATGTAACCTAATTTATCTAGCCATACACTTGAGCTGTTATAGGCATACATATGAAATCTGTTTTGACGTCGGTTTTTTTTCGCAAGAATTATTATTTTTAGGATTATGAACTGTTTAAAAAACGGGACAAAAGATTTTAAAAATCGGTTCAGAAATGAATGAGTTCCGGAGGCACAAACATTAATAAAAAAAGCAATTTTCAAACGAACTGATAACCTCCTTCTTTTTTTTTGAAGTCAGTGAATAACCTACGACCGCACCCACCATTTGCATTAAGGCTACAGAGGTTTGTTTTCTAAATTTTTTTTTTTAAGTGTGCTGGTGGTCATCCTGGCTGTGTGATTGGTATTTCATAAATTTTTTTTGTGTTGCTTAGTTTTTGTTTATGGTTGCTTGTTGTTGTTTTTTAACAATTCTCTTTTTTGCTTTCGGCAACATGCAATCTTTTGTATTTGAATCCTTTGCTTTGTTAGTATTATCTTTAGAGTATGAAAATTTAAGGTGTTTATGAAAAAGAAATATTTGTTGAGGCGGACATTGAGACAGAAAATATGACTTCAACTTAAACACAAATAATATTTTCTTAAACAATATTCTTAATATTCTATTTTTATTGATATTTCCTCAAGGCAGGAACACTTTAGTAAGGAAAGCAATCTAAACAACATAAGCAAAAGAAAACAGAAATTGTTTAAAATGGAAAATATAAATAGAAATAATTATTTATGCATAGTTTTTAAATATAGATTTGGCTTTAATAAAAAACATTCACCTCAATTTAGTATATAAATATATACAAATTGTATTCAAATAAATTTTACTAAATCATAATTTAATTATTATATGGGAATAGCACATAAGTAGATAATTAAAGAAGATGCAATTTAAAAATTTAAGAAAATTAAAAAAAAAATTTAAATAAATACACAAGAATATATACAAACATGTATGAGTGCTATATTCGGCTATGCCGAATCTTATATACCCTTCACCATCTATCTAAAATTTTACATAAACATGTTGTCGGCTCTTAATGGGTTAAGCATTTTTAAAAAATTTTAGTATTTCTTTAAAGATCTCATCAAAAGCTTTTTTTTTGGTAATTTAAAAAATTTGAAAATTTCGGAGCCCCGTAGTTTGGAAAATATGTGCGAGCGCCAATTTTTTTATTTGATGTTTGTCTTACTTTTGGAATTAACTCGTGAACATTTTCGTGCCATCATTTTTCACAACTTTCGACGTGTATTATCACGACAAGAGTGCATTGAGGGCGATGAAGCACCATCCTATAGCACTGTGAAAAATTGGTATAATGAATTTAATCGTGGCCGAAGCTCGCTCAAAGACGAATTCCGTGAAGGTCGTCCAAAAACGGCTGTTGTGCCAGAGAACATTGATGCCGTGCGTGAATTTCTAATGCAAGATCGACATGCGACATACCGAGAGATAGAGACATCCTCGGATATTTCTCCCACCAGCATACATTCGATACTACATGAACACCTGCCCATAAAAAAGGTTTGTTCTCGTTGGATCCCGCACAGTTTGAAAGTCGCTCAAAAAAAGGCTCGTGCCGATTGGTACAAAGAAATGTTGCAAAAATACGATTGCGGTGCTTCAAAAGACGTTTATAAGATCGTCACAGTTGACGAATCATGGATCTATGCGTATGAGCCGGAAACGAAACAACAATCGACCGTGTGGGTCTTCAAAGACAAGCAAAATCCAACGAAAGTTGTTCGTGGAAGAAGCACTTCGAAGCAAATGGTCGCCTGTTTCTTCAGCAAAACTAGTCATGTGGCGACTGTTCCGCTTAAGCAACGTAGGACGGTCACTTCTGAGTGGTACCCTACAATTTTTTTGCCTGAAGTCATCGGAGAAATTCGACAAACCAACAAGAGAAGACGAATCATTGTTCACCATGACAATGCGAGCTCTCACACATCGGCTCAAACCAGAGTGTTTTCGACCGGCCAAAACGTCGAATTCATGGGTCATCCGCCGTACAGCCCTGACTTGGCGCCTAATGACTTCTTCTTGTTTCCGCACATCAAGAAAAACATGCGTGGTCAACGATTTTCGTCGCCAGAAGAAGCTGTTGAAGCGTTCAAAAACCATGTTTTAGAGGTGTCACAATCGGAGTGGAAAAAGTGCTTCGACAACTGGTTTGAGCGCATGCAAAAGTGTATAAATCATGCTAGAGAATACTTTGAAAAACAATAAAACCATTTTTGATTATAAACATTCGCATTTTTACTATTAGGCCAGAAATATATAGAGCAGCCCTCGTAATAGAGATATAAGTAGTGTCAATTCTTGCCCTTCTCACTAACTTTTTTAATTACCTGCTAGAGCAGCCTTCGTATGTAACATATTTTACACTTTTTCGTGCAACATATTTTTAAAAGAACATATTTTTAATTTACACTATCGAACATTTTTTAAGAAAAGAACACAAAGGTGTTACAAGTGTTAAACATATGAAACATTTTTGTCACTACTTTTTGTAGAGAAAAATGCGGTAAATTTGTAAGTTTGTTTGTTTTTTGAAAAGTTGTAAACAGTTGTGGTGAGGTTGGTTAACAAAAGACATATTTTCTTGACAAGGTTGTTTGTCAAAGAACTTCTAGGTTTCAGAAACTTAACAATATCAAGCAAAAAAAAAATGCTTTAAGTGTTGGTGTTCATTACCCATTTATATAAATTGCATTGATCGTTGCCCTTGGTTGGACATCATTAAATGTACGTTCCTGCATAAAGGAATTCAGATTATATCAATCCTTTTTTGAACGATGATCATAACTAAAAATTTTAAATGAATGAATGGTGAAACTTTCTTAGTTATATACCTCTGTCTAAACAAAAAAAAAAAAAAAAAAAAAAAAAAAAAAAAAAAAAAAACATGACATGACAATCTGCAATTGCAATTGTGTATAGTAAATTTTTATTTAAAGAAAAGATTTGGTAATTCGTGATACCTATTTAGCTTCACATAGTGACGCCATGGTAATCCGCCTATTCATTAAAGTTAAAATAGTTTTTGTTTTGTTGATTTCCATGTTGAGTTCTGAATAAAAAATAATTTATTTTCCCCACTGTGCTATATTTTAAGGAAAAAAGCAACTAGTTTTACGAAGTAATTTCACAAAAAGAAAAATTCATAAATAAATAAATGAGTTATTAAAATTTGTAAGTAATAATATCTTGTTTCTTCTCACAATTTTGCTACTCAATGCCTTGAAATAAAAGTAAAGAACAGTATGAATGGTAAAGAAAGATCGATAAACTACATTACATTTCCCCTAGTCTCTAAATTAGATTTAACGTTTCTTTTAAAAATTGTTTGAATTATTATTCATTTGGTAAAGTTTAAATTACTCATTCCGTGTGTTATATTTGATACACTCGTCTTTATGTTCTTAAAGTAAAATAAAACACAAGTAAGTAAATATTGGTTTAACTCGAAACGTTTAAATATAATAAGCAAAAAGCATTAATATTTTATTATAAAACAGTTTTCAAATTTATTCCAAAACATATAAACTTTTTTGCAAACTTTATTTCTCATATGAATATTAAGTGAAAAAAATATAACTTTTTGTCTTAAGGTGTGGAAAGTTTTTTCATTTGTTTTGCACTCATAAATAAAAGTGTATTTGAGTATTTGTTAGAACTTTCAAAAGGACCATAATTTATGCAAATATTTTAAAACAAATCGATTTTTATGGTTGTTAAAACTCAAGAAAGCTGATAAAAATAAAAATGCGAGCCAGCAAGCAAAAAACTTTTAAGGAAATATTCTCACTTTAGTAAAAGTTTAAAAAGTATTTTTTTTCTTTTTATTTTATGTTAACGTTTTCTTGCTCTTCAACATTTTTTTTGTTGTTATTTTTTTTTGTTCAATAAATTGAAAAAGAATTGCATGAAAAGAAATTTGAGATAATTTTTCTTTATTAGTTTGCTGAAGTGCAAGTTCTTTTAAATGATGCCAATTGCTGTTATTACTTTCGATTCTATTTTTATATTTATAATTGCAAAAAATATTAAAACGTTTTAAATTAAGAATAAGTATTTTATTTTTATTTAAATTTTATTTTACAAATATTTTTTAATAACCTACAAACAAAATATTGGAAATGTTACAGTTGTTGCTAATTTCTTTAAGAGGTTTTCTTGCTTCCTTTATATTTTTAAAATGAGCCCGCAGTACTTTCAAGTACTGTTGGCCGTATGTCACGAATAACGCAAACACTTTTGGCCTCCAAAGTGTCAATTATTGCTAGTGTGTCAGCAAAAACAAACGACTTCACGTCGCCCCATAAGAAATAATCACGAAAAAAGGTGAATTTTTCTGGATGTAAAGGAGTCTGTGGGGTATGTATGGTCTCACTCCATATGCGACAATTTTGTTTATTAACAAACCCGTTAAGCCAAAAAAGAGCATCATCGCTAAACACAATTTGGCGATAAAATAACGGGTCAGTGATTAACTGAACTAGAGCTCAATCGGCGAAAAAACGACGCATATAATGGTCTCGTGGCTTTAATTCCTGCACTAGCTAGACCTTATATGTGTATAGGCTCAGATCTTTGCGCAAAATTTTCCACGTAGTAGACGGACAAAGCACTAATGCTTGCGACTAACAACAAATGGATAGTTTTGGATCTTCTTCCAAACTTTCGTCAACAGTAGCGAAATTCTCTACAGTACGCACATTAAATCGAAATGCTGGTGTTACTGGATCCTGTAGAGAGTATTTAGTATGAATTCTATCAACAGTTTGACAGATGAATTTGCTCAGATGAATGATTATTTGCACCATAAAAATCGCGAAGTCGTCTATAAGTTGCTCGAATTGATGACTGATTTTCAAAGTAAATTTGGATGATTTGATAGCGTTGTTTAAGCGTGAGCTTATTTATAATGATTTGCCAGAGTTTACTGAAAATAATAAGAAAAAAATAATCATCAAAATTAAATTTTTAGTGTTATTTTTTATAATTTTTTTTTCTTCTTATAGTTTATAATCTTAAAAATGTAATTTTGCCGCACGAGAGCAATTGCTTTGTTCACCAAGAAACATTTAAGAAAACCTCCACCATTAATTATATTTCATAAAAAATATTTTTTCATACTTTTCTTACATTTATTATTTTAGTTTTTTTTTTTTCTTAAATTGTAAATCTTAATAACAGTAATATTTTCTTACAGTTAGATGAAAAATTTTAGTGGGCCAAATAGTTTAAAAGCGGCGTTATTAAAATGCAGTTAAAGGCCAGGATTCATTATCATACACAATCGCGTGATTTAATCACTAAAACTCTGACAGAATTCTGTCCTACTTTAAAAATCGTTTCAGAATGACGTCGCAAGTGCCACACTAATATACAAAAATGATGCAAAAACAAATGGGGTTAATATTTTGTTGTTTTTTCTCCTCATTATCTTAAAAAAAATCAACCCTGATCGCATGCAGAAAAATATTTTAAAAATTACTTCAGAAGATTATAAAATCGTACAGATCTGTCAAAACTCTGTCATACACATACACTTTTAATCCACAATATCACATGCAATTTTTGACAGATCGTGCGACTAAGTATTTTCTCCAACAGTTGCATATAAATTTTAAAAGCATCAGCAATATTTTTTATGACGTAAAACTTAATAAGCGTAGAGTTTACATTAACAACAGAATCAGAAGTTTTTATAACAGTAGTTTGGAAATTTACAAAACACGAACGTTTTACGGAGACATTATTAATGAACAGGTAAACACAACCTCTGGCACGATTTTTACACCACTAAAATTACTAAAACACTCTTACAAACGAAAAACACCCACAGACGGTCACACTTACCTATCCAATAATAAAAGACGCAATTATTAAACTATTTACCCCAATAAACAGGACAGATATCAGGCAATCTACCTGCATAATACCATTTAAACGGATAAAAACTACCTAAACCCAGCATTTTTATTTTTAACACTATCTATTTTTAACACTATCTCTCCAGTATAACAAACACGTGGCTTAAAAATGATGATATCATATCGAAAGCGCTCGCCAAACGTACGAAGTACACAGCCAGAGACGACGGTTTTTACCGAAAGTTATAACAACAATCTCTATCCCTGGATGGTAGCATAACGTCCAAGGACATAATGTGCATCAACGTAGAGTCATAACGTCCATGGATATCTTAGATATACTTTATGGTATTCTATGTTAGAAAGATGCAATGTTTTAATGAACTTGAAGAAAATCTTTGGTAAGAAAAGCCGGTGTTATACTATAGAAGAGAAAATCCCTGCGCCCGACCAAAGGCCGGCTATGCAGAGAATCTTTGGCAATTGAAGCCGTTGTTGTTTAAAATGTTTAAAAACGACACAATATCCACTGACATTATGTCCTAGGACACTTTGATATGCCACCTCTTTGCATTACCTAATTTGAAAAAGATAAATATTTTTTTATATATTATTTTATACTTCAGGTAGCCTTTTGTATTCGGCGTTGCCCGGGGCCTTTCTAGGCACCGATAATATTTTAAGCCTTTTTTGCTAACTTGAGTATTTTCGGCGAGAAAATATTAAAAATCTTAGAGAGAGGCGTCACCTATCAAGTCTAATCCATCAAATCAGGAAATATCTATATTTTGAACATCTTTAAGATCTGATTTTGTTAAGATCGGTAAGGTGGATAAAATTGGGCATTTGTCCATTCCCCCACTCTCCCTCTTATTACCATTTTAAAATCAAAATAGAAATTTCTACCCTTTACATAAATATCTAATTATGTTTAAAACTAGCAGTACCCACGACTTCGTGAGTGCACAGTGGTTTCCTTCATAGGCCAAAATTCATAAAAATTAAATTTTTTTCTAAACTTTATTGCACAAATTTGTTGATAACACTCAAAATTTTGTAAATCTAATAAATTTTGGTACTTTTTTTTTGCAAGATTTAATGTTTGTGTTCTTTGAACGTGGAGGTTTGTTTGTATTCCATATATTGTGGTTTCATAGTGGTAAAAGAAAACTAAGTTTATTTCAAAATTTATTTGAGATATTGTGGCAGTAGTCTCCAAAATTTCTATAAACATTTAAACTCCACCCATTTTTTATTATATAAAATATTGTATAAAATAAATATAATAAAATCACTGAGCTGTTCAAAACACATTACTTCTTTAGACTTTTAGTGATTTGGCCATAATCAATCCACAACTTTTTATACATCCAATTGTGAATTTTTTACCCACGGGCTATTGCTTATTTTCGACAATAATTTTTTATGTGATTTACATAGTCATCCGATGAAAAATAATAATAAATGGCATTTTGTTTTATACTATCCCTGTTTAAGATTCTTTTCAAAATGTCGATCTTTCATCACAATTAACAGGAACCGATAGGGATATATTTCAGGGATGTGCCACAATTATCGAAGCTATTAATTCTGGACTTTAAGTTGAGGCCAAAAAGTTTAAGGGACATGCTGTAGAGATAACCAGAAAACTTATTGAGGAATATCCCTGTACTAACTTCCACCATCGGTAACCAATATTATGATCCATGGAGCTAAGTTCATCAACCATTTGGTAGTGTCAATAAGTGATTTTTCGGGGGAAGAAGCCAATTTGAAACATAAGAATGTAAAACAGTTTATATTGCAACATACATGACAAATATTGCACATTGCTTTAAATAGATATCTTTTAAATAAGCTCCTTTTAAATTTATATCTATTTATTTCTGGAGTCTGACAAAGAAACCAAGAAGTGTACGTCAGGGAGTTTTAAATTTACCTTATATTAGTCAATACAGCTTTTTAATTTAGTTTTTTTTTCAGTGTATATTTCGAATGAATTAAAATGGAATACAAATTTACGTATTCAATTATCATATTGAAATACTTTCTTTCAAAAGTTCTTAAAACAAATTTATAAGCTAAATAACCATTTAAAGATCAAATGGCAACTGTTTTTGTTGTTATAACTTTCGCTAAAAACCGTCATCGCTGGCTGTGTGCTTCGTACGTTTGGCAAGCGCTTTCGATATGATATCATCATTTGTAAGCCACGTGTTTGTTAATACTGAAGAGATAGTGTTAAAAATAGATAGTGTTAAGAATAAAAGATGGTGGGTTTAGGTAGTTTTTGTCCGTTTAAATGGTATTATGCAGGTAGATTGCCTGATATCTGTCCTGTTTATTGCGGTAAATAGTTTAATATTTGCATCTTTTATTATTGGATAGGTAAGTGTGACCGTCTCTGGGTGTTTTTCGTTCGTAAGAGTGTTCCAGTAATTTCAGTGGTGTAAACATCGTGTCAGAGGTTGTGTTTACCTGTTCGTTAATAATATCTCTGTTAAACGTTAGTGTTTTGTATTAACAAACATGTGGCTTGAAAATGATATTATCACATCGAAAGCGCTTGCCAAACGTACGAAGTACACAGCCAGAGACGACGGTTTTTACCGAAAGCTATGACAACAGTTTAATATATACTGGCGGAATTAATCCAATTAATTTAATACCGGAAACAGTTTTTCTTAATAATTTGAAAACTTCAACTTCTTTGCGAATGCTATCAGCTGACAAATTCCATAAACACAAGCTTTTTTAATTCGGAAGAATAGATTTTTGACCGCTTTTTCATATAAGGGAAACCCCTGTTCAGCTTGCCATTACAAACAGACAGACCGACCGACAGACAAATTGCAAAAATAGTTGCTTTGTATTTCATGTCAATTACTACCTACACGAACAATAAAATATTTGTTAATGTAGGTACTACAGAAATGATTCTATTATACTTTTATAAAATGTATAGATTTTATTTTATCATGCTGTATTAAAGTTCAGCGTTTTTGAGGTTAAGTTTTAATTTTACACTATAGTACTTTTAAAACTTTCAATAGCCCGATATTTGTTACAATCATACGCAAACGATTTTTAGTAGTATAACAATTAATCATGAAATTATTAAAGTTTATAATGCGAACTTTCTATGAGGATTTTTAATGCGAGCATATCCAGGGTCGCCATTTGTTTGCATATAGAAAAACAATTACTAATCTCTTAATAGCAATTAAACGAACCTACAAAGTTAAAATTAATCAAAATATAAAGGTTTATTGTAAACTAGCAGTGCCCACAACTTCGTCTGCGTGTCGCAGAAAAATGTGTGTTAAGTATTTATTCCAGAGTTTTTGTTTTTGTACCATTAAATCGGGAAAATTTGGTGCTTTCACATTTGTATTTCTAATTTCTCTATTTTAAAGAAAAAAAAGTATTCCATATTTGAACCAAGGTAATAGGAGACGCCTCAAAAAATTTTATTCAAATCAATCCAGCAGTTTTTAGGGGATAAGAACATAGACAGACATAAGGACAAACAAAAAGACAAACAAAAATTCCAGAAGTACGTGTTTTGTATGCTAAATCGATTGTTATAACAGCAATATATATCATGTACTCGTACAGAAATGACTCCGTTACAGTTTTTTTAAGTAAAGCTATACTGTTTGATAACATAAATCCCTATTTTATCATAAGTACAAATATCTACCCGTGTTTTAAGTTTTATTAAAATTGGTTGAGTCGTTTCGCTGAGATTAACGCACCAACAAATAAACAAAAAGATAGACAAACTTACAGTGCATCATTTATATATAGACTTATTAATATACTATAATATATATTAAATGAATACCTATCAAGCTGGTGATAATTATAATTTTTGCAAAATCTTAACCTCAATAATTCAGGTAGTTTTGAAAAAGGCTTAAACTTCAAACTATAATTCAAGCATTTTGTGAATGCTAAATATAAATTTTTTCAACTGTAATTTTCTGTTCTCCTATAAAAAAGTTTTCTTTATTAAATTTTAGTTTTTCTTTTTCGTATTGTCGTGTTTTCTATTTGCTCTATTTGCTACTCAACTATTTTAATTGTTTAATGCGGTAGTGGTAGTGGTGCTGACGTTTCTGATGACATTGTTGTTGTTGCTGTGGTTTGTCCTTCTATGGCTGTTATTAGTTTTGCTGAACTTATTCGAGTGTGAAAAATAGATCACGCTGATAGAAAGTTAAAGCAAAATAAAAAACTGAGTGCAAAAAAGAAATATTTTATTAAAACTACAACTAATGTAATTGAAATGTAATGCTCATGGCTTAAAGCTAATTACTGAAAGAAAAAATATATATACACAAAGATTTGTTGGATTCCAGTTTTTAGTTCATGTACATACATATGTATATACATATATTTTGACTTCAAGGTCATCATTATTTAATGCCTTTTCTTAAGAATTAACTAAAAGAAATTTATTTTCATAAAAAAGTAGTTGTAATGAAAAATGGCCCATTTACGTTACCTGTGAAGAAAGAATGGATGATAGCTATAGAGTAAAGAATGCTGATAAAAAAAGGCTTAGCAGAGAAAAGTCATCAGCAAACAAAATGTTTAACAAGTGATTACAGCAAAAACGAAGTTCAGATCCTTTTATGTAAATAAAAAATACCCCAATAATATTTAAAAAAGCTTTAAAGGCTATTAAGGGTAAATGAAGTATTCTTCATCAGAGCTATCAGAGTTGACCCCACCATTCCTTGCCTACACGAGTGCTTTACTCAAGTAATGTATAATAGTTGATAAATATATGGTGGGGTCCTAATTGCGAACTAATAGTACGAGGGCTACTCTATATATTTCTGGCCTAATAGTGAAAATGCGAATATTTATAATAAGAAATTGTTTTATTGTTTTTCAAAGTATTCTCCAGCATGATTTATACACTTTTGCATGCGCTCAAACCAGTTGTCGAAGCACTTTTTCCACTCCGATTGAGACACCTCTAAAACATGGTTTTTGAACACTTCAACAGCTTCTTCTGGCGACGAAAATCGTTGACCACGCATTTTTTCTTGATGTGCGGAAACAAGAAGAAGTCATTAGGTGGCAAGTCAGGGCTGTACGGCGGATGACCGATTAATTCGACGTTTTGGCCGCTCAAAAACGCTCTGGTTTGAGCCGATGTGTGAGAGCTCGCATTGTCATGGTAAACAATGATTCGTCTTCTCTTGTTGGTTTTTCGAATTTCTCCGATGACTTGAGGCAAACAGATTGTAGTATACCACTCAGAAGTGACCGTCCTACGTTGCTCAAGCGGAACAGTCGCAACATGACCAGTTTTGCAGAAGAAACAGGCGACCATTTGCTTCGAAGTGCTTCTTCCACGAACAACTTTCGTTGGATTTTGCTCGTCTTTGAAGACCCACACGGTCGATTGTTGTTTCATTTCGGGCTCATACGCATAGATCCATGATTCGTAGCCTGTGACGATCTTATAAACGTCTTTTGAAGCACTGCAATCGTATTTTTGCAACATTTCTTTGCACCAATCGACACGAGCCTTTTTTGAGCTACTTTCAAATTGTGCGGGATCCAACGAGAACAAACCTTTTTTACGGCCAGCTGTTCATGCAGTATCGAATGCATGATGGTGGAAGAAATGTCCAAGGATGTCTCTATCTCTCGGTATGTCGCATGTCGATCTTGCATTATGAGTTCACGCACGGCATCAATGTTCTCTGGCACAACAGCCGTTTTTGGACGACCTTCACGGAATTCGTCTTTGAGCGAGCTTCAGCCACGATTAAATTCATTATACCAATTTTTCACAGTGCTTTAGGATGGTGCTTTAGCGCCATACAAAGATTTAAGTTCCTCAATGTACTATTGTCGTGATAATCCACGTCGAAAGTTGTGAAAAATGATGGCACGAAAATGTTCACGAGTTAATTCCATTTTTTTCTATATTAATTTTTTCAAGTCACTGTAAACAACACAAATAATGGTCGTACGTCAAAACGTTTTAAGCACGATTATGCTTAAAAATGGCAAACTTTCCAATGAAAATGTCAGATTGCACTTGTCAGCACTCAGTGTTGCCAGGCCAGAAATATATATAGCAGCCCTCGTAAATAATAATTGGAATGTTTTTTTTTTAGTTCTGTAATACGAAAACTGATTCAACGCTATTTTGATCCGTACTCAGCTTACGGCTCCAAAATCAGTTGTTGTGTCAGCACTGGTGTGCAGAAATTGCATGAAATCAACGTTGTTAAGGTGGTTCAACTTTCTGTCATTTTTGAAGTGTAATTCCGAACGGCCAAACGACTCTATCAGAACAATTTCATTTTAAATGTTTTAAACTTATTGCCAATACCAATATCTTTGGGAACTAGTACGTAAAGCGTATCTTCAGTACTTTCGATGCAGGCTTACCAGATTTCCGTGATTCTCTTTTAATATGAGGCAAGAAACGAGATATTTTGGGTTACTGGTAATAACGACGGGTCTTTGGACGCTTTATAAATAAATTTAATTGTCTACTAACACTTCCTATTAATGCTCTTCCATCTTCTCTTTAGATAGGTTGCTGTATCTGTCACTATACAATGACTGAACAAGGTAAAATTTCTTGTGCGGGTCTGATGATCTCCCTACATAACTTAGCTGTTAATGATATAGTCTGATCAAAGCGGAATGCAACCATATTTCATTGACTTTATTATGTTATTTGTTAATATTTATTTTTCTTTTAAAAGTCAAATAATATTTTAAAACCTAATTTTACTTTAAATATTTATTTTAGTAAAATTAACATCACTGTTTAAAAACTCTTGTCTTAATTCATAAATTAGAAAAATATAAGAATAAAAAAAAATAATAATAATTTTATTGTTGCATTAATTTGCAATACTTAGAGTTTAATCCCTTAGAAATATGTATATTGTTACGAGTGTAAGATCTGGCAACCCCTGTTGTTGTTATCCGTATGAGCGTGGTGAATAAGTAAATTCAACTAATGGTGTGTGTATAGAATAATACCACAATTAGCCAACAAAAGCTGAGCAGCCTCAATGGCTGCGTTGGTAGAGGTGCGTGCTGTAAGAAGAAGAAGATTGTGGGTTCGATCCCCGCCGTCGGACATGCGTACAACGAAAAACAAAAATTGGTATAATGCAATTAAATTTAATAAACAGCAGTTGCACTGATTTTTCCTCCCGAGAGGAAAAAGACAATTATTGTGTGAAGCCATGGCAGATAATTTAATGGAGACGTCCAATTTAATGTAAGAGCTACAGATAATTGTCAAGAAGCCCTTTATAATAAAAAAATTAAGAACGGTAGCGGTTGTGCAGGGAAGTGTAACAGTATAACAACAAAGATTAATTCAGACGTGTGTTGTGGCTATTGGATTAAAGGGGATGACTGGCTTGCATAAAAGGAGTAGTGGAGAGGTCTGTGGATGGTTAAGGTTATTAAACAAGGCATTGAGTAGTTCATGTCTCGCCGGAGTAACACAGTAGTGTAGCGTGGATGGCTGCGTTTGTAGTAATAACGCATGTTTAGTAAATACGAAACCAAGACTTCACAAGACCGGTAGGATCAAGAAGTATAGCCAGATAAAAGCCACAAAGTTTGAATACAGAATAATGAGCCACACTGGTATTTGCAATCAAAAGAATCCGTACGTTTGTTCTTAAAATGGAAAAAACTTAACAATATATTACAACGATTCGAAGCAATATCATGATTTTACACTTTACTTCCATTCTAGATGCCTCAAATGGACAAGATCGAATTGTTAAAATAAAATATATATTTATTCCTGCATCTTTTTGATTTATATAGCACCTTAAGATATTTGTGTGTTTTGTATTTGAAAAAGTTTAATTTAAAGTTTTGCATTTTCCCATAAAATTTTTTATAATTAATAATAATTTGTTCATTTTATTATCCTTCGAATATCAAATATATAAATAAATTAACATTCACTAAGAGTTTTAATTGCAATAATAACAAAAAGGTCGAACATAATTAAGAATATTAGAGACCATTTTAAAATAAATATTTATTTCTTTTAATAATGATTTAGTAAAATGAAGCAAAATAAGAAATATTAAAGACTCGATTCATTACTAATTTTATTTGTAATGACTACTAATTATTTTTTAAAAACAAAAACAATGTCAAGTGAGCTTAAACTGGCTGATGTTAAAAATTATCTCTAATCGGATTACAAGTGTAAATATAAAAATAGATTAAAACGTATTAAAATAATAATAATAATAAAAAAATTCAAAGAAATATTAGTGACAAAACATTTATATACAAATATAAGCCATCGCCCTCTCACACTTTTTTTAACAACATCTGCTGATAGTCGTAGACAACACAAAGAAAAGGAATAATTTTAATTAGATTGTGGGTAAATTATGGAAAATAAATTTTAAAGTAGGAAAATAATATTAAGACAATTTCAAAAGTTTTCTTATTTTATGAAAGGGGGAACCTTTGGTTGTATTTTAAAATTGTGTGATTTAATATTTTTGTAACCAATTCGTAATTTAATTGCTTGCACTTAACAAGTAATAATTTTTATAAATAATATTTTAACAAATGATTAGCTGAACTATTTTTTTCATAATTTTTATGAATATATAAATAATTAAATAAAGTAGTTTTTGTATTTTTAAAAATTTGTTCGTAAGAAATTGCTTATTACGGCACAGTCAGCCAACATTTTTAAGGCATGTACGTGCTAAGTAGCGGGTAAAATTATATAAATAGCAGTTTGAAGATAATTGAATCGCAACAACTGGACTAACAACTAGGCTCTTAACAAAAATTTGGTGTGGAAAAACACATATACAAACATAAAACTTAAGAAGATTTACTTTCTTTACTTTTGCCTCAAATAGATAAGGTTGGATAATCCATTAGGATTAATAAAGGGAAACTGTAGGTTAAGCATTTGAAACGTAAACTTTTATGCATATATCTATAATTGCCCCAATTTTGTGTAATTATAGAGAATAAATAGATAAATTGCTTGTAAGCAGTTATCGATTAATTAATAACATCAATATGAAAATTTATTTTTTGGTATCTTTCTTATGTTAATTTACTTAATTTGTGCTTGATTCCTTTCAATATAAATATTATGGTATAAAACAACTGGTACGCACGACGAATTATTCGTTGCGAATATTCTTCGAAAAAAATATAATACATTTGTGTATATGAAAATGAGTACAATCAGTGCGTCATCGAAATTCGTCGGGTGTAACGAACTGTGCGATAGATTTATTTCTATTTTTTTATGACGACGAACGACGAATATTTTTGTGTAAAGGACCGTTTTTCTGTTTATGTTTTGAAGTGTTTAATTAATTTTTAGTTTGAAATGTATTTTAAAATATAAATATACTATTTTTTATAATTAGGCATGTTCTGAATTCCACACGAAATTATCACTCTGTTTTTTGTTCAAGGCATTGTTTTTGTAAAAAATTATTTTATAGCAAAAATGCTTTGGTTAATTTCGTGTGTAAATTAAAATTCTTTTTTATTTTTCTTATGTTCAATTATTATTGCCATATTCATAAAAAATAAACAACTTTAAATGTTTTATGAAATAATTTCAATACGAATTTGTTCTTAAATATATTTTAAGTCTATTTTAATACTCTATGAATACGGAAGTTAGTTTTACCTGCACTAGCAAGAACTATCCTCTATTATCACAATTCTTCATGCTATGCAAAAACTGAAATATAAATTCAATTAAAAAAAATATTTCAAATAAAAACCATATAAAAATTAATGTTTCTTTTTTAAATACATGGTCACTCTAGCAAGTGGCATATGTAAAAAAAATGTATTTTCAAAATAATTTATAAGTAATTTTGTTGTCCTAATTGAGTTTGAGTCGACGAATTTACACAAAGGTGGCTGAATGACGAATTCATAGTGCTGTGCGAAATTCCTGGTTCGTGCCAGTTGTTTTTATAACATTACACGATATTCTCATGATAATTAACTTGAGTAATAACTTTACCAAAATGTTCTAAAATATTGAATATTATCCTCTTTTTCCCTTCCCTACGAAAACAAGTGCAGCATTACTGTGTATATAATTGAAAGCTCACCGTCACATGATGATTTAGAATGATGTTTATACATATTGCAAGCGTATGAGTAATAAATAATTATAAATTATTTATTCGTTCGGGAATACCGGATAATGTCTAGTTGTATCAAAAAAGAAAATTATTCTCCAATAGAGTTTTACTTTTTTAAAAGAACTAAAGAAGTTTTTAGAATCTAGCAATGTAATGCCAAAAGATCGTCAAGTAACTAATGATTTCTTTCTGCTTTCTTTCTTTTCTTGCAAATCGTCAGTTAGTAACGAATGCAACTATATATTTAATTTTTAATATGATATGTAATACGCTCTCTATAGGACAATCAGAATCAATCAGATTCCTTGTTTAAAAGGCAAAATGTTTTAAAAATATTTTTACAGCAAACATTTTACTAGCACTGAAAAAACATTTGCTTAAGACTACAAAATATGAACACTAAAAATAAAATTTGTTTTAACAGTATTTTTTTGATCCCTTCTTTAGTTCTTATGATTATATTTATATTTTAATAATCATTGATAATATTTGAGAAATTTTAATAATGAATGCTAGCTTCTTTGTTTAAAATTGCTTCAATTATACGGTTTATTGAGTCATAAGATTATTTAGAAAATTTCATGTCTGGGGTCCTAAGCTTGATTGTTTTGGTGTAAACAATAATGTTCCATGTTGTAAGCCAATCGTAAAGACCATTTAGCTACAGTTGTAAAATTCTAGAAGCCTCAGTAGGGGATTCACTACAACATAACAATTCTGCATATGGGCATACGTAGCGACTGTTGCATTCTCTTTTGTCGGCATATCACTGGTGTATAACGTATATAAAATTGGTCTAAGGACGCTTCCTTGTCTGACTCCAGCTTATATTTGACAAACGACTATCTACGATCTATCTAGGGCTTTTGGTCATGTTTATCATAAGAAAATAGTACAGAAGCTTAGCACTGAGTTCAGGTTTTCGAGAACCGCATGCTTACTTGCATACTCATACTTAAGTGTCCGTCAACAATTTTTTTAGTTGGATGGTAAATGAAAACAAAATAACATTTGACTGGTATCAAGAAGAAACATCATCAGGCAGGATCATCGATTTTAAATCAAAACAACCAAAATCCCAAATAATAAACACGGCGAAAAACCTTATACAACGAGTATTGGACAAAAGCGACAATATATACCATCCACAAAATATTCAAAAAATTACCGACATATTGATCAATAACAGCTTCCCCATAAAATTAATAAAGTCTCTAATAACAGCATACAAACCAATATAAAACAGCAACAATGGTAACACCAACATAGAAAAACAATTTTACAGTGTAAAATACATACCTGGCCTAACCGACAACAATAGTATAAAAAACAACAATAAATAAAATTGACTTAAGCTTTGCATACAAGCCAAACAAAACATTAAATGCAATTTTTACAAAAACAAAAACACCAACAACAAAACTCCAGCAAAACAATGTAGTTTACGAAAT
This sequence comes from Gymnosoma rotundatum, assembly GCA_916610165.2. Classification (NCBI taxonomy): domain Eukaryota; kingdom Metazoa; phylum Arthropoda; class Insecta; order Diptera; family Tachinidae; genus Gymnosoma; species Gymnosoma rotundatum. Next base: position 54,479,000 of record OU744336.1, read on the forward strand.
TCAATGTAAAAGGGATGAAAATAATAACTGCAATCTTATTTACATTGGAACAACTAAGAGAAGTTTAGAGACAAGAGTAAATGAGCACAAAGCTGATGTCAACAAAAACAGAGAAAACACAGCACTGTCTCAGCATATAACACAAACAAAACATAAGCCTGATTTTGACAATATAAAAATACTAGACAAAGTAAACAACGAGAAAAAGAGATACACCATAGAAAGCTTAAGAATACAACAAAAAATAAACAAAACAATGAACATTAAAAAGGACACAGACAATTTAAGCTCCAGTTATAAACTCGCATTAGTTTAAGAAACAGTTTAAATTAAATTTTGTGTTTGTTAATTCATGTTTAATATTGTTTTTTATTGTTATTTTTATAAAAAATCCTTAATTTATTAATGTAAACTCTACTGTCATAGTGTAAGTAAACATATTTTGTACATTTTCGCTGTAATTGTTTTTAATTGTAACTGTGTTAAATTTTCTTCTTTTTAATTAAATAGACGATGCCTTGACAAAGTGAACAAAAAATTCACGAAACGTTGGGGAAAAATGTAATAAAAATTGTTTTTTATTTACATGGATTAATTCAGGCCTCATTAGCTTAAAACATAAGATTATACATAAATAGAAATTTGGTGGCCAAAAATAACAACAATAATAATATTAGTTCACATTTCATGTACACTAATTATCAATATATATATATATATATATATATATATATATATATATATATATATATATATATATATATATATATATATATATATATATATATATATATATATATATATATATATCTACATATTATAATGCAATGAAAATAGGGAAATAAAAAACACAGCCTTATTATCTAAGTAGTTTGTAAGGGTTTGTCAAGGGAGTTAAAAGAAAATAGAATATACATTATATAAATAACCACCAGAATTTCTTGGCTCTTGTACTTTTGATTAATTTTAAATCTTTGCTTGATATACTTGTACTGTATCTCATATCCAACTGCTATAAATTACAATTAATTTTTTCAAATTAATGAAATTTTACTTTATTTTCGGCTTTTTGGTTCTTTTTAATTAATTTTCTAAACATTTTTAGAAAGAAACATTATTTACAAATGTATGCGGACGTTTTCCAAAGAAAACAAGAAAAATTAGACGCTAGCAGAATGAAATGCAGCATTTTCTGGACCGCCACATCCTTTATCAGCATTCTTTGCATCTATCTACTTTATGTTGTGTACATCGTAAACATCATCTATTTAACCAACTAATCTTAATGTTAATTTGGTGAGACGAAGTTCACACTCAACTTAAAGCTTTTCTTTGTCATTCTCTTTGTAACTCGTCTTGTACACTTGTTGTTGCCTTTTTGTACTAGCAATTTGATAGTCACAAATGCAACTTTTTATTTTTAATTATTCATACTTGTTTGCTCACAACATTATAGACACTGTTTCAGTATCATATTGACTTTTATGAGTTAAGCACCGAGTGGAGTTTAGTAAAGTTAAGTATGAATGTAAATACGCGGTGCCTAGCGTTTGTTTTAATTTTTAATTTTTACCCTGACCAGGATTGTGATTAGCACGTCTGTAATTATGATAAAATATTGGAATTGCATTCTCATTCTGTAGCATATTTTTATTATCAATATATACAAATGCTTCGGGGGGGACAAATCCTGTTTCTATGGACTTTGATAGATATTTGTAATGCGTATAGTATGGTGCCAATATTACGTTGTTTTCAATGAATTGTGAATATTTTAGAATATTATTTTTTATTAATTTAAATATAAAGTTATCTATTCTAGTTATATTTACCTCATTATATTATTTTTTGTTTGGTATGTATATTAAGTATTCAGCTTGAGGGGATCTGTATAATAATGTGCATGCTCTTAAACACTTCTATATAATAATCCCTCATGCTATACTTCATCAAAAGCCTGCTGTAGATCCAAAAATACAGAACAACAAAATTTTTATTTTCAAAGAAGTCAGTTATCATCTTAATAATACGAGGGCATTTTCTGCCATGTTGACTTCGAAAACCGAGCATTTGACCTGGAATAATATTACATTTCTAAAGAATTGGTTTTAAACATTTAAAAAATAATTTTTCAAAAATTTTTGATCAAATAGGCAATAAGCTTATAGGTCTCTACGACGTCATTGCATTTTCCGGTTTTAAAACCATAATAAGTTTAGCACACTTCGATTGTGAAGGAAAGTATTGGAGTCGTAAAATAGTATAAAAGATTGAAGTTAGGAAGTTAAAAGGCAAAGACTTTATTGCAGCCGCATCTATTTTGTCATATCCCGTAGATTTTTTGTTATTAAGGACACATATGTCCCTCTTTGTTTCTTTAGGCGCAATAGGCAACTCCATTTGACAAGCTGCATCTAAGAAAAGAGCTACATCGTCAACATAATTACTCGTTTGTTGAGACTTAAAAATTGATTCGAGATGTCCAGCAAATAAATAAGATTTTCGTTTGTCAGTTCTGAGCCAACCGTCGTTAGCATTTTTGTTACGGACATTTCTTTTTGCAGGTTGCTTGAAAAATTTAGTAGCATTGTACAGTTCATAATCTTTATTATTGTTTGGATGATTTAGTTTTTTTTAACCTTCCTATACTCGCATCAAAAAATGTAACACGTATACTCGTGCCCGGTTTGTCAGACCGATGTTTTTGCAGATCGTAGAAAACTTTAATAATTTAAAAAGAAATTATAAAATTGCATTTTATTTTAAAAATGTATGTTTTTAGTAATATAAACATAAGGCTTAGAAAAAATAACTTGTTAATATCTAATAGGTTTTTTGTTTCAGTCTTGTAAAATAAAGCAAAATTTTTAAAACATAAAAAAACATTAACAAAAATATATTAATATTAAAAATAAACAAGCGAAAACTCAACTGCTTATAAAAAAGAAAAAAAAAATAACCTTAATCGAATCAGACTTAGAACAAAAGCAATCGTAAACAAATCATTATGGCATGTTCCAAACAGAAATATTTTTTGCAATTAATGCAGTTGTAGCGAGTTTTGTTATTTTTCTTGGAGCTGCAATAGGAGCATCGACCTGAAGTATAGTTTTTAGGTTTTGTTGTACATTCAGAGTTATCTATTTTGAGTATTTTGGCAATCCTAAGTCTCATCAATCTAGGTAAGTTCATATATACTGCTCATCTTTACAGGTGTTCATTTATGAGATCATACAATTATTCTTTTAAGAACCACCTTCTTTTAGTCTTTATTGTCGGGTTTTTTTGAGTATATATAACATATGTATTAATCCCAGTTACGTTCAATAAACTGCAAAATATCACCATTGGCTATCTGTTTGTTCCTCTGGCAACATTGTAGGTTTCACACATCTTATCTACTATATCCACGCCCCCTTAGTACTATTATAGTCCATTATAATCTCAGGTTTGCCTGTTTCTTCGTGGATTTTGTTATCATCATGCATACTAGAAACCAGGAAAACATTTTTGTAATTTTTTGGTACGTAGGAGACTAGAGTACAATTGCTTCTATGCCCAAAAAAACTTGATTTTTCTTCGCGATTTCTGCTATTGGTGAATTCGTTTGGGAGTTCCTTCTTGTTTTTTCGAATAGTTCCGATGAATAGTTCTATGAAACTCCTCAAAATAAATAAAAATAACTCAAAATTATAACATATGTTCAAAATATTACTTGCGCAAAACTGTTGCACCAATACTCACGTCGGTCTCACAGACCAATTATTGCCGCATGCGTACACATGTCCACATTTACAAACTCTTAAACCACACTAAATTGAAGCTAATTAAGATTGATGAAGCTAACAAAACTTTTAATACGATCGCGCTCTTCGTTCGTAAAAAAAAAATAAAAATGTACAGAGTCGGTCTCACAGACCGTATGCGTGAGTATAGGAAGGTTAAATATGAATTAATATTTTCATTCCTCTCTTTGGCCAACATCTCTTAGCACAATTTATTTGTCAAATTCCAGTTAGCCTTATCCCTTGGGTTTGTGGTTCGGTGCCACACTTTTTGTAGACGTCTCGAGTAACAGCGAATGCATTTATTTTTCAAACTAAATCCTGAGTACGAATGGATGATGATGGGGTGGATAAGGACGCGGCTTTATGTATTAATAAATTAAAAGATTCTATGGCATCACCTAAATTTTCCACTGTATATATTTCGGTATCTAAGTATAACATCTTTACCAAGTCCAGGTTACTACTCCGTTTGATTAGTTTCCCATTTTAAGATGATATTTTTACACTAGCATTTAGGTTAATTGTCAGAGTTTAAGCTATCGTCATCTTAAATATCTAGCAAATGCCTAGAAATTCCAGAATACACGGCAAAATCAAAAAGAAATGGTATGGTACGTCAGTGGGCCAATATGCTTTTGGGCTTTCCTCTAGAAAGTGTAGAATATTTTTTTTTAAATGTGAGTGAGCCTGGAGCCCTACCATCATGTGTGCATTATAATCACCAGCAGCAATAAAACGGGTTCCAAAAGATTTATAGAAGCTTTCGTATTGTTTGCATTTAACTGTTTGTCTTGGAGGAAAATGCATGAAGTGTATACTGATATGTCTACTGTTACAATTTCGTTTAATTTAATCGCAAGTCCATTAGCGTTCCATATTGCCAATCTTAGGTTTACTTGCATATAATAAGGAGTGACATCATATTCATGAGTTTATTTGTTAGTTCATGATGTTGTTGTTGACACCTTTACTTAATATATTCGCGAAGGATTTTCCTGAAAAATTGTTTTGATTTTGGTTGGAGCTGAAGTTAACAATTTGCAATTTGGTGTTGGAAATCCAAGTCCACATTTAAAGCATGCAAAGGGTTTCCTGCAGTATGTTTTCATATGACCAAATTCATGGTATTGGTGAAATTGCACTACATCGGTCGTACTTTCAGGGTGTTCAAGTTGTACCATACAATGATTAACTTTACAAACTTCAAAAACCTTTTTTTTATTACTTGTGTCAGGTTCAATATCCACATAGAACATTACTGACTAGGTACATGCAGAAAAAAAACATGGTTGTGATATGGTCACAATAACCCAATTATGTTTTTTGTAACAATGTATAGTTCCGGAGAACCAATTATAGTTGTTTTCAGCAACAAATTAGTCACGATAAACTTTTTTTGTTAACGTAAGTAAAGTAAAAAAAATTTTTTTTGTAAAAAATAAATAATTTAAACTAATATGCAGAATATGAAAACAAATAAAAAGGGAACCAAAACATTTTAAAACAGTTGAAATAAATATGTATGTATATATGTATTGTACGCATATATGTAAATCTTTATTTTTGTGTTTGAAGCACAATGTGAAATTATTTATTTCAACTTAAAAACTATATTTTTATATAACTAATTCTCGTAGCCTATGATCTAAGCGTTATTTTAAGCAAATAAATGATTTTTTGTGAATTATGTTTTTAAATAATTTTTATGACAAATCGTTAATGAATAAAACAATAATAAGTAAATCTTCTATATCAGGAAATTTTTGAACTTACGAGACTATATTACAACTTAATTATATAACATGACATTTTCAACCATATTATGAAATTTAAATTTAACTATTTATGCCTTAGAATGTTATTGTTTTGCTAGAAAACAATATGGTAGCATATGAAACAATACTATGTTTTGTTAGCAACCATATAATGCAGCCATAAAATGTTGCTCTTAGATTATGGTTATTTCAACCATGTTTTTTCTTTGCGTGTAACCGTTGAGATCAGCTGTTATATCTTTTATTATGGTAAATTAAAAAAATTATTTACATTTTAGGCTGGAACTAATAAATGAATTAATTCTAGTTTAATATAAATTAATAAAATGAAAATAAGGTTAACATCTTTTTAGATTTTCCAGCAGCATTTTGATAGTAATTTTTATATTTTAATTTTTTTTTTTTTTTTGTTTAGAAAATTAAAACTAAAAAGGAATTATAAAAACAAAACATGTGAAAATTATAAGTAGTTTTAGATACATACAAAATTTTTTTAATTTTTTATGCAATTCTGTAATTAAATAAGCCAAGCTATAAGGAATATGGCCCTAATAAATTTGTATAATGTGTGCTTATATTTCCATATTATCCTTTATTGCTCTATCCTAAAACGGATTTTAGTATCAATTTTCGTAAGAAATTGATCAGAATATATTATTACAAATTAAAAGTTACAAATAGTAACCGAAAAGAAAGAGGGTGTAAATAACAAATTACCACAAAAATCCAAACAAAAAACTTGCAATCAGGATTGCAAAATTGAAAAGAATCGTGCAACAAATAAATTAAAAGCAAAAAGATAAAAGCAAAAAATGTACACACACACACTCAAAAGCTTAAATGAATAAATTTGCATACATGTAAATGAGGATGACTATTCACATTTAATGTGGTTATTTGCAAAAAAAAAAGAACATACCAAATTTTGTGATGACCATTTCATGCAAGCTTTCGTTGAAAGGAGGTTTAAAATATTCGCAAAGCTGTTGGTATTTTATACCAAAAATTTTGCTCTTTTTCTATCTTTCGTTAAACGTTTTCGCTCCAATCTTCTTTTGTAAAATTTTACAATGTGTTGAAACCAACATGACTAATGGTTTTTAACTATTGAATGTTTTAAGAGGAGATTGTGTGAATTTAATAATATAAGCTTAAATTAGCATTCTACTGGTCACTGTAAACCCCAAAAAGGGAACCCGGTTGTAAATTTGCACATTATCAAACACACACACACATAGTAGATAGAGGGAAAAGTGTTCATAGTTTCAACTGGTGGAAGTAATAGTTTTGTTTATATCCATTAGCATATCATTATATCCTTCCAATATGTATTAATGTGGGTATTTGTAAAAATTTAAACAGATTAAAATTGAGGAAACAGCAAAAAAGAAAAGGGGCATTGTGACCACTTTAAATAGCTAAAAGGATTTAATTAAAATATAGATGGACGAAGGTTGTAAAACTAATTGAAAAGTTTCAAAGAAATGCTTTTTTTAAGCACTCATAATAAGAAAAAAGCCTATCTGAAAATTATAAATTCACATGAAAAAGTTTTAAAAATTGTTCTTCAAGTTTTAAATAAAATTTATCTGCTTCCTTGCTTTACACATACAAACAATGTATGGCAGGTGTTACATGTTGACTTTTTGACTCGGTTTTTTTTGTTGTTTTCTCTTTCTTTAAGCCATATATCTGTGATAGTTTAAGTTGTAAATTACAAGCTAAATTTCTTTACATAGTTTTAGAAACACATTTGCATTTTACACTTGTTTGCATTTGTTTTGCATATAAGTTTGAAAATTTACCAAACAAAAGTGTTAAAATTTTTTGAAAGAGAAAATAATATTTTTTAATAACAATTTTGTTGCTAAAACAGTGGAATGTGGGAAAAAATGTTTTTTATATTTTTCGTTACTGATTACTGATACATATGCGTAAATTTACACAAACAAAATGAACACGTTTTTTGTTTTTGTGCTCATGCGACTTTAATTCACCTTGAATGTGATTATGTAATGATTTCTTTAATTTCAAACCAATTTGACTTGTTCTTATATTTATACTTTGTTATATTAATATAAAAGTCAACTTGTTATTGTCAAATTTCTTTAAAAAATATGATAAATCTTTCTAATTTCATTCCACATGCTTTTAAAAATTATAAAATTCTGTAGGTGGGATGGAAATTACACCAAGTCACATTTTAGATGTTATGGAACAGACCACAAAAATATATTTAAAATTACAAAATGTTGTATTCTAACCCCAAATTTTTTTAAGGATTTTAATTTTGATAAAATCCTTAAAAAAATTACGTAGCCATTGTCAATAGAAGAGTAATTAATGTTGTTGACATCTCATGATGATGCTGAGCAGTATCGTTTCCCTTCAAGCATGCAGCACAAGTGTAGAATAGAAAGTCTATTTCCCAAATATAAAAATTTTGGGTTTCTTCCTATTCCTGAAATATTTAAAAATGCCAAAAATTCAAGTTGTTTAGGGAGATTAAAATCTGTTTATTTTTTTTTTTTAGTATACAGCGTCTTATTTAGAAAAATATCTTCAATAAACATTTAACTCTTTGTTTTCTACAAATCAACTAATGTAATATAAATTAATTTTTTTTAAATAAAAAGTGTACGATGAAGAAGAATGTTATTATCTATAGGTGGCTGATCCACTCGTTAGGCAGTGATAATTTTCGAGGATTGTGACTGTAACTTCTGAACAAAGTAACAGTGCTATTCTCAAATTCTTCACATTTACCATTGATGTGTTGTTAATATAATAAAACAATTGTCATTGTGTACTTACACAAAAAAAAAGCTTTTATTTTAAAATCAGAATAGAAAATTGTTGTTACTATCACCACATATATGCTTGTCATTCGATCGAGAACACCACTGTAACCTAATAGAAAAATATTATTTAAGGGCCACCGCAAGAGTGGTTATTTAAATTCTCTTTAGTATAATTAATACATATGGTGTAAAAAATATATAGTAATTTATAAAATGAGAGCAGCTAGGCTAATTTCTGTAAAATTTGTTGTCAGTTATGCGAATTTTCGAGGAGAAGGTCTTTACGGAAGAAAATTTTGGAAAATCCCTCCGGAAAAGTCGGAAAATTGAAAAAATCGAAAATCTAGTTTTTGTATGAAATTTCGCGTGAAATTATTCCTTAACGGCTTTCCAAATCAGAAAATAAAAAGTTCTTAGTGTAAATCATGGAAAATTGCGGAAAATGCGGAAAATTGGAAAAATCGAATATTGATTTTTTGTATAAAATTTTGTGTGCAATTATTCCTTAATGCCTTCCCAAATGAAAAAAATTTTAAGTTCTTAGTGTAACGAAACGTAAATTTAAATATTTAAGTAGTGTTCTTACTTTAAAGTTTATCTGAAGGATTAAAATTGGGGCGAGGTTAACTTCGCCGGGTGTGCTAGTATACATATAAGTATTTATATGCATACACTTAAAGTTAAGACAATGTGCAAAAAAATATTGCATTGAATTCTTGTTTTTTTTTTTAATCAAAAAACTACTTAAACTGAATTTAAATATTAAATTATGATAAGTCGATATTTAATATAATAAGTTCCTTTTTAGCTCCACTCCAGTTGGCTTCTCTGTCTTTTACTTTATTCAGAGTCTGTAAATAAATTTTTAAATTTTCAATTTTTTCCATATTTTATTTTATTTGGTTTAAGAACACAATACTATCAGTCTTATTCACAGAAATTTTAAACTGCTTAATAAGAGGTTAATAAGAAAAAATCGCTAAAGTAGTATTCACAAACGTTTAATAGCACTATCACGCTGTTATTAATCATTAATAAATTTCAAATATTTAATGTAGCAGTTACCCTTCTTTAAATCTTTAATAAGTTTTGAAAAGCATTTTTCCCGTAAATTTTTTTACTGTAAAAGTGTGAAAAAAATATAACGAATATAATAAATTTAATTTCTACAATAGGAAACGTTACGTTTCCAGGTAATAAGTACCAAGTTAACTATTAATATTTGTGGAAAATGTGTTTAGAATAGAGAAAATATCATAATTTAATTAATTGTTCTTTCATAATTAAAGCATTGTATTTTATTGACTTGAAAATAAAAATAATAAATAAGAAATTCACAAATTTGTATCGTAATTAAACAAAATAATATAGTGATGTACAAACAGTAATGCCAAGCTCGGTATTTGGATATTTTTTGTACTCGTCCAGTGAATCATTTTATAAAAAAGGGTTAAACACCATTTTTTTATTACTGTAAAATTTTTTGTGATATAAAACAATAAATAATAATTAAATAATGATAATTTAAGTTATGACAAATAATATTATTGCTGATTTTATTATTCATTTTTAATTATAAAAAGATTATTCAGGTATTTGGTTCATTGTTGTATGCATCACTAAACGTAAATTTACATATAATATGACATGATGTTGCCAACATAAAACTACAATACTTTGTAGTCTCTTTTGTGTGACGTAGAAATAGACTATTTGTATGGAAAGTGTAACAGAATTAAAGTAAGAGAGCCAAAAATCTCTTATATTTTTACAAAAAACACACGAAATAATTCTATTGTGACGTAGACGCGCAGTAGAAATATTTTTTGAACGGCTGAATGCGCAATCTTGTTTTCTTGATTCATGATTAAAATCGTTTAATAGTTAATTTCACGTTATTAAACGTTTGTGAATAAAAATTGTTATTAATGGTTAATAAAACAAAAAGTGTTTAATAACTAAGGTATAAATTAAGCTTACAATAAGAAATTTTTGTGAATAAGACTGTATATATATACAAATTTGATTTTTTATAAATATGAACAAAATAAAAACAAGGTTGCCTTTTTCTTTTGTTTCTTGAAAAATTGCATGAAAACATTTATCAAATTACAGCACCCAGGTTAAGTGGGTTCAACTTAAAGCATACTTTATTTTTTACTACGAAAAAAAAAACAAGAGTATTTTAGTTTAGAATACTCTGTAGCAAGAGTCAACTTTGGTCTATAACCACGAATATTGGCCATTCAAACTGTTTTATTTAAATTTGGTTTTACTTTGAGTTGATACGGTTTTGTTGATAAAATTTGTTTCAGTTTATAATCGACATAGATTTTTTTTGCAATACTTGCGCATATTTGAAGTTGCTTACTATTCGGACTTTCATATTCGCTTAAAATTTTATCACAAACTGTTTTCAACCTCTACTGTAAATTTTAAAATCTTGAGTTAATGCTCCCTTGTTGTTCAATGGCATGCAATATCAATTATTATTACAGTAAAAATATCTATTATTTTCTATACAAAACTGTCGTAAAGTTAAACGATTTTCAATTTTATTATCTCTTTGTATCATATACCACAATTATTGATTTATTGATTTCATTTAAAAATTATAAAAACCATTTTTGTTTGAAGAAAGCTAAAGACGCTGGGGAAGCTATATCTGAAGCTCCTAATATTAATGGAACTAATCAATTTCCAAATCCTCCAATTATAATTGGTATAACTATGAAGAAAATTATAATGAAAGCATGAGCTGTTACAATTACATTATAAATTTGATCATCACCAATTAATGAACCAGAATGTCCTAATTCAGATCGAATTAAAATACTTAATGAGGTTTCTACTATACCAGATCAGGATCCAAAAATGAAATATAAAGTTCCAATATTTTTTACAAAAATTAAAAATAAAAGTCTACTTAAGAATTGCTTATTTCTTTATAAAATTGAATAATATAAGTAATAATTTTTTTAAGATAATTATGTTATAAAGTCTTTAAAAGAAATTTAAAAGTATTTGTTTTTATAGATTCTGAAAACAAACTAAACAAAGTTCCTTGTTGTAATTTGTGAATCCTGTTTGTCGAAACACTACACAAGCAAAAGCACACATACTAAAATAATTCTACAGGAATTGGCATCCATTTATGATCACTTATTCAACTGGTAAAAAAAAAACAAACTAGTTCAACAAAAGTAATATAAAAGCACAACCAAACAAAAGAAAAAAAAACAGAAACAAAAATAAAAATAAAATATCAAGTCTAATTCTTAAATGAGTTTTAGTAAAAGCACAACAAGAAAAACTTTGGCAAACAAATCAAAAAGAAAGTAAATTGTATGACAAACAAATTATCATTCTTTGAGAATTTCTCGAAACTCATTAAATAGTTCTTTGAATGACTATAAACAACGGAAATATTATCTTCTTAAAAAAAACAAACATAAACAAGAAAGAGTGCTATATACGGCAATGCCGAATCTTATAAACCCTTCACCATCTAGTTTAGTGAAGTAACTCTAATCAAAGAAAGCAAATATTGGAGGTGACAAGAATTAAAAAATAAAAAAACGATACTACATATATATAATTTTACATAAAAATGACATCGGCTCATAATGGGTTAAGTATTTTTTTAAAAATTTTAGTATTACCTTAAAGATCTCTTTAAAAGCTGTAAAAGAATTCCCATTTTAAATAATTTATTCTCTATCGCCACATATATTTATTTTTTTGTTTGGACTCACTTTATTGTTTCCAATGACATTAACAAATTAGAGGTAGGCGTGGTGTTATGCCTGCTGCCTCTAAGGACACTTTTTGAAGGTGAAGGATAAACAAACAAGAAGAAATATTGAGTAGTAATGAATTTGTGAATGTATTGAAAAGTTTTACTTTTACATTTAAGACATTCTTCGCGTAAAGGAAAATATCCATCAATATGAAGTTTATAATAGGAATTTTTTGTAGTTTAAATAATTCTTGCGAAAAAAACCGACTTCAAAACAGATTTCATCTGTCTGCCTACAACAGTTCAAGTCCATGGCCACATAAATTAGATTACATTAACTATTGGTACACCCTTATATCTCCAAACTTTATACTAGTTCAACTGTTTAATAGTTTGGCAATATACATCAAATTTCAGATTTCATGATATTCTCATGAAATATTTATTATTTTAAACTAAAAACTGAAATATATTACTGCGGGGAAAGCATATCCATATGGACATTTCACTACTGCTCAAAGAGCTGATCAGTGGATTTTACCCAAATTTTGTATAGACAAAATACAAAATAAAATATATTTGAAAATATATTTGAAGGAATCAAGCACGAATAAAGTAAATTAAATTTGAAGAGATTCCGAATAATAAATTTTCATATTGATATTCTCTTTTAATTTAAAAACTAAGTTCAATTACTACTTCCTTGGCAATCACAAAAGAAAGCAATTTTATGACAAGTAGTTTTTATACTAATGTCTAAGTTTTGTTAATTTTTTTTTTTAATAATTGATTGTAAGATGTTTTAATAAAAAGCTTGTCGAAATAATAAAAGTGTTCAAAAAAGACTTATTTACCCTTTATTTAATTTTTATTTTTTTTTTATTTATCCTTTACTATATATGTATATTCACAGTAACGTGCTGGTCGTGATCATCACGGAAGAAGTACGGCTCGATAACGCTGCGGGCCATAAGCCACATCAAACTGTAATTTTTTCGGAATGCAATGAAGACTCATTGAGCACGTTAGGATTGCTGCCTAACCTATAACGCATATTTTGTTTATTGGCGAAGCCATCCAGCCAGTAATGGGCCTTATCGCTGAAAATGATTTTCGATGAAAATCAAGTTATTGCTCAGCCCAATTCACGAACATACGACGCTTCTGGTGGTCAAGCGGCTTCAGTTCCTGCGTAAATTTTATCTTGTTAGGATGTAGGCCAAGATCTTTTCGCAAAATTCGCCACAACGGCATCACAGAAATGGGCAACGCTTGAGAACGACGTGTGAGAGATAAATTTGGGCTTTCTTCAACTGAAGCCTCAGCGGCAGCAATATTCTCGACATTACGGGAACTTCTTTGTCTCACTGGCACGGGAACATTTTGTACTGTGCCTGTCAATTCAAACTTCTCCTCTACACGCTCAATTGTTGATCTGCTAGGACGATTTTGACGACCATAAATTAGACGTAGCGCTCTTAACGTTGAGGCCACTGACTCCGAATTTTGGTAGTAAATTTTAATAACTTCAACTCGTTGTTAGCTCTTATATCTTTCCATCATGAAATGGCAAACGTTACTGAAGAGAAATTTTCAAAAGAGCGGCAATAAATATGGCGTCGCTTGATGTCCCTGTTGTTCTTCTTTTGTAGCGTCCCTGTTTGGACAAGTAGACTGGTAAATATAGTTCTTTTAAACTACAACAATTTGATTTGCAAAAATATTTTTACATATATTTAAGCTTTCTTATGTATTCAGGCGATTTATGTCTCCATGTAAGGCAATAAAAGCTGTGCCTTAGCACTGAAAAACCTTTTAAAACTTAATAAATGAAATATAAAATTAAAATATAAAAGTTGTTCCCATAAAGACTTATTAGCGCTTTTTGTTTGATAATCTCTATAAAAAAATTAAAAAAAAAAAAAAACTAAATAATTGCATATAATCTATACATATCGCACCTGTTCAACTAAAGGGCGTCAACTCAAAATTTTCAGTTTTTCACTTTTTGTTAAAAAACGATATATATTGATAAACTCTAACCACTGTTAATTTTTCCCATTCTTTTGACTACTCTTTCTAAAAAAAAAAAAAACGTTATGTCGCACACCGTGTCTTCCGAGTACTTACTTTTGTATCAACAAAACAGATATATTTTTAGTTGTACTCGTGCTTACATGTTTTAAAAAAACAATAAGAAATCGAGTGTTATATTAAAGTTTACAAATTATTTTTACGAGGCCATAACTTTTTTTTTTTTATTATATTCCTTTAATATTATCATAAACAGTTTTTTGTCTCTACTGAAAAATTGAAAGTTTTGAGTTGAAGCCTTTTTGTTGAACAGGTGCTTTATAATAAAACTGCAGTTTTTGCCTGTATATCTGACTGCGTTCGCATCACGTTAAAACTGCTGCATGGATGTTAATAAAATTTTGTGAGGAGGTCCCTTAGAACCTTCGTTCGAATTTAGAATACTCATTTTTTTCTAAAAATATGTCATTTTATAGCCAAAATAGATTTAGAAATGTTAAAGCACACAATTTTACCAGTAGAATGATACTAAAACAGTTTCTGTACATTTTATTTTTGTAGATGGAAAATTTTTAACACTGTCCACAGAACCGTACAATAAATACTTAAAAATAATAATGGCTTTAAAATCATATGAACCTAATTGATTTCAACTAATGTATTTTAAGCCAAAATAAATTTACACAAAATTAGAATAAATATTTAATTGAAAAAAAAATGTTCAAAAACCAGCAGTTTGTTTTAACACATATTGACTTTTATCTACTGGTTTGTATTTTGTCATCCATTAAGCCATTGCCTTATACGAACAAATATTTAAATAAATGATAAAACAATATTTTATCAACTTTGCGACCACTGACTGCAGTTGCCATTTTTAACTTAATTCAATTTTCAGCAATAAAAAAGAATCCACTTTAAAATAAAGGATTAAATGTACTTAGGCATCCATGAAACCAAACATGAAAACATGTTAAAAATTATTAAATTTTTAATCATTGAAAATAAGCCGACAATATTGGTAACAAACTTAAATTACAGCCAACACACATACAACGATAGCATTTTAACTAGATACCTGAATGAAGCTTTAAAAATACCATACAATACATGAGGAGGTAAATATGTATTTTCAATAAATATGTGTATAAATCAGGAGATTTTGTGGCACATCAACACCAATGTAGGAAAGCAATTTGCAACATTATTCGTATGATAAAAAATGTTGATTTTTTCCTCTATCTACTTTTTTACTTTGCACTATTTTTTACCTCATCGTACATACTCGTATGTATATCAGTTTATTAAGGGTATTTTATTTAATACTAAATTGTACCCTTTATAAAACATGCACAAATACTAACATATTAGCTCATTGACACATGCATATGTTCATCTTCAGTTGTTTGAGTAAAAAAATTTTTTTATACATAGCAATAACTTTATTATATATTTCCCTTCTCTATAAATTTAAATCTGATTTAATTTCATTTTTTCATTCTTCATATTTTGCAGTTACGAAACGGTCAATCAAACAATCAATTTTCTGAAGTGAATACAGAGATGGGTAGATTTCTTTTCATTAGTTTTTTATTACCATTGAAATGTTATTCGTATTGATTGAAGTAATATCAATGAAACAAACTACCATTTAATGATGATGACTTTATTTTAATCATAAATTTTACTAAATCGGAAAACCAAAATATTAAGATTTTATAGGATATAAATGTTACGCTTGCATAGGTATTAATTTGCAAATAACTATCATATCAAAAGAAAAAAAAAAGATAAGAACATAAATAAGTATAAATTTATTCAAAACATACAAAATGCTTAAAATCTTCAATAAAGTTAACAATTACCTGATTGTCAACAATTTTGGAAACACACAATATATAAAATTTTATATCACGGCCTCTTTTAGCATTCATGCTGGCTTCACATGTATTTTTCTTTTGTGTTTCCAAACTAAAATATTATTGCTATTTGTTTTTTATTTTAAAATATTGACCACTATAAAGCGGAGAATTATTCCAACAAAAACACAAAAAATGCTACCGAATGTGGCTTTTTCATTAATTTCAACAATTAAAACTGTCATGTTCGTAAATATGTGTCACATATAACAAGGAAATAATGAAAACTATATGTCTCCTATATTTTAGTACAGGCTAAATAAATTAATAAACAAAAATCAATGAAATAAACGATAAGTTATTTGGAATTATTTAATAGTAACCAGCTGCCACACTCTATTAGTCTCTCTTAAAGTTTTTAACGTTTTTGTTAGTATGGGTTATTTATACATTTAATATACAATGAACACTGCCAGTGGCTGTGATGACATATAATTTTATTAAATAAATGTCAACAATGATGATGTATTTTTATTAAATCAAATAAAATGAACGGAAATAAAAATATCTGCGTATCGTTAATTAAAATCAAATATAATTTAATATCGTTAAGCAGGTGTAAAAGCTTAAGCACCACAAATCTATAGATTAATTTTAAATAAAATATAATTTACAAAGTATTTAAAATTAAAGAAATAAAATAATTAAATTTTATGAAAATTCAAAATGCATGAAACTTCATAAAGTAATTTTCATCTGTACTTACTCATGGCAATAATATTTTTAGTTACACAACATCATACATTTGCTGCAAAATTAAAGTTATTTTTTAAAATATCAACACGTTTTAAAACCACCAAAGAATGTGAGCAATTTTAACAACTTTTCATGCTGAATTCAAACGTCCCTTAAGACACACAACAATTAGAATTGTTGTACGTAGCAATTTAAATAAATGTAGTTTTCACAATCCCAAAAACAAAAATGAATTTATGCCACAATTGATCAAAACTAGTTATTTCGTAAATAAAACACTCCCTGTCATTTTAAAACGCCAAACAAAATTGGCTTAATTAAACCATTAAAATAATTAAAAAGTCTCTGACAAAAATGGAATAACAAATAGTTTTAAAAAAGTGAATAAAATAGCAAATAAAATATTTTATGGTGTTGGAAACAATTGTACAGGATGCACAACATGGTTGCAAGCAACACTATAGCCCAATTCACAATCTTGTGCAAATGGTCTTGCATCATAGCATTTGCAATATTGTGCAGCATATTTTTAGTCTACACCAACAAAACATATAGTAATGAGTAAAATATGCTACAAAATTTTGCAAATGCTATGATGCAAGACCATTTGCACAAGATTGTGATTGTGTGTTCAAAATTGCAAAGTGGTAAAAAAGAAAAAGAAGATAAAATAAAACTTAATGAACAATAACAATTAAGGGCATAAATATAAATTTATAAACAAAACGATTAATAAAAAAATTAAATAATTTCTTTCGTTAAAAATGTAGCCAAAACTAATAGCTGTAAGGTTAATGGCTTGAGTCTTTTATTTAATTGTGGTAATAGCAATAACATTACTGTATAATATAAAAATAAAAAAGTAAGAGAGCTATATATGCCCTTGTCATTGTCCTTTTGTGGTATATATTTGCGATCTAAAATCCTTTTAAACTTTCTGTATTCATTTGAGGTTTTCTTGGTCATTCTTTTTAATAACTCATTTCTGCAACCAGTATCAGCCAAGTGTAGTCTACTTAACACCCAAAACGATCCATTACATCCCCTATAATATTTTTATTATTCAAATGATAATAGCAATAACCTATTTAAATTGGCCCCTCCTCTTCTTCACTGTTTGCACATTGGGGTATATTGACTCCACTTGTATTCTTTTATATATTTTGAATCAAGAGAAAAATAAAAAAATTTTAGAAAAAAAAACAATTTAAAATTAGTCCCCTGTAGACCATATAACACTTTAAGTAGATAGCTCTCTCTGCAACCTGTCCGTAACCTGTACTGATCGTGAAATAATCTCAACTCGACCATCCATGGGCGAATGTAGATGACTTTCAATAGCATTTTTTTAATGACGAAAGATAAGCCTGTTTAAATTTATTGTAGCTGCTTAAGGACCTTAAAAACTAAATGCTTGATAAATAAAATTATATATTATTATAATTATATATATAAAATTTTATAAAAATTTGTACTCGTAGTTTCATGGTTTTCAGCTTAATATGAAAAAAAATTACGCTATAGCCGATTTATGTTGTTTTAGCAAGTTTTTAATTGCCAATAGTTTTAATTTTTTGTGCATTTTCGTGTTATAATCCATTTTAAAGAGATTATCAATACAAAAAAAAACTACATGCAATATATACGAAAAAACAATCAAATCTGTAAAACGTAAGAACAATAGAGTTCTTGGTTTTTTTTTACCAAAGCTCTCTCATTGTTGGCCGGATGCTGTCAAATTTCGAGACATAGGCTTAGTTCCAAAACGTCAAAACACATTGCAGTGATGCGGTTTTGCTACTGTTTTAATACAAAGTAACCAACTATGTTGTTTACTTTGTAAAAAAAAACTTTGCAAATTTTTTACATTTAGAAACAGTTCTTTGCAATCAGTTTTTTTTTTAAGATGGCGATGTCAACAATAATCTTTGAAAACTTGATGGGATTATTGGACGAAACACCTGAAAGCAATAATAAAATTGTACAAAAATACATAAAGAGTAAAAAAAACAAACGCACTCTTGCCTTATATACAATTATAAAGAAAAAACCACAGAGACGTGTGCCAAAATGTAAACAATTTATTGAAACCATTGGAGAAATGCTGGATGATATTTTCTATAGCCATTTTCGTATGAAAATTTCAACATTTAAGGTGAGCAATAATTCTCAATTTGTGTTTCAGCTCAAAAATTTTAATTCCAGAAACTGTACAAAATGCTACAACCCTTATGGAGAACTGCAGCAACGGGACGTCCTGGAATTGGGCTAAAAGAATCGCTTTATGTTACGCTTTGAAAACTCGGTAATCAAAATAGCTTTCGTGAAATCAGTGACCGTTTCAACATTGGTCGTGGTACTGCCTATAGGGCTTTTGTCGAAATAATTCTACTTATTAATAAATTGAAGGGTAAAGTAATTAAATTTCCTGCTACCGAATTTGAGCAAGAAAGAACTATGCAAGGGTTTGAGTCAAGCCGTTCACATCCTTTTCCTTTCGTACTGGGTTGCATAGCTGGTACACATATTCGTATAATGCAACCAAAAAAAGACAGTATCAGCTTTTACAATCGGAAGGGAACGTATTCTGTGGTGGCACAGGTATGCAAAGAATTGATTTTTTAAACTATTTTTTATATCATGACTGCTTTTAGGCCGTTGTAAACAGCGAAATGCAATTTACGGATGTTTTCGTTGGTTATCCCGGTCGCTGCCACGATGCCAGTATCTAGAAAAACTTCCATAATTTCCACCAGAGTGTCACTTACTCGGAGACGCAGCTTATCCACTGGAATGTTTTTTGATGGTACCTTACAAAGACAATGGATTTTTGACTAGGGAACAAATACGATTTAACAACATTCACAGCTCCACAAGAGTATTTGTAGAACAAGCTTTTGGCATTTTGAAAAAAAAGTTTCGAATTTTAAATTATTTGGAGATGACTAACTGTACACTAATTAAATATGTTATTATGTCATGTTTCATACTTCATAACATTATATTAAAAAATGAGGGTTCAAATAACTTTGGTCTCTTAAATGATGAAGATTGCTCTCGCCATGAATGTAACAACTATTTAGAGCAGCCACCACTTGAACAAGATGAAGCGAAAAGAAAGCGAATTAACTTAACAACACTACTTTCAGCATAACAATAAAAAAACTTTTAGTTTTGAAGTTAGAAAAAGTACATATAAGTACTTTATTACAACAATTCATTCGTACTCTTCATTAAATAAGAAAGTAACCGTAAAAATAAAAATTAAATTCACATTAGATGAAAATAAGGCACAGAGTTCGACTTTGGGATAATAAAAATTAAATTCAATTCAAATGAGATTTAAATTAGCCACACATTATTTGCAACCATTTCGACTTAAAATTTCACTTAAAACTTCACGCAACTTTCTGATCTCTTCAATTTTTGTTTTCTCAACACATAGCTTTTGCTTTTCACACTCCAGGAACTGGTTCATTATTTCCTTGTCAGCATCACTCTCATTTCGTAAAAATTCTAGTACATCACATCTTGCTCGTTTTCGCGGAGATACTTGTGGACTTTTTGGAAGATCAAAGTTGAGTGCTGAATCATTACTATTAGATAACAAAGATTCCAAAGTGCAGTCTAGCATATTTTCAGGAACTGTTACATCGCTACGAGCGCCATACACTTCATAAAACAATTCTTTTCTTTTTTTTTTTTGAGGCAAAATCGCTTTCATTTTGCAACCGTGTTGTTAACACCAGCTGCTTCCACTCAAAACTCCACTTCTTGTCTCTGAAGATATAAATAAATTCAATATAAATATTAATTAAATTGAAAAGAAAATTTCTTACTTTTCTTCCGCCATGATTGATGTGCTTGTAATTTATTTTGCACTAAATATCAAGAAAGCAGTAACAAAATTAGTTTGCTTTTGTTTGCGTATCAATAACTTTTATTATACATTTAGGGATGTGTAACATTGTACATTGTTACACGGTTGCGTTTAGGAATGCATGACTTTGTTAAGTTGCATTGCAAATGACGTTTTGGAACTCACCCATACACTCCTTTTCAATTAATCAGACACACATAATTTTTGTTACTTAGCAGACCGTATCTTTTCAAAACAGTCGAAATTTTACTACAATTCGAAAAAATTACAAAAATTGTAACAACAAAATATGAATTTCGTCTTTTCAAGACCATTTTGAATACCCTTTCCTACAAAAAGCATAAAAATATTTTTCTCCGTCACGAGTATTAAAAACGACCGGAAAAAAAATAATTCTGTGGTTTTCATGAATAACAAAGCATGTATAAAAATCAAACTTTTCAGTAGAGCAAAAACTAGTAGAAGTTGTATTCTTGTGTGAAGGAAAAAGGGGGATATAGGTCCATATTTAAAATTTTTTTTTTTACATTTTAAAAACTGATTTAAAATGTAACAATTTGGTATCATTAACTCGAAATGTGCAAATTTTAACATAGGCTGTTATTCATGAAAACCACAGAATTATTGGTTAGAGTTCACTGTGAATGAGTTGTTAAAAAAAGGAACTAATGGCAAACAATAGTTTAAACTTCTCGGAATTTCTATTAAAAAAAGAAAAACAATTGATGATGACGACAACATGTGAAATTGTTAAATAAAGCAATTATTGTATAGCTGTGGTATGTGAAGTGTATTATAATTTTTGATGCATTTGAAACGAAATATTAGAAGCTCGAACCGAACCTTTATTACAGAGCAAAATAACAAATAACAACAGCGTGTGGCAAGTGCGATTCAATTAGTTAAAAGGGTCCTGTAGTGCGTTCTAGTAACATTAAACAATACAACAATCGACATATTTGTCGACATTTGTTACTTTTATAAACAGAACATGAATAACTTCTTCCGAAACATAATTTTCAAATATGATGGTGAGACCTGCAGAACTATGAAGGAATACTGCAACGAGATAAAAAGACTGGCACAAAAACAACAAAGACTTCGATTCTTACTATCCTGTAGGACGTATGGTTTAGTACCTAATCACACAAAAAACACAACAACACAAGTCACAAAATTGTTCACATGTGGGACTGTCAAAGGTAAACTGACAAAAATTGAATACAATTTTCACAAGAAAATTCTTAATCTAGAAATATCACAAACAAACACTGAATTGAAACAGATTAGAAGAAAAATTTACGACATTTGTTATTGTTTGCAGTAACGATTAAGTCACCCACTAACTTCAGCTTAAGAATAATAGACATCTAAATTTTTCTATTTACACAAATTGAAATTGGACGGCATCTCTGTCAACAAATAAAGTAAAAACACAAAAGATAAGAGTATAAACATATGACTTCAAGGGAGCCGAATACATGGGTTTATTTCTTAGATGTCAATTTACACACATGAGTACATAATTTCTAATATGCATGCATGGAGCATGACAATAAGAAAAGCATAATGATTGTTTTGGTTATGGAGTTGCGATTACCTCTTCTTAAGTACCTTGAATACATATATTTATCTGCATTTTTTTTATATATCTAATTAGTTAAGCAGATATGTTTAATATTATTTTAATGATAATAAACTGTATATATTTTGTGCCCTATTTGTATGTTCTGTGTTAATGATCACATCTATATATGAGTGTACATAAACACATGTTGTACGTGATTTATTTTGTCGACCGGCTTAAAAACTCAAAAATTATAGTCACTTATTTAACGATGAGCTACTTGTTAACCATATCAGCTGCTTTCTAGCAACAGCGAATATCGTTGAAAGTTTTACGGAACAGCAAAATCGACAATTTTGTTGCTTAATCAACAGATAATCGTTTTTAAAGAGATTGTCTGATCAAATCTCTGCCGGAACAACAATGTAGCGTGTTCTGAAGACATCTGGTTATTCGAGCGTTGAGAGAGTCATAGATTGTAGCTTAGATGGTTGTGTAAGTTTGTAAGGAACGCATGTTAAAAAAACAAGAAAATCAGGAAGATTAAAATAGGAATTGACGTGTTGGTATTTTAAATCAAGAGAACCCCTGATACATTTCAAAGCATCAAGCGATGCTTCTTAAAGTAAAAATACGTCGAAATCTGAATAACGGCTTAAAAATTCAGAAAACGCATTGAGATCCGCCTCAACGTTTTGCCGTTTAAAAATTTTTCAGAAGTTTTTTTAACATTATTAAATAGATAAATCATATAAATTATTTTAAATAAAATAGAATCTTTTTAGAGTTAAGGATCTTAGAATATGTATTCCAATGTATTCAAAACATAATTACGTGGGTAATGAAGCAAGCATTATTGCACCAGTCTAAATAACTAACAAAACATATCATATGATCATGTCTCAGGGTTTCAGCAACCAAAGATTGGCCATCATGTTTGGCAAAGAGCAGCTGCATAAGTTATCCCATTTTTTGATATACATATTTACAATGAAAGCTCAAGAAAAGATTCTTATATAAGATATTAATCAGATGACTAATATGAACTTAATGCATTATTTAAGACTGGTTTCGTGATCAAACAATGGTAGTTATGTTCATATACTTCCTTTTACTTCTTACCCAATTTAATGTAACAAATTTTACTTCCACATGTAGAAAAATATCATTTAAAAATACATCGAAGTTGCACTTCTCAGATTAACAATGTACGACCATTTTGTCGAAGCAGTTAATAGCTAAACCTTTTTAGTTACAGTTTATATGAATGACAAGGATTCATTGTTATCCACCACAACCAAGTGAGATGAATGAGTGAAAACTGAAAGCAGTACTCTAAAGCATCTACCAGGTCTGCAAGTTTAAAATGTCGTTTTAATTCCATTAGAATGCGCTCTTAGCCTATTGAAGGATTTGCTTATCTCTAAACGCTATTTTGGTTGTTAGTCATTTGTTTACAAAAGACAGTTGTTTTTAAGTTGTTTACGTGGACGTATCATACCTTTCTTTGGTGTTAAAAATGTCTAATTTTAAGCCAAATAAAGAGCATTTGCGGCATGTGTGCGAAATGCTGCTTTTACGCCACGAAAGAAAGGGCTTTTTGCATCGAGTTGTAACTGGCGATGAAAAATGGATTTATTTTCAGAATCCCAAACGAATAAAATCATGGGTAACGCCAGGACAACCATCCACATCGAGTGCAAGACCGGATCGTTTTGGGAAGAAGACAATGTTGTGTGTGTGGTGGGATCAGAAGGGAGTAGTCTACTACGAGCTTCTCAAACCCGGCGAAACAGTCAATACCGACCGCTACCGACAACAAATGATCAATTTGAGTCACGCATTGATCGAAAAACGCCCAGAATGGGCTCACAGGCACGCCAAAGTCACTCTTCAGCATGATAACGCTCCTGCACATTCAGCCAGATTGACTAAGGAAACGATTTCTTCGCTTGGTTGGGAACTCCTACCCCACCCGCCGTATTCACCTGACCTGGCGCCTTCTGATTATCACCTCTTCTCATCGATGGGACACTCATTGGCTGAGCAACACTTTAACAATTTGGAGGATGTAAGAAAATGGCTCGATGAATGGATTTCAAATAAAGATGAAGCATTCTTTTGGAATGGTATCCACAAATTGCCAGAGAGATGGACAAAATGTGTACAAAGCGAGGGCCAGTACTTTGAATAAAATATATTATACTTTTTTTTAAATTACTGTGTATATATTTTAAGAAATAAACGACATTTTAAACTTGCAGACATCACAGTAATAGACATTCTTGCATTAAAATATCTTGCAAGCAAATTTTCTATTCAGTGACACGTTTTAGACTAAAATTATTTTTGAAATAAAATTTTTACTCTCAAACAATAAAAAAGACTCTTAAAAGCCATTTTAAATAAAATTCAAATTGAAAATATGGTCGAAGTTTATAACTTTGAATGTTCGTATGTCGCCAATAAAAAAAGAAAAAAATCAAATCAATTCCAGTTTTTATGGCATTTAATATAAATTTAGTGTTTTTATAGTTAAATTTATATGCGAATAGACAAAAAAAGGACACAAAATTGAATCACTTAAATTTGGGTTATGTAAATTTTTGTTAGCGTTTTGGTCATGTTGTAATTTAACAATACGTTTACATAAATGGGAAGGGCTTAGAATTGGTTTTCTTCTTAAAAATAAAAAAAAACGTTGTCATGTTTTAAAGCACTCAAATTTGCTTTTTTATTGTTAAAGGATTTTGTTTGATTTTTTTTTTTACTATGTATATGTGTTAAAAATAAGAAATTATAAGTAAATGAGAATGAAAATATGTACGTATGTATGTGTATCATGCATCATTTTTGTGCAAAATATTTTTAATTTGAAACTCTGATAACAATGGTGGTTTTAGTTTTAAACAAATATTTTTTTTTTTTGATTTTTTGGTGTATTTTTAACTTTGTTTTAAATATTTTCTGACATTTTTTAATCTCTTGATTTTTACGAAATTGTATTTAAGCCCAAAATTTAATAAAAAAAAACAAGCTAACAAAGAAAGTTTATGAAAGAAACGTAATTTAGTAAAAAATTTAAAATTTAGTGCAAATATGTGTAAATTAAAGAAGAAATTATAATTAACGATTTAAAAAAAAAAAAAAAATAAATAAAATAAATAAATGAAGTGTAATTGAAAAATTACGCTTAAAAAAATAACATTTTATAGAAAGTTCAAAAATGGACTAACAAATATCATCCAAAATTCGAAGAGATGGTGGCAGCCGTTTTTTAATATCGTAGAACCAAATATGAATGCAAATTTAAAAAAAAAAATTAATTTTGGAATTAAAATATTTAAAGCAAATATATATCAGTCGTGTTGATAGTTTTTTTGAAAATTTATATTTTGACCAAACTCTAGTTAAAACTTTACACTCAGTAACACAAAATTTTTGTCTATAACGGTTTTAAAGTTTGACCACATACGTCAGATTACATCAACTATTGAAACATTCTTTAATTTTTATATCCAAATTTTTTAGTTGTTGTTATAGCGGACTGTTCAAAAATATGGCCATGTACATCAAAAAACATGAATTGATAACCTTTTTCTTTTTTTAAATCGAATAATATGATTTCAGATAGAGAAAATAATGGCAAAAGTCGGTATGATATTAGGTCAGTTGGATAGAACTACTAAAAGTTCAGTTTTTAGTGAGCCGTACCTTAAAACTCTTTTTGTTGACAACAATAGATTTACTAACATCGGAAAGGGAATTTTCATTAGATTGCAAAAGTATTAATAGCCAAAAGTAAGGCGTGTTTAAAAAGCATTGTAAGGCCCCAATTTAAGTAAAAGTACAAAAAGAAAAGCTCCTTTTTGTTTATAAGATTTGAACTACTTTTTGTTTCAAGTTTTCGCAA
This sequence comes from Gymnosoma rotundatum, assembly GCA_916610165.2. NCBI lineage: Eukaryota > Metazoa > Arthropoda > Insecta > Diptera > Tachinidae > Gymnosoma > Gymnosoma rotundatum. The sequence goes on from OU744336.1 coordinate 54,505,112, forward strand.
TTTATTTATATAGTAGATTATTGCAACCTGAGCTGCCTCAATAATACATTGTAGCATTGTTTATTTTGAGGCTCGAAGCCAAGAAATGAAAAACAATAGAGTCATTTCGGAGATAACATATTAAAAATCTTAAAACAAGCATCAGCCTAAATTATAGAGTCTAGAGTCCGGCTTTTCTGTAAAAAAATCGAAAAACCAGATCTTTAGACAAAGCTTCTAAATTATAGCATGTAGCAAAACATGGTGAAAAGTGTTAAATTATTCTACATTTTTTAAAATATAAAAGATGCTGTTCGTCAACCACTTAGAGGTGTGGCGGCGAAAAAGATATTGCTGCCTTTGTGCTGTACTTCAGACATAAGCGTGTTTCTCAATCGCCGCGGCCTTTATAGCTGACTGCCACTATTTCATTTTTTATAAGCTTTGAACTGATTTTGAATCAGCTATATATTTTACCTACAACAAAAAGTGGAAAAAGTATACATGTAAGTTTGTCATTTCGTTGTAATTTCTACAATATCCATTTCCGACCCGATAAAATATATGTGTATATTCTGAGTTCTTATGCAGAGCGATGTCGATTGACTGATGTCCGTCCACGTTCGTGTTGAATTCAATTTAACTAAGACACCAGATGAGCTAGAGAAAATTTATATACGCTAATCGATCAGACGTAAGATCGGTTCATGTCCTTCACGGCAAAACACCATTCCTGCCTTTAAATTTTTTCATTTCACATGGAACAAATCTAGTTTGGTGAAGTAACTCCATTCAAAAAACAAACTTATGGGGCAAAAGAGAATTAAAAATAAGAAAAATAACATCAAGTAATAATATTAGGGCTCGGCCATATTATCCGAGTTACAGGTTTTGAAATATTCAAATTTTTTAAAATATCAAGTTAATTTCATTGAGACTTGTAAATTAAGGTTAGAAACTGGTCTTTTAAAATTTCATAGGTTAAAATTAAAACTTAGAACTATGTGTATGATTCTAATCATGTAAAAAGGAAATCGCGACGTGCTATAAGAGAAAAATTGGCTATTCAAAGCTGACAAGATAAAGACGAAAAATGTGCTTGCTCCCGGCACTACATTAACAGGAAAGTTAAAAAAACAAACAAAAAATAATAACTATAATAACAAGATTAATTTTAACAGACACAACAAGAACACGGAAAACGAAGAAAAATAATGCTTAAGATATGAGATTGAAAGAGTCAATAATTATGCATGGTCAGGTTCACAGGCATAACTAAAACTCTTTCAACAACTTATGACATGTAATCTTAAACTACTTATTACTTAAAAAAAACAATATTTACAAGGAGTAAATTTAAAATTCAATGTAAAACTTTTAAGGAGATGTTTAAGATAATGCAAAAATTTTTTTTAAAAATGCATAGCCCATTAAGCGCCGTTCGCATTTTTATGTAAAATTATATATGTGTAGTACTCAATTTTTTTTTTTTTTATTTTTAATTCCCTGTCACCCCAATATCTTTTTTTTCTTTATTGAAGTTATTTCACTTAACTCTATTTCACAAAATATATATATTTTTTTTGCAAGTAAAAAACTCTCATCAAGGTCCCAGATCTGGAGACATATATGTATAAATAATGGATTTTATAGCTGGGGACCTATTTATGTTTCGAGTTTTATTAAAATCGTTTAAGCCGTAATTTTGCTTATAACAATTCCTACGCAAGAAAATGCCTCTTCCCACTTTTCTTTCCTTTTCCCGGTTTGAAAATGTAAATACCCTATTGCTCCATCCAGGTAAATATCTTACCGTGCTTCATATTTCATATAAATCCTTTCAGCTGTTTGGCGCACCAAAAGCAAACAAAAAAAATTTACTGAGAACATTAGCGCGAAAAGCATTTTATATTATGCGGAAATAGACGACAAAATGTTTATTGTTCTAAAACTGCGCTCGGATACGTCACAGCTATAAAAACATTTCCAAAGGAAGCAAAAAAAGAAAAATCTTGAGAATTGCTTTAATTTGTTTTCTTTTATCACTAAAAATTAGGTGTTAAGCTAATTCCCAGGCGATTTTAGTATATAATTCGATTTTGAATGCACATTGTTTTTCATATGAATGACTTTAACATCAATAAAGAATATGTAAACTCTTTAAAATCTTGTTAAGTATAACACTGTAAGCATTATACTTTAAATGTCCTTAAACACTAGAAAATGAAAATCACAATTTAATAAAGACAAAATACAATACAAAACATTTGAAATTTCTAATACGTTCTAAGTATGTCTGCTGATAATGACAATATAATTGTTGAGGAAAAAACTAAATTTAGACACAAAATTTGTTCTACACATTGTTTACATATTCACAGCAAGGTATACAAGATAGTCTAAGGGAGCAGATAAAAGATTTAGATGAGTCTACGAATTTGTGCAATTAATAATGAAAAATATTAAATAGAAAACTTTCTAAAGGTCCGATAAATGAGAAAAGTTTGTTAATACCAAGACAAATACTTTGATGACAGTCAATAATGACAGTAAAAAATGACAATAGTCAAAAACAAAGACAGCACAAAACTGACATAATTGAAATATGAAACAAATAATGAAAAATCTTATGCCTTTCAGGCTTATGTGCTGTCGCACATACACACACACATATTTACTCATACTAACAAAGGCCAACTTACACTCTTTGGTATTCGAAACTGTAAGTAGGAAAGGATATTAAATAAGGACAAAAAAAAAATAAGTAAATAAAAAATAATGAACCCTTGTCAAAAAGTTTCTTAACCTTTTCTTCCATTTGCCGGGAATGAAATATAAAAACAGTCAACAAGACAGTTAAATAAAAATTGACTTTCCTGCAATAAATACAAATAATTAAAAGTAAAGAGCAACAAAAAAATGCTTTTTTTTTAATTGTGATTTAAAAGTAAAAACTTAAGGACTTTTTTTGCGCAAAAATATTTAATGGTTATTTTTGAATGTTTTAAATTTTCCAGTGTTTTTTCGTAAATTAAACTTATGTTTTGAAATAGCGGATTAGTTGTCATGTCATATTCAGTGTGGTCAGTTATGGCGATTTCTCGCCAAACGTGGCAATAAAAATTTCTTCTTGGCGATAAAAATTTTTAAATGGCGATAGGTGAGATTCTTGGCGGTATTTAAAATACATGGCAAAATTTTTGACTATTTTTTTATGACTGGCGAATAAACCAAAATCAAAATTGTTAAAATTAAATGAGAAATGGCATCGACAACAAAAAAAAGTAATAAAAAATAGCAATGAAATGATAAAAAATTTAAAGCGGAAATACATTAACAAAATCAAACAGCAACATTGCTGTTGGGCCAAGAGTATCAAACTGAAATAAACAAGGCTGAAAGACAATAATAACATCAAATAAAATGTGTATGAAAGTTTTGTTTCAATAATTGATATGTGTTCTTAAAGTATTTTTTTTTTTTTTTTATTATTTTCAACATGTATTAAAATACTTACTTCATTATACCACTATGATCTTGAGTTTTACGCTTTGATTATAAAAATAACTTAAAACCTACACATGAATTGATGTTACTTTTTTAACTAATGGCGTGTGTGAAACGGTAGCAAAGTGCTATTGAAAGTAAAATTTAGACAGTTTTGAGGTGAATAAAATTTCACTAGCCCTCAGTGCTAGTAGAATTTTTGGCAAAAGCATAGAAATTTATGACACAAAAAATTTTAATACTTTTGTGAAAAATGTAAAAAATTTTTTCTCTTAAAAATAAAATTGTAACTTTTGAAAATTAATGAATGTATACACATACAGTCAAGGACTAAAGTCTTCATACATACCCAAAGTTTCATATATTCGACAAACAAAAGGTGCAAAAAAATTTTTTGTGTACCAGACATATTTAAATCCATTTTAATTATAAAACAAAAAAAAAACATTTTCATTCAACTCATAAAATAACGATAAATACAGAAAAAACAAATTATAAAGATGGACACAAGTGTTCATACAATGTAGTCTCTTCTGTTTTAATCATAATTTGCAACCTGTAATTATTCAAATACGGTTAGTTTTTTGAAATCGAGATAGGCCCCTGTATCTGTTGAACTATCTTTTTTGGTATTTTTGTGTTAAAATAGTTTTCAATTGTCAAGATGAGTAAACGTAAAGAAATTGGCATCGATGTTAAAGATCTTATTGTTCAAGAGCGTAAAGCAAGAAAATCTTATCGCGAAATTAGCAAAATTTTAATATACCTTTTGCCACTGTCCAATACATAATCAAAAAATACAAAAAAAATGGTTCCGTAGAGATTAAGCCATGATCTGCACGAATGAAGAAGCTCTCTAGGCGAGATATCAGTTTTATTTTAAAAGAAGTGGCAACAAATCCGAGAAGGGCCAAACTAGCAGAAACGATCGAAAATATTACGGATAAGAAAGTTCATCCAAAAACGGTACAACAAACGTTACGAGCTAAAGGGTATGCAAGCAGAGTTCCCCGCAGAAAGGCTGTGATATCTAAAAATAATCGAAGACTTTGCCTTGAATTTGCAAAAACACACATTATCAAAGGCGCAGATTTTTGCAAAAAGGTATTGTTTACGGACGAAAGCAAGATTACCTTGTTTGGAAATGACGGGCGTGTAAAAGTTTGGCGTAAAAAAATACAGTACTTAAGCGAAAGAATATTGTGCCCACAGTGAAACATAATGGTGGTAACGTAATGGTTTGGGGTGCCATTGCTGCATCTGGAATTGGTCGGTTGGTGTTTATTGATGGTATTATGTACCGATACTATTATAAACAGCTTTTAGAATGCAATTTGCAGCCATCAGTTGATATGTTGGGTCTTGGCCAGGGTTGGATCTTCCAACAAGACAATGATCCCAAATATAAAGCGAACGTTGTGAGAGATTGGCTGATTTATCATGCACCAAGGCAGGTGAAATCGCCTCCACAATCACCGGACCTAAACCCGATTGAGCACGTTCGGGATATTTTAAAGCGGAAAATCGGTTATGTTAGTGTTACCAACAGAGAAACGTTACAAGAAGCGTTACAAAAGTGCTGGTCCGAAATTACTCCTGACATGACCGAAAATTTTGTCACTTCAATGCCGAGACGTCTGCAGGCAGTGATTGAAGTTAAAGGTGGGCCAACAAAATATTAACGCTTCAAAAGTTAATCTAAAACTAACTACTTTTTGGAAGTCAAATACGTTTTTCTGTTATGCATGAACACTTTTGTCCATCTTTATAATAAGTTTTTTCTGGATTTATCGTTATTTTTTGAATTGAATGAAAATGTTTTTGTTTCATAATTAAAACGGAATTAAATATGTCTGGTAAACAAAATTATTTTTTTGGGTATGTAGGAAGACCTTAGTCCTTGACTGTATAACTGCCACGATGTCATTTACAAAAGAATTGAAATAAGCCACGGAAAATATTTCTAAATTAATTCATTCTTAAAATTATAAAAATTTCCTTTTTTCTACAGTAACGTAAAAATTTTATATTGCCAACAAAAATATCATTTCACGCAGCAGTAATACAAAATTTTCTCCCCATAGAAAAATTTATTTAACTATCGTACTTTAATGCAGTTTCAAACACGCCCTAAGTATTTTATTTTTATTTATTTTTTTTAAGTTTTGTTTTTATTTTTATATTTTTTAGATAATAAAAAACAATGTACTTTTTACAAGTAGAATTTGTTAATCGTACTTAAATTTATATTTCTGTATAAAGTATTGCATATTTTTATACAGTGGTAATATTTGACAATATTCGTCACGCCAGTTCGAAAAAAACTGACAATGCTTTATTATTTCACTTATGTATATGAGTACGTCTGAACTTAATAGTGTTGTTCTAGCTGAGAATAGATTTCTCATTTTTGCAGCAGACTGGACCATTATAAAAGAATTAAATGTCATCTAAGAGAAAATATAATAAAAGCGCACTTTTTCCTTTTCTTATTATTAAGACTTTGGGTTACGAACTAAAGAAAAAGAACTAAAATATTTTTTCAAGCGCTTCGAGTTTCGTATGTCCACTATTGCGAGTCACCTCGGAGTTATATTCATAAAAAGCATTTTGAGGAGCATAACGAAACCTGCTCATGTTTAAAAAATTCCATTTAAAAAAATTATTTGCATTTTTGATAAATTTAAAAACTGATAAAATATCAGTTCTTACATATCCGAAAGCAGGTAATTTAAAACGTACGTAAGAAGAGTAAGAATTTTCAATAGCAATCGATTGGCGTATTTAATTTTCTCTAGCTCATCTAGTGCCTTCACAAAGTTGATTTCAACCCGAACACGTTATGCATAGGAACACGGAATGAAAAACTTAGTTATACCCTTTTACCACTTTTTGTGAGTTAATCTGCAGGATTTTTTACCGATGTTTTTTCTTATTTTTCAATAAGTTAAATTGTATATAAGGACTATGTGCGCATATACATGATTTAATTTTCCATCTTAAACGAGTGCATAACCTTAAAACCAACGGTGATTTTTTCTTGGATTGCTTGCCGTCAAGTTTTTGAAAATATGCACATATGTATTTTATGGTATTCTATGTAAGAAAGATGCAACGTTTTTATAAACTAACTTGCGAAAAATCTTTGGTAATTGAAGCCGGTGTTAGTTATACTATAGGGTGAAAACCACTGCGCCTGGCCCAATGCTGGCGAAAAAGAAAATTTTTGGTAAGCGAAGCAGGTGTTAGATATATCATATAGGAGGAAATCTTTGCGTCCGGCCGAAGGCTGTATAGTAAATCTTTGGTAACCGAAACCGTGGTTGTTTTTAGTGCTGACATTATATCACTTTCAAATTAAGTGACATAGAAAAAAGGTATAGATATAAAAAGTTTGTTAAACTAAATAATTTATTTCTTTATTTGTAAATATTATAAATAACAAATATAAAATGGGGAATATATTCTAAATATGTTCTTCATTTATAAAAAAAAATTATTGAAGTATCGTTATTGTTATTACTATTATGTTTTTAAGGAAATATTTGAAAATAAAGTTCAATTTACCGTATAATCAATTTCACTTGATTTGGTACATAATTATGTAAAAATTACAATTGCACACGAAAAAAAAACACACACAACCATAATTTAAGAGCAAGATATTATGGTTGCATTATATGGTTGCTAACAAAACATAGTATTGTTACATTTGCAACCATATTGTTGTCTAGCAAAACAATAATATTCTAAAATATAAACATAATTATGTTAAAATATAAACATTAAATGTTTATATTAAAATATCATAATATGGCTGAAAATGACATGTCATATATTTGAATTATAACATAAATAATAAATTTAATTAATTTACTTTATTCGTGCTTGATTCCTTCAAATATAAATATTTCATGATATTCTCATGAAATATTTATTATTTAAAACTAAACTACAAAATGAAATGTATTACTGCGGGGAAAGCATATCCATATGGCCATTTCACTACTGCTCAAATAAAATAATAATATAAATTTTCCTGTTATAAAAGACATATTATTGTTTATTCATTAACGATTTGTCATCAAAAATTAATTAAAAACATACATTCACAACAAATCAATTATTTGCTTATAATAGCGCTTAGATCATAGGCTACAAGAATCAGTTATATAAAAATATAGTTTATATTTCCAAATAAATGTATTCACAATTGTGCTTCAAAACAAAAATAAGAATGGATATGCTTACAATACGTGCATACATACGTATTTATTACAACTTTTTTTAAAATGTTTTGAGTCACTATACATTTTATAATTAATTATTTATTTTGTACATAAATTTTATTTTTTTATTACTTTCTATAACAATTAAAAAAACAATTTAAAATTTTAGCTACCAGAAAAATTACTAAACTGTCAAGAACTTGAACAATATACTTTTTAGCGCAAACATTATTTTGTTGCTTTTAAACATACTTCGATTAATAATAATATATTATGGTTAATTATTTTTAATAAGTTATAAAACTTTGGTTGTTGTTTTTTAAGTTAAAACCAACCATAAACATATAATCGTTAAAAGTTGACAAAAAATGTTTATCGTGACTAAAGTTTTGGTGAAAACAACTATAATTAGTTCTCCGCAACTATACATTGTTAAAAAAAGAACATAATATGGTTATTGTGACTATATCACAACCTTATCTTTTTCCTAAGCATGTCATGTTGCTTAGTGAGCATCACGTTTACTTGACTGCTTATTTTAGAAGTAAGGAAGAAGTTAAGCACTAGTTTATGCTCTAATAGTAAACCCTTATATATCATATGAATAAATTTTTACCTAAAAAAATAATTAAATCCATATTTTTTTAGATCAAATCTCGCAACAGCAAATGAGATAATAGTTTTTCGGAAAATCTTCGACCAGCCATAATTCTTCGGTTGACTATGAATTTGGAGTGTATTCACTTAAGGTATTAATAAACTAAGTGGTGCTTGTAATTTATTTGGGTTTATGAAATGGATATCGATTGTCTTTTGTAGTACGAAAAGGTGATGAACCACAAAAAAAATATATGCGAAACTTAAATAAATATTATGAGTTTATTTTTAATTGAAATGTGGATGATGTATATACAAGTATATATGTGTGTGTATGTACATATGTATTTAATTTCCAATCAAAGCAGTATTTATTAAGAACAAATGCAACAACATTTTTGTGTTAAATTTTTCTCCACAATCTTCATTTTTTATAGCAAAAATCTTTAACTGTTTTTTATAAAGAAAAATCAAAAGGTTTTACACATGAATAATTAAAACGTTTTTAAAATGTTTTCTGATACCAACACGAAATATAACTAAAAAAAGGAAAAAGAAAACAAATAATTTAAAGAACACTTTTTATTTTTAAATATTTAAACAATTCCTAGTGGATTTATCTTGAGTAGTTTGTAGAGCAAAAGAAAATAAAAAATAAGTTGTTCTTTGTTGCTTTTTACCCAAAGGTGTACGTTTTACTTTAAGGCAAGAAATCTTCACAATACACGCAAAGAAAAAACATGGTTGAGGTAACCATAATCTAAGAGCAACATATTATGGTTGTATTATGTGGTTGTTAACAAAACATAGTATTGTTACATTAAATCTAGTGTTGCAACCATATTATTGTCTAGCATAACAATAACATGTTAAAATCTAAAATTAGTCATGTTGTAATATAAAAAATAAGTGGTTAAATTAAAACATCATCATATGGTTGAAAATGTTATGTTATATAATTGAATTATTATTATTGATTTGTTACAAAAGTTATTCAATAATATAAATGCACAAAAAAACAATTCATTGCTTATTATATATAATTAAAAGGCTTAAACACATAGGCTACAAGAATCATTTATAAAAAAAATATATATAATTTATAAGCACAAATAAAGGCATCTTATCTGCATACATTCCAGTGTGAATATCCATTTACTCGTATGAAGTAAACGTGATATTCTCGTATTGAAGATATACGGTACGTAATGGTACTCCGGTACTGACTACACATTTATCCAAGACTTCTAATACGTTAATCTGGCATCCGGCAACTATTGTTGATGTATAATATTATAGCTTTTAATAAAAAAAATACGTAAATGGTTTCACAATTGTGCTTATAAGACCAAAATAAAGATTTATATGCTAACATACATACATACATATGTATATTTCAACTATTTTTGAAATGCTTTGCTTACCTTTTTATTTGTTGTCATATTTTCTGTATTATTTTTTATTTTCTCTAACAATTTTAATTTTCTCTAACAATAAAAAAATGTTCAACTTTAAGCTGACAAAAAATACTAAATTGATAGAAAAACATTCTGTCAAGACCAAGAACAAAATATTTTTAAGCGGAAACATTATTTTGTTTGCTTTTAATCATATTCTGATTAATTTTATATTATTATGGTTAAATATATTATATTATTTTTAATAAGTTATAAGACTTTGGTCGTAGTTCAAATTTTTTTACGCTAAACCAACCATGTTGTATTTTTTGTGCACAGTAACCATATAATGGTTAAATATCAACAAAAACGTGTTTGTTGTGACTGAGGTATTGCTAAAAACAACTATAATTTGTTCTCTGAAACTTTACGATATTACAAAGAACATATTATGGTTATTGTGACCATATCACAACCATGTTTTTTCGTTGCGTGTAGTTGATATAAATTTAAATTAAAAAGTGCATGATTATTATACTGTAATTATTATTTTTAAATGTCGAAAATGCATGATCTACATGATTTTTTATATTACACTACTTCTGAGACTACTTTCATGCTTGTAAAAACCGATATTTCGATGAATAACAGATCTCAAAACTTTTTCTGAAGCTATGAAGTATATTTGGAGAGAATAAGCGCGGATTTTGGTGATATGCGGATTTGTGATTTTCAAATGAGTGCCATACGATTCCATATATAAATTATTGTCCTAAACATCTATTATCCTTTTTGACTGTGACTTGTCAAAAATCTAAACTGTTTATCAAAAGCGACAGATAAAAATTTTTGCTACCATTTGTATAGAAAGATTAAGTACTAAAAATCGCATTTAATAATGCATAATTCAACAGCTTTGCTAGTTGTTCAATTATTCCTTTTTTTTAATTATTTGTAAACAACATATTTTTTTTTTAAATAATAAATCACGGAAAACAATAACATACAGCACATTTTGTTTAAAAACAAAAACCGAAATACATATATGTACATATTTATCTATAATATGCTGTAAAAAAAGTAAAAAATGTACAGCTTATTTTTATAATGACTTCAAAATCGTTTTCGATATTCATTAAAAAAAAATCGATATAGATTTTGTGCAGAGTCAACTAGACTTTCCTAATACTTATGAAAATATAATTTGGCTTTGCTGACATAATTTAAATTATACGGCATTTACACTATGCAAGTTTTCATGAAACTAGCATGAAATTTTTTTTTTGATTGTGATTCAAAAGGTGTAAGCAATATGGTATTGCTTGAGCTTTGGGGGAACGTTACTGCTGCTAATGTTTATTTTTTTTTACATCATTAGTATTTCCAAATGTTTTTTGATCGATAATCTGTTATGTGGTAGTCTTTTATAATGGCAAAGTATAATTTTGTAATCTTCTTGTATGTTTATGGTCCTTTTTGAAGTCAGTTCATGGGACATAATAAATAGTTGATTGACTAATTTAACGCTAATTAATAAATAATAATAAATTAAATAATTAAAGGTATTTCGTTTTAAATTAACTCTTGTCCATCGTAACGTATCTTTAGAATGTTCTACCTGCATGGGTAGTTTGCATAATGTGCAGGCGTCGCTTGTTAGGTGATATTAAAAGAATATGTAGAATTCCAATTAACAATTGATGTCACATTGATGTCTTACAGACTGATTCAAACAACACGTTAAGTGTAACCTTGTTTTGGGACTAGTTTTAAAGCTGAAATGTCTTACCTAAGTAAGAGCGTCACCGTGGTGTTTTTAACAGTAATGTTAACACATTTTGTTTTATAGAATAGGAGTAAAAATAGCGAGAAAATCTTTAGATAGACCTAAAAATAGCTAACTTGTCATTACTTTTTACAATATACAACGCAATTTTGAAAAAAAAATATCAAACAACCATCCAACTTCAATACCTAACGCACTGTCAGAAAGACGGCACTTTTAACGCTGATTTAAGTTTGTTATTATTCATTATTCTCAAATGATTGACGTATAGTTTTAGTTTTTTTTTTAGTTTAGATTTTAGTTCTTCCCAGTTGAATATTAAATGTTATCCAGACAAAACGACTCAAAGGGTATTATTTAATTCCTCGTATAGTTGAATATTCTGCCAGGTATTTATTCCTCTTATCAACGCTTCCTTTGTTTCTTCTTTCTAACAATTGAAAATGATAATAATGAAATGATAAAATAAAATGATAATAATGAAATAAATTTATCTTTCCATTAGTTCAGTGCGTTAATTTTGGATATAAAGATGATATGGCCCATAATTATTATCAGTGAATATCTACAAGAAAATCTGTTTGATACTTTTCAGAATATCAAAATTTTTAAATCGTCGCATAATATACTTCTTACGGCTGTAACAGTTGTCCGAATAAGGACAACATTAAAATATTTATGCTATTTTTTGACTTGCAAATAAATACAAAGTCGTTTATTTTTATAAAATGAAAATTAGGATGTATTACAAAACGGAATATAAAGAAACAAATTTTTACAACAGATACATACAGCAGTTTTTGCCCCTCCTTGCTTAACGTTTGATGGACATTTTAAAAATTATAACGGCGCTTATAATTCAACTGCGTGAGTTATAAATAAAAAATAGTCAAATAATAGATGATGGAACAAAGGAGGGTGCAATAACGCGGTTTACAAAACAATATGTCAAATAGCATGTTATTCACAATAATTAAACAGTTGAAGTTCGATTTAACCCTTGAAGCGTTCTGTTAAAATACTAAATAACTAGTTATTACTCTTTTTATATTATTCTATCTTATCTTACTTTATATACCCTTAATTTTTAACATTCAATCTCATTAAAAGAAAAAAATCTTCCGTATACTGCAGCAATTCAAAAATATTATAAATTTATATTAACATCACTAGCGCAGAGTAAATAGTGTTTTATTAACTGACAAAGCCTTTTATTTGGGCTTTTAGAATTTTGTGAAAAAAAGTTACCCTAGCATTTCTTCCTAATTACATAACCATTGCGAGTTATTTACAGCAACATGTTATTTTAGCTAATTTAACCGGATGTTATCTCCAACCATTTAAGTTCAGCAAATAAAGGTGACGCAGAGACCATTTTAATGGGAAATTCTTGTGTTAATGACTTTATTTTCTTACACCCAAGAGCTTCAAACCCAATTCAAACTAATATGTCGGAGATATCTTTAATTATTAAAAACTTTAAAATGAAAAAAAAAATCTAAGAATTGAGGGAATAAACAACAGGTCTTTAAAAGCGCTCCCAAGAAAAGAATTAAATTTTCTAACAATTTTATATTTATGTGTGTCTAAAAGAATTTAAAATTGCTAAGGTCATTCCCATTAAAAAACCAAATAAAGCTGCTGAAAACTCCACGTCGTACAGGCCTATATAATGTTCAGTTTTATTAGAAAAATTTATGAAAAAGTTGTAAAAGTTAAACTGACGGAGTTTATCGAAATAAATAATGTTATTCCACCGCACCAGTTCGGTTTTAGAAGAGAGCATAACACAGCTCATGCTTTAGTAAGAATACGTAAACAAAGAATACGTAAACAAGAATACGCAAACCAACTTGGAGTCTCAAAAGTCATCGGGTAGCAGCTTTTGACTCGGTATGGCATGAGGGATTAATATATAAAATGATTGGTCTAAATTTTTCTACGGAGCTAATTAAAATAATACAATCGTTTATAATAAATAGTACTTTCACAGTAAATATAGGGTCATATTGTTTTAGAAATTTTGAAATATCAGCAGGTTGCCCACGAGACTCATATTTATTTCCAATTTCATATAATATATACACTACAGATTTTCCTGTGTTAGATTAGGGTACAATGTCCATTTTCGCTGATGATCAATGTCTATTTGCTAATGCCGTTATAAATAAACTACAAAGAGTCCTAGAAGAAGTAATACGCTGTTTCAACAGGTGGAAAATTATAATAAACTGTACCAAATCTCAGACATTATATTTTACTAGGAAGCCTAAAGAATGCTATGTCGCTCAAGTTAGTATTAACATACAACAAATGTCAGTCCAGTGGGACGAAAACTTGAAGTACCCTGGTGTAGTTCTAGACACCAGGTTAAAATTTAAGTACCACGTACCTAAGATTATAAATAAAATAAATGTATTGACACATATCTTATACCCACATATAAATGTGAAAAAAATTTACAAATAAATATAATTTGTTTATTTTAGTCATAGACAAAATAAAAAAGTATTCGAATAACGAGTTGTTTACGTTTTAAAAACATCACTATTCAAATAAATTTGGTTTAATTAAAAACACGGGAATATTTTTAAAATATATAATTTTCATAAAAAAAAACTTCGTGCTATTTTTTAAATTTAATTATTCCGATTAAATTAATTACCGATATTGATTATTGAGGATCAAGGCACGTCTCGATGGCCATTTTGTTAACGCTTACCTAACTGAGCCGTAAACAGTGGAGAAATAAAAATAGAATTACGATTGGTTATTGTTGTTGTTTTTGCCTAAACTTTGATTTTTGTCTTTGCTTTATTGTTTAGACAAAAATCTTTAGGTTATTTAAAATGTTTGTCAGAAGTTTCCTGAAGAGTTAAGTAAGCGTTAACGAAATGGCCATCAAGATATGCTTTGACCCTCAATAATCAATAAATATCGGTTATTAATTTAACCGGGATAATCAAATAATAATTCTTGCGAAAAAAAACGACTTCAAAACAGATTTCATCTGTCTGCCTATAGCAGCTCAAGTGTATGGCCAAATAAATTAGGTTACATTAACTATTGGGACACACATATATCTCCAAACTTTATACTATTTCAACTGTTCGATAGTTCGGCAATATACATTAAATTGCAGCAACTATAGGGTCACGCTTTAATTTCCAAATTCAAATTATATACTTGCTGTTGTAGTTCAACAGCTTGCCATAGCTTGGCCATATACCAAATTAAATGAACTATTGGTGCACCCTTTTATTTATAATTTTAAATATTATCAGCTGTTACTATAACGGCCATAGCAATCGACATTGCGTCAAATTTGCAAGCGTTTGTCTATAACGGTTGAAAAGATAGGCTTATATAAGTAAATCTTCATCAATTATGGGACACCCTTTAATTTCTACATTCAAATTATAAGCTCCTTGATATAGCGGACTTAGAAATGCAGGTCCTTTTAAAGTTTCAGTGTTCTGTCTATAACGGTTCAAAAGTACGGCCACACACTTAAAATTGCATCAACTATTGGAACACCCTTTAACTTCTAAATCCATATTTTATACTTGTCGTTATAGAGGACTTACCAATACAGGTTCGTTGTAAATTCCAAGCGTCTGTCTATAACTGTTCAAAATTATGGCCATATACATCAAATTAAATGAACTATCTGCGCACCCTTTAATTTATAATTCTTAATATTAATACTTGTTACTATAACGTAATTGTATTCGACATTCTGTCCAATTTGCAAGCGTTTGTCTATAACTGTTGAAAAGATAGGCTTATATAAGTAAATCTTCATCAATTATGGGACACCCTTTAATTTCTAAATTCAAATTATAAACTCGTTAATATAGCGGATTAAGCAATACAGGTCCCTTTTAAGTTTCAGCCTTCTGTCTATAACGGTTCAAAAGTTTAGTCACATACACAAAATTATATTACCAATTGCAACACCCTTTAACTTCCAAATCCACATTTTATACTTGTTGTTACAGCGGACTTAGCAATACAGGTTCGTTGTAAATTTCAAGCGTCAAAGTTCTCCGGGGCTCAAAAGAAGTAATTTTGCGGAGAAAATGTTTTGTGATTAATCCTGCAAAATGTCATATATCAGAGTTGCGGAACCCTTAAGTTTGTATATAAAAATGCCACATTTCAAATATTTTTTAACGGAATAGGTCAATATTAAGAGCTTTTAAAATAAATTATAAGGTTCTTTACAAAAATACGTGTGAAAAAAATGTCAGCCCATTAGAAAGCAGTTAAATGTTGTTGAACTCTTATTATTAATTTTGCAAATATTATCACATTGCTAAACTAAACTTGCAACTTTTTGTAGTAAAAATAATACGTTATATGAACAAGGGTATGTTCGTGTTCTGACGTACTTGCTGAAACTAGACTTGAGGGCTAGTTTTTCATTTTTAATTCTTGAGAATCTTATCGCTTCATACTGAGTTAACAATTTGTTTGCGATATGTATGGTGCTTGATAGGAATTTAATAAGATCTTCTACGATATCCACATTTGTGAGATAGAACAAAATATTTATAAACGCTTTAACGATACGCAACTTTGAAAATATGGGTTACCGACGATTTCATCCTTTAACAATTTCTTCTTAAAATTACTTTTTCTTCCCCTAACAATAAAACTTTTGATTTTAACAATTGTTTATTAAAGATTTTTTAACCTTCAATAGGTCTTCGGGTCAAATTTGACCCATTTTGCAAGAAAATTGTATTTTTTTCCGAAAGTAGGGGGTTTAGATTTTAGATATTTTATGAATTTTATTTATTTTTGAATACTAATAACTATTTTTGGTTTTTATAAGAAAATATTGTACCAAAAAAAATTATGCAGTTTTTAGCACTTAAGACCTTCGGGTCAAATTTGACCCAGAACAAAATCTTTATGTTTTTACACAGTTTTGTTAAAATAATTTATTTGTAAAGAAAAATGGCAAATGTTTTTTTCACCAAAAGTAAAAGTCAATATATCTGTCTCCTTTATTTTCTCCATTTTTGGTGAACATTACTGGTATGAAAAATGGGTCCCCATGTAAAAAGCAAAGCTTATTTTCTTATGCAAAACTGTTTTCAGTCATATAATAAACACGAAACTAATCTAACGTATCAACGTTATAAAGTGTCAAGTCTGTATTTCTTGTCGGAAAATGAATACTAGTGAAATAGAAAATTTGCTAAATGCACTATCTGACGAAGAGGAGATTTGTTCAGAATATGAAGATAACTTAGAATAGCGGAGACAACTGACAGTTTTAGTGGAAATGAAATTGATGTAGCAAAAACTGCAGCAATGACAACAAAAGTGGGTGGAATAAGATATTTCAGACAACCTCTTACAAATAGTCAAGGAAGATTCCGGAGCAAGAATATTATTAGCGTGAAACCACACCTCACCCGATTCTCTTGTTCGATAATCACAAGGGAAGAAATTTCCACTTTTCAATTGTTTTTCCCGCCACCTGTAATAAACATTATTTTGAAATATACCAATAGTAAAGGTAAACGTGTTTTTGATATGGATTGGACTGAAGTTGACGACACCTTTATGGGTACACTTTTGTTAGCTGGAGTGTAAAGATCAAATAATGAAAGTACAGAATGTGTATGGGACTCTGAGAAAGGAATACCAATTTTTAGAGCAATTATGCCATTGAGAAGATTCAAAAGTCATTCTAGAGTAATAAGATTTGACAATAAGGATTGAATTGACACCTAAGCTTTTGTCAACTAAAGGAAGACCGTTATTTTCATAATTTTTTGCTTCACTAAGGACACTACTCTCGTTTCATATATTCCAAAGAAAAATAAGTCTATGAATCTTCTTAGCACTTTGCATCATAGTCCAGAAATAAGCAATCGTGAGGACAAAAAACCGCAAATGATACTAGACTGTAATAAATGTAAAGGAGTAGTTGATACTCTAGATAAAGTTGTTTCATGTTTCACTTGCAAAAAAAACCAATAGATGGCCAAGTTGTATTTAGCAACATTTTAGACATATCAGTTTATAATGCTTTTATATTATTTACATCGGCTAATAATGGTTGGAAAGGAAACTGTTTGGCCAAACGTCGTCATTTTTTGGAATATTTAGGCCACGCCCTTTATAAAACAGCGAAATTCCTTGCCAAGAACACAATTTTCTTTATTTAAAATAAACATATATATGAATTCGTAATAAATAAACAAAACGTGCAGCTTTATATTCCAAACAAAGCTAAAAAAAGTACTAACTTTAAAAACAAACTTAATTAAAGAAAACAAGTTTTTTCATATCGAATTTTCTAACTGGGTCAAATTTGACCCAAAGAACGTTAACGTAAGTAAAATTTGAGGACCTTATGAAGGTTAATATGTATTAATCGGTTATGAATATAATTTTAGTAACCTGTTTTATGGTTTAATAAGTGTGGCCGTAATTTTTTTTTAAGTATTAGTAAAACAACGTTTTAAGTCCGAGCTGTCCAAATACAGTCGGCCTCGATTATCCGTTATAGTTGGGTCCAGAAGCATTACGGATAATCGATTTTTACGGTTAATCGCATACAAATTTTAACTTTTTTAATATTTTCATTATATAACAAGTGAACATTGGTGTACATACAGATTTACAGATTTTAAAAAAAATAATGCTTCTGTCTCATCGTATGCAAACAAGAGAATTACCCGTTTTCATGTTTATTATGTACATTGTATGTATGTATGAATTTGAAGTTAATAAAAAAAATGCTGCCGTCACGGATAATAGAGATAATCACGGTTAATCGAAGCAAACAGTTTGAAAATGTTGCAAACAAAAACCGATAGACTGGTCTTTGGTCATCACGGTTAATCGGGGTTATCGGTTAACCGGATCACGCATAATCGAGACCCGATTATATATCAGGATGGCGCTTTGAGGTTCCAAATAACGTAACCTTGGAATATATATTCTTTGTTTTGACTTAGATTTAGATTTTTCACTTTAAGGCCCCTGAGTACGCCTATAAAACCAATTATAAAAAGAACGCGACTAAATGTTGAATTATTATTAGCATTTTCTCTAAGTTTTAATAATCGTAAAATTATAAGCCTTGCAAAAAAATCAGCTCCATATCAATATTTGATAATATATTTTTTATTAAAAAACCCCACCGCTTTATATACACTTGACATACCAAAAAATATCCTTTATATACACTGCGGGCAAGTCGTCAAGGCGGCAATTATCAGTAAAAAAAAAGATTTAAAGAATTTTAGAAAAACTGGCTTAATAACAACAAAATGTGACAATAATTAGACTGGCGCCCAATTTTTTTGAATAATTTAATAAATCTTTTTTGAAACGCCCTAAAAACAGAAATTAAGAAAAAGTAGAAAATAGTAATTTAATACAAAATTTAACAAAAACTAAGAGAAAGCAAATTATATCCAAACCATTCACACTCTTCTTGTTTTTATAACAGACAAATACCATTGAGAAAAAACAAACGAAACAGCAAGGCACTTTGTGATAAAAATACTATTGTTGTCATAATCACAGAAATCACACAGAAAATTCACTTTGGTTAAAACATCCACAGCTATGACGTCTTCAAAACTGTTTTGTCGAAAAGGAAAACTTGCAAGCCAATGAATACACAAATGTATTTCAGCATTCAAAATGACGACCAGTAATAAAACGGATTTATGAAAATATTTTTTAGCCATCAAATACAAACATAAATGCCAATTCGTATTTTGTTCGAAACACAAATTTTTGCTACAGAAAGCAACAACATTGAGTCTCATAATATTGAAAAGAAGCCTGTATAAAATCTTAGTTTACTTAAAAATTGTTATAAAATGATATGAAAAGGAATACCTTCTTGTTATAAGAAAAAGTAGAAACTTGAAACAATAACAGTTTAAAGGTAATTTAAAATGTGAGATATGGTTTTTTGAAATACCGCTTTTTTGCTTTGTTTCACTCGTATAACTGGTTTCACCATCGTTTCACCATCGTTTAACTATCGATTAATTTGCGACAGCTGGATAAGTACACAGCAAAGCTTTATTACGAGGGCTGCAATATATATTTCTGGCCAGGCAACACTGAGTGCTGCCAAGTGCAATCTGACATTTCCATTTGAAAGTTTGTCATTTTTAAGCATAATCGTACTCAAAACTTTTTGACGTTCGACCATTATTTGTGTTGTTTACAGTGACTTGAAAAAATTAATATAGAAAAAAATGGAATTAACTCGTGAACATTTTCGTGCCATCATTTTTCACAACTTTCGACGTGGATTATCACGTCAAGAGTGCATTGATGAACTTAAATCTTTGTATGGCGATGAAGCACCATCCTATAGCACTGTGAAAAATTGGTATAATGAATTTAATCGTGGCCGAAGCTCGCTCAAAGACGAATTCCGTGAAGGTCGTCCAAAAACGGATTTTGCGCCAGAGAACATTAATGCCGTGCGTGAACTCATAATGCAAGATCGACATGCGACATACCGAGAGATAGAGACATCCTTGGACATTTCTTCCACCAGCATACATTCGATACTGCATGCACACCTGGCCGTAAAAAAGGTTTGCTCTCGTTGGATCCCGCACAGTTTGAAAGTCGCTCAAAAAAAGGCTCGTGTCGATTGGTGCAAAGAAATGTTGCATAAATACGATTGCGGTGCTTCAAAAGACGTTTATAAGATCGTCACAGGTAACGAATCATGGATCTATGCGTATGAGCCCGAAACGAAACAACAATCGACCGTGTGGGTCTTCAAAGAGGAGCAAAATCTAACGAAAGTTGTTCGTGGAAGAAGCACTTCGAAGCAAATGGTCGCCTGTTGCTTCGGCAAAACTGCTCATGTGGCGACTGTTCCGCTTGAGCAACGTAGGACGGTCACTTCTGAGTGGTACATTACAATTTGTTTGCCTGAAGTCATCGGAGAAATTCGAAAACTATAAAATTTTTGCGATTTAAACATTATTATAACGTTGCTTTAGCTATAGCCAAAGCACTTATCTTCCATAATATAAAAAGTAGTTTATTAAATATAATTTGAATATAAAAAAATTAAATTCTAGTTATGTCCTGCAACAAAAAACTTGAATAATTTTTCACACAATAGTCTCCACAATCGGACCGTTAATATTACGCGGATAATTAAAATTTATATGGTTGCAGCAGCGATGATCAATTATCTAAATTATCTAAATGTCTCTTTTATTAGAAGATCGTTGTTGTTCAATACGAATTCTTAAAAGGCAGCAAAATTTTAAGCCAAGTTTTGCTACTGTCACTTGAAGCTAAGTTCCTATCACAACAGTATCGGTATACCGATATAACACTCTATTTTTCTCTGAAAAGTAAAATTAATAAAATCACCTTAATTTTTGTATACATGTGATATCTATAGCTAACAGCTATACAACTGACTTTTTTTTTTTTTTGAAAAACTAACAAAATTCCTAAAACCCATTTTCACAAAAAAAAAAAAAAAATTCCACAAGTTTGGACACATTTACATTTAATTACTAAACAATTAATAATCACATATTTATAACTACAAGGCAAAATTTAGATTTAAATTTTTAATTAAGGACCAAAAACGCTACACTAGCAACACCGCTTTAAATGAGATTGTTTTTCACAGCACTCTATTACTGAAACCCTAATTTTCACAGAAGATGTTTAACAATAGCCGCTATAACAATAAATACTAAAAATTAAAGGGTGTTCCGAAATTAATGTGATAATATAACCCATCCAACCATTAAATGTGTCCTCCGAAAAGGGACTATCGAAGAACCCACCTATGGAACTTTTTCTGAGCGTGCCTTTAAATGGCTGATGCCATGAATTCTATATGACACTCAAAAATGTGCATCTTATTTTATCCCCAGATTTCCCCGAAAACCAATTTCCAGTTTCCCCAAAAATCACCACTACAAGTATTACTATTCATTATTAAATTCAATATAACTGAAACAGAATGTTTCATCTCGTTATCTAAAGCATCTCGTAATTAAACAGAACAAAAGTGTCACAACAAATTGTATTATTTTGTGCATGAAACTCTCTTTAAATCCCCAAAATGCAAAATATATCCTTAGAGAAATCCTCAATTCCCAAACTGAAATTTGTATCCCTATTTTGAAAGCAAAGTCCCCAAATCCTGAATATAAAAGCTATAAAAACGAGTCTATGCTGAAATAAATTTAGAGCTGTTGAAACTAAACCAGTTTAGTCAAAAAAAGTTATGATTTCTTAAGGTTTTGGGACGGCAAATAATAATTTTTTGTACTCTTTTGAGCTTAAAAGCTCCGAGAAATGAGTTAGTAAAGTTCACTTCCTGATTAATATGGTTTGCTTTGAATTTTTATTCGACTTGAAGTGTGATAGTTTAAAACGAAAATATACTCTGACATTGGATTGTTATACAATCAAAACAATTCTCATTAAATTTCTTTCTTACAAAATCTAATTAAAATCTTAAATCTTGTATAATAGTGTAAATGGGCCTTAAATAACGTTGAAAATTTATCTGTGTTTTTTTATTTAGTACATTAAAAAAAATAAAGCTAAAATAAATAAACCCTTCCTGAGAAATGATTAATAATAGTTAATACATAGGGACAGGAATCTCCAAAAGTACATGCATCGGAACGAGACCTTTTATTGGTACAGACTTTCCAATTAAATTGTGACCAAATACTTGTGTTGAACTCCTAAATTACATTCACCCTCAATACGCAGTGTGTCGCTTCCATTCCCATATGGTTTCATATTCACAAATTAACGTTTAAAGTGATTCAAAATATTTTATTTGTAATTTGTTTGCCAACAGAGATTAATCGTTTATTTTTGCTGCTTATTTTTTCCACAATTAACATTTATAATGACCTGGCTTAAGACATAAATTATAGCATTTCTAATACTTTAAATATAGTTTGTGTTGGAACAGTTTACAGTGTAATTATTCTGTCATGCATATAACAGATCAGGGATAAGAATCTGCGAACCGCAGGCTAACTGCGGACAGTGAACATATTTAAAATGTATATGGTGGCCGGCCCTGAAGCAGTGACGAGCGACAAAACAAAACTAAGAAAAACAATTATATTTTTTTGTCTTGTATTCCAACAAAGATATAAAACAAAAATAGACTCTAAAAATCATAAAGAAAAAAGTTAGGTTAAAAATAGTTAAAACAAGTAAGAGTGCTATATTCGGCTATGACAAATCTTGTATACCGTTCACCATCTATGCAAATCTAGTTTAGTGAAGTAACTTATAAAAAAAGGAAAAGTTGGAACTCTTAATGGGTTAAGAATTTTCAAAAAAATTTTCTGTTGTCTTAAAGATCTCATATCCCACATTGATATTTTTCTAATTTCAATTCTCAATCGCTCCATATATTTATTTTTTTTATTGGAGTTACTTTTTTTGTTCCACATGACATGAAAAAATTAGAGGTAGGCATGGTGTTTTGCCTGCTGCCTCGAACGACATGAACCGATCATGCTGATTTCCCATAGCACCTATTTTGACAGTATATCTAATAGATTGGCATATTTTTTTTTTTTTTGTGAAATCAAGTTAGCGTCGGAAAATATTAACATATTAATATTTTATTTGCTTTGCATCAAGAATTTAAAGAAATATTAATGGATTTCAGCAGTAAAGGATGCTGTTTTGATGTTTTTTCAATTCCATTTTTGTTAACAGATGTGACCAAGATTCCAGATAATTTTAAGTTAAATTTAATTGAACTGCAAGAAAGAAAGGATCTTAATTTTTTGTAATGTTATAGTGTAGTAAAAAAAGTATTATAAATATATTATCAGATATATTTTATTTTTGTTCAACTACTAACAATTTTCTTTACCGTTTTATGAAAACATAATTTTTATTTACCTAAAAAATCAATGTTAATGGCCCGCTTAAGTTTGGGTGTCTTCAATTTTCGCCTACATTACAAATAGGTTGCCCATCCCTGTCATAGATGGAATTCGATCTTGTTTACGAATTTTAACTCATGTGTAATTTGTGCAACATAAAAATGGCTTTTATGTTCTTGTTTAATAAACTAGATCAACATAGTTTGCTAGTTACTTAGTTTTAGTGTTAGTGTTTTTAATTTATTTATTTATTTAATAATCCATAGTAATATAAAAGCCTTATAAGGCCAATTAAACTATATTACAAAGTAAAATCCCTGAATATAAGATACTTATTAACTAGAATTGAAATTAAACTAATTTTCCAGTCTCATTGGTTCCCAACCAAAAATAAATTAAGAAAAGAAAATAAATTTATATACATATTTACACATATATGAGAAATATGTGTATACATGTAACACAAAGTCAAGTGCAGTTATCCCAATATAATGCAAGTGGTGTAATAGTAAGGAATAAAACGTGAATAAAGCGATTAAAATTAATCCAAACCGGCAAAAAAAAATAAATAAAAATCATAATAGAAATCCTAGCTACAAAGTAGAAAAAAATAAATACAGTTTAAGACGAAACGCATTATTAGAGTGAGAAAAGACTCGAAGTTCTATAGGTAAATAATTCCAACGACGTGCAACTCTTACCAGAAAAGATTTTTCAAACAACGAATTATTAATTCTAGGAATCAAAATCTGAGGGTTTCTCATTGAATGAGAAAAACGAAATTTAGAATAAAGTTGTGCAGGGACTCCTCTTTTAATAAAGTTAAGAAAAGAACAGCCTAGAAAACGCTTTACAAACTCAGAAATATGGTCCCGTCTCCGAACCCCATAAACATATCTTACAATCATATTCATAATACGTCTTAATCTGGCAATAACATAACCCATAGAGCCAGAAAAAATTTCAATACCATACAAAATTTGCGGCATTATTTAGCCTAAAATCATATCCAAATATATAGAGAAAAAATTTTACGAATGTTTTCACCTGAAATAAATCCTTTAACAGCCTTGGCGTTATGTATGGGAACATATTGTAACGTTTTTCCCTTTAGACAAACGTACGGATTCTTTTAATTGCAAATACCACTGTGGCTAAATTCTGTCTTCTTATTTTATGGCTTTCTCTGGCTATACTTGTGAACCCTTGGTCTCGTATTTACTAAACATGCGTTATTACTACAAACGCAGCCATCCACGCTACACTACTGTGTTACTCCGGCCTTGTTTAGTAACCTTAACCATCTACAGACACATCTCCAGTACTCCTTTTATCCAAGCTAGTCATCTCCTTTAATCTAATAGCCACAACACACGTTTGCCATACACTGTTGTTATGCTGTTACACTTCCGCGCACTAACCACTACCGTTCTTACTTTTTATTGTAAAGGGCTTCTTGACAATTATCTGCTCTCTTATATTAAATTGGACGTCTCCACTTAATTATCTGCCATGGCTTCACACAATAATTGTCTTTTGCCTCTCGGGAGGTTTGTACTGCTGTTTATTAATTTTAATTGCATTATAACAATTATTATTTTTTTCGTTGCACGCATCTCCGAATGCGGTATCGAACTCAGGACACTCTGTTTTGTAGTACGCACCTCTACCAACGCAGCCATTGAGGCTGCTCAGCTTTTGTTAGCTAACTTGTGGTTTTGTTATTCTATAAACACACCATTAGTTGCATTAGCTTATTCACCACGCTCATACGGAAACAACTACAGAGGTTGCCAGATTTTATTATTCGTAACAATATGTAGAATAGTTTCATTAAATCAAAAAAATTCTGCAGTTTTTATGTTACCCAGTCATTCTACTGCTTGGAGATTGTATTTCTATGCTTCCATAGTATCAAACAGCACCCTGCTATGTTGGTGGTTCCGACACAAATCTCGTTTTCTCAAATGATGGAAATTCTTCTGGTCAGTCATATGTTACCTCGCGAATGGCAGTCGATTTTGTTTGCATGTCTCATTGGCTTTTAAAATGTTCTTGACAAAAAATTTGACATTACTATAAAAAAAATACTTGCCATATAATGACTTACTTTTGTGATTACCATATTTTGTTACTCAATTACAAAACACATTACATTAGTTATTAAAAAAAGGAAGAAGTAATTAAACTATTTCTTTGAGTTAAAAGATAATTCCTTAAATTACTAATGATCATCACTGTCTCCTGCAATAAATAGTGTAATCAATTCTCAGCAATTGATTATATAATGTCATGCCATATCCTTCCGCCAAAAATAATTAATTCCATACTCTATTACTTTTTCTAATTTTTTTTTGCAGGGGAGTAATTCGCTTGTATGCCAGCTTTTAATATAATTTTTGACTGCTTTAGCAGTTACAACTCTGTTTCTGTAATTTTGTTTATACACTTTCTTGTCCTTTACACATCTGAGCACAGTTTTCAGGTTTACCGCAAGAATAATTTAACGACAATTACACATTCATTTTATATACCTTATAATTTATATATGAATGTAACCAATTGTGCAAAAATGTGTTTTGATTAATCCAAAAAAATGTTCGATTCAAATAAATCATAAAGAGCACAAAAAATTAAGCCAAATGCTTGTACCCAAAGCAATTGTTTCTCTATTAGGCCTTTACAGAGAACTAGAATTTTTATGGCGAAAAGATATGTACTGCAGACTATTCTCGGCATTCTTCGTTGATTGTTTTTTCTTCATGTGAATTTATAATACGAACATGATTTTCCACGTAAAATCTTTTGGCTTCGGGCAGTGTTTTTGACGTGCGAAATTATCATTTTATGCTCTTAGCACCACAAAACTTCTTAATCTTGAATGAATTATAATGCTTTGAGTTGAAAGGATATAATCTGTTTTTTGCTTTAACCCTTATGATAATGCGTATTAAGCTTTTAGCAGTGCTTTCCAGTACTCACCTTTAATTTTTATTGGCTATTTGGCCAAAGAACTGCTCATTCCCCAAACTCTAATTTTTATGCCCACTTTAGAAACAAAGTCCCCCAAATCTGACAATAGTGTGTACAAGACTACAGAGAGAATAACAAAGACATGGTTTGGGTTGTATGTGAACTATTAAATAAAATTAGTTAGATTAATAGATGATATTTAAACTCTATACACCCTAAGGTAGATAGATGCGAAGAATGCTAATTTCTTTTTTTGGTAAACGTCCGCATACATTTGTAAAATAATTTTTCTTACTAAAAATTTTTAGAAATTAAAAGAAAAATGAACTTAAGCCGTTACTCAATTTTAATGCATTTATGATATCCGCAGTTCAACTCCTGATATCATAAAATATTTGAATTATTTTTTTTTTAATTTTTAAACCTTTCATTTAATTATTTTTGCATCGTTAACAAAGTATAATGAATGAAGCCATGTGTTAACAAACAACGTGACCTCTTTTTAATAACAAAACGTTTTTTGAAATGTTTAAATTTATAAAACTCAATTGGAGCTCAATTTGTTGACTTCTTGTAGAAAAGAAATACTTAAAGTTTTTTTTTTTTTTTTTAATTATAAAAAGAGGCAATCAAAACAGTATCACAGAACCGTAACCACCAACACTAGAGGTGGCCTTATTTTTTGGTATGAAAC
This sequence comes from Gymnosoma rotundatum, assembly GCA_916610165.2. Lineage (NCBI taxonomy): Eukaryota > Metazoa > Arthropoda > Insecta > Diptera > Tachinidae > Gymnosoma > Gymnosoma rotundatum. The sequence continues at coordinate 54,532,183 of OU744336.1, forward strand.
AACAATGTTGTGTTTAGTTTTTTTCTATGTAAATTTGAGGAATGACTACCAAATTATTAAGAAATCAAAACAAGGTGCGATAAAAAAAAAACTCTTTATATGTGTTTCAAAGCAAGTGGTGTTTGTTAGAGTTGCGCCTCTACTGCCAAAGCAGTTGTAATCTTAGGAAAGTGGCAATTGCTGATGGCGCCATTGGATCATTTCTTATTTATTTTTCTTGATATTGTCAAAGTACCTTAGTGTCTCTATTTTATTTATCACGCTCTGGTTTATTTTATGTTTTTTTTTGTCTTCAGCAAATGTTTTTTTCTTATTGCCGTTGTTTGTTTTATTTAGTTCACTTTTGGATATTTATTTTGTTTCATTTTCTTTACCTAGTTTCGGTGGTGATGGTACTATGAAACTCCTATTGGAGTTTTTATGAATAATAAAACAAATAACAAAGAGCGGAAGAGTGGTTGTCAATAGAATATTTTCAGCATTTTAATAAAGTTTGCATTAATGTCAAAATAATGGAAATAAATTTAATGTAAAATTTTATATCTCAGTAAAAAACTTACACCGTTTTTTTATCTTTATATCCTTTCAAATTTTGCGATACTAACGCGAAGGGAAATGACAATCTAATAAAGAATATAAATTCTCTACCACAAAATATATTGTTACGTGTGTTACTCTTTAAGACAAACGTACGGATTCTTTTTGATTGCAAATACCACTGTGGCTAAATTCTGTCTTTGAACTTTATGGCTTTCTCTGGCTATACTTCTTGATCCTACCGGTCATGTGAACCCTTGTTCTCGGTATTTACTAAACATGCGTTATCACCACAAACGCAGCCATCCACGCTATACTACTACTGTGTTACTCCGGCGAGACATAAACTACTCGATGCCTTGTTTAGTAAACCCTAAAACCATCCACAGACATCTCCACTACTCCTTTTATCCAAGCCTGTCATCTCCTTTAATCCATTATTGAAATTATAATAATAATTATTATTCTTTCGTTGCACGCATCTCCCAACGCGGTATCGAACTCGGACCCCCTGCTTTGCAGTACGCACCTCTACCAACGCAGCCATTGAGGCTGCTCAGCTTTTGTTAGCTAACTTGTGGTTTTTTTTCTATAAACACACCATTGATTGTTGAATTAACTTTATTCACCACACTCATACGGAAACAACTACAGGGGTTGCCAGGTTTTATTATTCGTAACAATATTGCTAAGTGAAAGGATTTAGTTAAAAAATTGATGCCTATTAATAGCGCAATTTTGCTAATAAAAGTCATGCACATTCTTATGATTTTCAGAACAGCGACGAGAGCACTTTTACAGCGAAATTTTTCAAGGCGCACTGAAAATAAAAAGTGATATTTAAGTACTAGAAATTATTGGGCATTTTTAATGCCTTTTATATTATATAATATTTATAATAAAGAATCACGATGGTCACGATGGCGAATTCATTAAATTGCGCCGAAACGGTAAATCTTAAATACAAAAAAATAGTATATATATATTGTATGTAAATAATTTTTACAAAGCCAGTAACATCACGGTGAATCGGTACTCCGCTGAGCAAAGAAAACAATGTCGCTTGAAGCTGCACACAAAAGTGTTAAAAGAAAACCATTATCAAGCGTGAAAAAAGTATATCGGTGATAAATTTTTAATTCATAACGACTCTTAAGGGTACCTTGTTATTACACAGTAAAATAGATACTAAATTCTTCACATTTCTGTAGCTTCATACATCAACAATTATAGACACACTTTAAAAAAGATGAGAAACAAATGACGACTTTATTCTCTGAATTTTAGTTTTATTTATTGATTTAAAATTTGTATTAAATCAAATCACCGATCAATAAACAATTATTAAAAAAGTTTATGAACATACTAAACGAGTTTTTACCCACATATCGTTGCCTTTTTCTAACTATAAATCGTTGAGTAGTCATGTGGACCATTTCATATTAAAATCATTACTGTTTCGGAAATATATCTGTTCCAAAAGCGAAAGATTATGTCGACTTGTCGTTAACAATTCTTTACAAAATTGGAACATTTTGTTAGTTGGGTATACTAACTTAGAAAAAAATAAGACATTACCATAAAAAATACTTGCAATCACATTACATTAGTTCGCAGACAAGGAATAAGTGATTGAACTAGTTCTTTAAATTCAAAGAGAATACCTTAAAATACATACTAATGATCATTATTAATTATATATTTAAAAAATGAATAATTATATTTAATTTAATAATTATAATTAATTTAATTAATTTTCAGTAATTGATTACATAAGTCTCATGCCTTGCTAAAATCATTAGGTTGGTAATCTAGTTGGAAAGTCCTTACGCCAAAAATGCTTAATTCTACACTCGATTACATTTTCTAAAATTTTTTTCTTGTCTATGTATTTGTGTCAGACATTAAATAGGAAATTAAAAGAAGTAAAAATATTTCGAACAACTTTTAAAAACGTTTCGTTTGTCAAGTTGTTTTAAAGCAGAAAAAAAAATATATATTTGTTATATTATAAAAACATCAGGAGATGCCATCAACAATCGCTGTGACAAACGAGTATTTTTTCCATTTTTAAGAAAACGGTTTAGGACAGATTTTGTTTTTATTATAAAGCAGGAGAAAAAATATCAAATAAAAGTATTGAAATTTTATAAAGAAAATTTTTTGGAAAGAGAACTTAATGCGACGTGACAACATTTAATGTCTAAAAACCGTTTAAAGGCATAAGGAACAACAGACAGCATAAAATGCAGAAAAGACCAGAAAAAAACAAAATTAAACACAAAATCTTTGAAAAAAAAAATAATAAACAAAACTGACAAACGTTGAGGACATGACGTGAAAAACATTTAAGGAAAAGCAAGGAAGATAAAATTGAGACATTGTATAACTCACGGATTTCGTCCAAACAATTTTATTTTTATTAAATTTTAGCGTAAAGTTTATAAGCATGTTCTTAGTTTATGTTAGAAAAATTTTAGTCGTTAGCAGATACGAAGGACTAGTAAATTTAGTGTGCCTGACGATGTTCTGCCCTTATAAATAATACGGCGTTTACACTATGCAATTTTTCATGAAATTAATAAGCAATATTGTATTGCTTAAGTTTTGTGAGGATGTTTCTGTTGCTAATGTTTACTTTTAGATAACGCATAACGCTGTAACTCTTAAATACAAAAATTGAAAATTGAGAAAAAAAATTGCATAGTGTAAATCTGGACTAAATCAAAATATTAAAATATTTATTCTGAGAAATATAAAATTTGATCACAAATATTGAAATGTGATTTATATAAACGATGCGACTAAAGCAATACGAAAATGAAAAGAAAATCTTAGGAAATTAATTGTGAAAGTTTTTGTCATTAGACATTATGTCACACTTTGATGCTACATAGTGTCCATCAACGTGGAGTCATAACGGCCATGGATACTATATGTATTTTATGGTATTTTGTTTAAGAAAAATGCAACTTTTTTCTAAACTGACTAAATCTTCGGTAAGCGAAGCCGTTGTTGTTTTAAGTGCTACCTTAACCTCTTAAGTCTTAAACAATTAAATAATCTTAAAGTACGGTCAGATTAGTCATATATTTGACCAAAAAGACGTAACCACTAAATTATAAAAAAAGTTGTTATCCTTCTCAAATACTTATTAAGAGATATAAGATCCCACTCAATGTAAAATGTGAAACGTTTTCTACTTAATGCACTCACTTCCACGAACTAACACATATATTTGTGTCTATAAACATAAAGTTGTATGTGAGATATGTGACACGAGTAGGAAAATATACACGAGTAGGAATGTAAATTATGAATAGAAATATATTTTATATTTTTTGTTGTCATTTAATAAATCAAAATTATTTTCCATTTTACGACAGCATTTATAGGCGTTATTCTCGGCATGACTATAAACAAAGTTATAAATTTTCCTATATGTATGTATATATGTATGTATATATGTATGCTTGTGCTGTTCTTTTAACTGAGTGTTATTTAAGTAGGGATATTACAAATTACGAATTTCCTTATCATTTATTTATTTTTTAAAAACTGTTTACATCGTAATTTATTTGTTATCCATGACTGTGGACTTTGCTTGCTTGTAATTGTTTATTATATCATCATAAATGTATTTTCATATGTCGTAGTAATAATAAGTTTGGCTGTATGTGGAATTATTTGATATTGTTTTATTTATGATCTCTTCTTTTATTATTCAATTTACATATAATTAATTCTCCTTGTTTTTATTAAATTTTTTTTTTCATATCTTTTCTATTTACGGTAAACAGATTTGAATATTCAAGCCTTTTTTATTTAGTTAAATATACATTTAATATGAAAATTTATTGTTTAGAATTTGTTTATGTTAATCTACGTTTACTGTGGCTGATTCCTGTAAATTTAACTGCCGTATTCATAAAATAACTTTGAAATGTGATTTATGACAAATTTTTTATACAAATTTGTCCTAAAATATATTTCAAATCTATTTTAATTTTTTATGAATATGGCACATAATAACTGCCATATTCATAGAAAATAAAATTACTTTAATATATGTTTTATGACAAAATTTTCATACAAATTTGTCGTAAAATATATTTCAAATCTATTTTATGAATACGGCAGACTATTTTTCATATAATCAATCGGCTGTTATTTTTCTTTGCAATAAAACTTAAATAAATTATATAATAATAAATGTAACCAAATTCATTATGACAAAGAATTATATGAAATGCTTCTGTAAAATAAAAAATTATAAATACTAACAGTCAAATTCATAAATGTACATTAAGAGTTTATAAGCCTTTAATAAGCAAAAGTTGACAAAAGAATATTCATAAACGTTTAATAGTCTATTAAACCCTTTGTAAGCCTTTAATAAATATCAGTTTTTTATTGTAGCCTCTAGCCTACTTTAAACCATTAATTAAATGAATTTTGTTAAGTTATGTTGTTTAAAACTTTATCATGGAGTAGAAAAAAGTAGTTAAGAAGAAATTGTAAAATCACAAAATCGTCGGTGACCCATATTATGTATCGCTTAAGTGTATATAAATATTTTGTGATATCTTAAACACTTTGTTGCGGAATGGGACACTATGGATATTATATAAGATCTTATAAAAATTCTTTCAGGCGCCATACATATCGTAAACAAATTTTTAGCCCAATAAGGCTCTCAAATAAAAAACTAGCCCTTAGACCTGGTTTTAGCAAGTGTCCCAAAAGACATACATACATGCATATGTACGTACATAGTATATAGTTATGAACATATTGCAAAATATTTTTGTTACAAAAAGCGCAAATTTAGTTAAACAAGGTGAAAATACTCGCAAAATTAATAGCAAAAGCTTAAACTAAATTTAACTGGTTTGTAATGGGCTAACATATTTTTTTTAAGGATCCTGTTAGGTTATTTAAAAAGCTATCCGATGATACCTACATACATACAGTGGCTCACAGCTTATTTTATGCACTGCATATTTTAATGTTTTAAGTCCTGTAACAATAAAACCAGTAAGAATTAAAAAAAGAAATTGGTATCATTTAATAGATAAAAGGGCTTAATTTAACAAGAAAACTTCAATTTTTAAAAAATTAAGATTTAATTATCCTAAAAGTAAAACAAATAAAAAATACAGCTTTTTTCATATCACAGCTTATTTTATGCGGTAACCTTAAGTATTGAAAACTTTCAAGTTGTGTTTGCTAATTTATATTTTTAATACTTTGTCTGATACACTTTACTGTCTATAACAGGCTTAAGACGGTTTGGTATAGATGCAACTAGTTTTCGCGATGAATTGGGCGAAATATTCTATCACTCCAATTCTTTTAGGCTATTTTTGCTTAAAAACTCGTGTTGCCTTATGTTTCTTCCGAAATGGACCATAGATTTTTAATGACATTGAGGCTTGGTGACTGAGGTGGCGTAATCATCAAGTAAGGGTAGTTATAAATTGACCAAAACTTTACAATTCCCGATTTATGTTTCGGATCGTTATCCTGATAAAATCGAAAATTTGATCTTATACCCAGATTCTTTGCATTTTGCAACAAATTGTCCTTTAAAATTTGAAGATACTTATTTTGTCAATGGTTGTTTCAATAAACTCTAAACTCTCAGTACCAACAGTCGACATACAGGCCCAAATCATGACGCTGCCACCACCATGCTTACCTGTTGCCTTTAAATATTCTTTATTAAGCTCGGTGTTAGGTTTTTCCATACGTAGGACTTATCATCGGAGCGGAATTTATTAAATTTGGATTTTTCGGTTAAGATAACTGCATTCCAAATCGATGCGTCTTTGGAATCGTATTCTACAGTGAAGTTGAGACTGCATATTTTGATTTTGGCGCTTATGAAAGGCTTCTTATGTGCAACTCGACCATTAAAATCATGGTGACAAAGAACACACTGAAAAGTTTCAACGCAGCAATGTTTGCCTATGTCATATTGAATATCGAAAGTCAGTTTGGGAGCTGAGAGCCCTGTATTTGCTTAAAATTTTTTGACAATATAACGCTCATCATGTTTATTAAAAATTTTATTTGGTGTTTATCTACATTTGTTAATTAAACGGTTTTCACGAACGAAGCACTCGATAATTTGTTGCGACGTCTAAGTTTTTTTTATTCATCATTTCAACTATTTTCCGCTGCGAGTGACCGTTTTTAAAATGATTTACTACCAATTCTTTCTGTACTAATGTTGTGCGTGGACCCATTTTAAATTTCCCGAAATTAACTAAATTATTGACAAAATAAGACCATTAATTAAGTGCCAATCATATCGAAAAGTACAATAGGGTAGAATTAAAAATAAATTTCCGCTAGACAACGCATTCTGAAAGTATCGTTACCAAAAGAAGTAAATGCATAAAATAAGCTGTGAGATGAAAAAAGCTGTATATTTTACTTTTCTTGTTTTTTATTTATGTTAATATTAATTTTCTAAATAAATAAAGTTTTCTTGTTAAACTAGACCCTTTTCTCTATTTATTGATACCAATTTCTTTTTTTAATTCGTACTGGTATTATTGTTATAGGACTTAAAGGATAAAATTATGCAGTGCATAAAATAAGCTGTGAGCCACTGTATACTTATTGGCCCTTTCTCCCTAAGAATATTTGAAATATTGCAAATTTTATATAACGTAACTCTGAAAGTATGAGGTTTCCACATTACTTTTTCTTCTCAAAACTACTTTTTCTAAACTCGGACAACTTTTCATTTTATTTGCAGCAACTGGGCCAAAATAGATTTGTTGCATAATATAAAAATAAATTAAAAAAAAATTTATTTGAATAGTGAAGTATTTAAAATGTAAACAATTCGATATAGATCTCGTTATTCGAGTACTTTTCATTTTACCTGAGACCAAAATAAACAAAAACATATTTATTTATAACTTAAATTATTACTTTTCTTGTTCGTATATTTTGCAGTAAGCAGAACATATATTTATACAAAAAAGGTTCCTTTTTTTGTGTAAAAAAATATAAAGAGAAAACCATATTCGGTTTTCGGGTTAATTGAGAATTGGTTTTTAAGAGCACTAAGTATAATATATTAATAGGAGTTGCCAGGTAAAAACGTTAGATTGCTTAAAGTGTAGATTAGTTAATAATAAATAAATAAATAATAAATGGTTTATTAAACGAACAGTGTTCAATAACTATTGTAAACTTTAAACATAACATAGGAACTTTTTATGAATTAGACCGTAAAACTTCTTACTAAATAACGTTTGTATATTTTTATTTTATATTTTATTATTATTATTTTTTTTTTTTTTTTGTATATAAATACACAAAATTTATATGTTCCATACACAACCTTATAACAGATAAATTAAACATTTAATTTAATACTTTAATATTTTCTTAATTCGGAACCTTAAGCAAAATGTATTTTTACATTTTTATAATACTTAAAATAAGTTCAAAGTGAATACAGTTCAGGCATATAAAAAATCAATCATATTAAAAAAGTAATAGTCAAGCAAAAAAATATTTAAACGCATATAAAATAAATAAATCAAATAGATCAAATAAATCTAAAAGTTTACGCCTTATGCACGTTTGCAAAAAATATATTTCCTCACAATTAAAGATTTGTAAATCGAAAGCTAGAAATATTTATTTATATTAAATAACTTTGAATAAAAAGGAGATAAAAGTCCAAATAAAGATTTTTGAATAAAAATTGTTTATGAAATATATACATACGCCTTTTAATTGGAAAATCCAATTTCAAAAAAATAATAAAAATTAATAATAATTCATGTTCTTTTCTTAAAAATTTTTAATTTACACAGTACTGATACAAAAAATGTTATTCTTGTAAAAATGATTAAGGAAGTTTTATATATTTTAGAGCAAATCTAGTTTACGGACGCTGTTTAAAAACAAAAAAAAAGTGGGTGCAGAATTCAACTTTAAGTGAACATTTTGGGGCAAACCCTTAGTCACGGAAGTGCGGACCTCAAAAAATACATAAATTTTTTTGGCTGAATAAGACAATATTGGAATCACTGGAAAAGTAAAAAAAAAATTTTAATAACCCTATTTTTATCATTTTGATATAGCTTTGGCGCTTTTGTTTAGGTGTAGCATTTTAGCGTTGCAGCTATGCGGAAGAAAACGTTCCGCTTTTCGCTTTTATTTACGTATGACTGTAATTTATTGTTTTCCTAAGAAAACACTTTTGTATAAAAAATTATTTTTTTCCAACTTGAGGGATGTTTATTTAAATTTGGTTTTTAATTAAAATAATTTTTTTGTAAAGTTTAAAATATTTTTTCAACTTGAATGATAAATATTTTTATTACACTTTTTCTGGTCCCTGTTTTTTTTAAACCTTTCACTAGAAGTTTTTATTTAAAACACGTTCTTATCGTTTTTTTTTAAAGGAACATAAATATATAAACGAATATTTAATTAGAATTATTATTGGAAATCACGACTTAAGTCAGTGATATTTAATTAGTTTAATTTATTCTTCTCTTAATTGATTACAGTTTTAGTTAATCCACATGAAATGATTATTTACCCTAATACTATTCTAATAAAATAAATATTATTAAATTGATTGGAAATATTTGCTCGGGCTGATAATATTCTACTTCAATTATTTGCAAGATAAGAATATTCGAGTGGTTTTCTATTGGCTTCGGATGAGGATATCTTTTCTACACATACCTACACACATGTGTACATCTTAAGCGTTAAACGCTGTGATAAAAATGTAAATTTTACTTGTTTACAGTCGTAGATAGATAATAAGGTAACTGCTTGTTTTTGTATTATAAGAAAATTTACTGAATTATTTTTTTTAATTAACGGTAAAAATGTATATGCTATTGCACTGTTGTAGTTTTTACGAATTTCAAAACTCACTTTTTGTATAAATTTTTCTTTTTTTAAATATTTTATAATGGGTTTTTCGGGTGTAAAACACAGACATTTATATTTTATAATCCAAAAGTATTTGATGTATATATACAGTTATTTTATGTTTCCTAATTTATATAATATTCCAAATGAGGAACTCTCTATTTTTATAATAATTTTTATTAATGCTGCTATGTTCTGCATAAAATTGAAACGAAATAACTATAATTTTCATACATAGTCAAACAAATTCAAATTCCAATAAATTGTTATCGGTAAATAAACACAATTCATAATTAAGTGATATTTTAAAAACTTTCCGTAATGAAATGTACTCGTACTTGTAGATAAAAACGCATGAGCGAAATAGAGTGTGCGAATGCTGTGATTAAATTAATGGTGTGCGAACAGCTCTCCATCGGTGTATTTGAAATACAATCAAAAATGTATCTTGTCATACACGTCCATACAAAACAAAGGAATCGAAATATTCACTAAGAAGAAAGACAATTACATAAATAGACACTTAAGTAAGCTATGAAAACACAACAGTGTTACAGCCAGTCAGCAAAAGTCATCTTTCAGCGTCAACGCTGTGTAGCAAAAAAAAAAAAAAAAAAAAATAGAATTAAAATTTATATTTAAGCTACGATCATTTCTTAAGAAAACGGCAAAAAGTAACAATCACCAAATAAAAATTAATGGATGAACAAATCAGAATTTAACTTAAAATAAGTACAACAGAAAAAGAAAAAAAAACTTAATAAGTGGAAAATATTTCAAAATAAAATAAAAAATAATAATTTGTGTTGTTATATATACGACACCATGGGTCGCGAATTAACATCGGAACCCGTAACTACAACAAGTTGCAATGAAAATCAAGAACCAACGCAGTCTGAAAGTTTAAGACAGCGTTTGACAAATGAAAAGGTAACTGCAGCAAATAGCTTTTCTACGGGGAATGGCCATCCTTTGACTTCAGCCGAGGATGGAGAAGTCAAAGTTATACAAAATAAATACCATGTCAATTTGGAAGAATACACACGTACATTCAAGGGTGAAAAAGTGCTTGGTGTACAATTTAAGGCTCCACTTAAGTGGCAAAATGTTGTATTGATTTTTGCAGCACATATAGCATTTTTGGTTTGTGTGGTCATTTTTCCCTGGACCAAATTAAAGATACTGACTATTTTGTGGAGTAAGTAAAATAGTTTTAATTTTAGTGATCAAACAAAATTTGTTTTTTATATTATCAAAAAAATATTGTCAATAATGTATAAGGAAGAGTTTTAGAGTGTTAAACCTCAATAACTTGAACAATTATATTTTTTTAATTTTTAATCAGCTTAAAGCCTGCTTCACGATATAGAAGTGGTTACTCTCTTTTTCCAAGTTACAGCTATTAAACACAAAATTTCGCAAGCATCAATGCTTCGGCTTGTTTCGCTTATTTTAAAAAATCTTCAGCATGTATAGAACTCATTAATGGAAGTAATGAATAAGATTGTCTAATTAATTGACGATTTCATTAGCATTGAATGATAAATAATGCCAATGATTTGTTTACCATTATCATTATTTTTGCTAATGGTAACGCTTTTTAATGAAAAGGTTTTATTGATAATTAGTTCGAAAACAAAATCATTAGCTTTCATTATAATATCATTATTATTAATTAATGTGTTCTTTGTCTTTGTACACTAAATACCCATCATTAGGTATTGCAGAGCAATATTTTAAAATAGTAGTTAGATCAGAGCAAATTTGGTGAAATATGTATATTTTAACTCTCTCAGGACAAATGAGACACTATGAGAACCAATTTTTATTTTCGTGTTAGTTATAAGATCTGCTAAATGTGGTCTTAGGCGACTTAAGATCTCAGACATCAAGTTTTACATTTATCTCATTTAAAAATAATAAATGATTAAAATTTTCTAATATAGATCTATCAACAAGAGTGTTAAGATTTATTTATTTTATGTATAGTTTTTTTAAGGTTCTGCGATCAAAAATTTGGGCTTTATAGAAACAATTATTCTTGATTCATTTAAAGTTAGAACTTAAACGATTTCATTAAAATTTGATAATAATCATTTAAAACAATTATAATTAAAATAAAATCATTAGCATTAAATTGTAGTTAAATTTTTTTTATTTTCATTAATTCAAACAATGCCAATGTCATTTCAAAGGTAATGAAAAACTCCCAAAAATGGTAGAACTAGTATTTCTTATACTGAACATCATGTTTCATATATTGTAACCTACTTAATTAGAAAATAACCGATTAGTCAAAGAACATATTTTGTTCTTTTCAATTTAAAAAAATACTTTCATTTTAATGAATTACTTTTACGACTGCAATATTTTGTTATTCGCAAAACAAATCGTGATTGTTCGCAAAAAGAAGGAAGTAGTTATTGAACTATTTCTTTAAGTTAACAGAGAATACCTTTAAATACTTACTAATAATCATCATTATTTGCTGCAATAATCAATGTTAATAATTCTCAGTTGGTAATGTCGTTGGCAAGTCCTTCCGCCAAAAAAATAATTAACTGCATATTCCAAAACCTTTTCTGAAATTGTGGCGGGGACTGAATTTTTGCTTAAAACGAATGTCCCTGGATTATCTTTAAAAACTTGGTTCTAAGAAGCAATCTTCCTGAAATACACAAAAAATGTTTGAATTAATATTTCAAAAATCGAAAATTACAAAAAAAAAGAAACAATAATTCTATCAAATTCGACTTGAGAAACGGATTCCTTAGGTGCTTGAAAATAAAAAGTTTTAATGCTGCTTGTTTAAAAAATAAAAAAATAAAATCTTTAGATTTGGTTTTGCTTAACGTAGGATTTTTTTTCGTTTGTAGATCTTGAATTATTTGTTGCCATGAAAGTTCTGTTTCATTTGTTGTTATTTAGTTATTGTTTTCGTTATTTGTTCAACTCTCCACCTGTTATGTGTAATTTATGATTTTTTAAAAGTTTTTAGTAATTTCCATGCAGATTTTTATTACAGCACTTAAAATGATTTTTTAATGTTTAGTGAATGTTGTGGAATGAATAAAAAAAATATACCAATCTTAAGCTATATACTTTGGTGCTATTTAATTTTATTTTTATTTTGAAAATTTTAATGGTTTAAAAAGTAAAACAATAGAAATTAATTGTTATGCGAGAGTTAGCACTCTGACGTTTCTAATTTCCTAATGAGAATAGTTAACTACAAAGTGAAATAATAATTATTATTTTAATAAGAGCGAACTACAAAGTGGAATTATAATTTTTAGAGAAATAAAATTTTTAGAATGAAATAGCAAATTTAAAAATTAGAATATGTGATTAGATTTTTACCAAAAAGTAACAACAACCCAATAATGTTTTTTAATAAATATCTTTTCTCATTTAATATTGAAAGTAACAATGAATATTATTATTTAAAGTATAAAAAGTTAATGTAGGAACTGAAGTATTGTGACAAGAAAGGCGAATAATTTATTTTATCTCTTCTCTTCCATTTGTATTTTTTTCCTTTACATTTTTAATTTTATGCATATTCAGAAGAAAAAAAAAATTAAAAACAATAAAAAAATAAATTATAATCAAAAAGCAATAAAAAATTTTAGCAAGCAATTTCTTTCATATGTCTAGTAAATTACTCAACTTTCTTTCCACTTTAACTGTTTTTTTTTTTGTTTTTTTTTTGTTTTTTTTTTTTTTTTTTTTTTTTGTTTTATTTTGAGGGAATATCATAAAATTCTTTTTTCTTAAAAATAAATATTATAAAGATTATTTGGTTACAACATTATTTTATTAATTTCCCATAATTACAATGGTTTACGTATTTTGTTTTACAATTTTCAAAGTTTGTACTGCACTTTTCTAAATTAATAAGCGACAGCCATTACCCAGATACTGATATGCTTGAGTTCTTTGATATATACTTTTGTTAAAAAAAAATTAAAATAATTTAATTCGCATATTACTTACGTGTAGAACGATGGCTTATTTTGTTTTAATCGGATGAAAAAATGACTTAGTTATAGTAGCTCTTATTTTAATAATAATAAAGCTATTTCTTTATTAAATAGTAACAAAATATTAAGTTTTAGAATTTAAATTTTTTTAAATTTTTTCCCCCATCAGGATTCGAACTGTCCGCATACATTTGTAAATAATTTTTCTTGCTAAAAATGTTTTAGAATTTTTTAACTAGACCATTTGGTTTCCTAAAATTAAAGCAAAAAAGCAAAGCAAATTATAATAATAACAATACACCTTAAAATAAGGTTTCACTTCTGTAAGGAAGTAACTATATTTGCCCTATTCACAAGCCCCCTAGTACGTGCTAAGTGCTAACAAAATACAACGGTGCTAGCTGTGTTGTTGGTAATTTTCATGCAAACATGCGATACAACACTTAGTACTTTTTTTCATATGTTTTTCAATCGTTGTATTTGTTTAATTGTTTTATGTTTAAATAAATTATTATTTTTGTGTTCATGTGTGAATAATATTAAATTAAATTGAACTAAAAGATATTTTTATTAGTTTTATTTATTTAATTTATTGATTTGACTGATTTATTAGAAAGTTGAATTTGAAAGTTGAAAGTTGCCAATACAAAAACTGTTCTTTAAGATTTAATATTGCTTTAATGACTCGATTTCTAATATTTAGTATGGTACCGCCATCACCTATACCAAAAAGATATGCTACCTTACGAACACAAGCACCATTTCCTGAAGATCCCAAGCAGTAAAGTACAATTTTAAGCTGCAATTCAATGCGTAGTTGGAGCCTTTCGCCAATTGTGTGAAAAACATCGTCATTTTTTATAAGGTTGAATATATAGGCAAATTCTTCTTGCCGTAGTCGTATCATATGAAGAAATCTGTTTTCATCAAAATATCTTAAAACCCGATTATGCCATAATGATGATTTTGGTAGCCCTAAATGTATAATTCTGCGACTGGAGAGCAAATACATTAGGTTCATCCTAAAAATGTCTTGAATTTCATCCTCACACAAAAAATTTATTAATTTACTTTTTTCTGTTTTCTCCCCCATTTGGCTTATAAATAACAAATGATGAATAGCACTTTTCTTCTTCTTATTTACTTTTTGACGTATGAAGTACAATGTACAATGGCACACTGATACAATGGTTGTTCACAAAGAAGTAAACAAAAGGTAGTATGCAATACTACCTACACCTTAGCAGAGCTTGTGAATACGGCAATTATTTAAATTAAATTCTTGTGAGCATTAGAGGCCAAATAGTATAAATTGTTAAGATTTGTTTCTTTTTAATAATATGTATTTAACTTTTACTTGATTAAATGTACTAAACGTTTTCCCTAGATTTATTATTTGTTTTTATCTTCTGTTTTTATTTTAGCATTTTTTATGGGCGGTTTTGCTGGTTTTGGTGTAACTGGTGGTGCTCATCGCTTCTGGACTCATCGAGCTTACAAGGCTAATACACCTTTACGTATTATTTTAATGATATGCTTTACAGCAGCTGGTCAGGTAAGTTTAGAAAAATTAAATTACGTTTTATATACTTATGCGGGAATAAAATCAGTTCCTTGAAGAACTCCACTAGGTTTAAGTTCGACATGGCATTTTTCGATGACAATTTGGAAAATGCAGTTTTTTGATTTTTGATTTCATTTGTTGTTAGATCCAATATTTCTTAAGCTTTATCTTATTATTGACAGCTAAAATACTGCCAGTCTGGTGGCGTTTTATTTTGATAAGTTTATTTCGATTTTTGCAGAATAACATACAGATATTTTAATTATTCCCCTTTTTATATTACATTGGTTAATTAATGGTATTATCTCTCATAATAATAATCCTACAACTACGTTTCAAAATATTTACAGATCATCATTATTTAAAACAAGAAGTTTGAGACTTTATGAATATTAAGAATATTGCCAAGTTATTGCCCAGTAGTAACTTTTCATTACATTCCTTGCGGTATACTAAATTCGTAGAAGCTGCGATCATCAAATCATTTGCAGATCTTTTTTTTTATATTTGTATTTTGCGCAATAGCCATTATATACAACTACAAGGCGATGTTGAATTCCAGCAATTCCAGCAATCCGACAAAGTCCTACTACGAGGGTTGCTCTATTTATTTCTGGCCTAATAGTGAAAATGCGAATATTTATAATCAAAAATGGTTTTATTGTTTTTCAAAGTATTCTCCAGCATGATTTATACACTTTTGCATGCGCTCAAACCAGTTGTCGAAGCACTTTTTTCACTCCGATGGAGACACCTTTAAAACATGGTTTTTGAACACTTCAACAGCTTCTTCTGGTGACGAAAATCGTTGACCACGCATTTTTTTTCTTGATGCGCGGAAACAAGAAGAAGTCATTAGGTGCCAAGACAGGGCTGTATGGCGGATGACCCATTAATTCGACGTTTTGGCCGGTCAAAAACGCTCTGGTTTGAGCCGATGTGTGAGAGCTCGCATTGTCATGGTGAACAATGATTCGTCTTCTCATGTTGGTTTTTCGAATTTCTCCGATGATTTCAGGCAAACAAATTGTAGTGTACCACTCAGAAGTGACCGTCCTACGTTGCTCAAGCGGAACAGTCGCCACATGACCAGTTTTGCCGAAGAAACAGGCGACCATTTGCTTCGAAGTGCTTCTTCCACGAACAACTTTCGTTGGATTTTGCTCGTCTTTGAAGACCCACACGGTCGATTGTTGTTCGTTTCGGGCTCATATGCATAGATCCATGATTCGTTACCTGTGACGATCTTATAAACGTCTTTTGAAGCACCGCAATCGTATTTTTGCAATATTTCTTTGCACCAATCGACACGAGCCTTTTTTTGAGCGACTTTCAAATTGTGCGGGATCCAACGAGAACAAACCTTTTTTACGGCGAGGTGTTCATGCAGTATCGAATGTATGCTGGTGGAAGAAATCTCCAAGGATGTCTCTATCTCTCGGTATGTCGCATGTCGATCTTGCATTATGAGTTCACGCACGGCATCAATGTTCTCTGGCACAACAGCCGTTTTTGGACGACCTTCACGGAATTCGTCTTTGAGCGAGCTTCAGCCACGAATAAATTCATTATACAAATTTTTCACAGTGCTATAGGATGCTGCTTCATCGCCATACAAAGATTTAAGTTCATCAATGCACTCTTGTCGTGATAATCCACGTCGAAAATTGTGAAAAATGATGGCACGAAAATGGTCACGAGTTAATTCCATTTTTTTCTATATTAATTTTTTCAAGTCACTGTTAACAGCACAAATAATGGTCGTACGTCAAAACGTTTTGAGTACGATTATGCTTAAAAATGACAAACTTTCCAATGGAAATGGCAGATTGCACTTGGCAGCACTCAGTGTTGCCAGGCCAGAAATATATAAAGCAGCCCTCGTATAGAACTATTACATTTTTATTTTGTTGAAATTATGAAATCGAGCAAAAAAAAGAAAGATAAGCAAAATGGTCTTTAAGTATTAATATCAAATGTGAGGTCAAATATCCCTTTTTTTGGGTCATCATTTTATTCTCGTCTTGCCATATTCTTCAGCTGCTCTAATTATTATACGCTTCACCACAAAAAGCAGAGAAATGGTATATGGTATGGTTTGTCATTCCGTATGTAATTTCTACAATATCCATTTTCGACCACATAAAGTATATATATTCTGACTTCTTATGCATAGCGCAGTCGATTGAGCGATGTCTGTCTGTCTGTCCGTGTAAGTAAAAAAAAAAATAAATGATTAGTCGATCAGATAAAGTTTTGAAACACCACGCCTACCTCTAATTTTTTCATGGCATTTGGAACAATGAAGTAATAAAAAATAACATTAAGTAAAAAATTTGGCGCTCCCCCATATTATCCGAGTTACGGAACTCAGAAATTTTTTAATTTTTTAAAATATCAATATGGGTACTATTTTAAAGCTTTTGAAGAGAAATACTGAAATTTTTTTTAAATGCTTAACCCATTAAAAGCCGGCGGAATTTTTATGTAAAATTATATATATGCAGTACCAAATCTTTTTTTTGTTTTTTTTTAATTCTTTGTCACCCAAATATTTGCCATTTTGATTGGAGTAACTTCACTTAACTAGATTTATATAGACGGTGCAGGGTGTAAAACAATCGGCAAAGCCGAATATAGTACTCTTACTTATTTTTAAATATTTTTTAAACATTATTTAGCACGTTCTTTTGACTAGATTTTTTTACCCAGAATATTTTTAATAAAAATATTTTTTTTTCGACTAACCTTTAATTTGTTAGTTTCTTTTTTTGAATTCTTCTTTAAATTATTTTACTGAAAATCGCCACAAGCTAAAAGTCGTTTTTTTTATCTTGGTCCCATGATTTTTAAGGTAACAATCACAATGTTTTTGTGCTTCTATGAATCAAATAATTTTTAAATACGTTTTAATATTTAGATTCATTTATTAAAATTTTTAATAATAAAATTACGAAAAATTTACCAAGTTTTTAATTACAAGTGACAACGACCCAAACAATTTAAAGTCAGTTTCCCTTAGAAACTACAATAATTTTAAAACTTGCTGTTCACTTTCTTTATACTATAGTAAAAAATAAAGTATATTTTCAATTGAACCGGGTTTAACTGGGTGACACTTGAAATAAAGAAAATGTTTTCCCATAATTTGTAAAAAAAATCAGTTAAATAAATTAACCATCTCTGATCAGTTGCTAGTAGTTTTTGTTGAAAAAAAATAAATATTTATAAACAACGCGAATTAATTTTATCAGGTGGCATCGGCAGCTGACTGTTTTTTGATTAATATTCTTAAAAATAGAATTGTATCAGGAGTTTTAAAGCAATTTTAAGAACAATGTTTATTGAAAACGTTTTAAAAATAGTAAAAAAAGTGAAATAATTAATTATGTTTTCAAGTTTCCCTGTTTTTATTTTTTATGTTGTATTGTTGTAGCGGCGCTGCCACTTGGTAAAAATTCGCCTTAATTTATAAATAAGTAAATTTGTTAGTTTGAAAAAAAAACAAAAGTTAAATTAATTCACAAACATTAATTAAAAAATTGTAAGGTGAATTAATTTCAACACATAAAAAATGTCATAGAATTCTTTTAATAAAGTTGCTACTAAATCAGTTAAAAACAACTTCAGATAAATTTAGACTTAAAACTGACTTTTACCTATAAACTTAATTTTACAAAAAAATGCAATTTAAGGAAAACTGTAATTTAGAACTCGGCTAGTATACTTCATTTAAGGCCTATAATTATGGGCTAATGTATTTATTGTATTTATATTAATTACTGGTTTAAAACATTTATTATTAATTTACTTTAAGAATTCTCTATACGACTGGGTACGTGATCATCGTGTACACCATAAATATTCTGAAACGGATGCTGATCCGCACAACTCAAATCGTGGATTCTTTTTCTCGCATGTCGGCTGGTTAATGATGTACAAACATCCTGAAGTCTTACGTCGTGGTCGCCAAATTGATATGAGTGATATTTTAGCTGATCCTGTTGTACGTTTTCACGAGAAATATTTCATACCATTGAAAGTGTTATTTGCCTTCGTTTTGCCATCTCTCATTCCTATTTATCTATGGGGAGAAGATATTAAATGTGCTTTTATGGTACAGTGTATAATCCGTTATATATTATCGTTGAATTTTACCTGGTCGGTTAATAGTGCGGCTCATATGTGGGGTACCCGTCCCTTTGATAAGTAAGTGTTTGATATATTTTTTTATTGTTTTTTTTTTTTGTTTGTTTTAAAGCGTTTTTACATATTAATCTTTTTCTTTTTAGGCGTATTAATCCAAGTGAGAATGTATATGTTTCGGCGATTGCTATGGGCGAAGGTTGGCACAATTATCATCATGTCTTTCCTTGGGATTACAAAGCAGCTGAACTGGGCAAATATCATTTTAATTTCACCACTATGATTCTTGATGGCTTTTCCAAGATCGGTTGGTGCTGGGATATGAAACAACCCTCTAAAGAATTAGTAAGACGTACATTAGAAAAATACGGCGATGGTTCACATCCTTCCATGCAAGATGTATCCTCTACCGAGGGTCACATGAACTGTCACATTCCCGAAGTTCCGGATCCAGAGCTAGAGCCTTTACTCAGTGAGAATGAAGGCGAACCTTCTATCGAAAACTCACAACTAGATAACAACAAAAATTTATTAGAAATACCAGCAACAGCTTAAGCTCTGATTGCGATCAGGTTTACTGTAAGGTTTGTTTATTGGAGAAAGCGACTTAAAGCAAATTAATAAAAAGGAGATAATGCACGACACAAAGATATATTATTTTAAATATCATTTTAAGTGTCAGGGTGTATATATTTAATAATGAATAATTTAATATTGTATTTAAGATCTGCATTTTAGTATTGTGCGCCATATTCATAAAAAATTAAAACAGAGTTGAAATGTAATTTAGGACAAATTTGTATGGAAAATATGTCATAAAACACATTTAAAATTTATTTTATTTTTATAAATATGGCAGTTTCATATAATTTGTAACGTATAATTTTTTAACCCAATTTTGTGCTTTTAGAAGTTTTCCAATATAATTTTATTACAAAATAAATGCATAATACGAATATCTTATAATTTAAAATTAAAATACAAATCAAAATACATGGTATACATTAATCTTATAATATTAAGCACACACATGTACCAATTGTCATTTATTTTATTAAACAGTTTGGATTACAATAAATATAATACGTAAAACATAAAAAATTATTGCATATTAATACGCTTCATTATCTTGTGGGTTGCTTTTAACCTGCAAAATAAAAAGGGCCAGTTGTTATTTGATTTAGACAACAAAACAATTAAAAAATGCGGTTCGTATTTTTAGGCGAGGAAAAACGTCTTCAGCATTCTAATATGGCATCCTTGTTTTCATTGTTTTTTTATACATGCTGATTTGAACCCATCAAAATACTTCTGTAACAACAACATAAACCCTCTTAACTATTATTTTATTATGTGTTTGTATTTACATTTTTGTTTCAGTTGTGCAAAACATTTAATCTTCTCTCCCAACAATATTAAAAAAATAATCATCAGTCATTATAATATTAGGATTTACAAAAAATTTCATTTATATAAATAATTTCTTAAATCAACTGTACAAAAGATTCCGTAGAAGATGGACATATTTTTATAAAAGAGCCAGAACAATAATTTAACATGGTATTCTGACATTTTAATTCCGGATTATAATCACACCAAGTCAAAATAAATCAAAGAAAGTTAAATAATGATTCACATGCACTAATCTCGACCATGTTGACTTTTTTTTTAAGGACCAGCACTCAGGGGATGACCCCTACTTATGCAACGCAATGTGCCAGAACTACAAAAAATAGAGGGAGAAAGGTGAAGTAGTGCTTGTGGACATTTGATTTAAGTTTTTGCACACTGAAAGTGGCAGGAAGGTCCTCTGCAGGGAGTTTATTCCACATGAACTGTTCGGCTAAAAAAGAAATTTTCTCACTGTCCAATCAACCACAAAAGGATGCACTCTGGATGCAGAGCGCCCTGCACGTACGAAATTGTGGTTTTCAGGAACAAGTACCTTGATTTCATAGCACATTCCTTTGTAGTAACGATAAAACAGTGAAAAACACCCCACATTGCATCGATGCTCCAGTGAATCAATAGAGCTGGGGGCTTATTCTGAATTGCGATTCAAAAGTCAATGCGATGCGAAAAAAACATTTTTAATCGCATTTCAAATGCGAAAAGCTGGTAAGTCGGTATTCTAAAATGCGAAAACAAATATCGAATTCGCAAAATTTATTCGACAACAAAATAACATTCGCAAATTATAAACATGTAAGTGAAAGATAATATTTTATTTATTTATTTATCATATATTTATTAATTAATTCAGGGAAACAAGCACTAAGACCACCAAACCGCGTCAATTTGAAATAAAGAGAGAATTTATGAATAAGCACAGCCATTTGGCAAGGGGCGTTTTGAAAAAACCAAATTCTCATCAGTCGGCAAATGCTTTGTGGCAAACGTTAACTGAAGAAATAATTATCAATGTACCACCTATAAGAGAAGCTGCAGGCTGGAAAAAAAGTATGAAATATATAAACCAGTTCAAAAATATTCGACTTCAACTTTAATTTTAATAGGTTTGGGCCGCTTTTAAAGTACACATCAAACTGAAGCTTAGACGAAATAAGACCGACATTGGCGGTAGCCCATCAAGATATAATCCACTGTCGCTCTTAGGCGAGAGAGTGGTGAAATTATTAAAACTTGACGGATTCCTTAAATGGATTACCGGACGCACTTTTCATCGGGCAACAATTGCTTGTAAGCAATCTTCTCTGTATCCTTTCATTTTGATCTCCGTCGGCGAACCACAGTGCCACAGAATCCATTTTTATTATTATTTTCTTCCAGAATTTTTTTAAATAAATTTCACCAGCTGAAACACAACAAATTTATATATTTTTAATTTGACGTTTGTCAATAGTGACGTTTATTTGAGCAGCGTTGCCACGATTTGAAATAAATTGCGAATGCTATTGCGAAAGTCTAACAGAATACCAATTTTCTTTCGCATCGCATTTCATTTGCGCACCGCATTAATTTTCGCATCGCAATTGAGAATTAGACCAAGGGATACCCTACTGTCACTGATGAGCTTCTTTGCGCTCTACTACATGCGGTCGAGTAACTCCAAAATAGACGTTTATGCACCGACTCATACATGAGAGTTATATTCCATTATCCAAAATACAGAATGGGATGCACTAGTGATACGTATTATAACCTTGGAATTTCTCAAAATAATTAATTGTAATACTCAGTTTTACTTATTATTTTTAATTGCAACACAAAATCATTTCCCCTTTCTTAAAAAGACGTGACAGCTTTGAACTGCTGCATTCTATTAATTCACCTTTTTAGACAATTCAAGCGACAGAAATACTTCTTTTCATACTTAAAGTCAATAAGCAATAAAAAGATTCTCTTACAAGTGTATTCGGTACCTCTCCTTTTGTGTTTTGATATCGAAACTTATAATATCCGTATTCAATGAATATTAAAAATTAAAAGCTTAAATATTATTTTCTTGTTCTTTCTTTCAAAATCATTATTAATATCGTATTTTAAATAATTACCAGAATGATTAACTATAATTATCGTAATTTTTAATATTACTTTTAAATTAGTACCATGTGTATTAAACAAAAAAAAAAAAAAAAAACTAAAGTAAAGTAAAAGTTAAACAACCCTGTTGTAGACTTCTTCTAGCATAAGCCAAGTGCATTAATTTTTCATGTTTTTTTTTTCTATTTTCTTTTATAATTTGACTTCAAATGGCAAAAAAAAGTGGCACAAAATTTGCTTTGGCAAAATATATTTTCCCTCCAATGGCCTAGAAGTGTACTCGTAACATTAAGTCAAGTGGTTTGTTTATAGACAACAGACAGAGAAAAACATTTATTAATTATTAAAATTTATGCCTCTAAGCCAATGTGTCAACATTATAATATAGAACAATGTATTGTATGTGTTAGTGTTTATACATGAATGGATGAATTTTTTGCCTAAGCAAATGTACACATTTGCTGTTTATCTAGACACTAGAAAATATATAACAGCAAACGGTAAGAGGGTGTTAATTAGAGAAGTGGTGCTGGTAAATAAAAAAAAAACTACAAAAATTTTTATAAAATCAACAACTATTACGCAATTTCTCGCTTTCTCTATAGAAAATCAAACCCATAAATTTGCAGTTTCCATTTATTTATTTAACAAAATATTCTAGTTAGAAAATAGTACGAAAGTAAAATATAGAACAACTATTGGTAGTAAGTCTTGTGATAAAAACCGACTTCAAAGCAGATTTCATCTGTCTGTCTATAACGGTTCAAAAATATGGCCACATACAACAAATTACTGTGAGACACCCTTGTATTCCATCTCCAAAGTTGATACATCTTAAAGCAGACTTACACTACAGCTCCTTGTTCATTTCAATCGTATGTGTACAACTGTTCAACAGTTGGCAATATATATCAAATTACAGCAACCATAGGGTTACCCTTTAAATTCCAAACTCTATATACTTGCTGTTGTACTAGACTTAGAAATCAGGTTCTTTTTAAATAATTTGAACATCTGTCTATAATGGCTCAACAGTTTGGAAGTATACATCAAATAACATAAACTATTGAAACACCCTTTAATTTATTATTAAAAAAAATATACTTCTTATTATACCACACAAAGTACTGGACACTGTATAATTTTCAAGTGTTTGTGTATAATCATCAATATACATTATTTTGGGAACACCCTTTAATTTTTAAATTTAAATTATAAACTTGCTGTTATAGCGGACTTAGAAATGTAGGTCCGTTGTTAGTTTTAGCTGTCTTTCTATAAAGGTCCAAAAGTTTGGCCACATACGTCAAATTATATTACCTATTGGGACACCCTTTATTTTCCATAACCAACTTTTATACTTGTTATAGCGGAGTTAGCAATACAGTTTCGTTGTAAATTTCACGTGACTGTTTACAACTGTATAAGTATAAACATTTAAAATTATATATTAACGGGTGTCCCAATAGTTACTGTAATTTGGTATATGTGGCCAAGCTTTTCAACCGTTATAGACAGAGTCTTGAGTAAAGTGATTATTTTTCTAGATAAACGTAACAAGAATTTGATGAAAAGTAAAAAAAAACAAACAAGATATGTTTTTCTAAAAATAATAATAATAATAATAAAGACCAAAATCAAACCTGAAACAAATAATTCATTTTGAAATTTATTTTTTGGAGTCCTAGTGTTAAATTTTAAGTCTCCGTTGACATTTTGCTGACCTTAGTAGTTTATTTTCTATTAATAATAAACTTAAACCGTTGTGTTGGGCAAATTTGTATGTGTAGAATTCAGTCCTATATTTCCTCGGTTATTGCTTAACAGATCTCTTTAATATTTATGCTTTTTAACCCACTTCAAAAAAAAAAAAAAAAAGAAGGAGTTCATCAATTTGACTGAATATTGTTTTTTTGTATTTAAGCTTCCATACCTCGGTCATTTCTGAACCGATTTTGAAATTTTTTCGTTATTTGAAAGGTATTGTTTACAAATTGATCCCAGTTTAAAATCAGATCATAATTTTGAAAATTAAATTGTGTCCCCATGTAACATTCGTTTTTTTACGCGTATTATGACCTGAAAGGGCACCACTTTTAAATTTAAAAAAAAACTGCATACCACTAAAGTTTCCAATAGCAAAAAGTAATACAAAAACAAATCTAAAAATTACAGGGTGTCCCTATAGGTGACGTAAATTTACGTATAAGATTCAATCATTTGAACTTTTGTAGACAAATGCTTGCAAATTGGACAAAATGTCGATTGCTATAAGTGTTACAGTAAAAAGTATTTATTTTCAAAATTATGAATTTAAGGGTGCCCCAACAGGTTTTTAATTTGATGTATATGGCCATACTTTTGAACAGTTGTAGACAGTCGCTTGAAATTTACAAAGGACATGTATTGCTATCTACGATATAACAAAAAGTATAAAATTTGGATTTGGAAATTAAAGGGTGTTCAAATAGTTGATGTAATTGCTGTAACTTACAAGGAACCTGTATTGCTAAGTTAACTAAAACAACAAGTTCATAATTTGAATTCAGAAATTAAAGGGTGTTTCCAAAATTAATAAAATTTGACATATATGGCCGTATTTTTTGAACCGTTACATACAAGCATTTGAAAATTAGACAGACAGTACACTACTTTGTTTGGTATAATAAGAAGTTTAAATATTTTAGTTAATATAATTTGCTTTTTATAGCCGAACTACTGAACAGCTATAGGCAGACGGTTGAAATTTACAGAGCCTGATTGGTAAGTCTACTACAACAGCAGGTATAAAATTATAATGTTGAAATTAAAGGGTGACTCTATAGTTTTATTTATTTAATGTATATTGCCAAACTGTTAAACAGTTGTAGACAGATGGTTGAAATTAACAAGGAGCTGTAATGCTAAGTTCGCTATAAAAAGTATTAAGCTTGGAGATGCAGTATAAGTTGGTCCCAAAGTTATTGTAATTTTATGTATGCGGCCATACCTTTGAACCGCTATAGGCAGACAAATAAAATCTATTTTGAAGTCGTGTTTTTTAGCAAGAATTTTTTTAAATAGAGGCATTCTATCATTTATTATTGCAAATACATTTATTCGGTGTTTGCTAGTTGCGAAATAGCTGTAGTAGAGAAATTTACAAAACTTTTCCAATTTATATAATATATAATAATTATAATGATAATAATAATAATAATAATAATAATATTAATAATAATAATAATATTCCTTTCTTACGATTAATTGCTTGCATATATTTCGCAATATTTTGTTGAATTTTATATTTAACAAGGTTTTGTTTGTCTGTATTTTAAAGGACTTGTAATTCTCCTTTGGTTGTTATTTAAGCTTTTAAACCAAAGACAAACATTTTTTAGTTGATATAAATTTTTTCCTATTTTTTTTTTGTCCCTTAAGCTGTCTTCCCCTCTAGTGGTAAGATTAGTCTAGAAATAAAAATACAAAAAAATACCGTGAAGTTAAAAAAAGCTTTTAACTACAAAAAAAAGATGTGCGTGTAAACACCTTGGATTAACATAAATACATTTCAACTTTTTTTTTTTAACGTGTGGAATGCTGCTACTGTTATTTACATTTTTTTCTTTTATTTTAATGGTGGCTTCCAATTGAGTGATATGTTGTGAATGCCAATTTATTCGATTTTCTTATTAAAATTTTTCCATTTACTATTTCTACTTAAATTTTGCTTCAGCTGCTATTTAAATTCCGACGTTTTATTTATACATTAATGGTATCATCTACGTTTGTTTGTGTATTTATATTTGCTCGTGTACTTTATTAAATTGAAGAGGGTATGCTTATTTTAGTGTTATCTTTTGTAATCGTTAATCCATGGCGTTAAAGTATACTTTGTTTTAAGTGCGTTTCATTTGTTTTCTTTAAAGTCCACTGGATGTGAGTGTAATTTATTACTCGCTTTTCGTTTAATTTTCTTATATATGGAACAGTACTTTACATTTTAATTGGTATGACATATTTAGCACTGTTTAATGATTTCTTTAATCTGTTTCTGGTAAAAGCACTATGAAAAAAAAACTATTTAAAAATTGATTATTTATGAACCAAGAAAAATTTACCTTTGAAAAATATTTAATGATAAAATAATGTTTATCATAATACTTGTGTAAAAAATACTAAAGTATTACTATAGGGTTAGCCTTGGATGTAGGCTCTTCAACTAACAGCCCTAAAATGGGCCCCTTAATGTTTTTTTTTTCCTCGGTAAAAGGTAGACTTTGAATATAAAGACAAAAAGGAAAAATGTATAACTAAACCACAAAAAAGATTAATAAGAATTTCTGTCATTTATTTATATTATAACGTTTTGGAATTATCGTAACGTAAACAAATTTAGAACATTCAACTCAAAATCTGCAACAAAAAATAATAGCAACGCACTCACTTTCAAAGAAATAACAGCACTAATATTTCGCCAATTTGGCATGGCATTCCATCTCATTTCTTTATACGAGTCTTGCTACTCACGCATCATTTAGCGAGTCTGCCCTTCAGCTGACATCTCATATGCTCAATGGGGTTCGTGTCGAAAGATTGAGCTGGAGTTGCAAAAATTTTTTGATAATTCCAACCATTTCATAAAGGGTGTGAGTTAAAATTTCTGTTAATTTGTATTAATTATACTTAATGCTCTAAAATAAAAATGTTTTATTATCCAAATACAAAGAGTATTGCATTTGAAGTAAGGCCATGAGAAATTTACCGTGGACCTGTTGCATAACTTATCTACAGCAACAAGCGAAAAGCGATCAAACAGGTTGGATGCAACATATGGAAAGATATAGGCGAATAACAGAAATAAAACATGCAGATTTCGGCATCGACGCTTACAATGATATTGTCAGTAAAGCCAATTTCATTGATATTAAAAATATTTGAGTGATAGTTATTTAACTAAAGGCGTGCAAAGAAGACATTCTCATACAAAATGTTTGCTTAATTCCTATCGATATATATTTTTATTTTTCATTTAAATTAGAGTAATTGTGAAGAATAATTCGTTCATTGTTTTAATCTTTAAGGGATTCAAAGTCTTTTTTTAATAATTCGCTATAAATATGTTACGATTCCTGAATTCAATTTTATAGAATTAATATTTAAAAAAAATCTGTTGCATTTAGAAGGATGGATCCATGAAGTAAAAATATAAAATTTAAATACAATCATTACATTTTCAATAAAGTTAAATTTGTTTGTGAATTTTATTTGTAACATATTATCCATTATTCCTTCGGAACAATTTTTACTAAAGTTTTATAAGTTAATTTGTAATTTCTAAAAACCTTTTTTTTTAAAAGCAAAACTATTATACAAATGTATGCGGACGTTTCTCCACCACCCCCCCACCCCCCCACCAAAAAAAAACAAGAAAAGTTAAGTGAGGTTTGAAGCTTGGCCAATTTTTCTGGTTTTTGTAAAAAAGATGCTTTGTGCTTAAGCTATTTGGGCCTACAAACTTAAGGTAATTAAAACAGTTTTAATTACAAATTTCACTTGGCAGTTCGTCGATTGTTTGTCGACCTTCTCAAGGGTTTTTGTCTACAATTTATTAAATTAAACTTATGAAATATAAAAACATTAGAATATTATAATATGAGTACATATTAAAATAATTATTTTTTAACTTACAATTTTAAAAACATTATTAATTTAAATTACATTTTTTTTATAAAAACAACACAATACTCTCGACCTCTTTCTTACTTCACACCTTGATAAGTATGAAGTAAGCATTCTTGCGCCTCTCGGTAACTCGGATCACTGCACCATATCCGCCTTCTTTTCGGTCGCTGAACTTCACAACGTTTCGAAAATAGCCACGAAACGTTTAAAATATATATACGAAAACGCTCGTTGGGCTGAGCTTAACGATTTTTTCCGGCATTTTAATTGGAAACTCTGTTTTCTGGACAGTAGAGTCGATACCATGGCGGAGATGATTGTGAACATTATTTTGCTTGGAATAAAAACCTTCATTCCATCTAAGCAAATCCGCATTAAGCCAAGAAAAAATACTTGGTTTAATCAGACGTGCAAAAACGCAGTCAGATCCAGAGAGGAAGCATTTAGTGCATGGCGGTGTAATAAAAACGCAAGTACTGAAAAAGCTCTATACGAGCAGCGCCTTCGTGCTAAAGTTCTTGCTACTCCTCAGGGTAGCAAGAGCTTTTGGTCATTCGTTAAAAGAGTGAAGGATAATACTAGTTCCTCAATTCCGCCTCTTTTAAAGGATGATCAAATATTTAACGACCCGGTTAATAAAGCAAACCTCTTGGCTGAAATCTTTGCAAGTAATTCTTACTTGCCGGTAAGCAATCAACCACTGCCCGCACTGGAAAGAGTATCAGTAACTATGCCGGATATATTCTTTCGAGCACGTGCAGTTAAAAGGGTTTTAGCGGATCTCAACATAAACAAGTCCCCTGGACCGGATGGAATTCCAGCACTGGTCTTGAAGCAGTGCTCTTCGACGTTATCGCGTCCATTAGCAAAACTTTTCAACATTTTATACCATGTTGGTGAGTTTCCATCATGTTGGAAGATTGCTAATGTAACACCGATCCCCAAAAAGGGAGAGGCTAGCAACCCTGAAAATTACCGCCCAATCGCAATTTGCTCTGCACTCTCCAAAGTTATGGAGAGTATGCTCAATTTTCATCTTGTGAGGTATCTGGAGTCCAACAGCTTACTTAGTGACCGGCAGTACGGCTTCCGTAGGGGACGCTCTACGGGTGACTTACTGGCCTTCCTTTCGGAAAAGTGGTGTCAATCCATTCACCATTTCGGCGAAAGTAAGGTGGTGGCTCTAGATATTTCTAAGGCGTTTGATAGAGTGTGGCATGGTGCGCTCATATCAAAACTTATTGCTTTTGGTGTCGGTAATAGTTTCTCTCGACTTATATCGAGCTTTCTCAGGGATCGCACTATACGAGTTGTTATAGATGATATAGATCGCATCAAACGAGTTCAAGGTAAATTCAGGGGTACCGCAAGGTTCCGTTCTTTCCCCTACCCTATTTCTTATTTTTCTCAATGACCTTCTACGTCAGACTTCCAACCCTATATATTCTTTCGCAGATGACAGTAGCATATGCCATTCATTTTCTTTTCGCAATAGACCAAGCCTTCGGGAAATTGGGGCTGTGCGAAAGCACATGGATGATACCCTTAATCGCGACCTTTTGGTAATCTCCGAATGGGGCCTTACGAATAGGGTTCAATTTAACGCTCATAAAACCCAGTGCTGTGTGCTTTCGCACAGGCGTACGGCTGAATATGCTACCTCATCTGTAATTATGGGTGATATATATATTAAGGAATCAGAAGCTCTCGATGTTCTTGGCATGAAAATTCAATGTGATGTTCGTTGGAACCAGCATATTTTTCATGTCGCAAAAGAAGCACTCAAGTGCCTAGGTTTTTTGAATCGGTGTAAGAAATACTTCACTCCATCTGACCTCCTTACTATCTATGTCACCTTTATCAGACCGAAAATGGAATACAACTCTCATGTGTGGGCCGGTGCTTCAAAGTCTATTTTGGAGTTACTCGACCGCGTGCAGGAGAGAGCGAAGAAGCTCATCGGTGACAGTAGGGTATCCAGCTCTATTGACTCACTGGAGCATCGACGCAATGTGGGGTGTGTTTCACTGTTTTATCGTTACTACAACGGAATGTGCTCTTATGAAATCAGGGAACTTGTTCCTGAAAATCGTAATTTCGTACGCGCACCGCGTTCTGCATCAAGAGCGCATTCCTTTGTGGTCGATTGGCCAGTGAATCGCGCTACGCATTACAGAGAGAATTCGTTT
Source organism: Gymnosoma rotundatum (assembly GCA_916610165.2). Lineage (NCBI taxonomy): Eukaryota > Metazoa > Arthropoda > Insecta > Diptera > Tachinidae > Gymnosoma > Gymnosoma rotundatum. The sequence continues at coordinate 54,562,692 of OU744336.1, forward strand.
TTTAGCCGAACAGTTCGTATGTGGAATAAACTCCCCGCAGAGGTCTTTCCTGCCATTTTCAATGTGCAAAGATTCAAATCAAATGTCCACAAGCACTACTCCCTTTATCCCCCTTCCCACAACCTAATTTCCTAGTTCTGACACAATGCATTGCATAAGTAGGGGACATCCCCTGAGTGCTGGTCCTAATTAAAAAAAAAAAAAAAAAAAAAAATAGAAACATAAAAACAATTTTACAGCGACTCTATAGCTTGCATTGATGTTGTCGTTGTCCTTTCAAATTCATTGTATTTTCTATCTTCTTCTAAATGTGTAAGCTTTCTTTAATGTATCTCTTTCTCTCCACTTTCTCTTTATCCAATATTTAACCTTGTCAAAGTCAGCTGTGTGACCTGTTTTTTGTATATGTTAAGCCAATGCAGTTGTCTCCTTTCTTTTAGTAATGTCCGCTTGATGCTCAGTTATTCTTGTTTGTTGCATTTTGTTGTCCCATCACCCTTGCATGGTATTTCGTAAACAATGTTATTTTGTTGTTGCTTATTAATTGGCGCCTTAATTTTCGTAAACGCCAAGTGAAATTTGTAATTAAAACTGTTTTAATTACCTTAAGTTTGTAGGCCCAATTAGCTTAAGCACAAAGCATCTTTTTTAAACAAGAAAAATTAGTTACAAGCAAAATTCAATGCTGCATTTTTTGGATGGCTAATACCGATAGGCATTTGATGTCATACAAGAAAGATAAAAACACAGATATTTAATGATTTTGTCATATTTTTTAGAAGCCATCATAGTTTGAACCAAAATATCGAAATTGATGATAAACATAATTTCTTGAAGAATTATAATTGGAATTATAAATTATATTAATTTTTATAAGATGTCATATAAAGAATATTCACAAAAAATCATCAGGCTTTAAGTTTGAGGCCACTTGAGTAGTTAAGTCAAACGAGAGCATTTCACAAATAAATATCATCTTTCCATCAGTAGAGAATATATTCAATTTTGATTGGATATTTCAGGTACTCATTTGCAAAAAAAAAAAAATCTTCTACGTCTGTTGCCTTCATTTATAAAAGGTTTGTTTCTTGCAATGCGGCCATGAAAATTATGACTACGAAGAGTTCTTCGGACTGTAGGGGCAGAAATAATTGGAGATCGATAGCTAATTTTAGGGCAGAAATTCTTGGATCTACTTTAACTTTTCTAATTATAAAACGTTTGTCGAAAGGACTTAGCTTTTTATTGGTACGTTTACTTACAGTATTTGCTATGCGCCCTTCTTTGTTATACCTTTTAATTATATACTGCATAGTGCTACGATTTCAGTTTATTATTTCAGCTATTTCTGGTAAAGATTTTCCGTTCTTGTAATAAAAACTTACCAAGTTATTTTCACTTTCACTAGTTTGTCTCATCACTAATTAAAGTTAAAAAACTAACGGTATTTCAAGTGTACGATTTTAACTGAAGCGTTTTTTTTCTTTGTGTTGATGGTGTTGCCCAATTTTAACATTTTCTACAAGTGGAAATAGTAGTATTGCTATACCTAATAGTAAATATAAAAGTTTTTGGAAATGTGTATAGATTTGAATTTACAAAATAGCTGGTACTACGAGTAGTATGCTGTTCGATTTTAAGTGATATTCACTTAAATCGTTGAATAAAAACAAGTGAATACCGACTCTTCTGGCAATATCATCTAAATATCGTCACAACGAAATAATTATCAGCTATTTTAAATTGTCATAGGGTTGTGTAATATGTGTGTTTGTGTCTATTTACTTCCACACATATATATTTGACGCACTTTGTGCTATTTCTAAATTCTAGATGCAAAACAATTTTACAAGTTTCTATAGTTAAACTTTTTTGTTTAATTTTGTGACTGCTTTTATTTTAGTCATCTGTTTTTTAGTTATTTTTATTATTTTAAGTGTATAAAATAAATAGCCATTTAGGGAATATCTCGAAACTGAACAGCAATTTACAAAAAATATTGTCAGTTTTTTTGTTATTTTTATTTAATTTATTACACTTTCCGGTTGTTTTATTTATTCAAAATATTTCATGTTTGTTAAATGAAGATACAAAGTCGTTTTCACGCTTAAATTAAATATGAGCACAACATAAGCATTGACTAAACAGAAATTTTTAAAAGATGAAAATAAATACAGGACCAGAGACAAGAACTTAATTAGTGTTATTTTGACTTGCACAGTGGCGTGAAATACAAAAAAAAAATGGAATAAAAGTCTGAAACCTCTAAACTATTTACCCCATGTTTACGAAACAAACTGCGATTTATAGAGGAGGATGGAAGTTTTTCGCCTACTATATTTGGATACACCCGGTTTCAGTACAGGATAGTACCACAGTGCATCAAATTAGGCAGTTTGTTTCATAAAAATCGGGTAAATAATTTAAAAGTTCCAAAATTTTAATCCATTTTTTTGTATTTCACGTCACTGTGCTTTGGTATTTTTCCAGTTAAAAATTTTTTTTACAAAATTAGAATTACCTTACGTAAACAAAATAAATAAACTTTGTTAACAATAACATTTGCCAATCAGATGTACATATAACATACAGTTTTTTTTTCGATAATATTTATAAAATGTATTTCTAAAAATTCGATATAAGAATAAAAACAAATTAAAAGTTATACATTCGTTGTGCCGAATTTTATGTCTCTAGAAACCCACTAGAAACTATCTTGGTTTCATACCTCTTGTAATGGTTGCGACTTAAATGACCTTTTGCTTTCTATTCTCATTTAAGGTTCTTCTGAAAGAAAAAAAATTAACAGTAGCCCACCAGATTTCCATATACTATTTTGTGTATGTTAGCTCCTCCTGCAACAAATCGGCAACTCCTGCTGATCTTTGCATATCCAAGAAAAAGAAGCAACTTTGACTAATATTCACTATTTCCCGCTTAAACTTTGATGGTTTTCAGGCTCGTTAGAACAATCTTAATCTAAAGATGAAAAAAATTTATATTTTTATGGAGTCGGAAATACAAAATCAATGCAAAGTAATGATTTTTTGCGAACTTATTTATCGCTACCAATAGTCTTCACTTTTTCGTTGAGTCGTTGATGCGTTTTTTAGTGTACGTGCGATTTTGTAATGTGACGCTTACAACTGTTGTCTAATGTCCAGAAGTTGTTAGAAAAGTTTCCAATGGCCTTCTTATATTGAATAATCGATGGATTTGCAATTGGTGTAACATTAAAAAAATGGGCTAAAGTTCTGATCTAAATTTAGCATATCTCAAACTATAAATATTGGGGTAGAATTATATCAATTTTTATTTTTTCTACTGCCTTTATAGCTTTGAGAATATTGATTGATATTGAATTTAAATACTTAAAAATGAAATTTTTATTAATACAAGGATTTAAATACTTGACATAAGGTCCGCTTGAGAACCTAAAAGTTAAATAGTCCAATGCAAGAAAAAATTGCAAAGCCACAGAAATCTTCAAACAGCTGTTTTATGAATCTTACTAGTTTTTACAAAATATTACTGAAACGGTACACGAGCACATATCTGGTCGGGAATTTTAAAGTAAATTAAGTAAACTTTGAAAATATCGAGCTCTTCTGAATTTTAATATCTTCTAACTGTATGCAGAGGCCAATTCATTATTGATTATTGTTGTTTTTGCTCAAATTTTGATTTTTGTTTTTATTTTGATGTGTGGACAAATATCTTTAGTTTATAAAAAGTATTTTTGATAAGATTCCTGAAAGAATATATCATTAAATTTAACTAATAAAACTTTATTTCAATCGTGCCTTTAATTCACCGATATTTATTATAGAGAAAGATGTGTCCTAAAGCAAGCGAAATGGCCATCAAACCGTGCTTTCACCTCCAGTAATAAAAATCGGTGAATTTAATTATTTGTTTGGTAATGAAGCCTTTCATGATTTCTTAATTTAATTTTTTTTTTTTTTTTTTTTTTTTTTTTGTTGGAAGACTAAATTGAATTTTCTGTGATAGTAAAATTTAAACTGCCGGCAAAAATTTAAAAAGATATGGCCTATTTAAAAGAGAAATAAAATTAGTTCCAATGATTTCATTGAGATATTAAATTCTTTTTGACCTATTCACTTCCTTGAAATTAAATAAAAAAAACTTTTACATTACTTTTCATTAAATAAAAATGTTTTCAAATTTTTTTTGGTATTTTCTCATATTCTAATGTTTCTTATGAACTTTGCTTTACGTTACATAAACGTAAGTTTTTACGACACATATCAAGTTCAGAGAAAAAGTAAAATGTTTTCAATTAAGTTTTGTATGCAGAATAAAAAATAAAACAAGTAAGAGTGCTATATTCGGCTATGCCAAATTTTATGTACCCTTCACCATCTATGTAAATCTAGTTTAGTGAAGTAACTCCTATCAAAAAAGCAAATATTGGGATGACAGATAATTAAAAAAAAATTAGTACTGCATGTATATAATTTTACATACAGAGGATTATCGGCTCTTAATGAGTTAAGCATTTTTATAAAATTTTGGTATTTCCTTAAAGATCTCTTTAAAAGCTTTAAAATGATACCCATATTGATATTTAAAAAAAAAATCAATTTCAGCGGCCCTTAACTCGGAAAACATGAGCGGGCACCAATTTTTTCTCTTGATACTGTTTTCTTATTTGTTAATTCCCTATAGCCCCATAGATTTGTTTTTTTTTTAATTGGAGTTACTGTATTATGAAAAAATTATAGGTAGACTTGGTGTTTTGCCTGCTGCCTTGAAGGACGTGGACCGATCTTGCTGATATCCAACAGCACCTGTTTCGACACTATGTCTGATCGATTAGTGTATTTTGAAATGGATATTGTAGAAATTACAAACGGAATGACAAACTTAGTTATACCCTTTTTCCCCTTTTTGTAGTGAAGGGTATAAAAACAATATACCAACATGAGGCAAAGTCAAATTGAAGCAAAACTTTTTGCCTTATTTCATGAATATTTCAATGTCGATGTTTTTTATTGTTAAAGAAGTTTCATCGATTTTGTATTTGTGTTTTGCCACCATTATAGTTAACGTTAGTGTTGAGAGTTAATATTTAACAGTCGTGAAGTAGACACGTATGAAAATTATTTGATAAACCAACATGTTTTAATAGTTAAAACATTTTATCAAAATCAATCATCGATTACTGTGTAGATGAGAAAGTTACGTGAAATAACGTACCAACGAAACGCACTATTAATCGTGTAGTGAATTATATTAAAGAAAGAGGGTCTGTAGGTGTTAGGCCTAAGCATGGACTACAACATACTGCAAGATCGGCTGAAAACAATACTGCTGCTCAAGAAAGTGTTCAAAACAGTCCATCAACAATCCATTCGCCGCCTTGCTCAGGAGCTTTGGCCACAATTTTGCACAAGGATTTTCATTTGTTTTTATTTAAGATTCAGTTGACACAAGAGCATCTGGATGTTACAGCTCGCCCATGACAACCCCGATTTCATGAAAATATCATAATGAATGATGAGGTATATTTTCATTTGGATGGAAATTCGAATAAACAGAATAGTCGGTTTTGGCCAGTGGAAAATCTTCACATTAATCATCAGTCTCCTTTGCATCCATTAAAAGCATTAGGTTGGTGTGCAATTTGGTCAGAAGGAATTAATGTACATTGTACGGCGCGTCAGTAACTTTTAATGGGGAGAGATGTCCTGATATGTTCGAAAACTTATTAACGCCACAACTATGGTGTCCACAAGACGGTGCCACAGCGCATACAGCCAGGATTACTATAATGGCATTGCTGCGAGTAGTGTCCATCACGGCAAAAACCCTATATTTTTTTTATTGAAAAGTTATTAATTTACTTTTCTTGTTTCAAAAAAATATAATTTTAATTATGACCCAAAGAAGGATCACTTTTATAAAAACGGGTTATCTTGCCTAAAAATGCATGTTTATCATTCTTATTCTATGAAAAAATGGAAAAGTAAAACTAATCTTGACAATTTTAAATCAATGTTGTTTTACAAGTGATATACTCGTATGTAGATGATGCAGGGAAAACAAAATTTAAAAGTAGAAAAAAATAATGTTTTTGAGTGTTGCACAAAACCGTTATGTTTGCATAAGTTTGTTCAAAATATTATGAGATATGTTAAAAAAAATTTTATACATTTCACTATAACTCGAGATTTAAATTCTTTTAAAAAAAACTTGTTTTATCTATTCAAGGGTTTTTAAATAAATAACAAACTATTGTAAAAAAGATGTTTAATGCATAATTAAAAAGCATATGCTTTCTTAAAATTAATAGAAAAGATTACAAACAAACAAAAAAAACAAATAAGTATAATAAGCAAATAATAATATAATGGTTTCTTACTTTTACTCTTTTATGACATCGAAGTTAGAAATTAAAACCACATTTCAATCACCTTTTTGTGTTTTGTATTGTTACTGATTTTTTAAACCGCTTTGACGTCTGAAATGGAATTATAAATTTCTTAACAATTTAAGAACACAGTTATTGGTAATTATGGTTTTGTTATATTCGCAATAATAATTGAATTAATTGCTGATATTGTTATATTTTAAGCTTTTGTTATAATTGCAATTCAAAGCAAATTTGAAAAAGAATTATTCGACAACACAAATATAAAATCTTACTAATTAATCTTTTGATATTTTACATTTTATATAAGATATATACTGAAAAGGCTTACATTATTATAAAAGATTTTGTACGAACAGTTAAAGATGACAAAAGAAACATTTGTAACTGTCAAATAAATCAATAAATATTTTTTCTATACAAACGAATGTAGATGATATTTATGTAAGTACATAAGTATATAACAATTGAAAATTTAATTAGTTTCAAATTATAAATTCCTTTGTTGTTCCATATGCCCTACAAATAACACATAATTGAATTAAATAATTTTACATTGACAACCAGTGCAGCTAGGTAAGGGGACTTCCACCCAAATTGGTGATTTCAAAATAAGTTTTGGGCAGAAAATCGTGGGGAGGGATTCAGGGACTTTTTAATCTTGTCTTTTATATTACTAGCACTTGTTTGATTTGTTAGCATTAAATTTTACTTTTTAATTATTTTTTCTACTTATAATACTGTCTGGTCTCTAGTAGACTTAACATATTAAAAACATCATTAAAAAATTTTATGTGTAGACACTAGATAATGGTTTAAATATTTGTGTACCGCAAATTAAAACGGCTATGTATATAGCAACACATTGTAGTATAAAATCAATTGATAACCTCCTTGATTTATTTTTAAAAAGTATAAAAATTAACAATAAGTTAAGAATGCATGGGACAAAATAATCGTCAACAAAAAAAATTTGTTTTAGCGTCCTCTTTCTGAAATAGATTATATTAGATGTTAATATGGAATGCCGGCTGAGCTTGATAATGATACTAATAGTTGTATTTATTGTTTTTAAGTCATCTTATAAAGAAAGTAAATGCAGTTATATAATATGGATATAGAGATTTAATGATAATTGTATGTCAATTTTTAAAATGCTATAAAAAAACCGTGTAGTTCTGGCTATGTGGCACGTAGCGCCGTCCTGTTGAAACCAAATGTTGCCAATATCCTCCTATTCAATTTTTGTGAACAAAAATTCGCTCATCATAACGACCACTACTCATTTTCTAAAAAAAATGGCTCAATTATGCCTCTGGACCAAAATCCGCACCAAACAGTGACTCGTTTTGGGTGCACCGGCATTTCAATGTATGCGTGCGGATGTTCTGTGCCCCAAATGCGACAACTTTGCTTGTTTACTTACCCGCCAAGATCAAAATGACCTTTTTCTGAAAAGATGATTTTTTTTTTGGCAAAATTTTAAAAGTAATATCGCAATATTTCCCAGCATTGTTCAACCATATTCCTTCAGCGGAAGTATAAAACTAATTATCTGTTAAAAAAAAACTAGTTAAAAAAACGTTAGATAGCGGACTCTATATTAAATTCGATGTATAAAAAAGAAACATTTAAATTAGTCATAATACAAAATCAGATGACGGATAAATACAAGCGGATGGAAAGAAGATTTACAAAACTAACAAAATAGACTGAAAAATGTGCGAACTAAAAATTTCACCCACGGGTGAAAAACTTTACAAACATAGAATTCAGCGACAATGAAATAAAGCTAATAGAGAAGCGACTAAACATAATTCACCTTTTAACAAAATACAGAAATAATTGAAACTCAAATTATAGATTCCGAGGCTACTATTACGCTGACTGACCGACAAGAACACATGAGACACTGAATTTGACAAAAGCCGATGTACTTGAAAAAACAATAAAAGAGCACACTACATCTAAAACAAATCCTTTCGAACAAAAAACTACTAGACAGATAAAGGCAAAACTTCGGAATAATAATCTATTACTTACTAAAGCAGAAAAAGGAAACACAACTGTAAAAATGCACAAGAAAGACTATATAGAGAAAACACAACAGTTCATACAACAGGCAAATGCACAAAATTCAAGAATGACCCAACCGACTCATTCCAAAGGGAAATACGCAGCTTACTAAAACGCTGCAAAACGTTTACTGACGGAATGTTATACATATAAATGAACCCAGGACCCCAGGACACTCAGAGCACAACCCAAAATGCATAAAGAAAATATACCAATCAGACCTGCAGTAAATTACAAACCTGCGCCTGCACATGACTTGTCCAAACACCTCACTACATTATTTCAAAAGAAAATACATTTTCTGAACATATACATGTTAAGGAGTACACAAGACCTCATCAACAAGATTACGGACATCAAGATCACAGATAATACGAGACTCGTTTCCTTCGACATAAAGGATCTATATACATCAATACCCACACACGAAACTTTGACTATCCTACGTAACATACTTTCCAACATATACGACAATCAATATATCAACGAAATAATCGATATTGCAAAGACGATATTAAAACAAAACTACTTTAGATTCAATAATAACTTCTATAAACTATCTGATGGTCTCGGCATGGAAAACCCAACATCCGCAATTTTCATAGACATTTTCATGCAACATTTAGAACAACTACACATCAAAAAACTGAAATAACCCATTACTACAGATACGTAAACGACATAATATGCATCCTACAAAGACGCAATGCCGAACAAGTTCTAACAGACTTAAACACAAAACATAACAAAATCACAAACACAATGGAAAAAGAGCTAAACAGAACTTTACATTATCTTGACATATCAACACCACGAGGAATTGATACCTTAAACTTTGACATTTATAGAAAACCAACAATACAGACACAACTATCCACAGCTCCTCAAACCAGTCTACTTAACATAAACTCGCAGCATTTAGATATATGATTCACAGATTTAAAATAATCACACTTGCTCCAGATAAATACAGCAAAAAACTCGACACAATTTACGCTATAGCTAAAAATTACCGTTACAATCGTACTATTAACGACAAACTACGCAGAAAATACCGCACCAAAAACAAGAAGAAAGAAGACAAGGAAACAATCGATACAACACGCTAAGAAAAAATATGGTTGAGGTAACCATAACCTAAGAGCAACATAATATGGTTACATTATATGGTTGCTAACAAAACATAGTATTGTTACATTTGCAACCATATTGTTGTCCAGAGTATAAACATAATTATGTTCAAATATAAACATTTTTTGGTTAATATGGCTGAAAATGTCATGTTATATAATTGAATTATAATATGGTCTCGTAAGTGCAAAATTTTTCTGATATAAAAAAGTGATTATTGTTTTATTTATTAACGATTTGTCATAAAAATTATTTAAAAACATAAATTCGTACAAAAAAAAAAAAAAATAAATGATAAAATAACAAATAAATGATTTCGCAATTACGTTTTGTGACATGTCACAAATGTTTTGGTTCCCTTTATTTGTTTTCATATTTTGCATATTATTTTTAATTATTTATTTTGTACACAAATTTTTATTTTTTTCAATTTCTTTAACAATAAAAAACATTTTCAAATTTTCGCTACCAGAAAAATTACTAAACCGTCAAGTACTAGAAAAAAATATTTTTAAGCGTATACATTATTCTGTTACTTTTAACCATACTTTGATTAATAATAATATATTATGGTTAAATATTTTATATTATATTTAATAAGTTATAAAACTTTGGTTGTGGTTGAAATTTTTTAAATTAAAACCAACCATGTTGCATTTTTTGTGCACAGTAACCATATAATCGTTAGAGGTTAACAGAAAATGTTTATCGTGACAAAAGTTTTGGTGAAAACAACTATAATTGGTTCTCCGCAACTATACATTGTTACAAAGAACATAATATGGTTATTGTCACCATATAACAACCATGTTTTTTTTCTGCGTGAACACGGAGAGACATCTCTACTGACAGAGAACAAGAAATATATAGATTAACTAACCTTTTTCATAAAGAAGGTTTACAGACAACACTAAAAACTAGCAACACAAAACATCAATAGTAGACATGTGCCCGGTAGTTCGTTTCAGTGACCGATCTTTTTCGGTTATTTATCGAAGACTGATCCGTTTTTTCAATTTGTACAATCGGTCAATTTAAGCGATTAAACTAATTTGAACAACAATCCGTATGTGATTTTCTTGTCTTTTTATCAAATTGTAGTTTTGATAGAGAGGTGAAACCCGTGGCACATAGAAAACAATATAATCAGGTTTTTTGTAGGTTCTGAAGAGACATATATAGTGTTTTTTTTATTATGAATAAGGAAAAAAACAAAAACTAGATATTTAACAAGAAAAAAGAAATGGCATTTTTAAATCTTACTAAAAAATAAATGCTTTAATATATTGATTTTAAAATGATGGTGTGACAACAGCGGACCAAATAACGCTTTCCAATATGACGTATGTAAATTATAAAAGTAACTCCTGAATCTTTTATCTATAATTTTTTTTAAGCTACTACATGCATTTGGTTTTAAACTCTATTATCCTGCTATCTATTATTAGCTGTACACATAGCATGTATGTACGTGTAAATGGACGAGAAGTTTTCAAACAAAAGCCATATGCGCAAAACGTTTTTTTTTCATAACTTATTTTTAAGTTTGTTTTTAAATGTCATATAAAGTAGATTCCTGATATTTTTGCCTGATGATGATTTGTGTTAACATTAATTCTATACACAACATTTCAATACAAATTTTCTATAGCAAACCCAGTTTAAATATTGTTGTAGTGGTAAGGTCCATTGTTTAACATGCAGTGGCAATTGTGTTATTATTGACATTAAGTGAGTAAGTTAGTTGGGATTTCTACACACTAAACTAAAACAAGCAAACATAAACCTCTACATGCGTTTCATTCTGCAGTATGTATATAGAGACCAGTATATTTTAGATCGACTTTTATATGCCGTTGTAAGTTTTTGCATACACAACTTTGTCTATTGTATTGTCAAACTAGAGATTTTAGAACAGGGTTTGCAGAAGTGTTTTATCTATTTAAAGTGTGCAAACCAATCTAACACAATAATTTTTTTTTCAAATATTAATCTTTAGCTAATAATGGGAATAAGCAAAATTAGTGCAATCTTAATATTAAATTATAAAATATAGATTAAAGTATTTTAATAATTTACCTACTTTCCCACATATAATATTAATAATGTTTAGAGAATCATGTGAATTCAAATTATAAACAATTTGGTGCTGTTTTACAAATCATGCGATTTTTAATTTTTCGGCTTGGTTTAATTTTTTCGAAACATAAGCCTAAATTTTATAAATCTTCCATCACGTCCTAAACGGTGTCAATTTGGCAACATTAGAATTATTTCGAAAAAACAAACCAGTTAGCTAACTGCTTACGAGAAAAAGGAAAACACGAGTAAAGTTAAATAAAGCAAAATAAGTTTTTATATAATTCTTGCAAAAAACAAAACCGACTTCAAAACAGATTTCATCTGTCGGTTTATAACGGTTCAAAGAATGGCCACATACATCAAATTACATCAAGTATTGTGAAACCCTTATATTCCATCTCTAAATTTTATACGTGTTCATCTGTTCAATATTTTGGCAATATACATCAAATTAGAGCAACTATAGTGCCACCCTTTAACTTCAATTTCAAATACTTGCTGTTGTAGTAGATATAGCAATATAATTCTTTGTAAATTTCAACCGCCTGTCTATAACGGTTTAACAGTTTTGCCATATGCATCAGATAACATCAACTATTGTAAAACCCTTGAAATTCTAATTTGAAATATTTAAACTTTTTATCATACCAAACAAGTAGCGGGTTTTCCTTTTAATTTTTAAGTGATTGTATTTAACAATTCAAAAGATACGGCCATGAAGGATAAATTACATAAATTTTTCTAAATACTAATTATAAACTTGTTGCTATAGCGAGTTAAGCAATACAGGTACCTTTTAATTTTCAGCGTTCTAATTATAACTGTTCAAAAGTTATAAACTTCATCAACTATAGGCACACCGTTTAATTTCAAAATCCAAATTTTATATTTGTAATTATACGAGGGCTGCTCTATATATTTCTGGCCTAATAGTGAAAATGCGAATATTTTTAATCAAAAATGGTTTTATTGTTTTTTTAAGTATTCTCCAGCATGATTTATACACTTTTGCATGCGCTCAAACCAGTTGTCGAAGCACTTTTTCCACTCCGATTGAGACGCATTTTTTCTTGATGTGCGGAAACAAGAAGAAGTCATTAGGTGCCAAGTCTGGGCTGTACGGCGTATGACCCATTAATTCGACATTTTGGCCGGTCAAAAACGCTCTGGTTTGAGCCGATGTGTGAGAGCTCGCATTTTCATGGTGAACAATGATTCGTCTTCTCTTGTTGGTTTTTCGAATTTCTCCGATGACTTCAGGCAAACAAATTGTAGTGTACCATTCAGAAGTGACCGTCCTACGTTGCTCAAGCGGAACAGTCGCCACATGACCAGTTTTGCCGAAGAAACAGGCGACCATTTGCTTTGAAGTGCTTCTTCCACGAACAACTTTCGTTGGATTTTGCTCGTCTTTGAAGACCCACACGGTCGATTGTTGTTTCGTTTCGGGCTCATACGCATAGATCCATGATTCGTCACCTGTGACGATCTTATAAACGTCTTTTGAAGCACCGCAATTGTATTTTTGCAACATTTCTTTGCACTAATCGACACGAGCCTTTTTTTGAGCGACTTTCAAATTGTGCGGGATCCAACGAGACCAAACCTTTTTTACGGCCAGGTGTTCATGCAGTATCGAACGTATACTGGTGGAAGAAATGTCCAAGGATATCTCTATCTCTCGGTATGTCGCATTTCGATCTTGCATTATGAGTTCACGCACGACATCAATGTTCTCTGGCACAACAGCCGTTTTTGGACGACCCTCACGGAATTCGTCTTTGAGCGAGCTTTGGCCACGATTAAATTCATTATACCAATTTTTCACAGTGCTATAGGATGGTGCTTCATCGCCATATAAAGATTTAAGTTCATCAATGCACTCTTGTCGTGATAATCCACGTCGAAAGTTGTGAAAATGTTCACGAGGTAATTCCATTTTTTTCTATATTAATTTTTTCAAGTCACTGCAAACAACACAAATAATGGTCGTACGTCAAAACGTTTTGAGTACGATTATGCTTAAAAATGACAAACTTTCCAATGGAAATGTCAGATCGCACTTGGTAGCACTCAGTGTTGCCAGGCCAGAAATATATATAGCAGCCCTCGTAGCAGAGTTATCAATAAAGGTTCTTTGTTAATTTCATATGTCTGTCTATAACGGTTCAAAAGTTTGGCCACATACATAAAGTTACATTAACTATTGGGACACCCCTTAGCTTGTTATTTTAAATATTTTACTTGTTATTATTTGTCTGTGACAGTTCACAAGATATGCCCATTTAGACACATTTACGTGACTTGTGGGGACACCCTTTAATTCTTAGTTTAACCTTTTTAATACTTTCTGTGCCCTTAACAGTTTATAAAACACCTTAAAAAAAATTGTATGTTGTATAGGGACACCCCTTCATTATTACGATTATGAAATGGTTTAAAACAGGACCAATCTGTAAGCGTACAGAAAAAAAAAATTTCAAAATCGTTTTAGAAATGAAACAAACCTTAAAAGAGAAACATTCAGACGAATTTATAAAACCTTCTTTGTTTGATGTCGGTTAAAAACTAGCAGTGTCCTCAAAAACTCATAAGCAATTTCGTTTTCTAATTTTTTTTTTACAAATATAGATAGAGGATATATCATTTTCATTAAATAATATATTTATTATCATATTCTACACGAAATAACTGATTTCAAATCGGCAGTCATTTAGATAACCATTTTAAATCACGTGATTTCAGTTTATTTTGTACGCAGAATACCTTTTGCGTGTTTTGAAATCACTTGACAAAAAACGACTTGCAGAGCGCACCTGATATGATTATTTTTAGTTTTTTGTGATAGTATAAAAGTGCTCTAAGATAATAACAGCTAAACGCATAATTAAATTTGTATTAAAAAAAAACTATAATCTTATTAAGAACTAACAAATGATATTTGTAATTGAAGGTTCTACGAAACAATTGTTCAAAAAGTGAACCCTACTGATTTTAATCTTTAATTGGATGAAGCATCTTAATTAAGGTATTACTATGGACACCCAAATGTTGGTTGTTAGAATCGTAAATATCATACTTTTTATAAAAATAAAAATCTTTTTGACATTTTACGAACAAAATTTTTACAAATAATGAAAAAATTACAATGATATTTGTTGAAAAATAAATTTAAAATTAGTAAAATAAGAATAATTTAAAATTATTTTCTTTTACAATGGCATAATGTATAGTGTTTCCGGATAAATTGGAAAATGGAAGGAATATGCAAATAGAAAGCAATCGGAACGAAATAGGAAGAAGTACAAATAAGGCATTTGTAAATGTAATTCATTATATTCGTATCCCTTAAATAATAATTTAAATAAAAGTTTATAAGAGCTGTTTTATTTAATTAATATTAATGTTTTACATTTACTATTCTTTCTTTCGAATAACTTTTTAAAATTTATAAATAGTTATGAGTGTAACATCCGTTCAGTCATTACAATCGTATTTGCATTTCACATTACAATTTTATATAAATAATACGCACAACCGAAAAAATTCGGCCGTCATTATGAGTCTCTTTGCGTTGTGTACCAATTTATACCACAAAAACTACTTCTATTCTCTCTCTATAATTATAATTATAAGTAATTCGTTTTTATACCCTTTACCACATGCGGAAAAGTATATATTTAAGTTAATTCTTCCGTTTGTTATTTCTACAATATTCATTTTCGACCCCATAAAGTAATTGTATTCTATGCAGAGCGACGTCCGTCTGTCCCTCCGTGTTTAAGTTAAAACAAACTTTGCCAAGGCACCTGATGAGCTACAGAAATTTTAAATACGCCAATCGATCAGACATAGTTTTAAAAATATTTCTCAGCATCTTCGATGTGTGTCCTTCTAGGCAGCCGCCAAAACACCACATATCTTGCCCTCAACTTTCCTTAGTATTCTTGCATCTGGTTGTTTTTATACCCTTCACCACAAACAGTGGAAAAGACTATATACACGTTTGTCATTGCGTGTGTAGGTTTTACAATATCCATTTCCGACCCCATAAAGTAGATATGGCTCATGTACTTCAAGAATTTTATGCTTCATATTGTGTATAAGTTTCATCTTCATGTCTTTTGTATTTTACACGTTTTAAGCTATTAAGTCGTTATTTCGTTTTATGTTTGGAAACTTTGTTTGTAAATAAGAACGACATATTTTCGCTTTCTAAAACATTGTCACATTTCGTTTTGTGACTGTATATATGAAAAAAAATATTTTTTAAATGTATCGACTTCTCGCATACAATATATTATTTTCAATTATGACTGTGTTGATTAAGTGATTACGACACAGTACCGGATATATTTTTACAGCAACAATGTCATAAAATGTTAATTTCCACTATATTCCCTCCCACAGAGGCATAACTGAAAACGAAATTGCAGATGAAGTAGCAAAGAGAGCTTGTAACGAAGGTGAGGAGCTAAAAATATAAATTCCACGAGCAGATGCAATAAAAGAAATAGAAAGAAGAATTCGTGATGAATGGGACAGAAGGTATCGAAATTCAATACTTAGTAAAGGAATCTCATATGGGAAAATATTTCCATCGTTAATTATGAAACCGTGGTTCGCAACTCATAATTCTGCATTAAATGGCGCTCAAATAAGGCAAATTAATAGAATTATGACTGGTCATACTTTTAGCCGTTACTCCTTATCTCGCATGAGGATTAATGAGGCGGGTGATGGCCGTTGTGATACTTGTAATGAAAAAGAGGATGAATCACATATTCTATTTGCATGCAAAAAATATGAATTGCATCGTACAAATTATACACTTTTAACGAAAAATAAGGATATACTAGAGTTATTTACAAATGCGAAAATATCAGAATATATTCAGATCATTTAATTTTTGGAGAAAGCTGCAATAATGCTGTGATTTTACTTGGATGTAATTTTTGATGGCGTTTTGTTCCTTTGGACCAGCCAAATAATTCTTATCTGCTTCAAGATTCTAGAAGCAGAGGAGTAATTTCAAATATATAGAAAAAAAAACAATGTCATAATTCAAACATCCCACATAGTTGGTCCAAGACCTCCCCTTTAATATATAATGGATGCAAGTTTTCTTACATGGTTTATTAAGTTATGAATCATTTTACTAATTGTAGTGGGAACTTAAGCAGTCTGATATTTTTATGGACGGTGAGAACGAGTCAAGAACTTAATCTGCGATTAGCTCGAAAAGAATTTTTTTGAGTTATGACATTCCTGAAGTAAATAAACGATATATTATGACTTCTTATGCATAGCGAAGCCGATTGAGCGATGTCCGTCTGTCCGCCTCGGCAAACTTGATTTCAATTTGGGCATAATTTTAAAGCTTTTGAAGAGATATTTAAGGAAATACAAAATTTTTTTAAAATGCTTAACTCATTAAGAGCCGATGGCTGCAAAACGTGCTGTATGGGATGGCAAGTTGAAGAAACTGTGTGGAAAAGAAGAAATCATGATCTAAAGCAAAAAGTTGGCTGTATTCAATGGTTTGAATCATGAAATTTTTGATGGTCTCATTCCAGTAATTTATTTTTTAAAGAAAAGTAGAAATATCATACTGTTTTATTTAACTCACAATAATATTTTATAGTCATCCAAGAATTATTTTACAAAGTTGAAATACACACAGCTAATAAAATTCGATTGGCAACAAATGTGGTTCTCACAAATAATTTCTATTCTCTGTGTATGTCTATATATTGACCAATTGAATAAAAAAAGTAAAACAAATTTAAATTTTTTGTTATTTTTACAATTTAAAATGCTGTAACTTTTTATGGTTTATTATGGAGACATTTTTTTATATAAATATTTAAATGAAATAAAACAAAGCAAACATTTCGCTAGTATTGGTAAACAAAAAATTCCATAAACAGCATGTAAATTTTAATCATAAATAACAACTTACATACACTTTTATTTTATACGTATGATTTAAAGTGAAAGAAAAAAAAAAACAAATTCCATCTATGTATTTCAATCAAAGGGAAATAAATAATTACAGAACTAAAACCTGCATATAGCAATACAAAAGAATCGATAAACCGTAGGAGGAGGACTTCACCCGGTGCAGGCTAAAGCTTAAATATACAACTGTAAACTCTACAGCCTTTCTTTGATCAACAGTTTTTAAAATGTGAAATTTTTTGTTTGTGTGTAGTAATCACACTACCTTTATATTATAACAGTAAATTTTTTCACCCAGCAGTCATTTAAATGTACACACACACACACACACACACAATCAATCTCCATCACAATTATATTTGTAAAAACATTTTGAATTTGAATGGTTGGATTTTTTACACCACATTGTACAACAAAACAAACTATTGAATCTACAAGCAATTATTGCAATGGCTTCTTTATATGCTAAAACTTCTAAGGAAAAATCAATTTTCCTTTCTCTTTTACATTCTTTTAATTTTTTTTTTGTTTTGTTCAAAAAAAAAATATTTGTTGGAAATGCCATAATCGAAAATTAAAATTTTGTATTTTGCACACATGTCAGTTACTAATTTTCCATTTTTGGAATTTACAATATTAAATGGACAACAGTGCCTTCAGCGCCAACGATTGACGTTGAGTAAGATTGATATGCAATACAATTCTATGACAAACTATAGTGATTATGTTGTGGAAGTTAATATAATAAGTGAAAGTTAGATGTAAGTTTCAACAACATTTATTAAACTTAAAAAGTAAAGTTGTAAGAAATCCTCCGCCTTTGCAGGCATCAATGCATTTACATACGCTTTCATCATGAAATAGTTTGGAGAAAAAATTGTGTTTAAAAAAATAACGACCAGATGGAAGATATAATCTAAAAAAGGTTTTTATTCTTTTCGCTTTTCATGGAAATTTTGCTTTACTAATGTCATCGGCGAAATAAATAAGCCGTACAGCTTCAAGTCTCTAAGCTTGAGAGATGTAAAACTTTCTGATAGTTCTGTATGCAAAGTAATCGGCGCCGAAAATAAAATTCTATACAAGTCCAGAAGTGGGTACCAAAAATTAGAAACGAGACCGTACCTGTGACATGAGATTTCTAAGTGCTTTGATTTTTGTTGTTAAAATATATTTAATTCAATTTGTAGAAAATTAATTGTAAGGAGTTGTAAATTGCATAAAAAAAATAATTTTCTCTTTTCAATTTTGGTTAAAAATCAAGAAAGTTGTTCATTGTCCAACGTAAATAATTCTAATATTGATAACTAAAACAAAAGCCCAAAAAATTATGTTTTAGTTTCCACACCGCTCCCAACTAAAACAAAAATATTTTAGGCACTGCAATTTTACTTTTAGTTGTTGGTTTAGATTACGTGTATATGGAAACCCAGCTTTAAATTATTTAATTATGTTTTCCAAAGTCAACTTAAAAACGTGATGTTTGCTATTCACCATTGTCCTTCACTCATTGATTGCTTTAAAAAATTTTAAAAATAATAGAAACTCTGAAAGAATCCAACTCAATTCTTCTCAAGACCATTTCTTGATATTATTTTTCCAGATTTCTTTTAAAAGATATTTATGAGAAAGCGTTAAAATTACGTTTTCTGATTTTTATTTAAAAAGCATGAAAAATCTTCTGGAAATGTCCGCTGTACCTGAGTTAAAAATATTTTTTACTTTATTTTCGTTTGTAACGTGGAAAGAAAACAGATTTTCAAAACCTAAAATAAAAAGCGAACAACTTTTAAGTTAATAAATATTAATTTGAACGGTGAATATTATAAATGAAAAAAGTCATTTCTAACTCATTTGTTACTAAATTTATTGAATATATATATTGAATATTTATTGATTTTATTGTTATATTTATTTAAGCACTAGGTCTTTTTTAAAATTAAAATATTACTTTTATAATTATTAATTTTTTATTTTTTCATTCCTTAATACTTTACCACACCATTAGGTGGCGTCATTAGAAAACATGTAATACAAATATTTTTATCAAATTTTTTAAATATAACAAAAAAATGGAAATATTTCTGAAATTAACTCGTTTCAAATATTTTAATTTATACATTCACTTAAATTTCTAATACTCAAAAGACATTTAAAAACAGTCGTTAACGAAAGCTAATGCGCGTTACCACGGCATTAAAAGTGGCAGACCACTACAACCAAAACTATTTTGGCTTTTTATATATACGCAAATACCCACGTTAATAAAGTTTTCACGATCACGTGCACACGCACGTACACATGTATTTTTAATTCCATTCATTAATTTGAATTTGGTTTAGGCCAGCAGTCCAGTGTTGATGTAATTGCCGCGGTTTATGTTTCTAAATGGAAGTAAATAATACATATGTACGTGTATATTTCAATTAATTTTAAAAGTTTCATTTCTTTTAAATGTCAAATAAATATATGTAAATATAGGTTTTGATTATAAACAAGTGAATTATTTAATTCGCCGTAAGTTGATTTTTATGAAAATAGAAAAAGTATTTCTAAATGTTTGCGGACGTTTTCCAAAGAACACAGAAAAATTAGATACCAGCGTTTTTGAATCCCTACATCCGTAGTCAGCATTCTTGATTTTTGATATTTTTAGGTAGCTTCGAGCCCCCACTAAACTTCTTCAGTTATTTATGACGTAAAATATATAAAAAAATAACAAATTTTTGTGACGATTTAAACAGCGGACATGGAAAAAAGCTTTAGGTTGTGGGTGGATTTTTTCTTACCAAATTAATTGATTATGAATTATTCCTTGTTTAAAATGGTTGCTTAATAGACATAGATACACAATCTAAGACAAGATACACAATCTAGTTGTGTAGAAAGCTGTTGACGCATATAGCGGTCAAAAAAACATCCCTGCGTGCAATTTTTCGTATTTTATTTTAAAATGAACACAAAAAAACTTTCATTCTTATCAAATTTATAAAATAAAATTAACGTGAACTTAGGTCAGATTAATTACATTTATTTACTTATTATACTAACATAGTTAATAATATTAAAAAAAAGAATTTAAAAATATTTAAAAATATTAAAATCATCATAGCGAAATAAAACAAGTTGGTCGCGATGGCAAATTCATTCATTTTCGCCTTAACCGCTAAATTTCAAACTCCATGTATAAATTATATATATAAATTTTTGATATGGTATTGAACATTTAGCTTTTTAGCATTTTTAAACAAGAATAAATTACTCACACTACCTAAAGCTTGTCTTTTCTCCTTTTCTTTTTTTTCCTTAGCAGATCATCTGCATTTTTGCTTAGCAGATCATCTGTAAATGTAATTTTTATATTCTTACTGGAAAGAAAATGAAATATGGCAACCCTTTATATATCAGTTACAGAAAAAAGTTAGTGTTGTTGTTTTGTGGTCCTTGGGTGCATCAAACAGTTGTATAAGCTTCAAGAAGATTTAAAGAGAATAAAAAGAAGCCATAAGTTCAGCTCCCATTTGCGCTACGAATATGCCATGAAGGGGAAAAAAGTACAAACTCCCGGAGTATAGAGTCGAAAATGAAGAGAATTATTATTTTAATGTGTAACTTCTGTATTAATTGATTAGGAAATTAACGAAATTAGAAGGTAAGGGTAAAGATTTTATAAGCAAAATTATTAAAGTTAAATAACTATAGATAAATTAAATCGCCTAACTACTAATTTTTAATGCTAAACACAAAAGCAATGTCTTCTTGAAGAGGATAAATTTTTCAAAAGATTTTAATCTATGAGAACTATTATAACTGCCCCACATGGATTAAATTTAAAATTGTGTGTATTTTAATATTGTTGTTAGGTAATATAGTCGTTAATAAATAAGAACAGTTTCCCATGACATTGTAGTTTATAAATGTAATATAATTACATATATTCTTTTCGAGGTGTAATGTTAAATTTTTTTAAACTTTAGTTTTAAACAAATATCTTGAGGCTTTTAAGAAAATCGTATTTTCAGCTTATTTTCTGTTTTTTTTTTCTTTTCATCACGAATCTTAAATGGATTTTGCTTATTTAATTTTCTGTTATTTTTTCTATGAATATAAAAAATAACGATGGCTAACCAGAACGAAACGTAAAATAAGAACTGGAGAAACTAGAGACGTTGTAAAGGGTAAAAAAATATTCTTAAACTATCTGGCTTTGCTTAATGTACATCTAAATTGCATTTTATAGTAACGGTTCTCAACAAACTGTTTTCCTGATAGCCATGTCTCTATAAGAGAAAAGACTGCAGGCAAACAAAATGTGCAGTTATACAGATGAATAGAGTAATAAAAAATGGACAAACAAGTAAATTGTGCAAACACACATCCCCATGCACTAACAACTTAATTCTCATACAAACTAATCTAATAGGGATAGACAGCGAACTTTGTTGGAAAATATATTAAGTTGTAAAAGAAAAAAAAAAGAAAAAAATAATGTATGACAACAAAACCAACAGAACGCAACACAACATTAAAACGTAAAATATGTGCCCCCAGGTTTTATAAGGAAACTATGCATAGCAGTGGCTAGATATTATACATCTCTGTAAAAATACACATATGAAAGTTTAATTAAACTTACGTTTTTCAATGACTTTTGTAGGATTTAACCATTTCCGAAGTAATGCTTTATTATTTTTAACAAATGCGCGCTCTCAATTGCACATACTTAATCGTTCGTACTTAATCACATTCTTGCTCACAGAATGCTTGTGCATTCAATATTAAATTTTCTACTTTACAAACGAGTTTTATTCGCAGCATGTGTAAATTTTATTTAAATTAGAAACTCTTATTAATTTGCTTTAATTGTATATATTTCATGATATTATTTTAAACTAAGCTTAAAAATGAAATGTATTACTACGGGGAAAGCATATCCATATGACCATTTCGCTACTGCTCATATATAGCTCATCAGTGAATTCTACCCAAATCTTGCGAGGAAAATCTCAGAGTCTTATACATAAAGCCAAATTGATTAAATGAGAACTCCATTGAATCAATAAGGCAAAAAGCCATAAAAAACTCTAAAAATTTTTAATACAAAAACACAGTAACCATTGTGTAAATATTTTTATTTTTACTTTTATTTTTTTAGTTTAGTTTAATATAATAAATATTTCAAGAGAATATTATGAAATATTTATATTTGAAGGAATCAGGCACAATAAAAGTTAATTCAATATAAAAAAGATCTCAAACAATAAATTTTCTTATTTTAGTAATTCTTACTGAAAATAGTTAATTTAAAATTTCTTAAAAAGTTTACCACAGTAGAGTAATAATCCATTTCCAAGGTTTGAAACTGTCAGACCTGTTCTGTTTTGTTTTAATCATATTTGGCCGTTAGGCTTTTTGACACAGATTCTCTAGAATCGCAAATCATCAAACTTAAGCTATGTCAAAATATTTTAAATCCTTAAGCAAATTTAAAGACCCAACTACAATGTACATAAACCTGTTTAAAATAAAAAAAACCTAACAGAAACCCCGTCAAATGCTTAAGCAACCCATTAAAGAATTTTAGGTGACTGCAATGTACTTACAAGAACTTAGTTACTAATTTGTCACAGCTGCACATTCACATACATATTTACATAATTTTTTAATTCGTTTTATAGCCCGGTCATTAAGTATTTTTACTCGGAAAGTTTTCCGAGACTTTTGAAAACTGGCAATTTAACAGATTTTGACGTCTTTTAGTCGAATAAGTCATCTCGTATGTTTGCCGCTCTCACAAATGGCGCCTAAAGCAGTTTTTCGATGCATTTTACAGGAAAAATATATTCATACAAAATAACTGTTAAGAAAAGTTCCTATAATTAAAAGAAAAAAACCTTGCCGAAACTTTACTCTTGCCAGTGAAAAGAAGATTGTTAAAAGATTGTGTGCCACAACTGTGGTGGTTCTTGAGATAATTCAAAATTCACATCAAAGATAACAAGGAAGAGGAATAAACGTACACTATTCTCGAGCGAATAAAAGATGAAATCGAGAACGAAGATAACTGCCATGAAACTGATGATCTCATCGCCGATGGTGCAGATGAAACTTTCGTCTTTGATTAAATATTTATTGAAGACGATAAAGGCAATGAATCGACGGAGATTCATCTAAATTTGAAAATAATAATTCAGATGTCGATAAGGCCTGCTGGGGGTATCAAGATAAAAAACCGCGCTGCTTTCTCTATCTACCTCATGGTGGTGTGGAAATGAGTAGTAACTTCAATTTACGGCGCTTGTACGACGAAACTATTGATTTTAGGAAAACGGCAACGGTTTGTCAAAATGATAAAAAACAATGTTGTTAAAAACATTAAGACTTTTAATACGCCTTACGTTCTGCATTAAGAGTCGGCATGTAACCAACCTAACGCAGAAGGGAATGTAAGCAAAAATAAAAACGTGGTTTGTTTGTTGGTAATTTTTGTTAAAGCCTTAACATTTCTGTATTGGCTTCTAAAATAACTCTCGTGTTGTTTTTGAAGTTTTTATACTTAAAGGAAATGTTTTTGGCTTTTCTAAAAATTTGGGTAAAGGTTTCCTGACGAGCTGGCTTTAGCAACCGGCGAAATACGTATACATACCAGCTATTTCAAACCAACAAATAAATTGCATTTTTATTTGAAAATGTTATGAGATATTAGTATAATATAATAAATAATAATTAAGGCTTAATTAAGTCTAGTTAACGGACGCACCTCAGAAATGAAATAAAGTTGTTTACGGGGTGTAAATGAAAATCTAAGCAAAAAATTACCTTTCCTATGATTCCCATATTGTCTCATTCCACCATAAAATACTCGATTTGTGGCATATTATACATACAAACGTTGGAGGTCCGTAACTCCGAAGCTAAAGGTCAACCGCAAAATGTTCACTTAAAATTTTTGACCCCGAACACAATTTTTTTTTCATTTCTGAACTAAATTTTTTCCAAAAATATATATCACTTCCCTAAATATTTTAATAAGAATAGCAATTCTGGTGTTTATGTAGTTTAAATTGAAAATATTATAAAAAACCAAAATTTGATTTGTTTTTGTTTATTTTAAATTTTTTTATTATAAAACGCCTTGTCAAAATCGGATTTTCCAATTGCAAAGCGTTGCCGCCGCGTTATTTCAGTATGCTCCATACAAAATATACAGGTATGAGAACTTTTGTTCTTAATTTTTAATTCTCGAACGCCACTTATATTTATTTATTTAATGTTAATATAACACAAAGCTCAATCAGCTGTTTCCGTACGAAATGTGCGATCAGTTTCGCAAATGA
The DNA here is from genome assembly GCA_916610165.2 of Gymnosoma rotundatum. Lineage (NCBI taxonomy): Eukaryota > Metazoa > Arthropoda > Insecta > Diptera > Tachinidae > Gymnosoma > Gymnosoma rotundatum. The sequence continues at coordinate 54,587,673 of OU744336.1, forward strand.
TATTTGACAAAACCTGATGAAAAGTAAATTATAGTTTGTCACACATGGTTTATATGTACTTACACAGTTGCTTAAGATATCTAGGTAGCTAAAGCTTAAGTATATTATAGTTTTTGCGACCGTAATGTACTTACCTGAACTATTTAGCCATATTTGAAAAATGTTTACTTTTCCTTCTTTTACAAAAATTTATTTCTTCTCAAAATTACTAAATTAATGCAAATTATTCGCAAAATATTTTGAATAAATATAGCTTATTTACCCGAAACCATAAACACAGAAATTTATAATACTCTTATAATAACAAATTAATTAATTAACTACGGTTTAAGTATTTCTTAAAACAATGCCATAATTTTTTAAAATCATCATAACAAAAAAGTACCGACAAGTCGTTAACCAAAACGAGAAATTTTTCATTTAATTTAAAAACCATTAAGATTTTAATTTCTGTAATAAACCACCAGCCGTTCTTTTCTGCATACAAAATTTTTAAAATTTTAAATCAAAAATGTTGTTCATATGAGCGATCAATCAACAAAATCCATTCAATTTATTAAATTGGAAAATCTTTGAAAATACAACATATGGCAGAGAATTCCCGTTTTACATTACTGCACTTCCAACGGGATCATGCGTCTAAAAATCATTACTTCTTTACATTACAAGGCTATATACACACAGAAAAAAAAACATGGTTGTGATGTGATCACAATAACCATATTATGTTCATTGTAACCAAAGTATATCTATATTAAGTACATTCAAGTCTACAACAAATACAACATTAAAACAACAACGGGCATTTTGTTTGTGTAAAATCATGTATTATGTCAAGAAACAGTTCAGAGACGGCAAAGTGGGTAACATTTTATAATTTTTCTAACTAAAATATTAATATGAATTTTACTTAATTATTATAAAAAAAAGTTAGAGAATGGCCTTTTAACGGCTTTATCAATGGAAATTTAAGAATTCAATTAAAGAATGTTTAATGCAACTTGGGCGGGAAAATTGTAATTGGAATATTTCGTTTACCATCCCTGATAGAATATAATAAAAATGAAAAGAAACACGTAAAAAACAAGAGCAAAATAAAAAAGAAATGTAAACAAATTTTGACACAAAACATGATAAACACGCACAGCAATAAAACTATCAGCTGAACTCCTGCATGTACTTGTTATAGACATACTTTGATTGTAACAATGTATAGTTGCGGAGAACCAATTATTGTTGTTTTCACAAAAACTTTAGTCACGATAAACATTTTTTGTTAAATTTCAACGAATATATGGTTACTGTGAACAAATTTTGCCATACGGTTGGTTTTAGCTGAAAAAATTTTTACCACAACCAAAGTTTTATATAACTTTTTAAAAATAATATAAAATATTTAACCATAATATATTATTATTAATAAAAGTATGGTTTGAAGCAACAAAATAATGTTTGCGGTAAAAAATATTTTGTTCTAGTGCTTGACAGTTTAGTGATTTTTCTGGTAGCTAAAATTGAAATTCGTTTTTATTGATAGAAAATGTGAAAAAAAGAAAAATTTATTTATACATAAATAAAGAAAAAAAAAAAAATAATAAAATATATAACTGATTCTTGTGTCCTAAGACCTAAGCGTTGTTATAAGCAAATAATTGTTTTTTTTTTATTTGTATATTTCTAAATAATTTTTATGACAAATCGTAAATGAATAAAACAATAAAAATTAAGTCTTTTATATCTGGAAAATTTTAACCATTTAATGTTCATATTTAAACATAATTATGTTTATACTTTAGAATGTTATTGTTTTGCTAGACAAAAAAATAGTTGCAAATGTAACAATACTATGTTTTGGTTGCAACCATATAATGCAACCATAATATGTTGCTCTTAGACTATGGTTACCTCAACCATATTTTTCAGAGTACGCAGTTTCAGAATACGCAGGCGAGACAACGATGCTAAACAGTACAGTGTCAAAACTTAGGCGAAAGACAGTGCCCTTATCAAGCCGGTGTACTAGTACAACTTTTTTATGGTTCATTGGGCCACATTACTTAAAACTTTTCTTAACAACGCAACTTACGACTGTTTTTTTAGGGGGGAGAAGGAAAAATTAGATATCAAAAGAAAGGGAAAGAATGATAAAGTAAGGCAGTGAAACACCTAGAGTAACAAATACTTTTGCAGACTTGTGGCTTCATGATGAACTCGTTCCAATTGCGGATGTGCAATCATTGATGAGCGTTTGCAAAGAATTAAGCAAACGGCGAATGTACAGCAGTCATCCGCTTAGAGATTAAATTTTGATAACGCCAAAATGTCTTAATACTGCGGAGTTTAAATCTATAACAAAAAAACATTTAAAATAAATTTTGTATTGTCACTCGCGTAAAACGTAAATCCATTGTTCCAACAAAATTCATCACGTTAGAAAAACGTTCGAATGAAATCAAGTTTGTTAAGGCGCTAGATCAGCTAGAGAAAATTTAAATACTCCAATCAAACAGACAATGTTTTGAAAAGTTTTCCTATTGAAAATCAGCAAGATCAGTTCATGTTCTTCGAGGCATCGGGCAAAACACCACGCCTACCTCTAATTTGCCAATATCGTTTGGAACAAATCTAGTTAAGTGTAGCAACTTCAATAATAAAAAAAAATTATAGCTAGCGATAGAGAATTAGAAATATGAAACAAAAAAACATCGAGTGAAAAAATTGGAGCTTGCCCATATTTTGCGAGTTACGGCCTTCTGAACTTTTCAAATTTTTGAATACATCGATATGGGTATCATTAAAAAGCTGTTAAGAAGATCTTTAAGGAAATATTAATTTTTTTTAAATGTTTAACCAATTAAATTATATATATGTTATCCTGAATTTTTTCTTATTTTGTAATTCTCTGTGTAAGTAAAATAAGTATTTTTTTTAATTACCAATTTATATATAAACACCGTAAATATTTAAATTATATAATTAATTGTCTGACTTTTAATTTTATTTTGCCAAACTATATTTGACCTAAGTAATTGTAAACAAAAAAAAAAAAAAAAAGAAATTATTAAAAATAACCACATACATATGCATTTATTAGCACAAGAAGACTGAAAATAAGTATATATGTAAATAAAAGGATCTTGTTTAAACGCATGTCATGGCTGTAAAGTAATTAAGGCAAATGTTTTTAAAATTGGTAAAATTTATATTTTTTAATTAACCTCATGACCTTAATTAGTACTACTGAAAGTAACTCAGTTTCAAGGGAACATGTATTCTCTTGCCATAAGAATATAAGGAAAATGCTTATCTTTTTTTCTAATCAAGATATTCAATATTGTGTGTGAATTGTTAAAGCAAAGCAACTACTTTTTAACTATTCGTCCCAGTTATACATATTTTTTATATATGGAGTTTGACATATAGAGTTTACGGCGAAATTAATGAATTCGCTATCGAGACCACCTGTATTATTTCGACATGATTCGTCTTGCTAACTCTTTCAAAACAATTTATTTTTCAAGTTGTACTCGTAATTCCTCAAACATATAATTGAAAACTGCTAGACCGCTACAAAAGCAACTTAAGAAAAAGGTAATTGCGACTAAAATCTATGTAGTTAAAATTCCTAATAATATTATTAAAGTTTTTAAATAAAAAATTGTGCAATCATATAAAAGAACATACAGATATGGAAAAAATAAACAACCTTTTTTTTACCCTTCATCACAAAAAGTGGAAAAAGAGTATATCTAAGTCAAGATTTACACTATGCAATTTTTTTACATTTTTTCCCCCAATTTTCTTACAGTGCAGTCACACGGTCAAGTTTTTGTTCAATTCTCTTTCAAGAAATTTACACATACTGCTTGTCAAAATTCACAAAATTGAAAGCTGTGGCGCAGGCTGCACGCAATTTCAAAGCAAGTTTTTAAGCAAGATGTCGTAAAGAAAACAAACAAAATTAATTTGAAGGAAAAAACTACAATCAGCTGTTCTCTTGAATGAAAATTTGAAAGACTCAATTTGACGAAAATTTGAAAGCAAATTCTCAGCAAGTTTTTAAAGTGAGAGTGTATTGAAATATCACACCCGTTTTTATATCGAATTTTTTCCTATAGTACAGTTATTAGGTTGAAAAAGTTAAGGTTACCTGGAGTTTAAAAAATGATTTAAAGATTTTGACTTGCTCGTTCCGAATTTAAACTTTGAAAAAAAATTTATGCCTACAGCAATGCTTTGATAACAATTCCATTCAGACGCATTTTACAGAAAAAATTCAAGATAATTGTAAAAAAAAGCATCGCGTTTTTGTACCCATCACCACAAAAAGTGGAAAAATGGTATATCTAAATTTGTTATTCGGTTTGTAATTTCTACAATATCCATTTCCGACCCCATAAAGTAAATATATTATGCCAATCGATAAGACATAGTGTCGAAAGAGGTGTAATTGGAAATCAGCCAAATCGCTCCAAGTCCTAAGACGCAAGTTGTAAAACACCACGCCTACCTAAAAAAATTTTTAATATTATTTGGACCAATGAAGTGAATCTAATCAAAAAAATAAATATACAGAGCCATAGAGCCCCGAGTTACGCGGATCTGAAGTTTAAATTTTTTTTTTAAATATTTTTATCAATATTATTTTAAATGTCTTGAAGAGAGTTTTTGAAAAATGCTTAACCCATTAAGAGCCGATGGAATTTTTATGCAAAATTAAACATGTAGTAATAAATTTTTGTTTTTGTAATTCTCTGCCACCCCAATATTTGATTTTTTGATGGCAGTTGCTTCACTAAAGTAGATTTATATATATGATGAAGGGTATATAAAATTCGGCATAGCCGAATATTGCACTCTTACTTGTTTCCTTTTTCCTTGATATACAAGTTAATTCATTTAAGTAAATATTTCATTAAATTGTAGAGAAATTTTATGTTTTGAAAAATATTTATTTTTTATTTGTGTTCCCGAAAGTTTTTCTTATTTACATAGAGAACAGTTAACACTAATGGTAGTTACATCATATTATCTTGAGAGGCAGTGTTTAGCCTAATAAAAAATAATTTATTGCTTTTGAGTTTTACTATTGCAAAGTATTATAAATTAAAATAATATATTCTTAAGCGTAGACTTTTATTAAGTACTTTATTGCCTTTTTTACAACAGAATGGTTTTAAACTGTTCATTATTAGTGTTCTGTTTACTTCCCAACAGGGGGAACGGAAAATCAGCGTATTACGTATTAAGGCAAATCAGTTCAAGGCTTTCTTTTTTTTAGCGTAAATATCAATAAGGCTAATAAGGAGCTAATCGGATATTCTAAAGATGAAAAAACACAGGAAAATGTTAAGTAAAAAAAATCAGGGCTAAAAGAAAGTAAACAACTTTATTTTATTAAAAGATATAAAAAAATTAATATATTATACATATGTACTATATACATATAAATACATACATACATTTATTAAATATACATTTTTATTTAAATTTCCTTTTTTAATTTAAATGTTTACTAATAATAATAAAACTTAAGTATGTTGGGTTTATCGAGTTAAACTAAAAAAGAATTTAGTAAAATGTGTTTTGAAGGAGAACAATCTACTTTTGATGAAATCAAAAGTTATAAAATCAAAAAAGTTATAAAATAAAAATACGTTTATTCGAAAGAGTAGAATGAATAGCTTCCCTAACAAAGAAAGATACAAAAAAGAAGTAGGGTTCTACTTAAAATGACCTGGTTTAATTTAGGGGAAAAACGAATGATTTTAATATAACTTGACATTGGCCATCATGGGTTCACGTTAGCAAAACGGCTGGGCATTTAAATGAATGCCTTAAGCAAGTGATAATGCGATGATTAGGATACGTTTTTTATAGTTTTTTTTTATAATTTCTTAAAATAAATGTTTATATTATAAGCTTGATGGAAATAACTTTTTAAACTGTTTATTGGGACGGTTAATACATCTTATTTTTAACCTGCTTTAAAAAAAAGAATATTATCAATCCGACTGAATGTTGAATATGTTTGTGCCCGCAGATGTCAGACATTTCAGAACCGGTTTTGAATATTTTCTTTAATTTAAAGGTGATTCTTACAGATTGGTCCCCTTTTATATACCGCTCATATTCCTTAAAATTAAAGGGTGTCCCCATACAACATACATGTTTCTAAGTCTTTCACTTAAGCTCCCAATGGCAAAAAGTAATAAAAAAGTAAATATAAAACTTAAAGGGTGTCCCCATAGATGATGTAAATTGACCTATAACAGCCTATCTTTGAATTATTTGAACAAACGCTTGAAAATTGGACAGAATGTCGGTTGCTATGACCATTATGGTAAAAAGTATTACCATTCAAAATTACAAATTACAGGGTGCTTCAATAGTTCACTTAGTTTTATGTATATGGCCATACTTTTAAACAGTTGTAGACAGACGACGATTGAAATTTACAATGAATCTTTATTGCCAAAATTGTTGTAATTTAATGTATTTTGCCAAACGAAACTGTTGAACGCCTTTTGCAAGACTGTTGAAATTAACAAGAAGCTGTAGCGCTAAGTCCGCTGTGACAAGTATAAAGTATGGAGATGGAATACTAGGGTGTCCAAATTGTTAATGTAATTTGCTGTATGTGGCCATATTTTAAACCCTTATAGACAGACAGAAGAATTAATAACAGAATTTCCATGAATTTTTATATGTTTTTCGTGAGCTCAATAATTGTAACCTGACTAGAATAAGCGAAGTTATTATAAATGCATTCTCCTTGTACTCATAATAAAACAGAGTTATTTCTGTACATGATATAATATTTGAAAATTTTGTTGTTGGTGTAGTTAGTGATCAATATCGAATTAAAAACACCTACTTTTCAAATTTTTTTATGTTTGTGTTCGGATTACATTAAAACTACTTGATGGATTTGAGAAAAGTTTTGTGGGAGGTCTCTTGGAACCCTGATTCCAATATAGATTACTTTTTTCGTGGAAATAGGACATTTCGTGACAAAAAAAGATACAATTGTGGAGGCAACTAATTTTCTGGTTTAATAGTATTATAACAACTGTAAGCAATTTTTATTTTTGTAGATTGAAAAGTTTTTACGCTGTCTACAGAACAGTTTAATTTGGATTTTAAGAAACTCAAAACATTAATTTCTTTAAATTCATTTCTTTTATTACTTAATTAAAAAATAATGAAACGTAATGATGTTTAAATGATTTTAGAAGAAACTTTGGATACAAAGATTCAAAACTGCTATTATTTTTTCTTTGTACTGAGAAAAAAAATGACAAAAATTTACTTGATTTATTTTTTTTTTTAATATTTTGTGAACAAATAATATATTTCAGAAAATCGTAACACATTTAATGTAGCTATTTTTATACTCAAAACAGAAAAATGTGGATTTTTGTATAAATAAAATATAACTTGAAAACAATTAACATATAAACAATATATATTTTTTTTTTTTTATTTTGTTATTTAATTTGAAAAGTGTTGTTTTTTAACATTTGAACAGCTTCATTTTTGCGTATACCCTGTGAGATGTATTTTAAGATAATAAAGTCTTTAGGCTTTAATTCAAAAAGGGCCTGTTCTATGCCTGTGATAAATTTTAATAATGTCAGTCAGAAACAAGTTTGCTGCCGCTGTGTTCTTATTAATATTTTGCCTTATGTTCCAGTTTTCAATTTCGTATTTCAATTTTAAAACATTTATGTTGGTTTCATAAATCCTTTTTCCCCACACTCCGCAACTTCATTTGCGTTTGTTGTTGGAATGTAAGTGTAAATGAGAATGCTTTGGCTGTGGCATTAAAACATTTTTTTTCTTCATTCATTCATTCAATATTAGACTTTGACTTGAATGTTTAACGTTTAGCTGTTTAATTTGTCGTTACAAAGTATTGGCATGAGGCATACTGACAAATTCCTGCGAAGGGGAATTCAAATCAGTACAAGCTGGCCATTAATCTAGAGATTTATTGGCTACTATTATTTATTATCCCGAATTTCCATCTATAGTTGCTGATATGAAATATTTTGGAGCGGTAAGGAAACCAAATACAAAATATAACACAGTCATGGCTATGCAGACATATGACACGTTATTGCAATGTATATTATCTTCTCCAATTTAGAGTTGGCTGTTTAAGCTGTACGAGTAGTAAAATTATAGCTTGCCTGTGATGTCTCCTTGTCGTCAGTGCTGTTTTTTGTGGTTTGCAATCAAAAATTTGTTAGTTTTGTTTTTGTGCCAAAGAGCGAAAACAATTTAGTAACACACGCAATTTCATACGATTTACGACTGAATTAATATTTTAAATTTAAAAAAACATTGTACTAATTTTTAATAGGGGTTAAGAAGTTTAAGCAAAAGTTTTTTTTCTTAATTTAAACATGTATTAATGAAAAATAAACAAATTAAGTTCTCCAAATCAAATAATGGGAAATCTTGTTAATTTTAGAAATGAAAATTAAGAATCCAGAGTTACGAAGAAAGAGGGAAAATTCATAAACAGAATAGATATTTTTTTAAATAATAATAACAGAATAATTTAGATAAAAATTAGGAATAACAACATTAGACGAAGTTTAACATTTTTGATATATTGGCGCCAAATTACTCTTTTAACCAAATAAAATAATGTGGAGCAACTGACTTTACATTAAAACAAATAATTTTACAAAATATTAAACCCATAAAAAACTGTGTTAAAACAAAATTTTTTTATTCGTTTTATTTACAATCTATCTATTTTTTAAAATAAGAAAATAACATTCATATACATATATGAACATACATACATATATGAACATACATCAGGTACATTCACATACAAAAACGAAAATTATTAAAATTATTTCAAAAGTTTATAATGTATACATTATATACAAAAATCCTAATGTTTCATCTATATAAATATTTACATATATATGTGTAAAAAAAATTTATTTATGTATAATTGGTTCAAAATAGGAAGTCTAATATGTGGTTCCTTTTCAGTCTTCTTACTTCGTTTGCGTCATCTAGTAGCATTATTGCCAATGGGTTACAATGGTTACTCAGCCTCTCCAAGTAATTTTCGCAATATTTCCTCACTTCTTCTTTAACCATCGAAATTGACAAGTCATTATGAATTGTTTTGTTTGATACAAACCATGGAGCGTTAACTAAGGACCTTAAAGTTTTCGACTGAAACCTCTGTAGGATTTCAATGTTAGAATTGCTGGCCGTTCCCCACAACTGTATACCATATGACCACACTGGTTTTAAAACTACTTTGTGTAAAGTTACCTTATTCTCGAGACTAAGTTTGGACTTGGGACCTAGTAACCATTATAGGCGCTTGAATTTCAAGTTAAGATGTTGCCTCTTAGCTTTAATATATAATTTTTCCATATAAGCCTGCGATCGATGTGAAGATCTAAATATTTGACTGTGTCAGATTGCGGAATATCACTGTTGTTAAATGATACAAGCGAGCAGTTTACACGACTCAAAGTAAATGTTACGTGTAAAGATTTTTCGGTGTTGACTTTTATCTTCCATTTATTTAACCAAATTTCTATTTCATCAAGCTCTCTTTGAAGATATAGTGATGCAATGTCCGAGTCTGTGTCAGCTGCTAATACCGCTGTATCATCTACGTAGGTTGCAATTAGTACATTATTAATTAAGGGCATTTTACATCGGATAATTTTATATAAAACAAATTGAAGGCATTTTTATTCGCTACTTCTTTTATTTATATATTATTTATTCCATATTGATAAAATGTTTCTGATTTAAGATAAAATATAGTATCTTTTTTACTCATATTTTATGCATTTAGCACATCACAGTAGATGCTGTTCAATCATCGTACTGACATAAAACTAATAATAAATTTGTTTATTAAATTAAGAAATTACAATATACTTGGACTATAGCTAATTAAAAAATTATTATAATAAAATAATAAAATAAAAATAATTCAACTATTAATTGCAAAAAGAAAAAATAATAAAAACTCTGTTTAAAGAGGGATTTCTATGCAAAGCAGTATTATCGGAATCTCAAATAAGATGGTTTCAAGTACTAGAAAAGACATCGAGCTAAAAATATGTTTTAGCTTTTTTCCAACATCTATACCTTCTATATTTCTATTAAGAAAACTCAAAGTTATCAAGCTCTCTCCTTGCAGAAAAAGCTTGCGTAAAGTTTTGTATATAAAAACTTCTTGTATTTTACTTTAAAAACTCACGGCATTTAAGATAATTTTCCATTTTTCATTGCAATGAAATTTTACAATAAATAATTATTTTTGAAGATTGGATGAAAAATTGGCTGTTGTATTTTCTTTGTGCAACAAAATCTGCCAAAAAGGCCAAGTTTCGAGTGACTAATGCATTTGAAAAAAAAAATCTCAGAATTCCATATAATGTTGAGTGTATAAGACAAACAAAGTTAAAAAATATTAAATTAATCTTTGTTAGTTGTTCTTGATCTCTTCAAATATAAATATAAAAAATTGTTTGGATTTTGTTGTTGTCTTTTTGCTTGATATTAATAAACTTGGCTTGAAATATAACACTGAATCCACTGATGAGCTATCTGAGCAGCAACAAATTGGACACATGAATATTCCTTTCCCCCGGTAATACATTTAGTTTTTTATATTATTGAAAAATATTTCAGGAGAATGTTATAAATGGATTTATATTTAAATATTAAATTGAAGTAAAAATTACAAAAGAAATAAAAAGAGAAAGTCCAAAAGAAAGTAAGTTGGATATAAGGGTTAATCTCCTATTAAACTTAAAGTGCTTGACTCGCACCACCGAACTTCGACATTGTTTGATTTATTATTCTTATATAAATAAAATAGCCCTTTTTGAGTTCGTATTTAAATACGCATTTAGTTAATTTTCATTTAAATTTAAGTTGTATTTAAATGCAGTTTCATTTTTTCAGTTCTTATTTAAGTTCTCATTTAAATATCACAAAAATATGGTAGCATTACGAAATATCAAAATAAATGTCCATTGTTTATGAAAAACAGCTGCTAACAAACACAATGAATTGCAAATTTTGTGAAAAATATTTTAAATATATTAAAAAATGTCAGCGATACTCATGTATTCACCACCTAAACTTATTTTATTTATTGACTTAACTTTTTAATTAATATTTTCATTAAGAAATGTATGCAAAACATAAAATATTGTTCTATCAATGGCTAAAATGTTTGTTTACTTTTGTTTAGTTTTGCGAAACAACAACAAAAAATGCCATAACCATATGGTAAAACTGTATTTTTTAAATGGACTTTAAATGCGCAAGATTGGTCATTTAAGTTTCATTTAAGTGTGCATTGAAAAACTGAATTTTGTACTTAAATAGAACTTAAATTTAAATGACATTTAAAAACGAAGTCAAAAACTGGCCCTTAATTAATAATTTTCACAATAGTAAATTTAAAAATAAGATCGAGTTCACTATAAGTAAAATTTACTTGTTTATTTTACACATCCACTGAATTTTGAAAAACTTGATTTTCTTATATTTAAGACTCTCACTCGTTCCTATACACCAACAAAATTTATTGTCACAATTACCACAGTCTAGGCCATCTGATTGTAATTGCTGCTTTTGTCTTTTTTTATACTGTTAAGTACATTGCCGATACGAACAGCTATTTTTCAACTTTTATATCTGAACTTTTTTATGGCTGTTGTTGCATTGCTATTAGTTCTGTTTGTTTTTCATTTCTTTCATTTTACTGCATTCTCTTAGCGTATTTGGTTTAATTTACACACACGTTGTTATTATTCTGTATATTGCTCCTTTGTTAATTTATCACACATTTCTATCATTTTTTGTTTCTTGTTAAATAAAATTCAAGGAAAATAAAAATTGAAATTAAGATTTGTACTGGGAAAATTAAAAGTGTTGCTAATTGCAGAGCACTTGATTAAATAGTTAGTTGTATTTTTACATTTCAATTTAAAGGTTTAACATTAAATTTAACATTTCTTTGTGGCCTTTATACTTTTAAAATTTATTTTAACTCAAAAAATGTTTTTTTTTTTTATTAAAGAAATATATTGGCCAATTTAATAATATTTTTCCAAAGTAATAATCAAAAATAAAGCCTGACTGCATAGTTGACTGTTGCCTTATACCTTTATATGGAAGTGGTAATTCCTGACAGACTAAGATTACCTTCTACTGAAAACTCTGTTTTAATAAATTTCACCTTTTTTAGTAAAATTGTTATGATTGAACAATATTATATACCAATATTTTTATCCAAAAAAATGTCTTTGAATAAAATGTGTTAATTTGAATAATTAGTTTATACATCTATATAAAAACTAACTTAATTTAACCACTATTATAATTAAGGTAGATACAACTTAGTCACCTTCCTTACTATTAGCTGTTTGATTTGGTTGAGAATTACTCAATAATTTCCTATTTTATAATTTAACACTGTTTGTTATATCAAAGAAAATACAACTTTTACTTAATTCTTAATCATTTTTTTTAAGAAAAAGTAACGCACAGATATATGGAATGGCTCTAAGAATTTACTGCATGCACGTAGATTAATGAAACATAGCAGAAAATTTTGCTATGGCCATAGGCTGTTAAAGCTATAAAATAAGAAAAATCGGATAAAGGAGAAAAAAGTTTGCCTCAGAATAACTAAAGCTACCTCTGAAAAATTTAAGTTTTTTTTTAATTTTCCCGTCATTGTGTTTAGAAATTACAATTTTTAAGGTCAAAGAATTTTAAAAACATTAAAGTTGGACTCAATAGACTTTAAAATGCAATTTTAAGCCACGCCCCCTTTTGTGTTCGGCGAAATAAAATAAAACCGTGGGCAAGTATCCCTCAAATCCCATCCCTACCACGTCCCTGTAAAATATTTTAATTTTTTTTTTTTTTGCAATTTCCTGAAAATATTTATTTTCAAGCTATCCAATGCCTAACCAATCCCCGCCTCCGAAGAGTATTATTAAAGAGATATTTTTATAATTTGTGACTTTATAGTATATTATTGATCTGAAAATAATTTATTTATTCATTGTCATAAATTATTTATGATTGTAACTACAAATTTTATTAAATATTATAACAATTAATTTATTTAAAACAACTTCTCCTTTACGTTAAGGTAATGATGAGTGTCATGGTTCTTCTTCGTCTGATTCTTCAAAGGCCTCTTCCGAATGTGAATCCTCTTCAGCGTTAAGTACAGGAGGAAGCATGAAAAAAATTGCTTGCTGTCAATCGTTTAGCCACAAAAAAATATATTGCAAACCTCTTACAATCGTGTAAAGTCAATAAAAACTTATGCGATTTTGTTAACTTTTCTTAAAAGTGTCCCAAAACGACAAATCTCAAGCAAAAGCCTTGAAATTTCACTGTACGTTGCAGATTTTGCTATCTGTCGAGCTGTGTACTTAAACTTTTAAATTTCTCAATATTAATTTTTGGCGACGATTTAGTTCAGTTTTAGTTGTTCAAGTTCAAGTGGCCCAGGCTTACGTCTCTATTGGGACATCCGTAAATTTTTAACTTCGTCTGATCGCCTGTATCAACCATTATGTAAAAATTTCAAGAGTCCAAATATTATGGTAGATAAACACGAACGAACATTGATGAAAACACCAGAATGTTTTATTTAACGTTCCGTCATGTGTAGCAATGTTTCTTGCTGAATTAATAATTATCTTTGTGTTTTTATTTAATGTTTCCCAACACGGAATAAATTTAATTAATGAGTATTTAATTTAATTTAAACGTTTTGTTGTGTTTCTTTAAATTATTTCCCAATAGCCTTTCATATAAAAATTCTTATATTTTCAAAAAAACTTTGTGCTATTTTTTAAAATTATTTCGATTAAATTAATTACCGATATTATTATTAATAATATTATAATATTATTGAGGCTATTAAGGAAGTGCCTTAAAGAAGTTCCCAATCATAGTAAATTCTTGTCTTTAACTTTCATACTTTCCACATAAATTTAAAGAATCCAAAATAATTAATATCCTTAAGCCAGGTAAGCAAATTGACTCTCCATCTTCCTATCGTCCGATAAGTCTTTTGTCTAGTGTAAGTAAATTGTTAGAAAAAGTAAAGCAAATAGTATTATTCCTCCCCACCAGTTTAGCTTTCGAAGGGAACATAGTACTGTTCACCCACTTATAAGAATAAGAAATTTTGTTAAAGCGAATTTTGACCAACAAAAATCTACTGGCATGGTGTTACTAGATGTCAGCGCTGCTTTTGATACAGTTTGGCATGACGGTCTTATTTTCGAAATGATAAATTTAAAATTTTCCCACTCATCTTACTAAACTAGTTCAAGATTTTCTAGCCTCTCGCATATTCAAAATTCATATTGGCTCACACAGTTCTCAATATTATCCTTTAGTGGCTGGTTGTCCCCAAGGGTCTTGCTTATTGCCAATTCTTTATAATATATACACGTCTGATTTTCCAATAATTAATTACTGTATTTTATCTATTTTTCCTGATGGCACAGCAGTTTTAAGCTCTGATATTATGGCGTCTAATATAACAGCAAATCTACAAAGAGCTTTAATGGATATATTATCATATTTCAATAAGTGGAAAATAACTGCGAAAAAACCAAAGCTATTTAATTCACTAGGAAAAGAAAAGAAAGTTTTATTCCGCAGGAAAATATTGTTTTAAACAACAATTCATTTCAATGGAAACAAAATGTCAAATATCCAGGAATAATGCTTGATCCGAGGATGAATGTTAGCCACCATGTTCCTTATATCATAAATTAAGTAAACGTTTTAATCGGAAGATTATATCCCTTAATTAATAGGAACTCTACTCTGAATATTGCCAATAAGATGCTAATTATGAAGTCAGTTTTTCACGTTGTTATTTTCTATACAGCACCTGTATGGTCTTCCAGCGCGAATTATCATATTAAGAAACTTCAAATAGTTCAAAAGAAATTACTTCAAACTTATATTTAACCTACCATGGTTCTTTTCAACAATACGCTTTCACGAAATTGCAGGTTTGGAATTAGTTTCTGACAAAATAATTAGAGTCGCACTAAATTGCTGCATTAGAAGTTTGAACTCTGATTATTTACATATTAATGACTTAATGTCAGCTTAATTGTGTTTTTTGTCATTAGTTTTAGTTAGTAAGATTCACATAGGTTTTATAGATTTTTTCCTCCAACTAAAATATTGTGTATATTTTTAATACAATTTTATAATCTTAAATGGATAAGAAAAAAAAAATAATTCTTGAACACTTGTATATAAAATTATAAAATAATGAAGAAAATGTTAATGTAAATAAATAAATAAACTGTGGATATTTTTCTTATTTGGTCAAAAAAAAAATCGATAAAAATTTTATTCAATTAAATTTCTATTTCAGTGTAAAATAAAAAACAAAATTAAGACGATTGCAAAGCCTTCAATTTGTTCTTTATTTTCGTATTCGTTATACATTTTTTGTATTTGTTCAGTGCTAGAGAAAGTGTTTATTCATTTACTTTTTTGTCATTATGTATAATAGTTCATGGACATTTAATTGTGCATACTTTGCTATACACTTTCATCAAGAACATCTTTACTATCTTTCAAGTTGCAAATAAATGTTTCAGAAAAATCATCACTTCTTTCTCTTAATGTGTAAGTGTGTACTTGAAATACACTTATTTAAAATAAATTTATTTAAATTCCTTTTTATTCCATTTTCTCTTTTAATATTTTAGTTTTTCAAGGACTTAAAAAAGTTTTTATTTCGAAAAGTATGTTTTAAATTTACATTATACTGAGAACCATTTATCAGGTTATTTGCCAGATGACAAATAATGCAAATGTGAAACTAAGTATTTGGCCTTATTGTTTTATAGTAGCAGCTAGAAAAGTTAGTACCACGATAGGAGCATAGATTATTTTCTTAAAAATGAACAACTTAGAGGTAAATCGAGGCATATTTATTTTACTAAGTAGTGTCGTCCGCCCAGCTGGTTTGTAGTTGGAAATGTCAAAAGTTGTTTATATTTTACTACGTTTGCAAAACAAAGCAGGCATTTATATTGCGAGCAATTATCTTTTACTTCTCTTTCTGTTTTTGACATTTTCAACGCACAAAATAACAATAAAAGCCACGTTGTTTTTGCCAAATTTTGTTGTATTTGTTGTAGAGCCGCTACTACCTAGTAAAATAAATGTGCCTTGAATGTAAATAATTGGAAATTTTTGGCGCAATTTTTGCAGCAAAAGAGTTTCTATTTATTTTTGTTTTTATTTTTAAATAATTATAATTTTAGAATAATTATTGAAAAAAGAAATTGGTTCTGCCTGTTTTGCAAATTACCTGACGTTAAATCAGGCAAACTATTTACTGCTGTTCTGCAAACTATGCAGTATTAAGTTTTTCGATATAGTTTTAATTTTTCGAAAATAGAAAAAAAGAGCTGAGTTTTAGGTCTGTGAACTAAAATAAATTACTATTTTCTTATAAGAGCAGTTTGATGCGAACAAAATTGCCGTCAAATAAACATTAATAAAAAAAAAACAAGTACTTAATTCGGCAATGCCAAATCTTATATAACCTTCACCATCTATGTAAACCTAGTTTAGTAAAGTAACGCCAATCAAAAAAGAAAATATTGGGGTGACAGAGAATTAAAAAATAAAAATAAAATTTTTTACTGCATATATATAATTTTACATAAAATGCCATCGGCTCTCAACTGGTTAAGCATTTTTAAACAAATTTTATTATTTCCTTAGGGACCTCTTCGAAAGCTTTAAAATAATATCCATATTGATATTTTAAATAATTTGAAAATTTCAGAGCCCCGTAACTAGGAAAATATGGGCGAGCGCCATTTCTTGACGGAATTTTTTTCTTATTTTTAATTCTGTATCGCCCGCTATATTTATTTCTTTTTTTTTTTTTTGATTCGAGTTACTTTATTGTTGCAAATGACATGAAAAATTTAGAGGTAGGCGTAGTATTTCGCCTGCCGCCTCGAAGGACATAGCACCTCTTTTAACACTATATCTGATCGACTTACATATGTTTTTTTGTTGTGAAAGAACACTGATTCCAAGACTTACATGGACAGACAGACGGACATCGCCCAATCGACTTCACTATGCATAAGAAGTTAGTATATATATTCATTATGGGGTCGGAAATGGATATTGTAGATATAACACACGGAATGACAAAATTATATAAACCTTTTTCCACTATTTACGGTGAAGTGTATAATAAATAGATAAAAAAAATTCAACAAAAAACAAAAACGAAATTGCCAATGTTTTCAACGACAACAGCACTTGCTGTGTTCTAAATTTGCTAAAAAATACTTTGACTCTTAATACAGTAATTATATTTGTTGTACCCGGCATTGGCTAAGTCGAATTTTATGGCCTTTCTTGGGACTCTAAAATACTACATTTTGAAGTCGAAAGAATTATTTCGGTTATAACATATTAAAATCTTAAAAAAGGAGTCATCTATCAGATCATATCTATCAATTCTGTGACCAATAGTCCATTGACCATTTTAAAATTTTTTATTAAATTACTATTTGATTTTTTATATATATATATATTATTGTTCAATCATTAAATTCGCCTTTTTTCATTATCAAAAATTTATCAACTTGATACTTCATATTGCTCGGTTTTTTCATATCAACTCATTTTTAAAGGAATTTTATTCTGCAACTTCGCTTATCTACATGACCTAATTATAAACTATTTAGTAATTGTTACCCACTTAAATAATATTTCAATTTAGGCTGTTACTTTAGTTATTAAATATTAGTCCAATTCACAATCTTGTGCAAATAGTCTTGCATCATAGCATTTGCAAAATTTACTCATACTCATGCATAGTTTACTCATTTCTGTATGTTTTGTTGGTGTAGACTAAAAATATGCTACACAATTTTGCAAATGCTATGATGCAAGACTATTTGCACAAGATTGTGAATTGGGCTATTGTATAAACGCAGGCTAAATTGTTTAATAAAGTTTAGAATGACCGGTATATTGTAAATGTTGACCGCAGATGATTAAGTCTTGCGTTAAAAAGTACTAAGTGTTTTATTATGTGAAAGAATAACGTAATATTTTAATTGCAGTCTTAAGTATATGACATGAATGTAACTTTCTTCTTTCAGAGGCATCACAGATCTTTAAATAACTCCACGCAATGTCGTGATAAATTCTTTTTATTGTTTTTTTTTTTTTTTTTAATTTTTAAACCAAATTTTCGCTGACCTCAAGAAATTTGAAAATTTTAGTTACCTTCTAAGCAAATTGTAGACATTAAAAAAAATTATTCTTATAAATTTAATTTTATTAGTAGGACATAAACTGTAACATAAATAATTATATATAAAACAGAAACAACGTTGAGTAGAACACACTGTATATTTAGTACTTTCCAACTGTCAAATGAGTGCATCTTCGAGGGTTCCTTAGAACGAAATTAATTCTCTTCCTTTTTTCCTCTCACTTTGTTCACCGCTTGTACAGCAATTCAAAATTGGTTCTGCATTTGTAAATTTTTTATTATTGCAAATTTACATTTAACAATTGTACACTCTTTTTATTATTGAAAATGTCCACTCATCTTGGTAAACATCCAAAAATATAAATTGCAAAATAAATTTATATTAAAAGGAAATTTAATTACCTTTTCTATTTTATTTTTGCCCTAAACCCTACGACTATAATTTGTTTTATTTTTATCGCCTATTTATTGTGGATTTTTTCTAAGAACCTTTAAACAACCCTCCGATCCGGAAGAAAGAGTCTCCATAAAACTATATAACAGCCCTGACCCAAAATCTCTTAATAATTCACAATTATATTTGAAAACTAAAAATCAGTTCCGGCATCAAATACATGTTTATGTTTTTAACACACCGTTTAATTTTTAAAAATATAATTTTTTTTTTAAGTA
Organism: Gymnosoma rotundatum; assembly: GCA_916610165.2. Lineage (NCBI taxonomy): Eukaryota > Metazoa > Arthropoda > Insecta > Diptera > Tachinidae > Gymnosoma > Gymnosoma rotundatum. The sequence continues at coordinate 54,606,679 of OU744336.1, forward strand.
TAACCGATCTTAATTGGATAAACTTTGTTTTAAAAAACCGCCCGACCACAAAATAATTAGGCTTCAGATTTTAGCAAATGAATAATTCTTATTAGCAAAATTTGAATTCTATCTTATTAAAGATTTCCATAATCTATAATTATATAATTGTTTGAAAAACAAAAGGTTTTCCAAAACTTTTCGAATTATCATTAAACTTTAAATTTATTGGTGATAAGTCGTTACCATTTATTTTGCAGTACACTAATAGACTTTTTACAAAATATTTTCAATTCTACTTTAAAACATTCTATTTTTCAATTACCTTATTTCTCCTTTTTTTTTTTATTATTGCGTCATTATATTAGAGTTAACATCACTAGATATTTAATACTGCAACTCCTTGTTGCCAAGGCACATAAATGGAAATCCAATATAAAACTAAATGGATGGAAAATGGGAGATTTTTTTTTGTTGGAGCTAAAGTAGGAATTGAAGTGTTGTTGCCTTTTTTACTGTTTTCTTTCATGAAAGAAATGTTGAATATATTTAGGAAATAGAAGGCTTCTCCGTTTCAAAACTAAATCCTTTAATACAAGTAGTACTTTTAAATTCTTCTTCTTTGATTCTAAGCTGCTACATTATATTATCTAGTTGTTAAGTAAACGTATTTTATGCCTGATAGTATAATGATACAATATCCGCTGTATCCCTGTCAGATATGATACGCGGTGTACGTACGAACATATGTATGTACGAGAAGTATATTTGCATTTATCGTTGATTGTTTGAATAGACATAGTAATACAGTTGAATAGACTATTACTACGCGCTTTTGTTACGATTATTGTTTTTTTTTTTTTTTTGTTTTTTTTGTTTTGATATTCACCTTAACTACAGCAATTCGAGAAGGCTTTTCATCAGATCAAAAATACTTTAAGTGCTGCTGAGAAAAATGTTTTGAGTTATTTAGATTCAAAACATAGATTTACAAAGTTTATAGGTGTTAATGTGAAGTTGATAACACTTGTGTCACAACAAGATTATTAATAAGGTTTTTAAGGCAGAAAGAGAATAAAAATTCTTAAAAGCCTTGAACTTTAGAATATTCCAAAAATTCATGTAAAAAAATTATTTGTCGGCAGTTTATGCATTGCCTTATCGGTGCACTTGTAAAGAGGTTATAAGAGAAGCATATTTTAAGACTGCGCGGCACTTCACATGCAAAGCAAATATTTGTACATCTGATAGAGAATCATAAAAAACAGCCTTAACCTTTGTAATTACTATCGCTCACTGAGTATAATCAGGTTAATAAGCAAATATTGATGGGATCAATGAACTTGGAACAGTGGACTATGCATTTTCGCTGTAATAAACTACATATAATATATAGGCCTTTGAAATCTTGTTATTAGTGTACATAGTCAAAACATATACTTTAGAAAATAAACTTTTAGAAATAGTGGGCATAGCAGTTCTAATGCAAGACAAATTACTGTCGTGGCGTACTTCGACAACTTTCGACAACTGCTTTGAAAAGGCCCGCAAATAAACTAAGATTTACGAAATTCGAACTGTGGGCTTAGCACCTCCACACAAAATTAAGTTTAACATAGCCTAACTTAAGAATCAATTAAATGAAGATCATGAAATTTAACGCTAGTAAAACTGTCCGAAAAAATCTAGCCCCTAAGAAACGATAAATAATAAACATCGCATATTGAAAAAACCTTATTTTTAGGTGTTTTGAACCTTTAGCGTTAAATTTTTTTTGCAAAAAATTTTGATTTAAAAAAAAATATACGTTGCACCTCTTAGTAAATATGCATTTGCTTTCGTTAATTTAGAAATTCATCACATGTGTGGAGCTTAACAATGGCGGCTTAAAATAACTGTAAATCAGGTGGCGTATTATTTACCTGAGACACTTGGTGTTGATGTCTATGAAATGTTAGATAGATATATATATAGATCATGTATATATTAAATATCTCTTTGTAACTTAACCCATTTTAATGAAATTATGGTAGATATTTGCCGTCATGATAAAATCGGATATTTATATTTTCACATAGCAGACCAAGAGGAGATAAAAAATAGATAGATTCTCATTTTTTTCAGCAATAGGACCCAGATAAGAACTCTAACTTTTCCCCTTTTGTGGAAAAACCGAAAAAAAAATAAAAATTTTAATATTAATTTAATTTTATCATTTTTTTTTAAATAAAATGGATTTTAGCGGGAAGTTGAGGTGAGGACAAACGCACAGTTTTATGCACCTTCTTAACCGATCTGAACAAAATTAGAGTCTTAGGATATAGAAATGTATATAGCTTTTGGTCTTGAATATCAAAACTGACTTGATAGATTTCTCCCGTGTTTGGAATAGAGCTCCAAAGCTAAGAAGACTATAATATATTATACAGTGGTGAAACAGGCTCTAAAATTAAACCCAGGTAACGCTGGGTAGAATAAGATTATATTTGCTATAGACGTTAAAATAACATGAATTTCAGTAAGAGCATGAATGCGCTTAAAGGTTAAATTATATTTTTTAGTAATTGTTAACAACATGGATTTAACGCATAAATAATGTCTCCTAATAGTAAATTTAACAACTACCAGCCACAAGTAGTTGACGTAGTAAACAAAGTTGTTTCCGCTTTCAGAGTAGCGTTCGCTCTCTAAACGAAAGAAGATACAAACAACTCAAAATAAATGCAAAAGGAGTGTTTTTCCTTTTCACATAGAATGCGAAACAGTGTGTATACAAGAGCCTATTCAAAACTGTTCTCAAGTAAAGCAGGTTATTTAAGATTTATAAAAAGTTTATTTCACAGTTCACTCTTGTAATTGAAACTTGACCACATTAAAAATTAAAGAGTTGAACGATGCTTGTGATTAAACTTATTGTAGATATGTAAACAAAAAAGATTAGATGAAATAGTAATTATTAAAGTCATTTAAATTTTTCGTTTCAATATTGACAATATGTAATTATTCTGTAAATAATTTTAATTTAGAATGCAGAATATCGTTATTTTTTTTTATTGTAAGTTTTGGTGTTTTAGAGATAAGCGTAAATTGTCTCTTCCTTGTTAGATATTGATAAGAATTACTTTATTCTTTATTAATGTTTGGAAAACTGTATCACTAAACGAATGCTTAATGATGAACAGCTTGAAGCGCCGTATTTAGGTAAATAAAAGCGGAAAATAAATAAAAGCGAACAATACGGCGTTTAAGACGCAATATAAAATATATGCTGGCTGTCTTATATTATCTATATATTTAAGCGAAAAATCACACATACAAGAGTTGGAATTTTATCAAAAGATAATAAGAAATTAAAATTTCCTAGGAAATAACGTAGAAAAACAGAAAGTTGATTTGAAATCTAAATTATTACTGTCTTCAAAAAGCACAAAATTTAACTTAAATATTTTTATAGGATTCGCCAAAAATTTGTGTAAAACAAGCAATATATTACATTAATTGTGCTTGATTTAATTTACAAATTCTTTATTTTTTTTGTGCTGAATTTTAGATCTAGCTGTCTTGATCAATAGAAATACCATTAAAGACATAAAAATCTGGAATTTCTAATAAATTTTTGATAAAATCCCCGCATACTAATGTCTGTTATGTAATGCCAATTACTAAGTTAATATTCTGATTCTTTCTTTTAGAAATAATCTAATTATTATACCCTTCACCATAAAAAGTAGAAAAATGATATAAATAAGTTTGTCATTCCGTGTGTAATTTCTACAATATCCATTTCCGACCCCATAAAGTATATATATCCCGACTTCTTATGCATAGCGATTGACCGATGTCTGTCTGTCCGTCCGTGTTAGTGTTGAAGATAAAATGAATATCTCAATCAATCACATATAGTGTCGAAGAGGTGCTATTGGAAGTCAGCATGATCGGTCCATGTCCTTCCAGGCAGCGGCCAAAACAACACGCCTATCTCTAATTTTTTCATGTTATTTGCAACAATAAAGTAACACCAAACAAAAAAATAGATTTACGGGGTATCGCCCCGAAAATTAAAAATAAGAAACAAATATTAAGTTAATCAATTGGCGCCCACCAATATTTACCGAGTTACAGTGCTCTAAAATTTTCAAATTTTTTTAAATATCAATATGGGTATCATTTTAAAGGTTTTGAAGAGATCTTTAAGGAAATACTAAAAGTTTGTAAAATGCTTAACCCATTAAGAGCCGATGTCATTTGCATGCAAATTTATGTGTATGCACATATGTACGCATTACCAAAGTTTTTTTATTTTTTAATTTTCTGTCACCCCAATATTTTTTTTTTTTTTTAATAAGTTACTTTACTAAACTAAACTAACAAAGTTGACGAAAGGTACATAAGAATCGTCGTAGCCGAATATAGCACTCTTACTTGCTTTTTTTTTAAATCAGGCAACAATGCATTTTTAATTATTTTTGTATTTGTTTAGGAAAAGGATAGAGAAGAGAGAGAACCATTGATGAAGTTAAAAAAAAATAGAGAAAAGCTTTACCAGGGTTGCCACACAAAAAATTTACTTCCTACCAATAATTTTCAAAAATCCTACCAAAATCGTTAACAGCCTACCAAAAATTTTAAAATGCAATTCTTCAATAAAATCAAAACTTTTATTTTGGCTTATATAGTAATATAATAAAAAATTCCAGTTTTCATAAAAAACATAAAAATATACATAAAATAACAACATAAAAGCAATATTTTATTTAAAATAACAGATGTATGTATGTGTATACAAAATGTATACAAATAAAAAAACAAAAGGAATTTAAAATACAAAAAATATCACACATAATTCATTGGTTTCAAAATCATTTTAGAGCATACTATGCAGAATTAACACCCATCTCTTTCCTGGAGCCAATCAAATTCGCACAACCACTCGGTTCTAAATTTTCTTTTGACTGTTTCTTTACAATATTCACTAAAAGTATTATATTATTTAAAAATGTTTTAAAACAAAAATTTTAAGAGTGGTTCTACCTGGTTAATGGAATGTCGTTTCTGAAATTATATTATTATATTATTTTCATTTAATTTTGGAGTTTTTGATAAAAATCTGGAAAAAATACATGCAATATTAGTAAATATTTATGTAATTAATAGATACATATTTAGAATTAATAAAGTTTAATTACTTTTCCATTTTGTCTATTAATTTTTTAATACATACACTTGAAAATAAACCTTCACTTAAAAATATTGTTAATTTCAATTTCATAAAATAGTTCGCGTTTCTTAAACCAGAGATAGTTATTGCTTTAATCATCTACGCAAAAAAGCAGAGATGTTTTTTAGTACACCCATAACAGTTTTTGAAAATAGTGGTAACACTATCAATGTTATTGTTTATTTTATTAAAAGTTACATTTTTTTATGTTCTGAATTTTTAAGATGAAAAATTTACTATGCTAAAAAATTGCTACAGGAGGAAAACCTACCAAAAATTTAAAAAAATTGAACAAACCAACCAAACTACCAAACTGTTTTTTAAAAACGAAAAACTACCAAGTTTGGTCCGATTGGACCAAAGCGGCAACGCTGAGCTTTACAGTAATTCACAATGACTCTCCTCTTTAGCGAGTGATTTTTTTTAAAATAGCAGAGAGCAGCGTTGCCACACAAGAAATTGACTTCCTACCAATAATTTTCAAAAATCCTACCAAAATCGTTCACAGCCTACCAAAAATTTAAAAATGCGTTTCTTGCACATAAACTCTTTTACACTCACTTGGTTTTTTCCGTAATTGTTGAGGTGGAAATTTGTCTGTTGGTGATTTTTAAGATGGATGTTATGATTTAAAATAGTTTTAAAGCATACTACGCAGAATGAACACCCATCCCTTTCCTGGAGCCAATCAAATTCGCTCAACCATTCGGTTCTAAATTTTTTTACTGTTTCTTTACATGCAATATTAGTAAATATTTATGTAATTAATAGGTACATATATACAATTAAAAAAGTTTGCTTACTTTTCCATTTTGTCTGTTAATTTTTTTAATACAAACACTTGTAAATAAGCCTTCACTCAAAAATATTGTTAACTTCAATTTCAAAAAAGCAGAGATGTTTTTTATTACACCTAAAACAGTTTTTGAAAACAGTGGTAAAACTATTCACAGTTATTGTTTATTTAATTCAAAGTTACATTTTTTATTTTATGTTCTGAATTTCTAAGGTAAAAAATTTACTATTGCTAAAAAATTGCTACAGGAGGAAAACCTACCAAAAATTTAAAAAAATGCAACAAACCAACCAAACTACCAAACTGTTTTTTAAAAACGAAAAACTACCAAGTTTGGTCCGATTGGACCAAAGCGGCAACGCTGGCAGAGAGTATCAAATTCGTTTAATACGATAAGGAAAATCTCTTCTCTGTATGCTGATTAAAGATATTATTTTATATTAATACTTAAACACTTGTTCAGGTTATAACTAATGGCTTATTTATAACACTCTTATTGCGGGAACTAACAAAATAAATTTAACTATGGAATCAAAAATTTTGCTAATTGACTTTGGATAATTTTATGCAATATTGTAAAAAGATTGCAAAGAATCGCATGAAAAATGTAATAAAACGGCATTAATAATAAAGTCTAAACTTTTACCAGTCATCATTATTATTATTTACACAACTATTTGCAATATATACCAATAAATTTCATACCAATAACACAACATTTCACTATACATCCTATTCAAAATATTTTAGCTCCAATATTTACACTTACAATTTTAAAAATACTTCTCCCCCATTAAATATTTATGTGCAATTGCATAAATGTCTATAAGCTCTTCTAAATAGAAACAAAATACACATTGATATGACACAAACAGACAAACACACCCAAAATAGGCGAAAGTTATGTATAGAAATGTAACAATGAATTTGCAAACATTGTAAAGCAATTGAATTTTATATGAATGTATGTCAAGCTCATCAAAACCATATAACTATTGTGCAAATAAATTGATGACCATATGTGATTTTGATATTCGTATTCCATTGTTGTTGGTTTTTTACTTTCTATTTTGCTGAATGAAAACTAAGATACTTTATTTGTTTAGTTTAGAATTGAGTAGTGTCATTTGCACTTGTACTCGTAATTATGTAAGTATTGCAACTTGTATTTATCGCAAATTTAAAGAGCGTTAAAAATAAAATTTAAATTTAAAAAGTAAAAAGTAAACACAATAATGTAAATATAGTAAAATAAGCTAAAAATTTAGAACTTTCCATTTATTTAAGTAATTTTTTTATAATGGCTGCTCATCAAAAATTCCTTTTGTATTCATGGCGCTGATGGGATTTGAACTTATGATTCATGAATTTCTATTTTAAAGCCTCGCAATGTACGGATGTACGGCACTCGCAAGGAGGGCTATGCAGAAAATGTTTAGTAAGCGAAGCTGCTCTTTTAGGTGCAGACAATATGACATTTTCATAAATGACTCTATGTCCTTACTAAACACTGCACAAAGTCCATGTATATTGTAATTTTTCAAAGTGACATAATGTCTTTTGAGTCTTTAGAGTGAGTGCGTCATTAAGTCCATGTATCACCGAAGACACATGATTACGACTTTACTGTCGATAGAGAGATAAGTATTCCTTATCAAAATTCTATTGTTACCTAATCAATTTGACACTTTTCTAATAGCAGATGCTACAGAACGTAGGACATTGGAATAATTTGGGTGTCTGCAGCTCATTCTTGTCCTGAGTTTCATCATATAGACCCTGCTACAAATCTCCATCATCTTTAAGAGTTATCCTTATTCGTGATGGAGAAAACTGATTCTCCTTGAAATCAAATTGAAAACTTATTGTTAGGGAAGGGCCTGGGAGCAATAATCTTAGTTTTGCCTGGAATGCTGTCATATCCCCATAATCTGTGGATCCAAGTAATCGTACACTAATTCTAACTAAGAAATTTAACTCGCCAATATTTCCGAGTTACAGGGCTCTGAAATTTCCAAATTCTTTTAAAATATCAATATGATTATCATTTTAAAGCTTTTCAAGAGCTCTTTAAGAAAATACTAGAGTTCTTAAGAAGTACTTAACCCAGTAAGATTCGATGTCATTTTTATGCAAATTTATATACTTTTTTTATTGTTTAATTCTCTGTCATCCCAGTATTTGCTTTTTTGATTTGAGTTATTTTACTAAACTAGATTTACATAGATGGTGTAGGGTATATAAGATTCGGCATTGCCGAATATAGCACTCTTACTTGTTTCTTAATTAAAACTTTCTTAAAATTTCCTTTGTTTAAAATTTCCAACATATCACAATATATTTTGAACTGACAATGTCTGATAATGATCTGACAGTAGAAAACAAAGTGTTCACACAATTGTAAGAATTCTGATAACACTATTGTAAAATAGAAGCCTGACAATTATCTGACAATAGTTTTTCTGACAATATTGTCAGACAACAGTTCCAAGTTCACATGACTGTTAGGCGTTTTCTGTATATTTTTTGACAGTATTGTAAGATCTGACAAACGTCTGCACAGGGCTTTTTTTATTATCATGTTTTCAGTGGACTGTTTTTTTAACTGGTCTATTATATATATTAAAAACAGGGAGGTAAGGAAACATCAAACGTAATTAGCTGAATGTGTGTCAAGGTCTAAATTACTTTCAAGAATTTAAATTTATTTCAATATTATTCTTTATTGCTTTTTAAGTAATTTTTGTTTCTTAAAAAAATTTTAATATTAAAATATGCGTGAACTATTCACAATGTAAATGTAAATTAACGGTTTATTTATAACAGTCGTTGCCTGCTTTCACTAACAAAAACTACACATATTTCTGCTTCTCAGGCTGCATATATGCGTCAATAGGAAATAAGTTTTAATACACAACATAAATAATCGTTTAATCACAAAATATATACGCTGTTTGTAATCTTAATTAATCAAACTTCGGTAAAATACTTCAACTTAATCTTTGTAACGATTTAAGTTTGGAATTAAGATTAATTTCCCTTTAAGCGTTTTAGCTACATGGCTAGAGAAATTGCATTAACTGTGTGTATGCGGATTAATTTATTTTAAATTGTAATCATAATATTTATGAGGAAAATAACTGCAATTAAACAATTATTTAAACCAAAAGTAAGTTTAAAACGCAATAAGAATTGATAACAAACTCTAGCACGCCTAGGCCCGTTATTATAAGTTAATAAAATTTGAAGTTATGATTTAGACTACAACGAGGCATGAAGTCAAGTGATTTATAAAGTTTTAATTTTTTAGGAAATTTCTTGCCGAAAGTTTATTTTAGACTTCATAAAATCTTAATTTTTGTAAAAATTGTAAGTGTCTAGCTATCACGGTCTTGGGGGTAAGACCTGAACGCACGAATAGATATTGGGGCAAAAACCACTTGGCTTTAGAACCCAAACTGTAAAGCCAGATAAGGAAAATTTTAAAACATTACTATCTTGTGATCAGGCCTGCCATATTTGCCGATTTTTTCGTCAAAATTGTCACCGTATAGATTTGTCGAGTTTTGCTTTGCTGATTTTTTCGATAAACGGCATCTTTGTTTGTTTTAGTATGTTAGTTTGGGCATCACTAAAATACCTGTAAAATAAAAAATTATTGTTACAAAGTTCGTTGGTCATTGAAAAATTCTATCCTTAATAACGAAAGTAATGTAAGTCAAAACCAACAAAATAACTGATAAAACAAAAAAAATAAACCATTTATGAAAACGCATTAAGCTAAAAAAATCTAAAAAATTGACTTATAGATTAATAAAAATCGTGAAATAAAAGATAGATTATAAATTTCTCTCTCTAGTCATACCTTTCAAACTGATGACAGTAATTTTGATTTGTCAGAAATGAAAATGAAAAATAAATTTACTTATGTAATCGTGAGCATTATTATGAATTATTTAAATGGTGCAACGAAATTTTTTTTTTTGTACGATGAATGTCGCAGCAGCATTCTATTCCAATAACGATAACAAGAAGAGTGAAAAGTAGTGCTGATGAATTAGTCTGCAAATCCAATGGAAGAGATTTCAGAAAAACGAACCTTATGAGAGTTGTTGTATTCTATTTTGTTAATAAAAATGTTTTGACTTGTATGTCAAATGGGTTTTTATAGAAATAACGATTTCTTATCATTTAATTTTAATTTATTATCTATTTTAATACAAAATTTAAGGAATCAAGCATAATTTAGACTTATATCAAATTTCGAAAAAATTATAAAATTCCATGTATTTAAAATAAGGCAACGCAGTGTACGAGTATTCAAAGCTTCTTTTAATTTTATAGACATGTCATGTAAATATTAATAATAAATTTCAAACAGTATTAAATATTATTATTAAGTAATTGCATTTGCTAACCCATGATTTTGAATATTTGAAAACATATTTGTTCGCATGTAAGTGCATCAATACGATTATTTGCACTTGTTATAAAATTATGTTTCATTTGCATAAAGTGGTGAAGAATAATAAGTGCACTAATTTGAGAGCTTAATATATACACTTACAAACATGATAACAATGCGGCAATATGTTGCAAATATTTCATTAATATGTAGAGAAATACACGTACAAAAATTAAACAGGAATAGATAACACATGATGACATTAAACACAAATCTATAGATACGTTTATTCATGTTAAGTACGTATTGTTACATTGACATCGTTCGGTAATAATCTCATCATTTTAACATTTAACGCAAATAGCTTGTGTAAAATTTTAAACGTGCATACACTAAAAGAAAAATGTAATAAATTTTATAAGATTTTTGTTATGTTATAGTTCCATATAATTAATTTATATTTTAAATAAAAAAACATGTCCCTTATAGCAAGAAGTACAAACAAATCAAATTTTAAGTTAAAGGGTGGCACATTGGTGATGATTTTCACGAATTTTACTTTGTTTTTTACCGAACTGGGCAGACATTTTCCTTTTTCAAAAAATTAATTTAAGACATAAAGGGTATGCCTATGGTTACGTGATTTTAAATTTTATAGTTTTTTTAAGTATCCGCCTTAGCAAGCTGACATTTCATTTTTTGCTGTCTACACAAACCAAATTAAATATTAAACAAGTAAGAGTGCTACATTTGGCTATGCCGAATCGTATATACCCTTCACCATCTATGTAAATCTAGTTTCGTGAAGTAACTACAAACAAAAAAGCAAATATTAGGGTGACAAAGAATTAAAAAATAAAAATAAAAACTTGGTACTGCCTATATATAATTTTACATAAAAATGCCATCGACTCTTAATGGATTAAGCATTTTAAAAAGTTTAGTATTTCCTAAAGATCTCTTTAAAAGCTTTAAAATGACAACCATATTGATATTTAAGAAAAAATTTTAATCTCAGTGGCCCGTAACTCGGAAAATATGGGCGAGCGACAATTTTTTCACTTATTGCTTTTTCATTTTTTTTTTTTTTATTCTTTATCGTCCCATATATATGTTTCTGTGATTGGAGTCAGTTTATCGTTCCATATAGTATGGAAAAATTAGAGGCTGGCATGGTGTTCGACCCGTTGCCTATAAGGGTATGGACCGATCTTGGTAATTTTTAACTTTTCTGATCAATTGCTTTATTTAAATTTTCTCTTGCTGATGTAGTGCTTTGGCAAACTTGATTTTAACAAAAACATGGACGGACAGACGGATATCGCTCAATCGACTTCGCTGTGCAAAGGAAATCAGAATATATATATATATATATATATATATATATATATATATATATATATATATATATATATATATATATATATATATATATATATATTTTGGGGTCGAAAATGGATATTGAAGAAATTACAAACAGAATGACAAACTTAGTTATGGCATTTTTTTCACTTTTTGTGGTGAAGGGTATAAAAATAAAATGTCCATTTTATGGTTCTATAGCTTATAAGCTTAGCTAGTTAACATTAGCTGTAATTAACAAGTACTAGTAACTAAAAAAAAAACATAAGCAAGGTTACCTATCAAAGGACTCTTAAAACTCATATTACCGAGGTGCACTCTTTCAGGGAGTTCAGCAATTAAGGTTTTTTTATTTTATGTAATAAAAACGGTCTTATTCTAATTTGTGCATATTAAATGTTAATCAAAAATCTTTTTTAAAATCTTTACTATGCGGGCACTTGATTTTTATGTGCAAAATGCTAAACCTTTTAAATGCTGAATATGTTATAAACGATACGGTTTTCACAAGCAAAGAAAACTAAAACCATAGAGAGGGAAAATCATATAAATACAAAATGTCTTTTTTTATAAATTGGAAAGCAAACACTATTCTGTACAGACATACACACATATGTAAAAATATCATTTACCTTTAAATAAAATTGTATACCAACAAGAAGTTTAAGTCAAATAAGAACTGGAGAAAAACAAAAGATGCACATGAGCTCGAAGAAAATGTATAAAATGATACATATTTAAGCATTTGTTTATATAAGCAGAAAATGTGGAAAGCAGTAAGCAAAAAAATTTACTTTACACTCTTATTTTTTATAATAAAAATGAATAGAGGTTTGTCATAAATAGAATAAATATTTATAAGTAAAATTATTTATCCAATGTCCGTTACTTTTAAGCATCACACATACAATTTTAACAATTCAATTTTGTGTACCTTTTCAGACAGTAAAAATAAATACTGCTCTTGTAAGTATACATGAATCGGGTTTAATGCAACTATTCTTTCAGCCTTGCTAAATCAGGAGAGCGTCTTTCTCATCACTATACCACAGGGCTCAAATTAAAATTGTAAATTCTTACTTTCGAAAAATAAATGGCAATAAATCTGGACTTTTAAAACTGTTGCTTGTGTTGGAGTTGTTTTGTAAGCAAGAAAACACTTTTATTTATTTATTTTATAATTTTTATTTATTTATATAGCCTGTGGTGTTGATGTTGCTGCAAATGTTGGAGTTATTTGTAAGCAAGAAAACACTTTTATTTATTTATTTTATAGTTTTTATTTATTTATATAGCCTGCAGGGTCCCGTAGGAATTTCAGGCTATAAGTGTTTGTTCTTACTTCTAATTTACAACTCAACTTTTAATAATTATTTATCGCTATTTATACTAAATTCTTAACGCTAAAAATGCTGATTAAACAGCATTTCTTAAAAATAATTTAAATAATTAAATTGCTTACTTGCTAAATAGTCATATTTCAATAGTACCTTAAATTAACTTATAAACAAAGTTTAAAAATACGAGGGTGCCTCTCAACATCCCTCCCCCCTTATCGGAAACTGCGTCCCTGCGTGTGATGTTGCTGCAGATGGAGAGCTAACGTTCGTATATGAAGGATGCGTCTTTTGCTGCTTATTTTAGGTGCCTTGTTTTGTGTTATGTCACCTTCTTTCCGGAAAACTAACTGGATTTATATAAATTGGTGGGGCTATAGTTGTATATGATTTGTTTTCTCAACTCGGAAAGCTTCAAAGCATAGCCGTACTTGAAATTAATTCTTCTCCTTAGTTTCGTTTTCTGTTTGTTGTATCAACTCCTGATCTTCTTTAATTGTTAAAAAGTAACGTCCTAAACGTGTTCACTTCTTTTTCAATAATTCCCTTTTAGCCGTATGTGTAATACCCATGTTTTTAAATTCTGCAAAATAGCCAACATCTTGTGACACCTTCAAATTATTTGGATCACATATATCTTGAATATCTTTTCGTACAACCAACTCATGCGAATGTGGAAAATCACTGTTGGTCTGAAATAGACTGCATCTTATTATGGTCGGTCCTTTATAGCCAACCAATTCAACTTCGGGAAAAGTTTTAGTATTTCTTTTATAGTCAATGCCATTCAAAGAACCATGTGTACCATGCATATCGGAATTGTATCGAAACGAAATTTTTCCACCGGCTGCTTTCTTATACACAAACTTGCTTCATATTCATATTTCATCTGCGTATTCTGAGGTGTTGTCATAAAGGTGGCGGTTGTGTTGCCTCTACTGCATTTTGCAGTGGTTAAACGAAGCTTTAATCACACTTGTTTTCACCACACTTCAGAAAAATAATCGTAGATCGTGATCATAACAAAAACACTTCGTTTTAGATCATATGGTGCTTTTTGGATAAGGTTCAGCATCTGCTAATGATAAATTTAATTAAATAAAGTGAGGAAAATCATAATTGAAATTTTTGAAAGTTGTTCATCCACTTTAGAGACAATAAAGCCCTCTAAGTTAAAAAAATTTTTCTAGTGCCGTGTTTTCGTCTTTTTTGTTCATTTGTGTTGCTATTCCGTTTGGGGCTGGACAAGATGAGTCCATGATGTTAGTTGACACTTTAAGGTTTGGCTTCTTGTGTTGGAGAACACCACACGTAATACCAGTTTATTTTTAAAATTTTAAAACTAAAAAATACTAAAATTCTTAAAACCCATCTTTTCAAATTGTTAACAAAAACAAAAAAATCGTAATTTAAAATTGTTTACAAAAAATTATATTGGTAATAAATTATTTACAATAATATATAAGGGTTTTGGTATTTTAATGCTATAATTTAAACATAAAAAACATTATTCTTCCTTTGTTTGCTACTCTTACAAAAAATTTTTTCTTTTTTGCTACTTCTAAAACAACATAAAAACTTATAAATATTTTGTATGTTGTTGTTGTAAGTATTTATGAATCTTTTTTTTTTTATATATATATTTTTTTTTTTATTTTATTTTATTTTTTTTTTATTACCAAGCAAGCATTTTAATGCCTATTGAGCTTGTTCATATATATTGGATTTTGAAAAACAATAGTCCAAACCTCTGAATCAGGCGTTTTCCAATATATATCTTTATACACCTATATATGTGTATACATATAAACACAAATATACGTGCATACATATAAACATACAAAACATATATATATATGTATACATATATATATATATATATATATATATATATATATATATTTATAATATATTATATATATTTATTTATAATATTATCTATTTTAAGAAAGTTTTAACTTAATGTTTGTTGGGTAAAACACATAAAACCCAAAACAAACACAAAAGTATGTAAATAATTGTATATATATACATGCTATAATGTTTACGTTTAATGCTGAGAGAAGCACTTTTGAAAATATTAATCTTTTTTTGTTTATGAAATTTAAATTCTTATATAAAATTATTATCGTCAGGCCAGTGACACAAAAAAAAGTGTTGCGTATGCAAAAATGCAGTGAATAATTTACAAAACAACAGTAAGAATAAAAGAAAATGCACAAGAAATCAGACACAAAAATTTTAAACAAAAAATACATTTTTACTCAAATTTCAAATTAACAAAACATTTGCTTTTGAAAATAAATCAGTGTTTAAAAATGTTAAACAGAGAATATTTTTTTTAAACAAACTTCATACTTTTTCAAAAAATGGGTACTTTAAAACATTTGCAATTGAAAAAAACAGTGTTTTTTATTAATGAAATATCAAAAGTAAAGCACAAAATGTGGTGCTAAAACGTTAAAAGTTGTTTTCTAATTTGAAATATTTCAAGTGAGATTTTGTAAAAATGTTATTTAATTTCAAAAATTAAAGGCATATTTTTCAAGAAGACTTAAATTTTATTCAAAACATTTGCTAAAAAAATGTAAACATACAGGTGCATAAAAATGTTGGAGAATATTTTTTTCCTAACAATTCAATAAAATGAATTAGCAACAGAAAATGGATTTATCACATTATCCTTCTTTTTGTGTCATGCGTTTTACTTTTCCTTTATAAATAAACTTTCTGTGGCCTTTTTTCATTTTAATTCAGTTTGTTATTATTATCTTTTACTGCCTTTTTCTTAGTTTTTTTCACAATATTTACCTTTAGCTGAAATTGTATCTATGTTAGAACTAACTTCATCCATTATAGGCCATTATATAATACTGTTTTTACGACATTTGTAGCAGTTTTGTGCTCATAAATAACTTTTCGATGTAAATTTTCCTTAGTCAGGAACTCCTCCTTTTAAAAAACTTTAGTGCAGGGTGCGTATTTAGACTTCAATTTATAATTTTTACCTTCCTTCTGTGACACTTTATTTTCTTTATTTTGTTCATATAATTATTTTTTACTGATATTTTCTTATACTTTGAACTCATAACCCTTCTGGTTTTTCCTTTTTTTCATATATTCTCCTACCGTTATTTTAACTCATTTTCCTTTGTTTCTTTACATTTTTTTTTTTTTTTATTTTATTTTATAATTCCTTGGTTTTTCCCCCTTTCTGACTATATATTTTCATACTATTTATTCTTGTTCGTTAATATTCTTCCATTATTTCCCTTATATGACCCTGTGGTCTTTTTTCTCCTTTCTATTTACTTATATATTTTATCCTTTATCGCCCTCATATTCCACTTTCGTCCCGTAGCTTTGGTTTCGAGCCAAAGTATCTAGGATCAGAAATTGGTTGGCTGATACACTTTGTAGCGTATTATACGATTTTCTTTTACTATATTACCCTTTTTTTTTCTCTCTTTAATCTCATCAACCTTTGTTCAATTTTGCCTATTTGTTACTACCCTTTCATATTTTACCCCGAAATGTTTCTTCGCATACACCATGGCACTTGCCGTTAGTTGAAATCGTATCGAATTTTCGCACCAAGTTCAATGTTTCAGGCAAATTACCGATGGTGGTGTTGTAAAGTAACTAAATCAGTGTTTTATGAGTAACTCATTTGTACTTCCGCTTAAATCCTTTGTAGCTTTAGTTTCGAGCCAAGATAACCAGAAAATAAACGGAGTAACTGATACTCTTTAAACTCAACAGAAGAAAAAAAAAATCCTTACAAAAAATTACCCTTTTTAATTATTCGCAATCTAACCCTTTGCACCCTGCCACCTTTTATAAATTCTTTATTTTACTGGTTTTATCAAATTATTATGATAAACCTTGTCGGAGTTCCTTTGTCGTATTCTTACATTGACAGGTGTGGGTATTCCCGTGACTTCATAGGGACCCAACCATATAGGTGAAAATTTATTTTTTCGCGCCTGGTTTTTTAGCCAAACCATTTGTCCGGTCTTAAACTGTCTAGTCTTTGTGCCCTTGTCATAATATTTTTTTTGATTTTTCTTTTGCCCTAACCTGGTTCTGTCTCACCACTTCATAACTTTGTTGAATTTGGTATTTAAGGATTTTGCTGTAGTCATCTATGTTATGCTTTTTTAACCTGACAGGTATTTCAAATTCGAATCCGTACAGTACCTTGTTGGGTGTTTGCATGGCATGATGCAGCCAATCATCACAATTAGTTCCGTCAAGTTTCACAAAACTTCTTAAATACTCTGCAAAAGGTCTATGGGTCCTTTCCAGAGATCCATTGGATTGAGGATGATATGGAGTTGTATATATGTTTTTTACTCCAAGCAATTTGCAAACTTCCTTGAACAATTTCGAATTGTAGTTGCTTCCATTATCTGTCACGAGAACTTTGGGGATGAAAAATCGGGCAATTATTTCTCGAAAGAACTGCCTTGCTACCGTTGCCGCTTCCATGTCTGGGATAGCTGCGCAAGCTAGGTATTTTGAAAAATCGTCCAAAAAGGTTACTATATATTTGTTGCCACTTGATGATTCAGGTACGGGCCCAACAATATCCATGAAAATTCTTTCAAAAGGCATATTGGGAGTTGTGGTCAGGGTCATTGGCATCCTGTCTATCCTCGAGCTTTTATTTTGCTGGCAAATCTTGCAGGAGGCTACATACTTTTTAATTTGACTTTGCATTCCAGCCCATTTGTATTGTGCTCTAATACGGAAATAAGTTTTTAGCGCACCTTAGTGGCCTCCTAATGGCGTGTCATGGAACGTTGTAATTACCTTCTTTATATCTTCTGCATCTGTTAAATATGTGGTATTATCTTCTTCTTCATGATTTTTATTCGTCTCCACTGCACTTGCCCTATTCGGAGTTTCCACACCTCTTGATTGTGCTCTCGTTATTACACCTATGTTTACTTCTTCCGTTGGAAGGCGGCTGAGAGCGTCCGCATTTTGATTCGTCTTGCCTGGTTTGTAGCGAATCTCAAAATCGTATTCTAACAATTTCAGTCTTAAACGACCCAATCTACCTTCCTGATCCCTTAGGTTAGCTATACCTTTCAAGGGTTTGTGGTCAGTGAATACTGTGAAATATCTGCCGAGCAGATATGGTCGAAACGTTTTTGTGGCCCATACAATGGCCAGCAACTCCCTCTCTATTGTGGAGTATCGTTTTTCTGTATCGCTTAATACTCTGCTAGCGAAATAAATTGGTAGGTCACTTCCTGGCTCTCCTTGAGAAAGAATTGCTCCTAGAGCTCCATTACTGGCGTCTGTTGTCAAAATGAAAGACTTGCTAAAATCAGGATATTGGAGGAGAGGAGGGTTTGTCACAGCATCCTTCAATTTGTCCATTGCTTCCTGGCACTCTTGTGTCCACTCTAATTTTGTATCCTTTCTCAACATTTTGTTAAGAGGTAATGAAATTCGTGCCGAGTTTGGAATGAACTTTCTGTAGTAATTCATCAGCCCCAAAAATGCTTGTAGCTCCTTGATATTTTTAGGGGGTGGTATATCTTTCACTGCCCTAGTCTTATTTGGGTCTGGCAGAACCCCTTTTTCTGAGCACTGGTGGCCAAGATAGATAATTTCTCTCTGCAGGAAATGACATTTTTCGGGGTGTATTTAAGGATTTTGCTGTAGTCATCTATGTTATGCTTTTTTAACCTGACAGGTATTTCAAATTCGAATCCGTACAGTACCTTGTTGGGTGTTTGCATGGCATGATGCAGCCAATCATCACAATTAGTTCCGTCAAGTTTCACAAAACTTCTTAAATACTCTGCAAAAGGTCTATGGGTCCTTTCCAGAGATCCATTGGATTGAGGATGATATGGAGTTGTATATATGTTTTTTACTCCAAGCAATTTGCAAACTTCCTTGAACAATTTCGAATTGTAGTTGCTTCCATTATCTGTCACGAGAACTTTGGGGATGAAAAATCGGGCAATTATTTCTCGAAAGAACTGCCTTGCTACCGTTGCCGCTTCCATGTCTGGGATAGCTGCGCAAGCTAGGTATTTTGAAAAATCGTCCAAAAAGGTTACTATATATTTGTTGCCACTTGATGATTCAGGTAAGGGCCCAACAATATCCATGAAAATTCTTTCAAAAGGCATATTGGGAGTTGTGGTCAGGGTCATTGGCATCCTGTCTATCCTCGAGCTTTTATTTTGCTGGCAAATCTTGCAGGAGGCTACATACTTTTTAATTTGACTTTGCATTCCAGCCCATTTGTATTGTGCTCTAATACGGAAATAAGTTTTTAGCGCACCTTAGTGGCCTCCTAATGGCGTGTCATGGAACGTTGTAATTACCTTCTTTATATCTTCTGCATCTGTTAAATATGTGGTATTATCTTCTTCTTCATGATTTTTATTCGTCTCCACTGCACTTGCCCTATTCGGAGTTTCCACACCTCTTGATTGTGCTCTCGTTATTACACCTATGTTTACTTCTTCCGTTGGAAGGCGGCTGAGAGCGTCCGCATTTTGATTCGTCTTGCCTGGTTTGTAGCGAATCTCAAAATCGTATTCTAACAATTTCAGTCTTAAACGACCCAATCTACCTTCCTGATCCCTTAGGTTAGCTATACCTTTCAAGGGTTTGTGGTCAGTGAATACTGTGAAATATCTGCCGAGCAGATATGGTCGAAACGTTTTTGTGGCCCATACAATGGCCAGCAACTCCCTCTCTATTGTGGAGTATCGTTTTTCTGTATCGCTTAATACTCTGCTAGCGAAATAAATTGGTAGGTCACTTCCTGGCTCTCCTTGAGAAAGAATTGCTCCTAGAGCTCCATTACTGGCGTCTGTTGTCAAAATGAAAGACTTGCTAAAATCAGGATATTGGAGGAGAGGAGGGTTTGTCACAGCATCCTTCAATTTGTCCATTGCTTCCTGGCACTCTTGTGTCCACTCTAATTTTGTATCCTTTCTCAACATTTTGTTAAGAGGTAATGAAATTCGTGCCGAGTTTGGAATGAACTTTCTGTAGTAATTCATCAGCCCCAAAAATGCTTGTAGCTCCTTGATATTTTTAGGGGGTGGTATATCTTTCACTGCCCTAGTCTTATTTGGGTCTGGCAGAACCCCTTTTTCTGAGCACTGGTGGCCAAGATAGATAATTTCTCTCTGCAGGAAATGACATTTTTCGGGGTGTAATTTTAGGTTGTATTTTCTTAAGACCTCCAAAACTTTTGTTAAACGTGAATTATGGTCCACTAAGTTTCTGCCATATATAACAATATCGTCCAAATAAACGAAACAGTCAATTCCTTGTAGCCCGGTTAGTATTGAATTCATTATTCTTTGAAAAGTAGCTGGTGCACCCGTCAATCCGAAAGGCATACGGTTAAATTCATAGTGCCCTAGGTTGGTACTGAAGGCGGTTTTTTGCTTGTCATTAGGATCCATTAATACTTGATGGTATCCACTTGCTAAATCGAGAGTAGAGAAATACCTGCTGCACCCTAATTGGTCTAAAATCTCATCGATTCTTGGTATTGGGAAAACCTGTTTTACTGTCGCTTCGTTCAGTTTTCTAAAATCTACAACCAATCGCCACTTTTTTTCGCCGTGTTGTCCTGCTTTTTTGGGTACCAAAAGAACCGGGGAGTTCCATGGAGAATTGCTGGGTGTTATTACATTATCCTTGAGCATTTGGTCTACCTGTCTGTTGATTTCAGTTCTGTGGACTTCTGGTAGTCTGTATTGTTTAATGTTTATTGGGGGTTGACTTGCTTCCGTGGGTATTTCATGTTTCAATACAGTAGTGTAGGTAAGACTGTCACCAGGCAGTTGAAAAATATCGTCGTATGTTTTTAAAATATTCTCGATTGAAAACCTCTCTTCTGGGTTAAGACTTTGGCTTAGTTTCACCGTTTCCAAAAGTAGTTTTTCTCTTTTCAATCTTTTTCTAGAATCTATTATATTTATTGTTGCTAATGGCTTCATCTTATAGTCCCTGTAGCTTTCGTAGCTCAGTCTTATTTTTTCACTTATATTTATGGCCGTGTTATTCGTGTTCAGAATAGGTACAAGAGCTGCTCCGGCTTTCACTGTTGTTAGAGTTGCACCCACGAAAACACCTGGCAAAATTTCTGACTTGTCTATGACAATGTCACCATTAATGGAGTTTACTATAACTGATGCAATTGTTTGTGAACGCTCTTTGATAGAAAATTGTTCAGCTAAGTATATTTGTGATGATTTTCCTTCTGGGACAAGTGGTAGTGAAATCACTTCTTGTCCGTTTTTAAAAAATCTTAAATTTTTATTAATTGTGTTTGTCACCGATCTGCCCCACATCATATCTCTTCCTAGCAAACCATCTGCTGGAAGTTTGGTTCCTTCGGGCACCACGTGCATTTGTAGTGAAAAATCTTCCAGGCCTTCAAACTGAGCAATTATTGTCCCCTTTGATGTTATGTTTCCTCCGAAGGCTCCTAACAAACTCTTTTGATTTCGTTCATCTATTTTAACGTGGGGTGCCAAAGCCTCTGCCCTCACTAATGTAGTGTCTGCTCCTGTATCTACCAGCAAAGACAGACTTCTATTTACTGCTTCCCTGCAAGGAAAATTTATGAATGCATCGTTCTTTTGTTCTGTACGAAGTTTTTGCTCCTTTTGTGACTCTGATTTGAAAGTGAAATAGTTTGTGCAGGTTTCTGGAATGTACGTGTGTATATTCTCACTCCAGTGTACTTTTTTGTTGTTTTTAATTGTGGTGCTCAGTCTACATTTCTCCCCACCTGGCATGACCCTTGACATAGACCTCAAAAACAATTTGTTTTTGTGGTCGCTCTTTTCTGCGTCTTCTGGCGTTTTAGATGCTAAAGTCTTCGAAAGTAAGTAAGAATTTCCGGCATCCCAGCCTCTTAGTTTTGGCTGGGCCGCCTTGAGTTTCCCGAATTATTTCGGTTGTTAGCCACTTCTCGTACGTTGTTATTTCTATTGCCCCTATTGCTGATGTTACTTCTTCCTCCACTTCTATTAAACATATTATCATGATAGTAATTTTCCGGGCACCTTGACGCAAAATGTCCAAGACCATCACAATTGTAGCACCGTTGCTCTCTTCTATTCATGTCACCAAAGCGATTATTGGCCTGGTTTTGACTTGATGATTGCAATGAGTTTTGCCCTCTACCTCTACGGTCAGGGGCCTGACGACTTTTATTAATATTATTGTTGGATTGTTCTTGGCGTCTTCCCTGATTAAAGTTAGTGTTGTTTTGCCGTCTAAAACATTCGTTTAACAAATGTCCCTGCCTATGGCAAAAATTGCAGAATTTTGGGGAACCCACAGAATTCCTTTGTGTGTAATCCACCGGCATTGAGTTGTTAACCGTTTGCTGTCTTAGTGAGAGTTGTCTAACTTCATTCACTAATTGTTGGACTGTTTCGTACAACGGTTCCTAGGCTTGCACTGTCATTACATTTGACAATCGCATGTTGGCGCCTAACAGGTTTTGTGCATCCTTTGTAATCTTCAACAATTCAGATAATTTGTCATTTTCATGCCCAATGAACCTGGATACCAATTTCGGGTCACGTAAGCCCCTTATATAACTTCTTACGGCTGATTGATTGCAGTGGTCCATCATAGATTTCCGATGCGATGCATCCTGCCATTGTGCAGCAATTAATTCTGTTGCGTCTATAAGAAGCCTTTCTAATCTTTCGCCAAATTCATACGCGCTTTCCGTCGATGCTTGCTTACTGCTAAATATTAACTCTTGTATTTCATTAAGGGTTTTGGACTTTATAAATTTTTCTCTGACAGCTAAACATAGGGCTTCTATTGTTCCAAAATCTTTGTTGTGCAAATATGAGTAGGCGTTCCCAAAAAGTCTTGTTTTTATACATTTTAGCAGGTCGACTACACTACCTGCTTCCAAAAGTTTATCTTTCGCAATCATACAGCCTTCAATGAATTTATTTGATTCTGTCGTAAGCTCTGGGCCATCTGCACCGTAGAAAATTGGCACCATGTGCGATACATTTTTCAAAAGTTCCGTAAAAGACGTCATATTGTTGGTTGAAATTTCTTCACTTATTCTGTCTGTAGTTTGTATTTCTCTCGGCGATGGTGAGCGCCTCTTCAAAATTTCATGTGCCGATGCTACCAATGTATCAAATTCTCGAATTAATGTGTTGTCTATCCCTTCTGTCCTCTTCAAATCGTCGAATGTTTCTTTGTATTGTGCTAGCTCGCTAAATTTTTTAGATGTCGTCTCTGTGGTATAGCCTCTGCTCCCTGCCTTTTTTGCATTTATTATGATGCTCCGAGTTTTGGATATCAGGTCACGAGCCGTTTCTTTCTCCTCTATACGAGTATCCTTATTATTAATCTCCTCTACCTGCTCGTCAGTAACCGTAGAAATGCCGTCTGTGTGTCCTATTGTTATATAAGGAACTCTGGAATCCTCTTCTGTTAATTCTTCCCTTATTGATGGAGTGGGTGACCTAGTCTTGTGTATAATGTCGAGTTCACGCTTTGCATTTCCTAAGGCTGTTTGTAATCTTTGTACGGTGTCGTCTTGTACGTCTATTTGCTGTTGTTGTTTCAGTTGTTTTTTAAATTCATTCTCACTTAACCCCTTTTGTCTCAATTTTTCAACCAAGGATGCGTTTTCTTCTACTGCCTGCTCTAATAAACTGTCCGTATAATTTATCTGTTCCCGTAATTTGCGGCTCTGTTTTTCTAAAAGTCCCTTGGTGACCTCCAATTCTTCTATTCTTTTACAAAAATCTGCCGACTGGTTCTTATTAAGGTCTCCTATCAATTGTAGCACATAACCAACTTCCTCTAATTTTGTTAGTTTCTGGTGCCTTATATTGTCCCTATGTCTTTCTGTAAATTCTTTTCCTTGTTTCAAACTATTTAATTCTGTCCATGCGAGAACTTGCAGACTGTCAACCGAATAGTTATACTTATTGATCTTAGATAGTAATTCGTCCGTCCTTGATTTAGGGTTGTCCATTTACAAATCTAAAAATTTTAAAGGCATACTTACCAGCACCAAAAACATTTCCGCTATTGTCTTCAAAAGTAAAAAAATTTTTTTTTTTTTTTAATGACGCACAATGTACTGATCGCGACGTTTACTCTATACAAAATTTAAATTTGCCTTGCTTAATGTGGCTTAGGCCTGTGGCAATTACTTTTCAATTCCACCACTTTGTATTTTGGCAAAGATCCCAAAGGCGTACTGGTATACAGATGCTTAATGACCCCTAGGAATTCACCTCTATACTTAGTGGTTTCTTTAAATTTTTCTTTGCCACCGACTTAACCGATTTTGTTCACAAGCAAAACAAATCGAATCAAAACTTCTCCCAATGTGGCCAAAGTAATTAGCAGTTTACTAATAATTCCACCAATTCACACTTCTTTGAAGACACTAAAGGCGTACTGATATACAGATGCTTAATGACCCCTAATGCTTCACTTCCGTGTTTATTTGGTTTCCTTACTTTCGTTGCTATGAAATTATTGCCACATTTGGAAAGGATTCAAAATCAATCAAAATTCTATAACCAAATTTTATTCCTGGAGGGTCCCTTAGGAATCGCAGGATATTTATTCTTTTATTACCGGCTGCGCCAAAAATGTTGGAGTTATTTGTAAGCAAGAAAACACTTTTATTTATTTATTTTATAGTTTTTATTTATTTATATAGCCTGCAGGGTCCCGTAGGAATTTCAGGCTATAAGTGTTTGTTCTTACTTCTAATTTACAACTCAACTTTTAATAATTATTTATCGCTATTTATACTAAATTCTTAACGCTAAAAATGCTGATTAAACAGCATTTCTTAAAAATAATTTAAATAATTAAATTGCTTACTTGCTAAATAGTCATATTTCAATAGTACCTTAAATTAACTTATAAACAAAGTTTAAAAATACGAGGGTGCCTCTCAACACTTGCATTCATTTGAAACTTGAAACGTCCTTAGAGGGGAAATCAGACTTTATTAATAAAAGAAAGGACGAATTTCACCTTCATTAGTTAGGGACCAGTGATCATTACGAGTGACAAATTGTTAAGTCTTCAAGCCAAAAGGAGGCAAGCAGATACCCAGAATATATTTTTTCAAGTTGTTTCAGTTATAACAATTTGAAATGTTCCTCTTAGTACTACGAACAATTCTTTCAATATTCTAAATTGTTAAGTAAAGTTGTCGTAATGATGGCTATTAATGTTTTATGTAAGCTTTGATTTCTGGTTTTACATTTTGCTAGGAGGTAGCGAAATGTCTACCAAGACGTGCCTGCACCTTAATAATTGATATTAATGAATTTTGATTTTTTATACTTGGGATGGAGCATGCTTTAATTTAACTAAATTAAATTAAACATTTTTATTGTTTGATTATAAGAATTTTTTTTATTTAATTATTGAGTTTGTTTATTCGAACTGCTTGTTCTTAAGTTCCAAATGAAAAATTAATGTAACTTAAGGTATTTATTTAGTTAGCATTTATAAATCTTAAAATTCAAATTTAAAAAAAAAAAGAATTTTTAAATATCAATTCCAGAGTTTTAGTACCATTATATCAGCAAAAATGGGTGCTTTTAACTTGTATCTCTTTTTTGTCTACAAAATGATTTATTTTTACAAAAAAAATATTCCATATTGGAATCAAGGTTCTAACGGACCTCCTCACAAAATTTTGTTCAAATACATCCATTAGTTCTTACGTGATGCTAACACAGACAGACAGACAGACAGACAGATAGACAGACAAAAATTCCAAAATTAGGTGTTTTGCATTTTATATCGATTATAAATATAAAATATAAATATAAATATTTCATGTATAAAAACTACCCCGTTACTGTTTTATTATATATATATATATATATATATATATATATATTCTTTACTATTTAATTGACTATTGTACGAGTAATCAATTCTATTTCCAGAACTTTACAAATTTCAGTTTACATACGTTTCAGAATATTAAAATTATATTTTAAATTATAGCATTATAATTTATTTAAAAGATTGTAATAAAACTGTTTAAGAAACTATTTTCTAACTCTGATGCGCAATTAAAGCTTCATAATTTTTATTTGCAAGTGTGTATGCTTCTAAAAAAAACTGTCTACCTACAACTCAAGGCGAATCAATTACCAGGTGGCAGCGTAGGCGAATTCATTAATTTTCGCCGTGTACACTACTGTCAAACTCCATATATAAAAAATCTGTTTACCATTTTTTTTATATGAAGTTTGACATTCGTTTCACCAGCAAAAAATAATAAATTTTCTAACGCTACCACCTGATAATTGATTCGCCTTGCTACAACTTAATAATTTTTATAAAAGACATGAGCAAGGCGCATCAATTACCAGGTAGCAGCGTAGGCGAATTTATTAATTTTCGCCGTGAACACTACTGTCAAACTCCATATATAAAAAATCTGTGTACTATTTTTTATATATGAAGTTTGACATTCGTTTCTACCAGCAAAAAATAACATGAGTTACTAAAAATTGTTATTAATTGCAACTAGAACGTGTTCACGTACTCGAAAAGCTTTCAAAGAGAAAGTGAAAAAAGAGCGTAAAAATGCGAGAAAGAAAATTTTTGTTGCAAGTTTTGGCTAGTAAAATTTTTTCTAGTCAAGCAGCTGTTTTTAGTTTTGTTTACAATATACTAATTTGCTTCAAAAAAGTCTGAAAAAATAAAATGTTTGTATTATTGAAGAAATAATTGCATTTTCTTCTGTTATTATACCCCATACCACAAAAAAAAGAAAAATAGTATACCTTAGTTTGCCAATCCATTTGTAATTTCTTCAATATCCCTGTCCGACCCCATTAAATATACATATGTATGTATGTATATTATGACTTCATATGCACAGCGAAGTCGATTGAGCGATATCCGTCAGTTAGTCCCTCTGTCCGTGTTAGTGTTGCACTCAAGTTTGCCAAGACACTAGATCAGCTAGTGAAAATCGATCAGACATAAAAGATACTAATGAAAATCAGCAAAATCGATCCATGCCCTAAGAGGCAACGGGCCAAACACCATGCCTGTCTCTAATTTTTCCATATCATTTGGAACAATAAAGTAACTCCAATAAACAAAATATATAGGGCGATAAAGAATTAAAAAATGTGAAAAAAACAACAAGTGTAAAAATTATGCTTAACCCATAGAGAGCCGATGATTTTTTTTTTTTGGAACATTACGCCAACCCAATATTTGTTTTTTTGATTGAAGTTACTTTAATACACTAGATTTATATGGATGGTGAAGGGATACAAAGTTTTTATGTTTTAATAACATGAGTTGTTGGTCTTGTTCTACTATTAGTTTTTTCTAAATGTATAAAAGTTCATGTTAATGAAAGTATTTCATATTCAATAAAAATGAAAAATAGAATAGAAATATAAAATAAAGAAAATCAAGTGTCTTAAAATAAATAGCTTCGCTGCACCAATTTCCACAAACGTATCCAAAACATGAAATGTAATCAACATTGTAACATATGAATGTTTTCTCTCTGATTGTGCCTTCGTTAGTGCCTTTAGTGGAAATATGTAGCAGCACTTAAAAAAAGGATAATAAAACTGAAAATTGTATGAAAAAACAACAGGCCGCAGTATCATCTACAAATTCATCGCGGGTATATATTTACTTGTTTTTGTGCTTCGAGTGTTCGCCTGTATGAAACTATCTTAATTAAGAGAACGAATAACTGAGCGAAATTTATATTTTCATATTGTATTCTACTGTGAAACATGTAAACTAAAACTAACTTTATGCAATTGAAGGTCTATCTGTAGTCTGTATCTCTGTGTGCAGCTGCACTTTATTATCATAAAAAACCATTTTTAAGCCAATGCAATTGAATACACTTGCGTTTAAATTAAAATTGTAAAAGGGTTAAAGCTACATATATTACTAGCAAAGTTAGTAATATCCAAGTATATTTTATATTTTATTTTAAATTTTTATACTGGGTATATTTCACTATAAGGTGTCTTAATATATTCACCAAGTAGGAGCTGGACTCACATGAGAAACCTTCCTTTCAATGTATGTGATTTTAAACCGGTTTTGTTAGTGTTAGTTTGGCAAATGTTTTTCATAAAAAAAAATTATACGTATTGAAGAAATATCTTTGCTTCTTTCCTAAACCTAGTATCCCGTTTAAAATTTATGAAATTAAAAAAACATTAAATTAAAGTCATTTGTGAAATTTGTTATTTTGATATATTGACAAAATAAAGTAAAATGAAATCAAATAAAAAAAAAAAATATATTAATAAAGAAGATTTTTTTTTAATTTTTTTGTTTATTTTCTGCTTTGTTTTTTCGTTCATATTAAAGCAAACGAAGGCATGACATGTAAATTACAAATACAATAGCCCAGATTCTATCAATTCTGAATGACCTATTTGGTTTAGTTTTCGTTGCTTCTTGCAAAACGCGAGATTCGCAGATGATTATTGAATAGATAAATTATTTACTACTGAATTTAACAAAAAAAAAAAAGAACAATTCTAAGAAAATTTAGAAGAATTAGTTTATTCTTTATTAGACGACTCTGCTAAAGAGATTATACCCATGGAAAGTAATGATGAAGCAATGGAAATAATTTTAGATAAAAATTTATCAGTTGTGATGAAGTGACGTCGAGTATTTTCTAGCCCAGTTAATAAATCAAATATTTACCAAAGATATTGATTTAGCTCTCTTTCTCTATCTACACGCAAAGAAAAAATATATTTGAGATAACTATAATCTAAGAGCAACATACTATGGTTGCATTATATGGTTGCTAACAAAGCATAGTATTGTTACATTTGCAGCCATATTGTTGTCTAAAGTATAAACATAATTATGTTCAAATATAAAAATTAAATATTTAAATTAAAATATTATAATATGGCTGAAAATGTCATGTTATATAATAGAATTATAGTATAGTCTCGTAAGTACAAAATTTTCCTGATATAAAAAACTTATTATTATTTTATTTTTTAACGATTTTTCACAAAAATTATTTAAAAACATAAATTCATAAAAAATTAATTATTTGCTTGAAGTAACGCTTAGATCATAGGCTACAAGAACCAGTAATATAAAAATATAGTTTATAAGCCCAAATAAATGATTTCATAATTATGCTTCAAACACAAAAATAAAGATTTATATGCTTACAATCCTACATATTTACTTCAACTTTTTTTAATGTTTTGGTTCCCTTTTTATTTATTTTCATATTTTGCATATTAATTTTGATTATTTATTTTTTTCTCACTTTTTTTTAACAATAAAAAGCAAATTCAAATTATAACTACCAGAAAAACTGCTAAACTGTGAAGTACTAGAACAAAATATTTTTTAGCGCAGACATTATTCTGTTGCTTTTAACCATAATTTGATTAATAATAATATATTATGGTTAAATATTTTATATTATTTTAAATAAGTTATAAAACTTTGGTTGTAGTTGAAATTTTTTTAAGTTATGTGCACAGTAACCATATAATCGTTAAAAGTTAACAAAAAATGTTTATCGTGAGTAAAGTTATGGTGAAAACAACTAAAATTGGTTTTTCGCCACCATACATTGTTACAAAGAACATAACATATTTATTGTGACCATATCACAACCATGTTTTTTTTCTGCGTGTACTACCAAACTAATAAAGTTCATTACCTCCTTAGGAGTCGTTAGCCACCTACATTAAATCCATAGATCTCACCGTTTAATGCTCTTTCGTCTACATTCAAATAAAATGATGCATTATAGACATCATAAATTGTCTGTCCATTTGAGATCCGCCGCGTGCTGCATTTATTATCTTACAAATTACAGCAACAAAGCATTAAAACCTTAGAAAAGCAAACATAATATGAAGAAGTGGGCTTTAAAAATGGACCGATGGGATGAGTTCCAAAACAAGAATCTATCGTTAAGGGCGTATTTAAATTTGTAAATATTACAAACGGTATAACATACTTAGATATACCATTTCCACTGAAAGGTATAAAATGTTTAATTTATTAATAGTGTATTAAATTAAATTTATTTAAAAAAAATAATTCTTTGAAAAAAACAATAAAATTAACAAATATTCTTGTTATTTAAAATTCCACGTAAAATAAGTACCCACCATATTATTTAATATGTTGGTTTAAAATATTGCTAAAAAAATATTTAAAAACTTATCCTTTAATTTCACACAAGGTCTTCATTAAGAGGTTTAACTTTTTAAATTAAAGATAAAAGATGAAAAATGAAAAATTTTGAATAAGAAAAAATTTAAAATTTTATCTGTTCTAAAAGTGTCCACAAATTATGTTCAAGGCCATAAATTAAATTTAACAAAATTTCTGTAATATAATTTTTTTTTATTTCTTTACCTGTTTTGTTTGAAAAACTATACATATATCGCACCTGTTGAACTAAAGGGCGTCAACTCAAAATTTCCAGTTTTTCACTTTTTGTTTAAAAACGATATATTTTGATCAGCTCTAACCACTGTAAATTTTTCCCATTCTTTTGACTACTCTTTCTTAAAAAAAAAAAACATTATGTCGCTCACCATGTTTTCCGAGTACTTACTTTTGTATCAACAAAACAGATATATTTTTAGTTGTACTTACATGTTTTAACAAAACAATAAGAAATCGAGTGTTATAACCTGTTCAGACATACGTTTTAATTGCGCAATAAAGGAATTTACGCAATTAAGTCCCTAATTGAATATAATTTACCATATAAGAAATTAATTAAAAAATTTTTCAATTAGCACTTAATTAAGTCGATATTTGATTAAGTTTACTCCAACAACCCTTGTGAAGTGTGTTCAGTTAGAGAAAATGTTATACAATGACAAAAGTAAATGCCATAAAAATGAAAAATAAAATATTTTGAAATTATATGAAATGAAAAGTTTTTGAAAATTTTATGGAAATTCAAAGCTAGCGTGCAGTCAAAACTTGATCATACAAACTGGAAGAGTTCCATATTTCAAATAAAAACAAGCAAACTTTCTTTTAAAGCTGAACTTCTCTTCATTCTTCCAAATTTACCAACACAAATTTCTAATGTAAAAATTAGGTCTGTTCAATAAATTTCCGGCAGAAACTAGCAACGATAGAGTAAAATAAAAATTTACAACATTACTATTCCAAATAAAAAGAACGGAATAAACGCATTTTTGGAAAAAAAAAAAAATAACAAAGTAAAGCCGAGCCATAATAACAAAAAACCATAAAAAAATTTGTATCTAAAACAGCAAAAAAAGCGGTGTTTGATGCCTAAATCATTTTGTATTGCAACAGTTAGCATTTGCAAGAGCTTTGTCATCGATTGTGTGCAAATTTCCAAAAATTTTCTGTCTTTTTTGTAAAACTTTTAGTTTATTTTATTCTATTTCTTTTGTTTATTGTTTTATTAACCTGGCGTTTACTTGTACAAAGTTTCCTTAGCTTTCTTCTAACTATTATACAAACATTAGCTTCAATTCAAATATTTTGTATTTAAAACCGAAAACTATAAATGTTATGTATATTTTTTGCTGTGTCGTTGTAAAAAATTTCAGCGTAGATATTCGGTTTTAAAATCGCCATATAAATTATGGCAAAAAAGCCACAACGATGTGATGTAAATATTTTCGTGGAGAGTGATAATTAACACTTTCAGTTCAAAGTATTTAATATTCATTAACTTATTTTGTAAAACAGAACAAGAATCAGCTGTTCTGTTCTGGACAGTAACAAAAGTAGTAACAAATTTATTAACATTCACATCTTCTACTCTTTTTTACTCTTTCGCAGCTTCTTTTAGTAACAACTTCTTGTTATTGAACAGAACTATATTCTATTGTCAAATTTTAATTAAGTAAATTAAATTGGATATGTGTGAACACCAAAATTAATTACTCAATTAAAATTTTAATTGTATAAATTAAAACGTATGTCTGAACAGGATATTATCTTAAAGTTAACAAATTATATTTACGAGGCCATATTTTTTTATTATATTCCTTTAATATTATCATAAACAGTTTTTTTCTCTACTGAAAACTTGAACATTTTGAGTTGAAACCCTTTAGTTGAACAGGTGCGATATATATATATTTTTTTATAAATAAGTTTGTTGAACATAATTTTTTCCATGTCTACATGTCTTTAGGAAAATAAAAGTATTTAGTAAAATATAGGAAAATTTTGTCTAATTCTCGGGTAAATAATTCTTGCAAAAAAAAAACGACTTCAAAACAGATTTTATCGGTCTATTTATAACATTTTTAAGGTTTGGCAACGTGCAGAAAATTACATTAACTATTTGCATTGCCTTTATTTTACCCTTGCTGTTATAGCGGACTTAGCAATAAAGGATCTTTGTAAATTTCAACTTTCTGGCAATAAAAGTTCAAAAAATTAGCCACATTCTGTCCAATTTTCAAGCGTTTGTCTATAACGGTTTAAGAGATAGACCCACTTATATCAATTTACATTACCTATGGAGACACCCTTTAATTTATAAACTTGAATTTTATTCTTGTTGTTATTTCGGGCTTGTCAATACAGCTGTCTATAATTGTTCAAAAGTTTAGCCCTGTATATCAAATATCACTAACTATTGGGACACACTTTAATACATAATTTTAAATGTTTTTACTTATTATTATAACGTTTATAATGATCGAGATTCTGTCCAATTTTCAAGCGATTGTCTATAACGGTTTAAAAAAATCTGCACATTTATGTCAATTTACGTTTTATATGGAGAAACCCTTTAATTTATAAACTCGAATTTTATTCTTGTTGTTATTGCGGACTTGTCAATACAGCTGTCTATAGCGTTTCAAAAGTTTGGTTACATATACAAATTACATTAACTATTGGGACACCCTTTAACTTATAATTTTAAATGTTTATACTTGTTAATACAACTTTCATTATCATCGATATTCTGTCCAATTTTCAGGTATTTGTCTATAACGGTTCAAAAGATAGGCATTTATTGGTCAATTTACGTCACCTATGGGGACACCCTTTCATTTTTAGATTAATGTTTGTATTACATTTTGTTATTGGGAGCTATAGTAATCCGCAGTCATTTTAAATTTTAAAGAAGTGCCTTAACAGTACATAATACATGTAAAATATATGTATGTTGTATGGGAAACCCTTTAATTTTTAAGATTATGATAACTTCGTTTTTTTGAAGTCGGTTAAAAATTACAATATCGTATGGGCCTTTAAATTTTGCAGCATTTTATTTTAAGTGGAGTATATAACTGCTTCACCTGTTCAACAGTTTCTGTTGATTCTCATGTTAGAATAATAAAATTGATTTAAAAAAGACGTTAAAATTTGCCGTAAGGCATTACGTATTTACAGCATTTACTGTGATAAGAAAAAGAAAGTATGATAAAAATCATCTGCACTTGTTGAGAAATGGACCCGACGATGAGCTCCAATAAGCAGGGAGACCAAATTAAGTAGAGACGTAATAAAACAAAACTTTAGGTTGTGAACGGACTTCACTCCTCGTAGCTTATTTTTTTTAAGCTAGTTGTACCATTATGATTACAACGAATATACATTAACTTAGGTATATAGTTGCAGGCGATGCTGATGGTGGACTTAGCGATCCACAAAATCCTGCATTCATTACACAAAAACTTTTTAAAATTAATTTTTATTTTAAATTAATTAAACGGTATAAAAAAAACTTATTCGATTATTTATTTCCTTAACCAGAATTGAAAAACAGGGTACATCTTAGCAGTTGCTATAGCAAAACTTATACATTAATCTCTAAACTAACAAACCGTATGGCTTTATATCTATTAAATGCTTAAAGAATTATTAGCGACTTGCAATAGAAAAGTTAGTTACATAAAACAATAATCCACCTTACAATAATAAACCAAACCATTACGAAATAAAAGGATTCTCCAATAATGTTTTTTTTTTAAACTAAATTGAATTATTTGAAAATTGAGCATGAACCACACAACTCATGCATCCATTTGCTCCACTCTTTCTATCAAAAACTATTACTTCGTTACATTTTGCAATTTATTTCATTGGTTTTACTGCTACACATCGTTTACTTAAAACTAGCTGTGCATTGTACTTCACAGTTATTTTAGATATTTTCTTTCAACACGTATAAACATATATATGTATGTATGTATGTAAAAGATATCACGGAACTTTGCTACTATATGCAATAGTGTTTCTGTCAGTATTTTACCATTGATAGTAACAAGAATCAGCAATAATACAAATAAAGCCAATTGACTTAACTTGGAATACATTGAAAACATGTACGATAACTACAAGAACTCTTGAATAGTGACTGAGTTATTTGAATATTTAACGAAGCATATACATGTTTCTCTATTTTGTTTTCTCTCATTAATTGATTGTGAAGTAAAACTATGAAGAGGACTTGTTCGTTTGTCGTTTTTGTTTTCATTTATTAACTCTTTGTTTTTTATTTATTTATTTTGTTTTACATTTTGATTGAAGCTTTTCAGTTGTAGAATAGAAGAGATATTTTATTTTGTGTGCTTTTTTATATAAATTCTTAAGTTTCTTTAATTGTTTGTAAAACCACAGAAACGCAGCAATGAAATATTTAGCTGTACCAATTTTTTTATTTGTGTGCATCTAACGAGCTGACTATAAAATTTGTAGTTGAAAATTCATGGATTTAAGGTGCTTTCAGATTAGTCAAATATTTAACCAAAAAAGTATAACCACTATATCTTACAAATATTTAATCAATCTCTTCTGACACTTTTTTTCACGAAAAGAGTACCGAAATAATGTCTCATTTCTTACACAGAGAGCAGTGAGACATTTTAATTTTTGTTGGTTTTTTCATTTATGAATAGTGATAGTTTTTTTTTTTTGCTTTCTATTCGAACCATTTCTTATCCTACACATATTAAATATAGTTACATACATTGTACTATTTACACTAAAAAAATACGCATGTACTTTAATGTACTAATGAAATTATATTTTTATAGCTTTTAATATATTTTGTTTTTTGTTTGGTTTATTTTTAATTTTGTTAGAGATTGCACCTATTCTATTTGTTATACTATCTTTTATAATACACATTTTCTGTATTTTTCATCCTTACTTGCATCAATGCTCAATACATTCGTTAATCTCATCTTTGAATGCTCATAAATGAGAAGTTTTTAACGCTGAAAAATTCTTCGCATTCTTTTATGAAAAGCAGCATTAATGAGAATGATGTTATTTGTCGGTTATCATATATAAATGATGAAAAATGAAAGAGACGCACTCATTGATGTGTGATCGTAGTGAGAAAATTTTTTGGTGGTCGTTTATGAACGTGAAAAAAATCATAGAAATCTCGTTTATGAAAACTATAATAAATGTTTAAAATTTAATGTTCATAAATGAAAAAAATTCGAACTCTGCTCACGAAGGATTATTTTTAATACAATAAATGTGATTTTATTTAAATCTTTAATGTCAAGTAGAATCTTATATTTGTTAATAAGTACTTAAGAAGGAGTATTTGCTTAATCTGACCCTAAGAAATGAAAATTTTTCTTTTCGAGATTAATGAAACAGATCACAGCTCATTTATAAAAGAGGACATTAAAATATTTTCTTACTGCGCCATTACAGAGTACTGCAAAAAAGAGGTTTTGGAGCAACTTACATTGAAGTGTTTCGCTGAAAAAGCGCAGGATACCTGTCTGTTCTAGGAACTAGTATTGACCTTCCACTAGGTACGTACCTGTCTGTATTGCATGTGACAAAGTTACGACAATGTTCTTTTATTAAAACAAATGCAGTCGATAATACTATTATCTAATAAGGCAACCATTTGTAGTTATTTGTAACCCCGAAGTGGGCAGTTACCACGATACATTAGGCTAGTAAAAGGCGACAACCCATCTTTCTTTATCTCCTAAATATTTTTTAAATATGAAAACGTATCGTAACGTATAATAATTTGTTTTTACTATTACATTTCCGTCGTCGTATATTTTTTTCGTTAAGAAAACTTTGAGGCAACACATCAAATTCGTTCCATCAAACTTAAAATGAAGGCGTATCTTTGTTACTTTAACGAAAACTTCTTTTGATTTTTACTACTTGCTTTGAAAGAATTTGAAATTATATTAATGTGTTACCGCGTAATTTTTTCTGATTTTATATTCTTTACGAAACGTAGAATGTATTTTTAAACCGTTTGTAATTTCTAAAACATCCATTTTAGACCTAGTGATGTCCGACTGAGCGATGTCCGTGTTCGTATTGAAATCAACTTTGCTGAGTCCCTACATAAGCTAGAGAAAATTGGGCTACTGAAATCGGCAAGATCGGTACATGTCCTTGGAAGCAGCGTGCAAAACACCACGTCTTTTAAACAGAAAAATTTTATGTAGGAAAGAATTTCATATACCGACTTTTATTTAAACTATTCAAAGGAAAATCTGCAGTATGGTACATGTGTTTTAACTGTTTTCAATCAGTAATTTTTAATTGATGATATAATAGTTTGCATTACAAGTAAATATTTAATTAAAAAAAAACAGAAGCGAGTAAATTTGTACTGATTACGGAGATTGAAATTGCAACACCATTAAAATCTTTCTAACTACTGCTATTTTTTAGTAACAATTAAAAATGAAATGATTAATTTACTTTTACATTTTCAACGCAAGTAAAATAATGCCCCAATGTGACATATTTTTTACGTTAACCCTAGAGTACGAATGATCGATTTTTCGACAAACACCGCCCTCATTTATATTATTTACTTTTAGAAGAGCGTGTCTAACACTTTCAAATTTTTATGCTGTTATAAGATGACATACGTTTGCTGTGAGTAGCCGTGCTCTTTATTACACTCTGCTGGAACATTGCTTTTATTTTTGCTTTGTACTCGTCGAAGGTAATGACTTGTTTTATTCTACGGTATCCTTATTATATAATTTACCAGCTACGCAATTTACATCCATGCTATATATACACAAAATATGTTTAATATTAAGATGAAACCAAACGAAACGAAAATATGCGAAGTGTAAGCAGATAATTGCCAAAAACGTCGCTGGACAAAATCAAAATGTAAAAAATTAAAAAACTAACCTAAGGAAAGCACAAAGTTCAGCTTTTGACTCTTACTCAAAGTGACATTAAATTTTTTTTATTTGATATTTTTGTTTAAGTTAAGAATGTTTTTTTTTAAGCTTTTACTCATTGTGGAATTTAAGTTTTATTTACTTTGATTTTTCGTTCCTTTTTTAGTATCTCAAAAATATGTGCAACATATTTTTTTATTCGGACTTATTAGGTGTCATCGATTCAACGATTAGTTCTAAAGCTGCACAGGAAAAAAATATATCTTTTGTTTTTAAATAACTCATGCAATTAATTATTAAATTAAATAAATTTTTACTACACAGAGAAAAAAGATTCGTTGCGACAACCGAGTTTGTTTCTAATCGAATTTTGGCGGTTGTAGTATTATTTGAAATTCGGTTATAATGACTGAATAAATATGGTACTCACAACTTTTTGAAAAATTCATTCGACAGTCGATATTAAATATTATTTTTTGGTGAAAAAAAAACAACTTTTACAACTTTCATATGTACTTTTATTAAAAAAAATAAGTTACAGAAATAATATAACGTAAAACTTCATGATTCGAACCAACGCTACTCTACGTTCTCCCGATTTCTTTCTTTCCAACTACTTTCTTTCATTTAACATTCTTTTTGCAAACACCAAAATTCTTGTCGCTACAAAGTAAATAAAACATTTTATTTTTATTTGCAAATGTCTTTCTAAGACAATTTAAAACTTACCTTTGAAGGATCTTGCGGAACTTTGCTTTATTTTCTTTAAATCTTTAAATTTTTTAAACCTAAATATCACTTACTTTTTTCTTATATTTTTTATTATAATTATTTTTTTTACTTATGTCAAAAACTTTTTTGAAGAATTAAAGCAAACGATTTATATATCTCTGACTACCAAAATTCTGTTTTCAGTAGTAATGTGCTGAATTAGTTTGGTTGCCTCTCTCAATTAATGGAATTAATTTGAGTAAAGCCATATTTGTGTATTATCTTGAATTCGGTTGTAGTAACTGAAAAAATATAGCCGTCACAACTATTTAAAAAAACGATTCTTGGGTGATTATAAAATATTATTGTGAATTAAACAAAACAAAAAATTTTTTTAATATTTACTTTTATTTAAATAATAAATTATAGGAATAAGGTTATAAATTTCATGATTCGAACCATTGAATGCAGCTTTCTTCTTCCTTTAAATCATGATTACTTCTATTCCTTATAGTTTCTTTAACTTGCTATTCCATACCGCACGTTTTGCGTTGCGAAATAAATTAAATATTATAAAATTATTTTTATATATAAGTGTCTTTCTGAGATAATTTTCAACTTACAATTTACCAATATTAGAGAACTTTTCTCCACTTTTAATAAATCTTTTTATTTTTGAACTAAACTATTTTTGATTTTTGTAATGTGTACAAATTTTATTTATATTGTGTCAAACATTTTTCGATTTCAGAATATACAATCGAGTTTTATGATTCTTACGATGATTCTTTTATGATTCTTACTTAGTAAAGACACAAATCGGTCATGTTAACTTTTCTATGAGGTGTTACAACTAAGATTTAGAAGCAAATATCATTTGTTAGCTTTTAATATAAAAAATAAATCAAGACTATAAATTATTAATAATAAAAATCAAATTATTATATTAGCAATTGAATTTTTAACGTATCAAGCGAATTGTTACCAATCTTTTTTCTGTGTGTATATTTTAGAAGACTGAAAATTTAATCAAATTCAGTCTTAGAACAAATAAACCCTTAAGTAGATGTAAAAACTTTATTCTTTTACTTAAATCCTTAAATTTAAACTAATAATAAAATTGTTCTTTTTGCGTTCATTTGGTTAATTAAAAATTTATTTAAAGTACTGTATTTACTTAAAAATATTATGAAAATAATCCTATAAACTTGACAGTTTGTTTGCAAACCTTTCAAAGTCCCAGAGTAAGATATCCAGCTTTTTTAATTTAAAAATATGCAAAACAGACTGCTTTAGAGATTTCATTCGAGCAAAAAACAAAAAATAAAAAATAAGAAAAAACAAAAATAGTAATAATAATAACCTTTTCTCTATCCAACAATTAATTTTAACAAAATAGTTTTTGTCCATCTTACTTGATATATTTATTAAAATAACCAAGGGACTTGAAATAAATAATTAATATGAACAGGTCTAAAAACACGCACCAAGAAAATGGTTTTTGCATAAATTTGTACATATAAATAAACACTTATTTTAAGCGGTTTGGAAGAAATAAATAAGTTTTTTTTTCTTAATATATTGTGTCCTATTCATGCTATACCGATTTAGGAAAATATATTACAGCATATGTAGGTGTCACTGAGCGCATTGAAGAAAAGTATAATAATATTTTATCACGTAAATCCCATTACATGTGTACACAAAATACAAAAAAAAAAATAAATACGAAAATGGTTTAAAACAAAATTGAATTCGAATTTTCTTTAAGTTATTTCTTTTTGAAGAAAACGTGGTGTATTGTTGACCTTTTAATTTTTGATAAATGATTTAAAAATTTTTGTTCGGCTTAAGGTCGTTTTTTATTTCTTTTTTTTATTGTAATGAGAGAAAAAAACTAAATAAAATTTAAACAATCCAATAATAAACGAGTCATTCAGTAAGTGACAATCGACCACAATATGCTTTTGAAAAGACAGAAATAAATTCACTTCCAAAAAACTGAAACAAAATAATATGCATAAATATTAGAGTGTTCAATAACACACTGCATCTTGATTTTAGTCGATTTACATAATCTTGGACATATGGTTTATCAGTTTAATTAATATTTAAAAGAAATGTAAATATTTACAAAATGAAATAATTTCAATGTTGTATTAAAATTTCTAGATTCTACAAAAAAAAAAAAAAAAAAAAACAGGTACTGACAACTGTTTTAGCACCATTTTATCGGTAAAATTTGTATCTCTTTTTTTTTGAAATTTGAATATAAAAATGGCAGGAGTACATAACCACAGCGCCTGGGTATCCCTCAAATTTTCAGAAATATGTAATTAGTCTCTCCAGGAACGGCACATCGACCTATACCTTCGTATAGGAAGTGATATATCCTGAACAGGATATTATAGTATAAATGATTATATTAATTTTGTAATTTTATTTATTAAACACGATTGCATTTTAGTAAAAGCCAGTTGAAAAAAAAACGTGCGCAATGCGTCTTTGATTATAACCTCATTTTTTTGAAAAAGGAAAATCTGCTCGCACGCAGATTTTCACCCTTCGACATAAAGTAATAAACTCGCTATTTTCTCCACGAAATGACTTATTTAAAAAAAAAAAGTATTTTTTATTCAAATCAGGGTTCTAGGGGACCTTTTCACAAAATTTTATTCAAATTCATCTCGTAGTTTTTACGCTATCTATTTGCTATCTCAGAAAGACAGACAAAAATTGCTAATTTTTTTGTGTTTTGTATTGCATATAGATTACCATCTACACTAAGTAAAGATTTTTCCAAAAATAATTCATGTACAGAAATGAACCCCTCACAGTTTTATTATAGGTATAGATTGAAATAAACCGCTATTAAATTAACAATTAATCGAGTGAAAATTAATCGGTTAAGCAATTGAATACCCTTATTAATAAACGCACAAGAATCTTTGATACTCCTATCTTTTTTGTGTTTGAAAACACTATCATTTTGTACGAGAGTAATCTAAAAATTGTTTGCATTTTTGTGTTTGCAATTTTACATTTTATGTTAAGACATAAGAATTAAATATGCCAACTGTAAAAAAGTAATAAATTTCTGCTTTTGTTGCTTAGTTCCTGTTGTAACGTATTTCACTCTATCAAAAGTAGATTCATCTGAGTACAACTACAGATATTTTTCCTTTATTTTACTTTAATACAAAAGTTTATTCTCTATTTTATACTGTGAGAACAAATCTAGATTGCTCTCACAGTCTCTTGTTTATAAAACATTCGATTTCAAAAACTTACACAGCCATCCACACCGCGACATATAAATTCAGACAGGCGCCAACATGAACCTTTATCCAAATAATTCGGTATGTCTCCGCCAGAACTTATACTCATCAATTCCTGTTTCTCAAAATAGGCCCATCTTGGCAATTACTGTCACAAATTGTTGCTAAATTATTCCTTTCAGGGATCCTAGCTTATCCAATTTCCTGTAGTGATAGCATTTACGCACTCACCTATCACTGCTACATAAAAATTACTACTTTTTCTACTTTAATCTCCGGTAGGTTTAAACTGTTACTCCTAATTTTTTTTTCAATAATAAACTGAGCGCAACTACTCAACACATGTAAAGAAAAAATATGGTTAAGGTAAACATAATCTAAGCAAAACATAACAAAGTTACATCTAAGTATAAAATAGTTCGCCTTGGGAACTATATTGTCGTTTAGCATAACAATGACTTGATAACGTATAAATATACAGGCATGTCACAAAACTCAATTCCGATCGAAAGTGGTTTCAATTCTGCAAAGTTCTTTAGAAAACGAAAAACGAAAAATTTTTTCGGAATGAAACCCCTTTTGAATTTAAAAGTGGAATTTAGTTTCTTTAAAATTTTGTTATTTGCGGTTTTCAAATTTACTTTTATTATGTGACCTTATTTAGATTATTTGTTATTTACATTGGTGTACGCAATATTGCCACATTTAAATAAAAGGGTGAAGTTAAGCATTTTTCAGAAATAAGCAAAATCGATCGGAATCTGAAGAAGGTAAAACAAAATCGATCGAAATTGTTAATACGGAATTAAAACCATTTCGATCGGAATTTGTGACATGCCTGATAATTATGTTTAAAATGTAAATATGTTAGAATTAAATGTAATAATTGAATATTTTATTACTCGTATTACGCTATTTAGGCCTACAATTGTCAAGTAATTAAAAAAAAATTCCCGACGTTTCGATTAACGATTATTTGTTGACATTTATTTTTATACATTTCTTCACCACAGCTGCGTTCTTATGCATAGCGAAGTCGATTGAGCGATGTCTGTCTTTACTACTTGACATTAAATTCAAACATTCGTATTTATGTATATACAAAGCAGATTAAAAATATATACATAAGTCAAAGCGAACTTGGTTGATTCGCCGATGTACCTCTGCACCTGAAGTCGACTTCCGTTATGTTATCGATGTTATCGTAAAATAAAATAAAAAATAGCCAAAAATATCGCCATTCTAAAATTTCACCTAAAAAAGAATATGTTGTAAATTTTTTATTTATATATATTATATTATTATATATATTATTTATATATATTATATATATTATATATTTATATATATTATATATTTACTTAATTTTTATTGTTATTTTTTTTTTTTTATCTGTCACCCTAACATTTCTTTTTTTTTTTTTGGAGTTACTTTACTAAACTAGATTAACATATATGGTGAAGGGTATATAAGATTCGGCATAGACGAATTTTTGTTTCCTTGTTT
Source organism: Gymnosoma rotundatum (assembly GCA_916610165.2). NCBI lineage: Eukaryota > Metazoa > Arthropoda > Insecta > Diptera > Tachinidae > Gymnosoma > Gymnosoma rotundatum. The sequence goes on from OU744336.1 coordinate 54,649,450, forward strand.
ATTTATGTAAACGTTTTGGATGATTGCATTTACATTGCTGGATTAAGTTGTCAGTGTTTCTAATTATTGGTTAGATTTTTTTGCTTGGAAATCTTTATGTCGCTTTTTGCAGTTAGTAATCCAAATTTAAAATTTTAAATAACATATATTTCTCCAAATGTATTTAATAACTTTTTCTTTTTTTTAACTTCTAATCTTAAAATATTGTTATCCGATTTAATATATAAAATAAAATTAAAAAAAGCGATATTTTGTTGCACTTTTATCATGAATTTTAATTAATGAAGTATTAGACACGATTTAAAAAAATCAAAAAGCCTTTAAAAATAATAATTTAATTTATTTTTATTTTATTATATTGCATTTTTTCAGAATAATTAGAGGGTGCTGATTACGGAAAAAAATTTATTTTTATTTTCATTTCAGCCATTGACTTGATCTATAAATATGCAATACAAACTTTAAATATTTTTTAAAACGGAAATATTTTAACAATTGTTATAATTCGACTGTTGTAATAGTATAAAGAATTTAGCATATACAAAAGTTTTTTAGATGTTCAGTAGGAATTTACAGAAAAAACTTTTCAACTTGCCTTAGTATAAAGGACTTGTATATGTTATTGTGAGTATAAATGCTATCAATGTTTCTTGATCCCAAAGGATTGAAAATGAATACAATAACTCGTCCCATTGCAATAAATTTTCCTTGCAAGCAAAATAGTTTCTAAGAAAACGTAAAAGAAAAAAGAAAAAATTCATGAAAGTTATCTCAGCTTAAATAAATACCCGACACGTTTTAGTTAAACAAAAGTTAAAGTAACAAAAATATGTTGTACAAATCCCATTACAACAGTATTTGAGTTTGGGTACAATAATGCTTGTTTGTTATTTTATGACTTTATAGTTTTTCTTTTATGTCATCAAATAATTTTTTTGTCATCTTAATCGTAGGAGTTTATACAGCTGGAAACAAGCAAAAATCTTTAACTTTTTTAAATTTTCTTTAAAATTTGCAATATATTCTTTTTTGTGTGAACCTGTTGATGAATTATTTAATAGATTGTTGTAAAAGTCTTTCTGTCTTTGAATACATCTAGGCATTTTTACCTAACTTCAAAAAAAGTAGGAGGTTATTAATTTATCTGATCGTTGCTGTTTTACTGTTTGTGCCCGCAGAACTCATTCATTTTTGAAATATTTTCTTTGTTTGAAAGAATCTGCTTACAGATTGGTTATTCATAATTTTAAAAATTGAATTGTGTCCCCATACAACAAACAATATTTTTTGCCTGTATTATGAACCGTAAAGGGCACTGTTTTAAAATAAAAGAACGCGCATCAGTTTAGCTCCCAACAGCAAAAATGATACAAAAAATAGGTAACATATCATAACGTAAAAGTGTATTATGTCCATGGACTTTATGTCTCACTATAAAGTGACATAATGTACACCGATATTATGTCACTCTACGATGCAACATAACGTCCTTCAACGTGGAGTCATAACGTCCATGGTATTCTGTGTGAAAAAGATGGAATGTTTTTATAAACTGGATTACAGAAAATCTTTGGTAAGCAAAGCCGGTGTCTGTTATACCATAGAGAAGAAAATCCTTGCGCTCGGCCAAAGGCCGGTTAAGCAGGAAATCTTTGGTAAAAGAAATTGTTGCTGTTTAAAGTGTGGATATAATGGACACTTTTAGAGTAACACTATGCCCATAATAAAACTAACACAATGTCAATGGATAATACGAGTATAACCTTTTTCAAAGCCACACAATGTTCGTGGATATTATGTCACTTTTGATTGCGATATAATGTCCATGGATATTATGTTCTTGAACACTAATGACATGCCACCCAAAAATAAGTCTAAAGTCTAAAGGATGTCCCCATAGGCGACCTAAATTGTTCTATATCGGCATATCTTTTGAATCATTAGAGACAAAACAATAAAAACTGGCCTAAATGTCGATCACTATGGCACAAACTAAAAGGTGCTCCAGTAGTTTATTTAGTTTGATGTATATAGACATTTTTTTCAAAAGCTGTAGATAGACGGTTGAATTTTACAGAGACTCCGTACCGCTATAACAGCAAGTATAAAATGTGGATTTGCAATTTGAAGGGTGAAAAAACATCATGTGATTTAAGTCGGCAACTTCTTTTCGTACACAAGGCACATATTTTGTGACATAAAAATGCTATTAGAAAAAGCGATTTACAAAACATACCTGAAAGATTATTATTTTTAATTCAAATTACTTTCAAAATGTTTACATTTTTCCAGTCAAAAATTCATTCTACCTCCAAATGAAGTAATCATAAGATATAGTTTGTTTGCTGTGAAAGGCAATTTGATTAAATAAAATCGTTCAAGTGGTTCAGAAGTTTCATTTTTATTTTTTCAACTACTGTTGGGAGATAAAAATCATTCTCGAATTATACTCATTATTTTATTTATAATTAATACAATCGAAGCTCAACTATTTTAAGCATTCTTCAAACAACACAATTAAAAACACAATAAAATAAAATGAAAAAAACTCTCACGTAAAAAGTAAAAAAAGAGGCCATAAATAACGTGCATTATATTGTCAATACATTGCGTTGAGCAAATAAAATCCTATTGTTTAATATGTATTTTCTTATGTTATTTTATTACATTTTAGTTGACACAATTTCATTAACTTTTGGCCATAAATATCATAGAGCTTAACGGCAGCCAAACAATTGCCAAAAACAATGACAGGAACAGCATAAATATGACACATAATGACAGATAAATTAAAGATTAAATTAAATGATATAATTGTACAAATTCTAACGAATGAATATTACTTAAACAGTTACAAACATGAATACAAATAAAATATTTCGTAAAGACTTTATATTTACAAGTAGAGAAACAGCAATCATTACAAAACGTAAGTGAAATATAAATTGATAATAAAATAATATTGTGATAAGAATTGCCATATAAGCAGGATATAAAAAAAAACTATAAAATTACGATGGCAGTTTTTTATTTATAATTTTTAATCATTACAAATAAATAACTTTTTGAATTAAACTTCGAAAAATAATATTATTATTATCTGCAGAATAATTTAAAATAACATAGAAAGAAAAGAATTATATTCGAACAACTTCTACAGGAAAAACCGACTTCAAAAAAGCAGACGGTCATCGGCTTTAAGATAGGTCCCGTCTATCTTAATTCTTAAGTTCCCAAAACAAAAAAATAATATTACAGCACATTTCACAAAACCCTATACAAGTTAAAAAAATGTGGCAAACTTTAACGGTATCCACAGACAGCAGAATATTATTAAATACACCTTATTGCTTGGATTGTTGTCATTTTGTTTTACTGGTAAAAAAAAAGCTACACATGTCAAATTCACGACAGGAAATTTTAATATAAAAAAATTACAAATTAAAAGAAAAACCTCATCGCTATTTAACTTTAACTTATTTAGATTTAAAAAAGAAAAATAACTAAAAATAGTGAAGATATCTTAACATCATTTTATTCTTCTCTGAATTGGAAGATTCGAATTAGAAATAGTTAAAACAAGCAAAAGTTCTATCTTCGGCTATGGCGAAACTTACGTATCCTTCACCATTAATGTGAATCTAGTTTAGTGAAATAACTCCAGTAAAAAAACACAAATATTGGGGTGACAGGTATATATAGTTTTACATAAAATGTAATCGGCTCTCAATGGGTTTTGCGATTTTAAAAATTTTTAGTATTTCCTTAAAGATATCTTAAAAAGCTTTTAAATGATACTGATATTGATATCTTAAAAACTGTGCACAACCGTACTTTTCTATGAAAAGTTTAGAGGCCCATAATTCGGAAGCTAGATTTGTTCCAAATGATATGGAAAAATTAGAGGCAGCTGAGGTGTTTTGCCCGCTGCCTCAAAGAACATTGACTGGTCCGGCAAATTTATAATTTTCAACCCGAAGACGGAAGGACAGACAGACATTGCTTAATTGACTTTGCTATACATAAAAACTCAGAATATTTATGGGGTCGGAAACTTCAACTTCATAGTAAAGAGTTAAACAAGAGCAAAATTAAAAATAAAGAACAAATGATTGCTTAAACAAGAGCAAACGTTTGCAAATTAATCGCTTTGCTTTTGCATTTCTTTTTTTTTTGCATTTGATTTTTACTTTTGCTGCACATTTTGCCACTAATGAAAAAATCTTTTCATTTGAAACATTACAACAAACAGGTCGAAAAAATAAACTCAACAATTCTGTGTTTATGTCTTTATGTATGTATGTATAAATTTACATAAGCACAAGTTGTACGTCGGTTATTTTGTCGACAGATTTAACAATGCAAGAATTTTAGTTGCTTTCTTAACGACGAGCAATCTGCTAACTATATCAACTTGCTTTAGGCATCAGCGCATATCGTTTAAAGTGTTACTGAATAGCAAAAACAATCGACAATTTTGTTGTTAAGTAAAGTTGACAAACCAATAATCGTTAAAGAAGAGTAGTGAATGGCACTACAGATCTTGCAAACATATTGTTTAGGTGTTAACCAGCTGATTGTGGCCAAACAAAACTCTTTGACGTACATAAAATAGGGTCGATTTTGAAAATTTACAAAACAATTAGAAAATAAAATTACACTCGATATATTACATGATGTGTTAGAAGATGTACTTAAATATGATTTTTGTCACATACTATTATTCTTTTTAAATAACAAATGTTTTGATCTGGAGTTTTTTAACATCCGGAAACATCAATTTAATTACGGAGAAAAAGATATTAGAAATAAATCGCCAAAAATAGAAATGCATCATCTTAGGTCGTTTAACTTGAAAATGTCTGGCAGCGAAATGCTCACATTTGCACACTTTTTTCCACTATTTGTTGGTGATTTTGTAGACGTCAACTCTGGCGTATGGAAGTTCGTTATAAATTTAAACGAGCTTGTTGATTTGTTACGTTTGTACGAGTTTACAAATTTAGATATTATTAATTTAAAAACTCATATTAATTACCATAATAAGAAATACATAGCACTATTTTCTGATAATCTAAAACCAAAACATCATTTCTTAACGCATTACTGTAGAACATTAGAACATTCTGGTCCTTTTTCGCACTTATGGACATTTAACTTTGAATCCAAACATCGGCAACTAAAATCTTATTTGAAAAATATAAATTCAAGAAGGAACGTTGTTTTATCTTTAGCAATAAAGTTTTGTATATCTTTTTCTGAAACAATTTTAAATTTTGAAAAAACTGTGTTTGTAATGGGAAACAAAAAATACAAAATTCGTAAATCTGCTTTCTACAATGTACTTGTAAGGTTTATAAAAGAAGATGAAATAGAGCGGAGCACATGCTACAAAAGCTTTGAACGTTATGGAACCTTGTACAAAAATGGTTTTGTTATATATTACTATGATCCAACTTGTAACGCATTAAAAATTCAAGAAAATTCAATTTATGAAGTAAATGGCTCATTATTCTTATTATGTCAAAAAATAAAAATTTAATCCTATGTTAGTGTTCTTATATCGTACTCAGTGAATGATAAGTTGCTGGACGTTGTAACTATATCTGCAGCATCTTTGACATCGCCTCCAATTTATATTCATGAACTTAACAACAAACTGTACTCCTGAATGGAGTTAATTTTACTTTTATGTACTTTTGTACCATACATTGTACAAATTCAATCAATAAATAAATCTTTTTAAAACTGAGTATTCAAATTTTGTTTTCACTTGATTATATGGATATTTTATTATTTTGTATTCAAAAGAAATTGCTTCTAGTACGTTTTTGTAAAAATTAAGGATGGATATACTAACTACTGAAAAGTAGCATTTACTAAATAGCAGTTCTAATGTGAACTAGTTTTAAGAAACTATATCTTTGTTTTCATATCGCCTACGTACTCGTTAGTATACACATTTTACTAAATTGGTTCAATGAATGAACTGAAAATCAGAAATCTTTTTATTACCATTTATGGAAGCTTGTACTCAATCAGGGTAAACATTTCGCGTTTTCAAAGAATATTTTTACTGTAGAATGGTTCAAGTTTCTGTGCTTATTAGTAAAATATATTATCTCTTTTACTAAAAATCAGTAAAATTTTCATTAATTTCTGAGATGATGTAAAAATTATATTAACTTTATTCCAGGAACTATATACTGCTTTTAAGGAAATCTGCAGATAAAAAGTGAACTAGCATAAAAACAATTTTTTAATCTGAATATGTAAAAATTTTACTAAAATGAAGGAAACTTTGGCATGAAGTGAGAGATTCCGGCATAGTTTTACGAAAACTTTTTTTTGTTTAATTTCTGTAATTTCTGTCTTTGGCGCCATACGACAACCATTATGTCGTCAAATTAAGTAAATTTTCTTAATTTTTAGTTAATTATTTTTTTGAGTGTAGTATCGACTTCGACAGTTAACTCTTTTTGCGATCTCGGTCTATACTTTTATAATGTATGGTCAATTTGGGTGAGAGTATCATATTTTTTATATTAAAAATCAGCAACCCTTGCTTGTAACCATTAAAAATGCTTTTTAAAAACTCCATATTTCTGATATATAATTCACATAAATTTTGCTTTTATTAGTTAAGGCCTTTTCACACTAAATAACTGAGTGTTAGGATTTTTGAAATACTCCTACCTAAGTGTTATGAAAAAGTGTGATAAGGTGAAAATATTATATATATGTCAAATGATACGGAAAGGAATTTAGCATCCCTTAAAATAAATTAATTTTTAAAAATTTCTTTAAACACTCTGATTTTTTATTTTATTAGTTTTGCTTTGCTGCTTATAACCCCAGCCAATTTAAGAAATAAAAATGCTATCAAAAAAGAGTCTTTTCGGAAATAAATTAGGAGCTCTGTAAGCGCAAGCAGTTAAGTAGAAAAAAGCTCTTATTTCTAAAGGTTTTCGAACGGCAAATGATCGGAATGATCAGCACTTTTCAGCTCCGAAAAATAAGTTAGTAAAGTTTTCTTTCTGATTCATATGGTTTTCTATGATTTTTCATTCTACTAGAAGTGTGTTAGTGTAGAAACAAAATGTCATGTTACGTTGGATTTTTTGACAATCACAACAATTTCCATTAGATTTCTTTCTTACAAAATCTAATACAAACCCTAAGCTTATATAATAGTCTAAATAGGCCTTTAGAAAAATCGACGCTAAGCATTTGGTGTCAAATGTTTTCTTCTCCTTTAGATAGATAATCATTTAAACTTACAAAGTCTTTAAAGTATTAAACTACCTGCGTTTACAGCTATTGCAAAAAGTCTTATCTACCCTGAAATTTAAAACATAATATCTGTACTAAAACAGGTAATAAAACAGGTTAAAGATTATTATTTATTGTTGTACGTAAACAAGTAGCCACAACCTGCAGAGGTCAGTAAAAGAGACTTGCTTGAGTGTTTCTTTTTAGCAAACAAATGGATCATGTAAGATTGTAAATAAATAGCGACAATGCACAGACGAAAGTAAAATTCAGGTAAATATTGTTTTCTGTTGGAACAGAGTGTTAATCATTTAAAAAGGAAAGATGTAAAAAAAATCAAAAGGCAATAGAATGCATTTGGTATAAACTTATAATAGCAAAGTTTGTTGTTCTAAAGTTGAATTTGTTGACATTAAAACTCTTCCCGTTAAATATAAAAAGCGGCTAAGGGTTCGTTTAAATGATGTACAGAATATTTTTTGCTTTATTTTAATGGGAAATTGTGTGAAAGTTTATTACCACTTTTCTATTTTACGGCAATTTACATAAGAAATACTTAAGATGTTTTAAATTCGTTAGTAATTACAAATCAATGAAATCAACAAATTTAAGCATACTAAATAATTTTTAGTTGTTAAAGCATAATTAATAAAAAATATTTAAATTATTTAAATAAATCGAAATCTAAAAAATTTCATGTTTTAGTCTGAAGAAAATAGAAAAAATCTGCTTTTAAAAAGTTTTACTTTATCATCTCCCAACTTTAATTAAAGTGAAATACTATTAAATTTTAAAAGAATATTAATGACGATAAAAACAAAATGAAAATAAAAAGCACAATGTGGCTCCCTGAGATGATAAAAGCCAATTTATTTTTATTTTATTTTTTTTTTTTTTGAATTTTAAACACACTTTGCTTGTCGAAATTACCACCATAAATAAAGTTTATTTTGTTTTTAATATGACTTATGGGCACAAATTAAACGTCAAAGCAACCATGGTGGATGGCATTTCATTAACTCTCGTTGCTCTTCTTCTCTATACTTTTTTCTTCTTTGTTTCCATAGATAAAACAAAAGGGCAATTGGTCAATATGAGTGAGGTGGTGGCTAGTAAATTCTAACTTTTAAATGCAATGTTCTAAATACGTTACAGCTACAAAAAGGTGGCAATAGATACAGTGTAGTCAAACTCTCGGCTCGGAGTTCAATGTATTGTATATGTTTGAAGCTTAAACTAAATCGAATCACTGCAAGAAAAGAAGCTTCGCTTGGTTTTAGAACTTTTTAAAATAAGTGAGAGCATTTTTCTTGTTATTCTTTTGTTTCTAAAAAAATCGAATGAATGGTTGATTATTCTGTAGCCTAAAATGTAACTGTTTTTTGTCGTAGCAAAAATATATAAATCTTAAATCTTATTATCCTTATTCCTATAAATCTTTAATGTAATGGGTTTGTTATGGTTGTTATGTTTGTAGCAGTTTCATTCACAATATCTAAAACAATGTCAATAGTTTTTGACTTGTCATCGCTCTTGATACAGTTTTCAGAGCAAATATTTTTTTACAAGATTCTGATTGAAGACAGAAAATATATACCTTTTTTATTTTGGTGTCATACTTCTGTTTTATATTCGTTGTATTTTCCTATTTGTTGACTATTCTATTTTACTGCTCTCATAATATAATCATTTTATGATGATATAGATGGCATGTATTTCATGATTTTTAGTTCACTTGTTATTCGCATTATAGAAATTTAACACTTAAATTCAAGTGATTAATCGTTAATTAGCTTTTCTATTTCTACGCATTACATTAAACAGCGTTATTGCTGTTACAACTTGTATTAATACAAACACTCTTTGTAATTAACAATTTTCAATCTGTTCTGGGTGAAAATTTAAGGTCATGTACGCTAAAATCAAGGCTCTATGGAACTACCTATAATTTTTAAAGTTTACTTTTTAATGGTTTATTTATTAGTAGCTAAAGCAATACCTAATTTTTGGAAATTTAAAGTGTCTGGCAAAGTTATACACAAATTGTGTGTACTGTATAGGCGCACTTTTTATTTTTAACTTTATAAATATTTTCAAAATTGGATTAATCTGTGACTACAATCTTTTCAAGAACGACCAAAAGGCGAAACGAATCAAAAGTGATAAAGTTCTAAGTAACAAATATAAAAGTTAGTTATTTCATAACTCTGACGGTCAAGTATTGAAACAGAATGACAAGGTAAGAGCACAAAAAAAAAACGCTAGCTTAAAAACAAGTCCTAAAATTAAGAGAGTAAATTCTTTCAATATACTTCTGCTCAGAAGAAAAGCAAGATAATTTTTTAGAAGAACGGTGACATTGTTGAATACTGCTTATCTAAAAAGGAGGGAATAACAAATGAAATTTTTACAAAAAAACCGACTTTAAAACTAATTTCATCTGTCTGTCTTTAACGGTTCAAAAGTATGGTCACATATAACAAATTACATTAGATATTGGGACACCCTTATAATCTATATCCAGACTTTATACTTGTTATAGCAAACTTCGCACTACAGCTCCATGTTAACTTCAACCGTCTGTCGACAACTGCACGCAAAGAAAAAATATGGTTGAGGTAACCATAATCTAAGAGCAACATAATATGGTTGCATTATATGGTTGCTAACAAAACATAGTATTGTTACATTTGCAACCATATTGTTGTCCAAAGTATAAACATAATTATGTTCAAATTAAACATTAAATGGTTAAATTAAAATATAAAAATATGGCTGAAAATGTCATCTTATATAATTGAATTATAATATAGTCTCGTAAGTGCAAAATTTTTCTGATATAAAAAACTGATTATTGCTTTATTTATTAACGATTTGTCATAAAAATTATTTAAAAACATAAATTCATAAAAAATCAATTATTTGCTTAAAATATCAAATAAACAATTCCACAATTATGCTTCAAACACAAAAGTAAAGATTTATATGCTTACAATACATACATATTTACTTTAACTTTTTTTAAATGTTTTGGTTCCCTTTTTATTTGTTATCATCTTTTGCATATTATTTTTTAATTATTTATTTTGTACACAAATTTTTATTTTTTTCAATTTCTTTAACAATAAAAAACTATTTCAAATTTTATCTATCAAAAAAATTACTAAACTGTCAAGTACGAAAACAAAATATTTTTAAGCGTAAACAGTATTCTGTTGCTTTTAAACATACTTTGATTAACAATAATATATTATGATTAAATATCTTATATTATTTTTAATAAGTTATAAAACTTTGGTTGTGGTTGAAATTTTTTTAAGTTAAAACCAACCATGTTGCATTTTTTGAGCACAGTAACCATATAATCGTTAAAAGTTAACAAAAAATGTTTATCGTGACTAAAGTTTTGGTGAAAACAACTATAATTTGTTCTCCGCAACTATACATTGTTACAAAGAACATAATATGGTTATTGTGACCATATAACAACCATGTTTTTTTTCTGCGTGTGTTTAACAGTTTGTCATAAACATTAAATTGCACCAACTATATGAAGTCGATTAAAAAAAACGTCCTCAAAATAAAGAAGATTATATCTCACAACTGCTTTCTATAACAGTTTTTAAATGTCAAATATTATGGACAGAAGTGCTGTCTCTTAATTCTGTTTTATCCTTAAAGCTGCTTCCGTCCAACCAATTATAAGAGAGGGAATGTTGTCTGATGTTACAAGTAGACAACTATGAATTTACATGTCGGACAGTTTGTATATAATATTGTTATTATGTATGTAATATGTAGACTTTATTTTTACCATTTTGCATTTTTATTTTTCCCAGAAATTGCCCAGTCATGTTGCTGTTAATACTTTCAATTGCTCTTGTTTATAAATTTATAAAAGTTTATAAAAGTATGTAAAAATATACACAAACACGTTACGTATCAGAGGGAGTCCAAAATATTATTTTGTTTTATTAAATAAACTTTTTATTCGCAAGTCGTTGTTTAAAAACTTTTAATAGGAAATTTTTTTTAGAACATAGTCCGCTGCATAAAAATAAACAATAACACAAAAAACAACTAAGAGTGATATATTCGGCTACACCGAATCTTATATACAATTTCACCATCTATGTTAAGTGAAGTAACTCCAAGCAAAAAAGCAAATATTTGGGTGAGAGAGAGTTAAAATATAAAAAATTTGGTACTGCATTTATTAAATTTTATATAAAAATAACATCGGCTCTTAATGGGTTAAGCATTTTTTTCAAAATTTTATTATTTCCTTAAATATCTATTCAAAAGGTTTAAAATGATACCCATAATAATATTGTAAACAATTTTAAAATTTCAGAGCCCCGTAACTCGGAAAATATGGGCGGGCGCCAGTTTTTTCACTTATGTTTTTTTTATTCTCTATCGCCCCATATTTTTATTTTTTGGATTGGAGTTACTATATTGTTCCAAATGTTATGAAAAACTAGAGATACTCGTACTATTTTGCCTGCTGCCTCGCAGGACATGGACCGATCATGCTGATTTCCAATAGAACTTCTTTCGACTCTATATCTGATCGATTGACGGACAGACGGAAAGACAAACATCGCTCAATCGACTTCGCTATGCATAAATACTCAGAATATTTATACTTTATTGGGTCGGAAATGGATATTGTAGAAATTACACACGGAATGACAAACTTAGATATACCGTTTTTCACTTTTTGTGGTGAAGGGTATAAAAAATCCAGATTAAATATTGCATGATCTTAAGTATTATGTACGACTAGATAGCCAAGTTGAAAAATAAATTCATGGTCACCGCAAAATCTTTGCGGATTTCATTTAAGCATTTGATTTTAGGAAAGTCCCAACTATAATGTGCATAAGCCCGTCATATGCTTAAGTAACCTAATGAAAAATTTTAGCTGACTACAATGTACTTACATTAACTCAGTAACTGATTTTCCACAGTTGCACTTTTATGTTTAGTTCATTGTATTGAAAAAAAAAAAAAAACAGAAGGGCATTGAATTACCATATTTTATATTTTATTTTATAACGCTTCTAAAAATAATTAAATTTTTCTTTAGTTTTAAGATAAATTCGTTAAAAATTAAATTAAAGGTTTTCTTCTTACACATTTTTGTATTTAAAAACAACAATACTGCAAAATGCAACGGAGTGCATAACTTTAATTATAATCAAATATTAAATTTTATTGAATATTGTATTTGTTGAAAATGGACAAGAGAATAAAAAATTTTCTCCTTAATTAAGAACAAAAAAATTGTCGGCTCCCATTATTCATTCCTTATGAATATACACAAGAGACAATCAACTGTTTCTGTACGGAATGTACTTTTCGTAAGCAAAAAAATTTTGTTAAGTACATTAAAGGTTACCACACGATTGTACAGTATGTTTATTATAATTGAGTCTTAAGTTTGCTTAAGCACATTATAGTTTTCGCTTAGAAAAATTGTAGTAAAAAAACTTTCCACAATAGTGTACATAAAACCTTTATTATGGTAAACAAGCAGATACGCTATGAAGTTTGGTATAGTCTAATTTAATTCCCATCATTTTTTGGTATTGAAACGAAAACTCTTCTTTATTCTCCTTAATATTTATCTAGCATTGTGATTTTTGTAAACAAACTCTTTTCTTTCTTTGATTCTTTTTGTTTATACCTGGAAATATTTAAGGTTTTTTGCAGTGATAAAATATTCACAATTGTTTGTTTAGGATATTTAGTATTAAAATGTTCATCTTGGGATATTGATCTGCTATAAAGATTACAGACAAAATCGTAAATAGAAGCTGTTTGTCTGTAATTGATATAACTTCAACTACTAGACTAGTTGTAAAAATTTTATACTCAGTATTTATTATGATTTTGTTTGTAAATAAATAAGACCAGTTTTATAATCATTAACGTTAAAGGTTCCTTGTTCCATAATTTTTTTCATCTGTTCGAAAAGAATTGCAGCTGTAAAATTTCAATGACTAACAAATGTTTAACATCATGTCTGCAATCTTTCAAGTATGCGACACTTTCGTCATCTCACCTATTTCCCTGCTTCAGTGCTTTGTAAATTTTTCTTTTTATCAGATCAGCTTTATGTATGTTTTATCCATTTTATTTATGTTTGTAGCAGTTTCATTCACAATATCCACAACAATGTAAAAAGTTTTTGATTTGTCATCGCTCTTGATACAGTTTTTAAAGCAAATATTTTTTTACAAGATTCTGATTGAGGACAGCAAATATTTAAACTTATTTCTTTTCGGTGTTATACTGCTGTTTTTTATTCTTTGAGTTTTTTTTATTTGTTGACTATTATATTTTAGTGCTCTTATAATATAATCATTTTGTGATGATATAGATGGCATGTATTTCATGATTTCTAGTTCACTTGTTATTCGCATTATAGAAAGTTAACACTTAAATTCAAGTGAATGATAATTAATTAGCTTTTCTATTTCTATGCATTGCATTATACAGACTTATTGCCATCTGAATTTATTATTAAAAAAACTATTTTTCATTTTAAGGAATTTTCACTTAAATGGAATTGCATAAAGAACGCTTATATTAAAAATACTGCACTTTAATTTAGTTACGAATTGATTAATCAGGGAAAATTAAAATTTTTGTGTGTGTGTTATTATCCAAGATGAGCGAAGTATTACCACTGTGTGAACATACAAAGAAGTAAAATACAAATACATGAGTTGAATTTTTATAAGACTTTCTAAGAACCATAAGCTTATGGATAGTCTTAGGTACTAGGTACGTTATTAGAATAGCCAGAAGAAATTCTTGACACATTAAATAAATACCACCCCAAAATTCAATTTACTATGGAAGTAGACACGGACAATAGGATAACATATATTGATATGATGCTTTTTAAAAATGAAAACAAAATAACATTTGACTGGTATCAACAAGAGTATTGGACAAAAGCGACAATATATACCATCCACAAAATATTCAAAAAATTACCTACATATTGATCAATAACAGCTTCCCTATAAAATTAATAAAGTCTCTAATAACAGCATACTAACCAATACAAAACAGCAACAATGGTAACACTAATATAGAAAAACAATTTTATAGGGTAAAATACATACCTGGCCTAACCGACAACAATAGTATAAAAAACAACAATAAATAAAATTGACTTAAGGCCGTGTCAGATAAAACTTTTGCTTTGCGTTGCGTTGCAAATTCGCTTTGACATCTAAGATAAAATGCACGAACTTATATGTAGTATGTTACATAAAGCACATTTAACGCAAAGCAAAGCGCAAAGTTGGGCAACACTCATCTTTTTGCGCGCTTTGACAATTAGCTGCTATACATTTGTATGTTATTTTTGGCAAAGTCGAACGTAAAAGAGTTAAGAATTTTAAAATATTATTTTTTTATTATATATTCTTCCTTTATTATTTTTTTTTAGAAAATTATGGAAGAAAAACTTATAAAAACAAACAATAATTAGGCGCTGTTAAAGTTTTTATTGTGACATACCTCTTTCGTTATACGCTTTTTTTTTCAAAGTTTGAAACGTCACGCAAAGCGATAAAGTTTTATCTACCGCGGCCTTTAAGCTTTGCATACAAGCCAAACAAAACATTAAATGCAATTTTTACAAAAACAAAAACAGCAATAACAAAGAGAAGTTAAGAGACAAGAGTAAATGAGCACAAAGCTGATGTCAACAAAAACAGAGAAAACACAGCATTGTCTCAGCATATAAAACAAACAAAACATAAGCCTGATTTTGACAATATAAAAATACTAGACAAAGTAAACAACGAGAAGAAGAGATACACCATAGAAAGCTTAAGAATACAACAAAAAATAAAGAAAACAATGAACATTAAAGAGGACACAGACAATTTAAGCGCCAGTTATAAACTCGCATTAATTTAAACAACAGTTTAAATTCAATTTTCGTGTTGTTAATTCATGTTTAATACTGTTTTTTATTGTTATTTTTATCAAAAATCTTGACTTTTTTAATGTAATCTGATGTCATACTGTAAGTTAACATATTTTTGTACATTTTCGCGGTAATTGTTTTTAATTATAACTGTGTTAAATTTTCTTATTTTTAATTAAAAAGACGACTCCTTGAGAGTGCAGAGTGAAGTGAACAAAAAATTCAAGAAACGTTGGGGAAATATGTAATAAAAAATTATTTTTTATTTACATGGATCAATTTAAGCCTTATTAGCTTAAAATGTAAGATTATACATACATGAATAGAAATTTGGTGGCCAAAAATAACAACAATACCAAATATAATACAATACGTCAATACGCAAGAATTTATCAGAGCTTTGGGAAGAGAAATTATTATGACGGAACTGTTCTGGATGAATTTCAGAAAGCCGAGAAATACTTATACGAAACTTAGGGTGGATTCTTATACAATGGCTTAGTGCTATTAATCTCAGAAATAAACATGCAAGAATTTGTATTAAGACAGTGTGACATGCGCTCAGGGAGAAATTTATTTTAAAGTATTTTTTGGTGTCCAAGAGAATCTCATGATGCAATGATATGAGGACAGTGTGGGATATAATTAATTGCTTGTGTGAACACTAGCAGAGCCAAACGCGACATGTTCATATGAATGATGGCAACGGAATTGTTACTGCTGCCAATACACTTATTTGTTAAAAAATCGGAAGCATTGGCAACATTGCGTATAATATAAGGTGGCAACTTGGCAAAACCTTAGATGAATTAAGAGGTATAAGCAGAATATTTTAAACATTATACACAAAAAGGTCAAAGAGATACAAGAGCGTCATGAAGTTAAAAGCAATAATCACTGTGGGTGGTTGTGTGGAAAATTATATTTTTATAAATGGATATTTTTTAAAGAAAGAGATAATGTAGGCATATATTCCAAACAATTTCTCTTAAGAATGTTCAAAACAGACGTTGTATTTAAAAAAGTTCTACTTAATTTACCGTGAAGTAATCAAAATGTCCTTAAAAACCACCATCTTACAAAAATTAAAAAAAAAGCAGAAATGTACAAAAAAATTAAAAAGCATAAAATTCAAATGTTCAAATTCTCATTCGGAATTTCACCAAAATTTTACAAAAATAAAAAAAATAACTTTTGCCAACAATTTCTTGCTTTAGTAAAAAAATTTAAAAGTTCAAAAATCGAAATTTCATGATATAAGTGGGTGCTGTGAACCTTAATAGGCATCCTGTGGACCGCAGAAAATTTAACTTGGTTTATTGGCATTTTTCTTTACTTATATTATGGGCGTTTAATAGATCACAGTCCAGAAGTATAAGAAAACCTTTGGGTGCTGCTGTGATCGTTTTCTTTAATTTAGTTTGTGCTTGGTACTTTTACATGTATAAAGAACTGTTATAAGAGGCAAGCAAACCCAGATGCATTTGGAGGTATATAATCAACCCAAGAACGTATATGGAAATTTTAAGGCCCAACTATAATGTGCATAAGCTAGCTTTAGCTTATGTCAAAAATTCAACGAAAAGCCTGTCAAATGCTTAGGTAACTTATCAAAGAAGTTTATGTGGCTACAATGTACTAATATAAATTTAGTAACTTATTTGCCACAGTTGCACATTTATGTTTAAGTCGTACTTTTGCCAAAAATAATTTCTATATAAATCAACAAAATTTTAAAACGAAAAGGCTTTAAAGAAATATTTTATATATTTAATAACTTTCACATACACATGTACATATTTTGGTTAATTCTCTAAGAAAATGTAAAAAACAAAAATTATTACAAATTATTTTCTGTTTTACTAAAAAATGCAACGATGTTCATGGCTTTTATGGTATACATATGTGTGTATAAATACAAATTTAATTTAAATATATTATAACTGTAAAAAATAGGAAGAAAGATTATTTTTTTTTTGTCTACATTTTCTATTGAATTAAAAATTTAACAATTTAGGTCTTAATTAAAATTTTTCTTTATAAATGTATAACACAAAGCACAATCAGCTGTTTCCGTACGAAAAGTGCGATCAGTTTCGTACCTTGCATAAAGAAATTAAATTTAACGAAACTTGACGAAAACTTACCTTATGTACATTATAGTTTACCACATATAATTTAATGTATTTGCACAGTTGTATAAGTTGGCATAAGCTAGTATATGCACATTATAGTTGGGCCTTTAGTCTTCATTACATAATTTTTGCTGTTGTGGTCGCAAAAAATAGTCAGATCATACTAAAGAATGCGTAACATATTTGGGAATGCTATGCAATAAAAATGTGTACGATTGTAAAAATGCAAAACTATGAGAACTCAGTATGTATACGTAAAAGTGGCACAGTGGCCCATTTAATGCGTTCACCATACCTAAATGAAAGTTTTTTTTTTGTTGTTTATGTTTGTTTTATATTTCATCTGTTACTCTAAGGATGAAATTGAAAAACAAATGTCTCATTTATATAACCTACTTTCATATGCAGTTCATGCACGTAAAATATCAAAGGACCCATTACCCTTAACTGCACTTACAAGTATTAATGTTCTTATGTAAAATTGCTGCATAAGGAATGCATTATAACGTGATGAAAGTGAAAATAAATTAAACACTCAGCAGGTTATTACTATTTTTCATAAATTTCACTATTATTAAAAAGCAAATTTGTACACACATGCACATTAAATAAAAAATAAGGATAAATACACTGTCGATCAAATGATTAGAACCACTTAAATTTATGTTTTAAAAAGGCCATATTTTTCAAATTTTTTACCGACAGCTAAAATTTTACTACGAAGGGAAAGAGTGTTTTCTTAAGAATAAATAATGCAACAGTAAGTTAAAGGTCGTTAAAAAAAGTACAAAAAGTGGTAGTAGTCGTAGTAGCACGTAGATGGACAGGAAAAATTTTAAATATGGCGGAAAGAGTTCAAATCTATCATTATTTCTATCGTGCCCTTGCGCAGCAAATTGGACGGTTACAACACTGTACTCATATATTTAAAAGATTACAAAAGAAGATTTTCAACTGCTGTAGCTACAAGCGAAAAAGGAAAAATCTTTGCTCTTTTATCATCATCATTTAGGTTTCCTTTAAATACCTGAAATAACTGGGAAAATGGAAATTGTTAGAAAATCATTACAATTTTATAGAAACCATACGACATTGCAATTTTAAGTGACGAAAACAAATTTAGCTTGGATGGCTTTATAATATCATTATCATTCTGTCCGTCGGTGTGTGTGTTAACATCAACTTTCCCAAGGCAAGAGAATAGATAAAGGAAAATTTAAATATACTAAATGATAAGACAAAGTTTCGAAAATTTTGCTCTTGGAAATCAGCAAGATCGGTACATGTCCATTGAGGCAACGGGCAAAACACCACGCCTGCCTTTAATTTTTCATTATTTATTTGTCAACTTTCATTTGCATCTGGTTGTCTTTATTACTTATGTACTACAATTTAACTATAATTTATTCACCACAATTAGTTGAGACACGAACCCTAATCAAAACTTACAACCTTAGCCGCTTATTTTTAACATAAAAACTTAATGGTAGAAATGCATTTCTTATGGTGCTGCTGTAACGTATTATGAATGGGAACGTTCGATTCCGAATTTTAAAGTAAAATTCAAACTGAAGAAACCTACAAGGCTCTGTAACAATCAGTAAATTATATTTAAAGACAAATACAATGGATTCTACAACAAGAATGTAAGCGCTTCCAAAGGGACACCATATTGTACCGACCTTAACATAATAAAATGTTTTCGTGTCCCGCAAGTTTTGTGAACTGGGGGAGATAAATTGGTGATAAGGAATCATAACATTAAGTCACCAACGACTACTATAATGAAGTTTCTTCGGTTATTTAGAGTTAACTTATGAAACAATAAAAAATCCAATTTTTTTTCGTAATAATTCTAAAGCAAAAAAAAAAAATAAATATTGTTCAAACAAACTTTATTTTTTGTTGTTGATATTTTTGTAATTTTAAGAATGTGCTCTTTCTGATGATAGCTGCCGACAAAAAAATGTTGCCTACTAACAGAAATGTTCTAAATGTTCTAGTCAGCTGATCGAAAGTGTATTTAAGGAAGTTTATGTTTGTTTAGGGTTTACTTTATTTTAATTTTATCATAAATCGGAAAATACAGGCGAGCGCCAATTTTTTACTTAATATTTTTCCTTATTTTTTAATTCTCTATCGCCCCATATATTTATTTTTTTGATTGAAGTTACTTCACTAAACTAGATTTGTTCCAAATGATATGGAAAAATTTGAGGCAGGCGTGGTGTTTTGCCCGCTGCCTCGAAGGACGATCTTGTTGCTTATCAGTAGCGAAATTTTCGAAGATATGGCTGATCGATTGGCGTTGCTCATCCAGTGCCTTGGCAAAGTTGATTTCATCTCGAACAGGGTCAGACAAACGGACTTCGCTCAATCAACTTTGCTGTGCATAAGAACTGAGAATATTTATGGGCTCGGAAATGGTTATTATAAACGAAATGACAAACCCCCTGTGGTGAAGAGTATAGGAATTCGTATTTAATTTTGTTCTGTTTTTTTTTTCTTTTACTGATTAAAGTTGTATGCTGTGTAGTTTTCCCTTATTCATAGAGTAACAACTGAAAAAATTTTATACTTATGTGGAGTTAAGAAACAATGTTTCGTTCTATTATTAATTAAATATAAATAACTTAATGCTATTTATGGGTTAAAGGTTTAGCTGAATTTTGATTTTTTACTCCTTATATAACACAGTCTTTCACGAAATTGTGTTTAAGTCAAACTTTAAGCAGGAATTCAAATTATACATGCCAATCTTTATTGGGTAATTCAAAATATAAAACTTAAAGGAAAAACTGTCAAAACTGAGTAAAAAAGAAGATGCAATCATCTAATATTTATTTTGAACCCAAAAAACATTTTCTAAAAAAAATAAAATAAAATAATAAATAAGACCCAACTGAATTTATCCATACAAGACCACATTTTTACAAGAATTGTAATACATGCATGAATAACATTTTTAATCGAAAAGAACCCTTTAAGCAGTTTCAACATGTTACTGTTCCAAGTTATTTGCTCTTCATGATTTAGTTTGTTGTTTAATGTTTTTTTGTTGCTGCAGCACAGACTACTTTTCTGCGAATTGTTAATTTTACGTTTTCTATAAAAGATTTTTTGCTGGCATTCCCTTTTATATTGCTGCCCTTTTTTGTGGGATACTTAAATGCATATCGACTATTACGCAAATTGTTTTTTTTTGGTTCGTCTTTCCTTTAGGTATTTTCTGAAATTTTCAATGTTTGTTTTTGATTATCTGTTGTATGAAAAAAGGATAATGTTGTATCCATATTATGATTGTTGTAGTTGATTGTATTGTGACAATTTTTCCTTTTTTTTTTTGTGTGTTAAGATTAAGGCCCTTCTGGCAATATTGAATATTTTGCTTGTTATTTTTACATTACATGTTTTTTGTGTAAGGAATAAAATATAATATTCTTAATATATTCATTTTTCCATAATTATTTAATATCGTGTATTTCTAAGAGACTTGCAATACATTTTAAAATCATTGAAAAAAATAACTTTTAACTCAGTGTGTAGATTTCTCCTAAAGATAATATAGTCTTAATTATATTTTCTTTTAAATAACATATTCATCTAAAATCTTCGAGTTTTAAAATCATAAATATTTATACTTATTAATATTCAAAGTGTTTTCAAGCCATTCCATGTTTATAACTGACCGACTAACATCAAGTACACGCAAAGAAAAAACATGGTTGAGGTAACCATAATCTAAGAGCAACATATTATGATTGTATTATATAGTTGTTAGCAAAACATAGTATTGTTAATTTTAATAATAATAAGGCTGGTATTGCAACCATATTGTTGTCTGGCATAGTAATAACATCGTAAAATTTAAAAATAATTATGTTCAAGTATAAACATTAAATGTTTAAATTAAAACATCATAATATGGTTGAATATGGTTATTCATTGCTTAATTTATTGTTGATTTGTCAGTAAAGTTATTGAAAAACACAAATTCACAAAAAAGACATTTATTTTCTTATTGGAGTGGTTTCACAATTGTGCTTAAAACACAAAAATAAAGATCTATATGCTTACATACCTACATACATATACGTACATATATTTCAACTATTTTTGCTTGACTTTTTATTTTTTTGTTTAGTTTTTACATAAATTTTTAATTTTTTTTTAATTTTATCTAACAATAAGAACAGTTAAAATTGCTAACAAAAAGTTATTAAACTTATAGAAAAGCATTCTGTTAAGATGTAGAACAAAATATTTTTAAGCGCAAACATTGTTGTTTTGTAAGTAATAAAACTATTATTATTTTTTAAATTTAAAACCAACCATGTTTCGTTATTGTGCACAGTAACCACACAATGGTTAAATGTTAACAAAAATATGTTTGTCGTTACTGAAGTATTGTTGAAAACAACTATAATTTTTTCTCTGTAACCATACATTGTTACAAGGAACATAATATGATTACTGCGACCATATCACTACCATGTTTTTTCTTTGCGTGTACGATCTGGGAAAACTAGAGAAGAAATTTAAACGAATTAAAAAACACTAATTTTAGGAGAAACTAATGTCTAGTTATAGATTATAAACTTGTGTTTGACAATTCGGTCATACAACAAACCTGGTGCGAAGAGATGTAGTTATTAGGCACTGATCTCCCTGGGCAGGCTACAAAGGTGATTTTAATCTATATGACTGATGTCGCTTTTAAAAACGAAGAAGAAGAAAATTTAAATTTTTATCTAAGAGGCTTGTCCTTAAATCCAAAAATATATTAAAGTATTTCTCAGAAGCAATAACTGAAATGTAGTGGGTCGTAGAAAAATTTTTGATGGATAGAATGGTTGGAAAGGCTAAATTCTTTGAGTGGTATTCAGTTTATAGTTCTGTTAGTTTTTTTTTTATTCTATTTTAAGTGTTCGAATACGCGACTGGTGAGATTGGTTGGAATCACCTGAGAGCAAATATAAGAAGAGCTAGGCCGAAAACTCGCCAGTCCAACCGGTCGTGAACAATATGGCAACTACAATAGAAGAACACTTAAAAAACAAAATCTTGCAAGCCATAGAGTTCTCTGATTCTTTCAGAAACTCAATTGTGTGAAAATTAGCATATGTCTTATACCAGAAACCTCTTTCTTTTAAGCAATAATCTTAGGGTGTAAAGTTGTATACCGGCATTTTCACAGAAATGTCAACTGTAAACAAAAATTCAAAGTCCATAAAATTATGTTGTTTTAACATA
Source organism: Gymnosoma rotundatum (assembly GCA_916610165.2). Classification (NCBI taxonomy): domain Eukaryota; kingdom Metazoa; phylum Arthropoda; class Insecta; order Diptera; family Tachinidae; genus Gymnosoma; species Gymnosoma rotundatum. The sequence continues at coordinate 54,672,067 of OU744336.1, forward strand.
TTTATATGGAAAATTTGTCTAATGTAATGAAAATTTATATTTATTTATAACATGTTTTTAAATATTCAAACGCAAAGTCGAACAAGAGCAAAGGTTTTGTTTTCAACATTTCTTTTGCTCGTTTTGTTTTGATCACTGTTCCTAGTAAGTGACATTATACATTGACTTTTGATCTTTTCAATTTCTTATTTTTATGTAAACAATAAAAGAAAAATGAAAAAGGAACGATATGAAGGATAATTACGGTAAATTTTTTCTTTCCTTTACCGTATATATCGGTATCGAGTGCGACATTAAAAAACATTTGTTGTCAATGTGCCGGAGGTATTTGTACAACAGGCGTCAAATATTAATAACACATATATATATTTTTTTGCAAATTTAGTTAATCAAAACTTTGTGGAAAATAATCATTGCATTGCTCTTGGTACTTATTTAAAGTTTTTCACGTGCGACATCGTAAGTTTAAAATGTATAAATTCAAAATAACTTTTTTCTAAAATATCCTTATTTTTTAAAAATTATCCGCCACATTGGATCCGCCATTTTGAATTTTCAAAAACTAACATCATATTCGCAATCAGCGACCCCAAAATTCGATAAATTTTTTTATGAATTGTCCACCATATTGGATCCGCCATTTTAAATTTTTAAAAGCTGACATCAGATTTAAGACCCTAAAAACCTTGTGGTATCAAGCCTTATTAAAATTTATTGAATCCATATGAAGTAAATAATGTTGTCGCACTAAAGGTTAAAGGATGATGAAACAAAATTATAAATTCAAAAGCCGTGACACATATTAAAATTTATTTATAAACTCGTATAACAAAATGTCGCATGCGACATGTAACTACTTAATCTTTTTGAATCAGTTAAAAGCTATTATTCAGATTCATAAATTCATCACATTTAAAAACAAGTCGCATTATAATATTCCATCAGGTTTCGCTGAAATCAGTGTTGAATCTGTTTGTATTTAAAGCGACTTCTGCTTTTGTCCCATGCGAATGCTTTGGTTTCTTGTAATTATCTTGGAAACCAATAATTACATAAAATTAACCTTGTCACCAATTATAGTGCTATAAGTTTTGCCTTTTCTCAAAATAATATAATATTTTGAAATATGTTTTTATTGACTTTCAATGCGTACGAATGTAGCATTCGACATTGGAGAAATGCTATGGGCACTTCAACAGCAAATACTAAGAAGTCCACACTAAAGAGTCCACACAAAAAATAAATGTAATTTTATTTAAATGTTTCCGCCATCAAATCTTAAGTACACACACCTAAACTAAACAAGCCTTCAATAATTTAATGTCTTATATAGAGAAAAGTAACATTTTTTTCATGAATAATGCAATATCATTTTAAAATTATATTGTTCTTTTCTTTTTTCAGACATTTTAAGTAGTCATTTATATTATATGTCTTTTTGTATTGACATCACTTAACTGTTTATTGCCGCTAACACAAATAGCAATTAGTTTAACGACAAAATCAGCGTGGACAACAACCTACCACCTTGCTGCCCTTCTATCGACAAACTAGTTATTCTCATAAACACACATGTATTTTAATTTTGGCATCTTGCAGTGGATATACTCATGCAGGGAATGTGATTAATACATTAACATTTGAAAATAAGATTAAACAAGGAGGCCTCTCAATTCTTGTACATTTCTTATATAATAACTTACCATACCGGGCGTCACTTGGGTCGAATTTGAGGGTCTTGTTTACTGTATTTTGTAAACGAAAGAGATAACATATTAAATATCTCAGAAGAGGCGTCACTTATCAGATGCAAGCTATCAATTGTATGACCAAAAGTACGCAAATATAGAATTCTATTGAACTCAAAACACGCATCTTTTTAATTTTTTTATGATTCTTTTTTTTAATTTTTATAAACTTCACCACAAAAAGTGGAAAAAGGATATAACTAAGTTTGTCATTCTGTTTGCAATTTCTACAATATCTATTTTCGACCCCATAAAGTTTATATATTCCGAGTTCTTATGCATCGCGAAATCGATTTAGCGATGCCCGTCTGTCCGTCCGTGTTAGTGTTGACATCAAGTTTGCAAAAAGTTTAAATACGCCAATCGATGAGACAGAGTGTCAAAAGAGGTGCTATTGCAAATCAGCAAGATCGGTCTATGTCCTCAGAAGCAGCAGCCAAAACACCACCACCACAAATTTTTCTATATTATTTACATCAATAAAGTAAGTTCAATCCAAAAAACAAATATATGGGGCGAAAAAGTATTAAAATATAAGAAAAAATTATCAAATGAAAAAATTTGTGCTCCGAGTTGCGGACCTCTGAAATATAATTTTTTTTTTTAAATATCAGTATGGGTATCATTTAAAAGCTTTTGAAGAGATTTTAAAGGAAATACTAAAAAAATTTTAAAACTGTTAAACCTATTAAGAGGCGATGACATTTTTATGTAAAATTATAAATACACGCAAAGAAAAAATATAGTTGAGGTAACCATAATCTAAGAGCAACATAATATGGTTGCATTATATGATTGCTAACAAAACATAGTATTGTTACATTTGCAACCATATTTTTGTCCAAAGTATAAACATAATTATGATCAAATATAAACAATAAATGGTTAAATTAAAATATAATAATATGGCTGAAAATGTCATGTTATATAATTGAATTATAATATAGTCTCGTAAGTGCAAAATTTTCCTGATATAAAAAACTGATTATTGTTTTTTTATTAACGATTTGTCATAAAAATTATTTAAAACCATAAATTCATAAAAAAATACATTATTTGCTTAAAATAACAAATAAACGATTTCACAATTATGCTTCAAACACAAAAATAAAGATTTATATGCTTACAATACATACATATTTACTTCAACTTTTTTTAAATGTTTTTATATTTTGCATATTATTTTTTAATAATTGATTTTGTACACAAATTTTTATTTTTTTCATTACTTTAACAATAAAAAACAATTTCAAATTTTAGCTACCAGAAAAATTTCTAAACTGTCAAGTAATAAAAAAAAATATTGTTAAGCGTAAACATTATTCTGTTGCTTTTAACCATACTTTGATTAAAAATAATATATTATGGTTAAATATTTTATATTATTTCTAATAAGTTATAAAACTTTGGTTGTGGTTAAAATTTTTTTAAGTTAAAAGCAACCATGTTTCATTTTTTCTGCACAGTAACCATATATTCGTTAAAAGTTAACAAAATATGTTTATCGTAATTAAAGTTTTGGTGAAAACAACTATAACTGGTTCTCTGACACTACACATTGTTACAAAGAACATAATATGAACTACTCTTTTGTATTGGGAATTGAAAACAAGATTGAATGTTATATTCGGCAATTCAAAATCTTATACACCCTTCACCATTTATGTTTAAACACATGTACGATACTGCAGATTTCCCATAGAGAAGTTAAAATAAAAAAAACCTAAGAAATTCTTTCCCTTAAAAAAATTTTTTTTTGGATGCTTGCATGTTTTAAGTTTGTCGTCCGATTTTAGTAAATGAAAGGTTTCTTATCAGGTGTAAGCTCACCAACATTTCTTACTTTTCTCATTAATGTTTATCATTAACAAACATCACATTTTTTAAAGATAAGTAGCACTTCAGGAAATAATTCCTTTTTGGTTAATTTTGTAACCGTGATACATTCTTTTAGGAAAGGGATAGTGGAGTGATAAGACAGGTGGTGCAAGAAGAAACATATAGCCATTTGATTAGTAATTCTACTTTGCCGGCGAATATGCTATGTAGAAGTGCCGGAGAAGGAGGTTGGTTGATGTAATATTAATTCTGAAAACGTATTTATACCATTAAACAGAAAAAAATATTTTTTATTAATTGAAGCAAAGCCGCGAATAACGTTGTAAAAGACAAATTTTGCAAAACCTGTTTATTTGCAGATAACCGTTAATTTTACTCTCTTACATTTGTTCCAACAACAAAACATTAAAATTATGCATTTTATCACCGTCAAAACGCAATTACAATGAGTCAGTCAGTGGAGATAATCAAACCATTTAAATACGTTTTTTTGCTTTCCTGAAAAATTATTATTTTGTCATTTGCAACGTTATTCGCGGCGATCCTTCAATTAATGAAATTTTACTTTATTTTAGACGCTAGCAGAATGAAATGCAGTATTTTCTGGACCGCCACATCCTTCATCAGCATTCTTTGCATCTATCTACCTTATGTTATGTACATCGTAAACATCATCTATTTAACCAACTAATCTTAATGTTAATTTTTATTTCGATGGTTCAAATCCTGGTCAGGGAAAAATTAAAAAATCAAACTCTGACCAACTAGTTTTGTAGTCAACGTACTTACTACTATAACTACAGCAGCTTGCAAAAATACAAACGAAAGTTGAAAAAGAAGCAATCTTGCTAATTTTCAATAGCAAACTTTTCAAAACTATATCTGAACGATTGGCGTATATATATTTTTTCAAGCTCATCTGGTGTAGTGGCAAAGTCGATTTCAACACGAACACGGATGAACAGACGGATATCGCTCAATCGAATTCGCTTTGCATAAAAAGGCAAAAAGTATATACTTTATGAGGTCGGAAATAGATATTGTAAAAATTAAAAAGGCAACGACAAACTAAGATACCGTAAACTTTTCCACCTGAGGGGAAGGATATAATAAGTAAGAAGATTTTTAAGACCAATATTGTGATCACAAAAAGGAAACGTAATACTTTTATATTGCTGAAGCAAAAGGAGAAGCTAATTTACAGTCTACAACAACAAGAAAGCCTTACACGCATTATAAAAACTCATTTATCAAACAATGTAAAAAGTTTTTTTCAGTTGTTGGTGCAACTTGTTTCTGACTAGTAAATACCTACATGAATGTTATCGTTTGTGTAAAAGCACTACCAGCTTTAAGTTGCCAGAATAACCTCCAACCGTTTTTTTTTTAATTAATAAAAAATCTAGATTGTTAATAAATGCGTATATATTTTCTAAAATATTTAAACACTTAAAGTATAAAATTTTTTATCTTCAATTAATATTTAAAACTGATAAAACTTGTCAACTATCATTGGGTTTACATTATGATTTTTTCCAGTTAGACTCCATTGTGCATAATTCGTTTGTGTAATGTGTACAAAAATATATGGCAGGGTAAGTGTATTATCATACCACAAGCTGTTAAATGTAATGAATACATCAAAACCAAAAAAAAAGACAAAAAAAAAATTAAAAAAGATTTAATTACTGTCGTTACCGCAAACAATGAATACGAGCATGTTGTAAATTTATGCGCATTACATTACGTTACATTTGCTTCAGTATACAGATACAAGTTAATATTTTTTTTACATTTATTGTAACCTCTTCTGCTGAAAGTACACAAGCTTTTAATGCTTTTTTACCCTCAAACAATTAAAATGACTAAGAAAGTCAGCAAATTTGAGTGTCTGCTAACAGGCAGCAAATTATTTTAATAAAGGGCGTTCTTTTTAAGACCGATAGAATGAACCTCAAACACAAAAAATTAAATTTTAATTGAATTAATATTTTTATTAAAAACAGTTGTTCATTGCATTAACAAGTAAAAATATTTTCGGGAATATTTTCACCTCAGCTACTTTTGATGAAGAGCATGCGAGCAAAATATTAGACGTTACCTTAAAAAGTACTTGCCATATAATGACTTACTTTTGTAATTGCCATTTTTTGTTACTCGCTTACAAAACACACAAGGGAAGAATACCTTAATATATGTTCTAATGATCGTCATAATTTCCAGCAATAATCAAAGTAATCAATTCTCAGGAATTGATTATAAAAGTCTCATGCCTTGGTAAAATCATTACGTTGGTAATCTAGTTCGGAAGTAAATGCTTAATTCCATACTCGATTACCTTTTCTAAAATTTTTTGCTGGAATTTCGGACGATCAGTTTTTCGAGTACTGCTGGCAGCATATAACAAATAACGCGTCAATGAAGCGTCAATTTTGGCCGTTTTATTGGCATAAAGTAGTGACTTCACCTTCATAGAATATAATCGAGTGTGCCAAATCTTGTGATCTTGTAGGCCAATTGTTAGCTCCAATCTTTAAAATTAATATATAGCCACATTTTAATTTCAATAAATCGATACAATCGCTTTTGGCACTCAGCTCCCTCCTGTTAAAAGCACATCTTCGCCGGATCAAGTTCATCTGTATTAAAAAAAAAATCATTGATCATATTATGCTAACAATTTGCATCGACCGTAAAGCCAGCTGCGGCTATATTTTTTTAAGAAACAGGATCCGATGATGCCACTAGCAAAAAAACAGTACCGAACTGTTTGTTTGTTTTTCGGCATTGATAGAGTCTGTATCATTTGTTGTAGTTGTAGTTTAACTCCACATTCGTAATTTTGTTTATTATTGACAAAATCCCTTAAGGCAAAAACAAGCGTCAACGATGAACAAAATTTTTGGGATAAAATATCGTATCCAGTTTTTAACTGTCTTAATCAGTTTTTATGATGATGTTGTTGCTCTAATTCCTGTCCCAGCTAGATCTTATATGTATAAAGGCCAAAATCTTTGCGGAAAAACTACCAATCAGTAGATTTAAGGACTTTTTTGTAAAGCGGATGTGAGGATAATTTCCCAGTATATTGATCGTAAATCTTGAAAACACAGCATGACAGCTCGTTTGACAGTTGACCTTTTTGTAAATTTTATCGCGCTTAAAAAAACTCCCATTATATTCGTTTCGTTTTTATCTTAGGTTGTATGTATGTTATATTATTTTTCTTTTTTATATACTTTTCTTTTTTATATACATATAATGTTTGTTGGCAGTTTTCATTATTATCATTACCAACATAATTAATTAAAAGTAAACACTTGCTTTTGTGTCCTTTTAATTTTATACATCGTTTTGTTTTTTGGTATTTATGACGCTTTCATTACATTTTTTTTCTGATAATATTTTCTTTTTTTGCTGTATTTTTTGCGTATTTTATAACATTGTTTATTTTGCATATTTCATTTATTTGCTTTTAACCAGTTCTTTTCATTCCATACTGTTATATGTATACGTGCTATATGTTGCTATTTTTTTTTTTCTTTTTGGCCACATTGTTATTTTAGCAGTTCATTTGCCTAAAGTAACCTTTTATTAAAAAGAAGATGTAACATAATGGGTTTTATATGTATTTTTTCTACGAAAGCATATTTCACAGCCGTAGCATTCATTTCTTGTTTTTCTTGTTGAACATTGAAAATAGTGTTCTGAAAAAAAGTTTTTTCCGTTGATAGAATATTTTTATTTGACGAGGTATATATTGCCCACCATAACTCCAGAATGGTTTATCCGTTACGGCTTATCAGCAGATAAAATTTATTTACAGATATTTATTTTATAGAAATATTTACCGAAATTTTTTTAATAAAACCTTAAGGATAAAAAAATGAATGCGAATTCGATTTTAAACAAATCTTTAGACGGTTTCTTTCAATTAAAAGACATTTTTGTAAAACATATTTTTTTAATAAAATTCGTTCATTTAAGTGTTTACACTTAAGAAATCAATAAAAATCCTACTTCATTTATCAAATTTTGTTTAAAGCAGTAGGAACGTAAGAAAAACGACACATGAATTATTTTTTAGTGATTTTACTAAATTTTTCCTAATTCTACTAAATCTTTTTGTTTTACAAAAAGAATGTAGACTCGAAGAAGTTTGTTAGATCTAATTTATTTGAAAAACTAGCTGTTCCGGGTCCGCTTCGCTGGCCCAATTCAGCCAGTTTTCTTTTTGATTATGCACGCTTATATTAAACTCACTTGTACGAAATTTAAAAACCCTCACAGTTCCCAAGGTAAACGACAAAAACTTTTTATACCACGGCCACTCTCCCAATCGATTCAGTATTTCTCTTAACAATGCATTTTATTAGGGAAGCTTCTGGGCTTTTTATTATTATTAAAGGCACAAAGTCACATGCTGTCATGAGAAGTCGAAAATTACGAACGCGCCTACGATATCGTGCAAACTTTAGATAAACCATCTACAAAACTATACAAACAAACCCTAATAATTAATCGAATACGGTTTAACCGCTCTCGAGTTATAAAGTCACAACACACTTGCAACAATTTTTTATATATACTATAATATAGTGCCCGCCAAATAACTTTTTTTTGAACAAAAACTACTGAATCGAGTGCAGCTTCGGCTGTATGGCACGTAGCGCCGTCCTGTTGAAAACAAATGTTGCCAACATCCTCTTCTTCAATTTTTGTGAAAAAAAAATCGTTCAACTGGGCCGATAACGATTGCCATTGACTCTAACGGCCACTCCTTGCTCAGTTTAGAATTATGCCTCTGGACCAAAATCTGCACCAAACAGTGACTCGTTTTGGGTGCACCGGCTTTTCAATGTATGCCTGCGGGTTTTCTGTGCCTTAAATGCAACAACTTTGCTTGTTTACATATCCGCCAAGATCAAAATGAACTTAATCCGAAAAGATGATTTTTTTTTTTTCATAATCGGCATCTTCTGTAAGTCCCAGCCTTCTAGCGTTGTTCAAGCGTATACACAACCATATTCGCGGAAGGATAAAACTAATTATTTGTCAAATCAGACATGACGGGCACTTTTATATATTCATCTATATTATACGAGTACATGAATATGCTTTTTCGAGCTGAATAAAAAGCACGTAGTTTAAAAAAATCCTATAAACTGTAAGAAATTTCCTAAATTTTTATTTATTTACTTTAAAAAAATGTAGAATAGAAACAGAACTTATTTTTTTTTTTTATTTTATCTTTGTTTCAATTTTCTATCTTTCACCACAAGTGGAATAGTTTATATCTAATGTTATCATTCCGTTTGTATTTTCTACAATTAAGTATATATCGCTGGTCTCGTGTAAAAAAGTCCTAACTCGTATATTTGTAACTTCACAGCAGAAGGTAAAAACACAATAGAAACTGTATTTATCACAATGTGATATTAAAAAAATACAAATGCTTATACAACCTTATTTTTGGTACTATTGATTTCAAATTTTGTGACGAGGTGTATCAGTATAATATGTATTGGAATCAAGAAAAAATTTAATATCGTAAAAAATCCAGTTAGGGCCTTTTTACATAATACCAGCGATATATATTCTGAGTTTTTTTTTTGCATGGCGAGGTTGATTGAGCGACTTATCGTCTGTCCATCTATTTATCTGTTCGTATGTGTTTGTGTTAAATTCAACATTGCCAAGGCTCTAGATGAGTTAGAGAAAATTTTTAAATACCAATCGATCAGTCTATGCTTTGAAAAATGAAAGGCAGCACCTAAAACACCACACCTGCCTCTAATTTTTCCACATATTTTTGCCGACTTTTGTTTGAATTACTGCAGGTGGTTGTTTTTATGAAAAAAAAATAATAATAATGAAAAAGTTAACAGGGGTTGCCAGATTTTATTATTCATAACAATATTGTTACGAATGTAAGATCTGGCAACCCTTGTTGTTGTTATCCATATGAGGGTGGTGAAAAACTTAATTCAACAAATGGTGTGTGTATAGAATAATACCACAATTAGCCAACAAAAGCTGAGCAGCCTCAATGGCTGCGTTGGCAGAGGTGCGTGCTGCAAAACAGGAGGTCCTGAGTTCGATCCCGTGTTCAGACATGCGTACAACAGAAAATAATAATTGTTGTAAAGCAATTTAAAATTAATAAAACAGCAGTACAAACCTACCGAGAGGCAAAAGACAATTATTGTGTAAAGCCATGGCAGATGTTTAGTGAAGACGTCAAATTTAATATAAGAGCAACAGATAATTGTCAAGAAGCCCTTTAGTTCATATCTCACCGGAGTAACACACAAGTGTAGCGTGGATGGCTGCGTTTGTAGTAATAACGAATGTTTAGTAAATACGAGACCAAGGGTTTACAGGTCTTGATCAAGAATTATAGCCAGATAAAAGCCATAAAGTTTGAATACAGAATATTAAGCTACAGTTGTAATTGCAATCAAAAGAATCCGTTGTTCTGTAAAAAGGAGAAAACGTAACAATATTTTAGACAAAACCTCTTGATAATGATCGCAAGCGTAATTCATAGATAATAATGTTTGTTTCTTCAGATATCCCTTAAACTTTTTATCTAATAAAGGTATTATAAGCTTCTTTTTAATATGTTTAATATTTAAATAAAAAATCTTGTTTCAGTGTAAACTTTATGTTTTTATCTGTTCATCAGTTTTTAAATTATTCACTTACAAATCAACATTTTACAAAATATGATTTTAATCTCCCATCTGTAAAAAACTTAATGCCACGTTTCATGAATTATGTTTTTCATATCGTAGTAAATATCCTATAATTTTAACAGCTTTTTACATAAATTATTATGCATACATTTTTATTCTTATTAACATTTCTTTTCATATTACTGGATGTGAGAACGAATGAATGAATGAATGAGTTCATTGCTGTTTGCTGGCTGGCTGGCTGGCTGTGTGTCTACAGTTTTAAGTCAAAACTGAATAAATCTTATCATATGGCGTTCTTGACTTCATTTAATATTTTTTTGTGATTTTATTCGTTGGACCTTGTGGAGATATGAAATATAAAAAAAATTCCTTAATGGCTGAGTATGTTTATTGGATTTTTTTATTTACTTAATTTATGGAGTTATTTTTTTGTGTGTCAGTTATCACAGTTAATTGTGTATTTTGCAAAAAATCTTACACGTATTTTATTTTGTTCAACAAAATTTAATGTGAGGATAATGTGACATATCAACAATGAAAAAACTATATACATAAAAATTTAATATAATCCTTTTAAGGTATTTTTTAACATTGTATACTTCTAATTATAATATAAATAATACATAAAGCTTTAATATTATAATCATTTTTCCCAATTTAGCAAATTATATATTACTTGCATGAACTTTTAAGTTAAAAAATATGTATATTTTTTTTTAGATTTTAACAATTTGCTTGACTCCTTCTAAGGTTTTAATAGAACATAACATCATTCCAGGAAAAAATTTTTGAAAAGATAATCGAGTGTGGAATTAAGCATTTCTGGCGGAAGTACTTCCTAACTAGATGGCAACTTAGTGATTTTAACAAGGCATGAGCCTTTTATAAAATATTCCTAAGAATCGATAACATTAATTAGAATTATTGAACTAAACATAGTAAAACCGTTAATGTAAGCGTTTGATGCTCAGGGAGCAACAAAGATTTTCTCTAAAATTATTGTTGTTGTGGAAATATTATTTAATCTGCTGAATAAATAAATCAACGGAAATTTTACCAAAAACCCCATTCATATTTCCATCCACAAACCTTGTGAACATAAACTGACCACATTTGCTTATAATATGTCATCATTTCAAAAACCAAACAATTATTCACATGAATGCTTAAATTTTAAAACTTTGGCAAATTCGCTTAACTTTTATTTTTTGTAATTTTGGTTGCACAGTTTTTTTTACTCTGTAACACATTTGGAAATTCACACTCAAAACTACTATTTCGTTAAATTTAAAGATTTTCCGCGACTTTTCGATTTGTTAACACAAAATATTTAGTTCAATTTGGAACAGACATGGGATTTTTTGCTGACTCTAGTTTCAACGCAGTCGAAAAAAAAACAAATAAAAAGGAGAAAACAAGTTTAACTAATTTTGAAATAAAAGATGAAAATATATCAGCATGAAACAAATCTCAAAATTATATCAGATATCCCACTAATATGGATCAATAAAGTAGTCCCTGGCCCTTCACTTGTACATGGTGTGTTATACCAGGTACTTCATATTTTCTAAAATGAGCAAGTCTTCTAAAAAACTTTTCAGTCGTTTTTAAATGCCTGAAAACTTTTAATTAGTTGTTTTTGTCACGACAAAAAGTGGAAAAAGGATATAACTAAGTTTGTCATTCAGTGTGTTATTTCTACAATATCCATTTTCGACCCCATAAAGTATATATATTCTAACTTCTTATGCAGAGCGAAGTGGATTGAGCGATGTCCGTCTATCCGTCCGTGTTAGTGTTGATTCCACAAAAAAAATATGTCAATCGATCAGATATACTGTCAAAAGAGGTGCTATTGGAAATCAGAATGATCGGTGCATGTCCTTCGATGCAGCAGGCAAAACTCCACGCCTGCTGCCTCTCTATCTCTATGGGGCGATAGAGAATTAAAAAATAAGAAAAAAAATATCAAGTGAAAAAATTGGCGATCGCCTATATATTTCGTGTTATGTGGATCTGAAATTTTCAAAAGAGATGTTTAAGGAAATACTAAAATTTATTAAAAATGCTTTACCCATTAAGAGCATATGTTTTTTTTTTTTTGCAAAATCATATAAATGTAACACCAAAATTTTTTATTTTTTTAATTTCTGCCACTCCAATATTTGCTTTTTTTGATTGGAGCTACTGCACTAAACTAAATTTATATAGATGGTGAGGATATATAAGGTACGGCATAGCCGAATATAGCACTCTTATTTGTTTGACTTGTTTTGCACATTTAAGTTTTGTAATCTCACTAAGGACAAGCAAGTTTTTACATATATCACCTAAGCATTTTAATTAATAAAGTTCAAAATTCTGATTAGTGTTAAGTGATAAACAGTGCTCTGTTAATAGCACAATTAGCTTAGTTTAAAGGTTTGCTTTAGATCACTAAATTCGAACTTATATAAAGACGCTTGCATTAAAGAGCCATTACCTGCTATCTATTTTATATGCTTATGTAAAAAAAATTCTAAGTTTCTATGAAAAGCACCGCACTGATTTCGTGTACATATCGCTCATTTACTAATACCTATGTTGGTTTATGTGTAAATTTCGTCTAACCAAATTAATGTTGATATGAGTTATGAGTATTCTTGTATTCTTATTTACAAAAGTTAGTTGGTTAAATAGGTGATGTTTATAAAATACACAACTAGATAGATAGATAGATGCGAAGAATGCTGATGAAGGTCGTAGCGGTCCAGAAAGTGCAGCATTTCATTCTGCTAGTGTCTAATTTTTCTTGTTTTCTTTGAAAAACGTCCGCATACATTTGTAAAATAAATTTTCTTTCTAAAAAAAAGATTTTTAGATATTAAAAAGAAATGAACTAAAGACAAAATAATTTCTATTCATTTATAATATTCACAGTTCAAAAAAATAATTCAAAAATTAAATGTTAAAAAATTTCAATTTATGCTAGAGGAACCATACCAATACATCCAGTATTTCGCCAGACAATGCATATAAATAAGGACGTTTTTAGAAAAAATTCAGGGTTCTACGGTTCATAATTATTTAAATACGCTACGAAATTTTCAATTTGTATGGGAGGTACCACGCCTACTGTTGCAATTCGAAATTCCATTCCTCCCACTATTCCAATTCGGTCTGTGTTTCGTTATATTATGTTACTGGTGCAAAATTTCAAGAGGCTTAATCTCGATCGTAAGCTAAGTTTTCGGATACACATTTCTATAATAGTAAACAAAGCTCGCTGTGGTTTTGCATTTATTAAAAGGTGGTCAAACGATTTCACTGACACAAATATCACTCAACAATTATATACTCCTATTGTAAGACCTATTTTAGAGTATGGATCTGTTGTATGACTTTCAAACATTAAATTACACATTGACCGCATAAAATCAGTCTAAAAACAATTTCTTTTGTTCTATTTTTAATCTTTATCCGTGATCACGGGCTTAATCTTTTATCGTATACAGCAAGGTTGGCTATTATCCAATTGACTATTTTAAAAATTAGAAGGACAATGATTAATGTGGCGTTTTTAATGATGATGTAAAAGAATTTCTTCTTAGCAATATTAATTTAAATATTTCTCGACGATCTACCCGCTACTGGACACTGAAATATGGTCAAGTTTTTCACACAAATTACGCTGATGCTTATCTGATTAGAAGAATGGGCAAACAAGTTAATGAACTATTCAGACTTTTTCGTAAATTTTCATGTTGTTAAAATTAATGAGCCCAATCAGGAATATTCTCACGGAACTTCTTTTTCATGGAAAAAATTTTTTCTCAAGAAAAGACTCCACCAGTTATAAATTCCATGGGAACAAAATAATAAAAAATCACATAATCGTAATTTGAAGGCAGCTATTTTGTTTATTTACTTCTTATTTTTATTTTATAATTCATAAATTTAAAGGGGAACAAATTCATAATGGGAAGAAAGGGAAAATTAAAAAAAAACTCGCACGGGATTTTTGTTTATATTTAGGCGGAATATTATATTGTTTTTAAATACTCACATTAAAATTATTAAGTTATATTTGTAAATAAATTTATTATTATTTTCTATGTTGGTCTGTAAGCATTTATAGCCATAGACTTTTAATTAAATAAATAAATAAATAAAAAACATATAGAAATTTCTATGCTAAACGGTCATAATTTTCACTTTGTATGAGAGGTATCACGTCCACTGTTCCAATCCATCCAGTTTTTCGCTTCGTTATGCAAATTAATAAGAGATATGTTTGCACAAAGTTTCAAGGTCCTGCCTATTGCTGCTACCAAATAACACGATGATAAATATTGACTTTGTATATGTATTCTATTTTACCAGCTATTTAACTGATATTTAAACTATGACAATTCCAGGAAGATCGGTTAGTGGTGTAGGCAGCTACAGCTTTCCACCAAACAAATTATTACATTTTGTTCCTTATATATAATTATGTATATATAGATAAAATGATATATATTTCTAGTTCCTAAAAATCGATTTAATCATAACTCCCTGCAGAATTCTTTTGTTTTTTCCTACGGAATTATATACGATTAAATATAATGCTCATATTTGATAAAGATTGAGGTGGAGTGAGAAAAACGTCAATAATACTGCCCGTAAACGCTATAGGTCATACTAACTTCTATGCCGCCGATGTGGTATAGATTGTTGTTGCCAGCAAACATCTAGTGCTTTATTTTTGGCTTTGTAATATGTACAAACCATAAAAAATTAATAATTTGGTTTTCTAACTGCGCACACAATAACAATCAACGACATTTATTGTTAAAAGAATCAAAAAAATGGTTTATCCATTACAATATCATACATGTGTTTTGTGCTTTAAAAGTAAAAAAGTTTGGTTCAGGTTGTTCAAAATCTTCTGCGTATATATTCAGTTGTTAAATAATACTACACATTATAAGGAAAATTTGTTTTCTTAGTCATACACTTAATACATATATGAGACAAATGGCCTATATTAAGTGACCGCACATACTATTCCCTGCCTTTAACTTTGTAAGTTACAACATAATTTCTGTTTGAAAAAAAATCAAACCCCAAAGAATTTCTATACTCCCAATTCTGTTTTGAATGAAATGTGCATCAACCAATTCTTTTCTCTTTATACACCAATCAGCAAAAATAGTTCTCTGTGTCGGACTATGTATCACTTAGAGTTAATATTCATAATAAAGTATGCATATGCATACCTAAAATTTGTTAAACACTGTCAATTTTAGCATGTCATTAGCCCTCATGAGCACAAATGCGGCTGATATGTTAATGTACTCGTAGAATGCCATGACATTTTAACCACAAAAATAAAACCTTTGTGTGGCAATTGAAGCATGTCAAAGTGAGCAGTTAATTAAAAATTTCCATTTTTTATTTTTCAATTTTTTGTGTATAATTAGCTTAGAAACACACATACATTTACTTTAACACGCTTACAGATTAGTATTTTTGTATATGCTGACGTTTACACACATTCTTGTCGAAACACTATTAAGATATTTAAAAGACATTAATCCCATAATTTATATTTATTAAGTTAAAAATTACTCTCATTTTATTGACATCCACGAATGAGAAAATATTTATTAAATCACTAACCAAGCGGATAATATTTTGACCATAAGTGAAAAGGGGGTATATTTAAGTTCGTCATTCCGTTTGTAATTTCTACAATATCTATTTCCGACCCTATCAAATATATACCGCTGGTCTTATGCAAAAATGCCCTTATTTGTAACTTTACAGGAGAAGGTAAAAACAGACTGTATTAATCACAATTTAATAATTAAAATGCAAATTCAATTCAGCCAAAGCCGCTGTGGAAAACAGTCAGCCGAAGACGCTTTAGAAATCAGTCAGCCGAAGTCGCTGTGGAAAACAGTCAGTCGTTATTACTGTGGAAAACAGTAAGCCAAAGTAGGTGGTATAAAATACCCAAAGCCCACGAAACATTATTCGCACACACACACACACGCAATCGATAATGGCAAGTTCCTGTCTAGCTTGAATCGCCCCGATACCTTTTCATCCTGGCATACTTATTGAAATAAAACTGATTGAGAAGTATAAAAGATGCATTTTATAAGCAAATTGGTATAACATGTATGCAAAAGATACAGCGCACAGAGGAGTATTTGACCCAAAAAGCTGGCCAAAAAGGCAAAAATTAATTTGATGAAATCCTAAGAACAAATTACGCAGATCGATAGAGAACAAAATTCTACATCATATCGTGCATTTTAAAGGGTGTAAGTTAAGATTTGTAGTTGTGGGACACTGTTAAAATCAGGAAAGTGAAGAAAATTGCATGCGTTTTTATTGAATTTTTTCGATTTCAAGATATTTATATGATATTTTTTTATGGCTAAACGAATAGAGGTATTACATTGATTTTTTTTTGTCTGAAAGACTTCATCAGCAGCTATTTTCAATATTTCAAAAGAATAAATTATCTCAAATATTTGTTTTAAAAATTTTAATTATAAAAAAAAAATATGTATTTAAATATACAAATTCTTACCAAAAACAAAAAGCTTTTTGAAAGTGAAGGTAGCTGTTGTACAAATAATGTTATATACCACAATAAAATATGAGATCTCTAATTCAAGAAAAAAGAAAAAAAGTTTGCGCAAGTTTGCGCCATTATTTTTGGTGATTTTTTGAAAATTTTACCTTTTTTCTATTTTTGCTCATAAGGCACTTTTTCTTATACTTTATTGTCGTCATAAACTTTTGTGTTTTTCGAATTATTTTGCAAATATATTGCGCAAAATTCTTATTATAAGAGTTTTGCAACTTTGAGAGATAACATGGAAAAAATTTACACAATATTTGAGTTATTCCAAATAGTATAGGAATTTAATGCTGGAATCATTGACGAGAAGTTGCAGTTTTTAGCAAGTAAATTGTGTGCGATTTCAGAATGACAAGGAGATAGCGATATAAAAGCAGTAAAACAGTGTGTTGTAAATTTCAAAAATTGTTTCAAAAGATATTGGGGTTTAGCACAACGAAAAGAGAACCGATTTTTAAGCACGTATGCTAAATGGCTGGAAGGAACTGTGACAATACCAGTACCTGGCAGTTCATCTTCAGGGCGACCAAAAAAAGAATTTAATGAAGCAGGTGAAAGAACAAAACGAAGAAAAACGCAAGAAATTCGTCAGCAATTAACAACAAGGGAGATAAAATTTGCTGCATCAATGAGCCAGAGAGCAGCGGGACATAGTGATGCGGCTAAATTAATAATGGGTATAACACGATCTCCAAGAAAAGCAAAAAATTTTCAAGCGATCGTTAACAATTTCCGAGGTCAACCCAGTTAATAAGCTTTCAGCGGAGGGTGCTTTAGCATTGTTTAGAAATGCTGATCTCACGAAAAACCAATATGAATATTATACAATGCCAACAAAAATGTATATCCATGCTAATCATTGCTAAAAAATGACATTAGCGGAAGTGAAGCTGCAATCTCACCTCGAACACACAGCAACCCGCTTATGTACATATCTTGAAGATTTATTACAGCAGTTTTATCATGAAGACCTTTAGTTTCTGGCAAAGTTTTTGAGCAGTGACCCTTTTTTAAGCTGCAATACACAAAGAACACGAAAGATGAAAATACCTTTTTTATCAGATACTATTCAACTACTACTTCCTGATACAGATGATGATGCCCATGATGAAATACGTATGACATTATCATAATTTTGAATTTTTAAATTAATTTAATTCTTTCATGTGATGAGTATTTAATAATATAAAATAAATATTAGAAGTAAACATGTTTTTGCTTATTTGGTTGTGTATTCCTTATAGAAGGCCAAGCTACGAGACCAATTTTTTTAAATATTTAATATTGGATAAATTATAATTTTGAGAAAGGAGACGTTGTAAAATCCATTAACAGCTATGTTTTCTTTAACTGTATCTACACAACTACAATAGTTCGACCATATAAATAAAGTACAGTTGCAAACGAAATTTTGGCGGAATGAGAGGGGGAGACCGGCATACGTAATAATAAATAATTTTTCTACAAATACACAACATATATATATATATATATATATATATATATATATATGTATATAAATTCTTTTCAAAATGAAAAAAAATAATCAAAGTTCTAAATGGTTGGTGTCAAAAATAACACTAACCCAATAATAATCTGCCACTACCATTTTTTTTATCAAACTAAAGCTAAAACTATCAAAAAAGTTAAACTTTTAAAACAAAAACCACGCTTAATAATTTTGGCCAGCTTTTTGATCAAATACTCCTCTGTGCAGCGGTGCGATTTAAAAACCGCAAAAACTAAATATGTGCATAAAATATGTTACAGCAGATGATTTCTATGAAATTTCAAAATTTCCAAAAGTTATCGGAACAATTGATTGTATTCCGATTCATATTAAATCCTTAACGTTCAAGCTGTCGATGTTCTTGGCATGAAAATTCAATGTGATGTTTGTTGGAACCAGCTTATTTTTCATGTCTGAAACGGTGTAAGAAATACTTTATTCCATCTGATCTCCCCTATATCTATGTCACCTTTATCAGACCAAAAATGGAAAACAACTCTCATGTATAGGGCGGTGCTTCAAAATCTATTTTGGAGTTTCTCGACCGAGTGCAAGAGAGAGCGAAGAAGCTCATCGGTGACAGTAGGCTATCCAGCTCTGTTGATTCACTGGAGCATCGATGCAATATGGGGGTGTTTTACTGTTTTATCGTTACTATAACGGAATGTGCTCTGATGAAATCAGGGAACTTGTTCCTGAAAACCTTAATTTCGTACGCTCAACGAGCTCTGCATCAAGAGCGCATTCTTTCTAGGCAATTGGCCAGTGAATCGCACTACGCATAAGAGAGGGAATTCGTTTTTTAGCCGAACAGTTCGTATGTGGAATAAACTTTCTGCAGAGGTCTTTCCTGCCACTTTCGATGCTCAAGATAAAGATAAAATGTCCACAAGCACTACGCCCTCTTTCCCCCTACCAAGCAGTGTGCAATGTTAAGCTAATGATTTAGAATTTGGCTCAGAGGTGGCCTAGATTAGCAAACAACAGCAATATAATTTAGAACAGCCGCTTAAATTTCTTACGGAAGATGTTCAATTTTTAGAAATATTATACTTTAGGTGATACTGAGTATAAACAATACAGTTACATGCTTAATCCACGAACAAAACCTGAGAACATTTATAATACATCTCAAATTCGCACCCGAAATACGATCGAGAGATGTTTTGAATTTCTGGAAAAGGTATTTTCTAGTATTATCAACAGGTTTACGATTTAATAATGAAACTTAAATAACTGTCATGATTGCATATACTGTTTTGCACGATATTTCTATCATTAAAAAATGCCGTTTTCTATTAACAGAAGATGGTAGGTGCTCTTTCACCTCCTATATCGTGTTGGCCGATCAATATATTTTTAATTTTGGAACACAGATGCAAAAATAAAATATAACTTTAACGTTGCACCAGTATCAAAGTATATTTATATTAAGTACATGGAAGTCTTAAACAAGTATAACATTAAAACAACAACAGGTATTTTGTTTGTGTAAAAATCACCCATTGTGTGAAAAGCATCTGCGAGATGGGGAAGTAGGTATGATTGTACATTTTTGTAACAAAAAACGTAATGTAAATTTTGCTTACTAATAGTAACAAAAATACAACACAATAATCTGTTTATATGTCTAATGAAGAAATATGTTTAATTCAATTTCAGATTCAAAACTGCAATTGAAAAATTTCGTTTACGATCCCTGAAAAAAATATAAAAAATTAAAAAAATGGAAACGGAGAGTAAAATACAAAATATAAACAAACGCTATCCAAAAATATAAACAAAATTTGACATATATAGTGATGAAAACACAAAGCAAACAAATATCACCTGAGCTCCTGCATGTATTTGATACATATATGTAGATATACTTTGGCCAGTATGTTATGTTTGATTAAGAACTGTTTCTTCTTTGTTGAGTTTATTACGAGGGCCGCTATATATATTTCTGGCCTGGCAACACTGAGTGCTGCCAAGTGCAATCTGACATTTCCATTGGAAAGTTTGTCATTTTTAAGCATAATCGTACTCATAACGTTTTGACGTACGACCATTATTTGTGTTGTTAACAGTGACTTGAAAAAATTAATATAGAAAAAAATGGAATTAACTCGTGAACATTTTCGTGCCATCATTTTTCACAACATTCGACGTGGATTATCACGACAAGAGTGCATTGATGAACTTAAATCTTTGTATGGCGATGAAGCACCATCTTATAGCACTGTGAAAAATTGGTATAATGAATTTAATCGTGGCCGAAGCTCGCTCAAAGACGAATTCCGTGAAGGTCGTCCAAAAACGGCTGTTGTGCCAGAGAACATTGATGCCGTGCGTGAACTCATAATGCAAGATCGACATGCGACATACCGAGAGATAGAGACATCCTTGGACATTTCTTCCACCAGAATACATTCGATACTGCATGAACACCTGGCCGTAAAAAAGGTTTGTTCTCGTTGGATCCCGCACAATTTGAAAGTCGCTCAAAAAACGGCTCGTGTCGATTGGTGCAAAGAAATGTTGCAAAAATACGATTGCGGTGCTTCAAAAGACGTTTATAAGATCGTCACAGGTGACGAATCATGGATCTATGCGTATGAGCCCGAAACGAAACAACAATCGACCGTGTGGGTCTTCAAAGAGGAGCAAAAACCAACGAAAGTTGTTCGTGGAAGAAGCACTTCGAAGCAAATGGTTGCCTGTTTCTTCGGCAAATCTGGTCATGTGGGGACTGTTCCACTTGAGCAACGTATGACGGTCACTTCTGAGTGGTACACTACAATTTGTTTGCCTGAAGTCATCGGAGAAATTCGAAAAACCAACAAGAGAACGCGAATCATTGTTCACCATGACAATGCGAGCTCTAATACATCGGCTAAAACCAGAGCGTTTGTGACCGGCCAAAACGTCGAATTAATGGGTCATCCGCCGTACAGCCCTGACTTGGCACCTAATGACTTCTTCTTGTTTCCGCACATCAAGAAAAAAATGCGTGGTCAAGGATTTTCGTCGCCAGAAGAAGCTGTTGAAGTGTTTAAAAACCATGTTTTAAAGGTGTCTCAATCGGAGTGGAAAAAGTGCTTGGACATCTGGTTTGAGCGCATGCAAAAGTGTAAAAATTATGCTGGAGAATACTTTGAAAAACAATAAAACCATTTTTAATTATAAATATTCGCATTTTCACTATTAGGCCAGAAATATATAGAGCAGCCCTCGTATTAAATGAGTTGAAAAAATAATTTTGAAATTTTTTAAACTTTATAATTTTAATCAAAACTTTGATTTCAAAAATAAATTTTAATTTCAACATGTAGTAATGCACTTATATAACAAATAAAAAATACGAAGCGTAATAATAAAACCTATATTGTTTAATAAAAAAAAACTCCAATAAATTGACCACTTTTTTCGACCAGTACATATAAAAACTTTGTTTTCATCTCCGACTTCAGTTTCACTTTTTTTGTTTGTCATACTTGTAACATTATGTCTATGTAAACGTTTGTTTCCATTTATACTCTATTGTAAATAATGTTGCTTAAAGCAAGAAATAAAATATAAAGAAACGAAAATATAAAATCCAATAACAATTCGAAGTGCATAAAAAAACCACATCATGTGAACAAATTTTGCCAAAAAGATATGATTCTATGCTTGCTTTCAACAGAGAAATATCATAATGAATAAAAAACTGCAAAAAGCATAAACGAAAACTATAACGATAAACAGTCTTTTTATTGGTTTTAGTGCAAAACTATAGATGGAAAAATAATCTTAAACTTTTCAAACAAAATATAAAAACCATTTTTATCAGCAAGTTAAATATTGAAACCTATTACAACGAGTCAACCTTCTACAGCCCGATAACAACCTCCTTTTTGTAGATTCTAACATTCGATGCAAGATTTTTAGATTGCACAGTGGGGCAGAACCAAAATATTTTTAAAATAAAGGGCTAGGTCGATTAATCCAAAATTTGACATGAGCATGGCAGAGGAGTATTTGAGCTTAAGTTTTGAAGCTTCGTACCATCCACTTTTCAAGGATGGCGCTATGTGGTATCAAATTGAATACCTCCCACCTGAAAATTTTTCTAATGCTTGGCATTCTTTAAATTTTTGTGTGATTGTTTTAAAATTATACATGGTCCTAAAGGCCTTGTCAATATCTACAAAATGGTTCTTAAGTCTGCTTTTTGTATTTAAAAATTATAGCATTTTAAAATTAAAATTTTTTATTTTTTGATGCCCTGGTATAATTTTACAATAAATCTATTTGAATTTTTAACCGTAGTAAGCCAGCCATTTAAAATATTCTGGAAAACAAATTAAAGATAATATCTTTTCTGGCTTAAAAATTATACAATTTTTAATGTAAAAACTTTAAAATTATTCCATTTTTGTGTATTTTAGCCTAAAAGGGCCAACAATCTAATTTTTTAGACAAAAAAATTTTTCATTAAGGAAAACATACTTTTCTTTTTTTACTTTTCTCAAATTGGACCGTTTTTACCATAATTTTTCAAAATTTTCCGAGATCAGCAACAAACATTAAATTTCTTGTTCTATATTTTATTTTTTTATGCAATATAATTCTTACGTGCAAAACTATGTTTTCTTATATATGAGTCTTCCAATATGTATCTAACTTTTATAAATTTATGTTACGGAAGATAAAAATTTGTACGCGCCTTTTAAGAGCTCGAAAAAAATAATTATACGAGGGCTGCTCTATATATTTCTGGCGAAATAGTGAAAACGGGAATATTTATAATCAAATATGGTTTTATTGTTTTTCAAAGTATTCTCTAGCAAGATTTATACACTTTTGCATGCGCTCAAACCAGTTGTCGAAGTACTTTTTCCACTCCGTTTGAGACACCTCTAAAACATGGTTTTTGAACACTTCAACAGATTCTTCTGGCGACGAAACTCGTTGACCACGCTTTTTTTCTTGATGTGCGGAAACAAGAAGAAGTCATTAGGTGCCAAGTCAGGGCTGTACGGCGGATGACCCATTAATTCGACGTTTTGGCCGGTCAAAACCGCTCTAGTTTGAGCCGATGTGGGAGAGCTCGCATTGTCATGGTGAACAATGATTCGTCTTCTCTTGTTGGTTTTTCGAATTTCTCCGACGATTTCAGGCAAACAAATTGTAGTGTACCACTCAGAAGTGACCGTCCTACGTTGCTCAAGCGGAACAGTCGTCACATGATCAGTT
The DNA here is from genome assembly GCA_916610165.2 of Gymnosoma rotundatum. Taxonomy (NCBI): domain Eukaryota; kingdom Metazoa; phylum Arthropoda; class Insecta; order Diptera; family Tachinidae; genus Gymnosoma; species Gymnosoma rotundatum. Next base: position 54,695,707 of record OU744336.1, read on the forward strand.
TTAGCGAAGAAACAGGCGACCATTTGCTTCGAAGTGCTTCTTCCACGAACAACTTTCGTTGGATTTTGCTCGTCTTTGAAGACCAACATCCATGATTCGTCACCTATGACGATCTTATAAACGTCTTTTGAAGCACCGCAATCGTATTTTTGCAACATTTCTTTGCACCAATCCACACGAGCCTTTTTTTGAGCGACTTTCAAATTGTGCCGGATCCAACGAGAACAAACCTTTTTTACGGCCAGGTGTTCATGCAGTATCGAATGTATTCTGGTGGAAGAAATGTCCAAGGATGTCTCTATCTCTCGGTATGTCGCATGTCGATCTTGCATTATGAGTTCACGCACGGCATTAATGTTCTCTGGCACAACAGCCGTTTTTGGACGACCTCCACGGAATTCGTCTTTGAGCGAGCTTCGGCCACGATTAAATTCATTATACCAATTTTTCACAGTGCTATAGGATGGTGCTTCATCGCCATACAAAAATTTAAGTTCATCAATGCACTCTTGTCGTGATAATCCACGTCGAAAGTTGTGAAAAATGATGGCACGAAAATGTTCACGAGTTAATTCCATTTTTTTCTATATTAATTTTTTCAAGTCACTGCAAACAACACAAATAATGGTCGTACGATTATGCTTAAAAATGACAGACTTTCCAATGGAAATGTCAGATTGCACTTGGCAGCACTCAGTGTTGCCAGGCCAGAAATATATATAGCAACCCTCGTACGTGGAAAAAGAATAACAAAGAAGCATGTCTGAAATTTTAATATTTGTTGCTGAACTTTGAAAATTTTGAAAAACTATAATAAAAGCGATCTAATTTCAGAAAAGTAATAATATTTAATATGCAATAAAATTTTAATAAAATAGGCAAACCAAATCAAAAAAAATCCAATTAAAATCAAATAAAAAAAGTTCTGCAAAATTAGGGTAAAAGAAATCCCACAATTTCTTTACGAGGTATTAAATTTTGGGACCATATAGCGCCATCCCTGGAAACGGTAAATCAGCTTTAAATTCCCCTTTGCTATGCTTTTGCAAAATTTTGGATAAGCCGGCCTACCCCTTTACAAATAGCTGAGTTATTTCTAAAATATTTTTATTTTGCCCCACTGCAGATTAAAGAAAACGAAATATTAAAATAACGCTTTTTGCTAAACGATTTGTAGATAGTTCTCACATTGATGCTTCCTTTTTATTTGTTTGTTTTTGTAATGGCAGCTTTTATACAGATTATTTTTGATTATTTTTCCGTGAGCCAAAAAAAATTTTTTGTTGCAAGAAGTTAAAGAAAAGTTTTGTAATTTCAGCAGAATATTTTAATTTTAACTATTCATTGTTAAATAATAATCCACACTATAATTAGCACATAAGTAAGAATATACATATGCGATAGTAGATCGCCTTTTAGGCAGAAAACATTTCTTTTAACTTATTCTATTTTGTTAGTTGTCACAAATTAATATAATTTTGTATACATGTGAAACATATTTGTGATTTTTTTAATTACCATTGAAACTTCATTGGCATTGTTAAAAATAATGACAATGTAGTATTTCTACTATAACTACTATTTAATGCTTATGATTTTATTTTAATTATATTCGTTTTTACTTACTGTAATACAATTTATTATAATGAACTGTTTTTAACTAATTATAAATGAAACCTTTATGATTTGATGATGTGTGATAAGTTATGACTCTTAAATTAATTTTAATTTAATTAAATAGAACATTTGATCTTTTTTTCATATTATTTGACTCTAAGTTACAGGAAAAAAATTATTAATATAAGTCTGAGTAGAAATGCCTTTATTAAGCTGGTCTGTTCTAAATGCAAAAAATATTAAGCAACTTTACATATTCGGATAAAAATTTTTCACATAATTCTTGCAAAAAGAAAAACCAACTTCAAAACAGATTTTATCTGTCTGTCTATAACAGTTCAATAGTATGACTACATACCAGTGATCGGTTATGAGTAGTAGAGAAACAAGTGGAGTTGAATCATGATTCATGAATCGTATTTTTTTGTACTTATACGCATTCATAAATTTTCCTGACTCACTAAACACCAAACATCTCAAAGGTTTGAACAACTCTGAGTATTCATACTTAACAACATGTATGTTGTTGATGATTTCGACTCTCACTAACTCAATATATGTAGTCAATACAAAATAAGTATGATTCGCTAACGGAAAATAAAATACTCTGTAGAAGGTTTCACAGTGGCGTGTCGGATGTTTTTTTCAATAGAAGGTTTCACAGTGGTGTGTATCCCACACCATTTTAGTAACTTTAAAGGTTTTTAGAATAATGTTTAGAGGAATGTTTATTACTTTCATAATGCTTCGAAGTAGAACCTTTTTTACTCTTGCATATATAATTCAACCAAAAAGCTTTTTACGTTTAAAAAACTGCTTAAAAAACAAAAGCTGCTTTGAAGAAAATTTCTTCTATTTCGAAAACATTTCTATGGGAAAATTAATTTTCGAGAAAATTTAATTGAAAATTTTTACGTGGCAACGTACTTAGTGAAAGTTTTAGTTGAAACTTTTTTATAAGTTTTAGGCAGAGTTTAAAAATACAGTATCGAGCCCTATTACTAGTGTTTTTTAAAAAAAAAAAGGTTTGTATTGATGATTCTACATTTTATTAGTTTTCATTTATTACATTTTCATTGATTATTACACACTTCTATATTGATAAAAAATATTTTATATTTTTATTTTTGTCCCTATATTTTAATGTAACAATCGCCGTGCTTTTGTAAAGTACTAAAGAATAGAAACGTAAATTTTTCTTGAGTGGCTCGAATGAGTTAAATGAGTTGTAAGTATTCAGAGTATTTTTCTAAAATTATAAATCTGAACGAGATACTTCACGAATCATACATATATGAGTTCGATGTCGACATAGTACTCATAAGCATACAACTTGTCTTAATGAATCACTCTATAGTGAGTGCGAACAAATCTGAGTAGTAAAATTTCAATGATGTATACTCACTTGAATTTAAAATTTTGTAAGTAATTATGAATAGCGAAAAAACGACTTATTGCCAATCACTGCTACATACCTCAAATTACATTAACTATTGAGCTACCTTTATAATCCATCTCCAAACTTTATACTTTTTTAAGCAGACTTCGCGTTACAGCGCCTTCGTAATTGCAACCGCCTACCAACAAGTGTTCAAAAGTTTGGCAATATACATCAAATTATAGTAACTATAGGGGCACCTTTTAATTTTCAAATTATAGTTTTATACTTGTTGTTATACCCGAGTTAGCAATACAGCTTCATTGAAAATTTCAAGCGTCTGTGTACACCTGTTCAAAAGTATGGCCATATGCATTTAATTAAATGAACTATTTGGGCACCCTTTATTTCATAATTTTGAATATTAATACTCAATACTATAGCGGTCATAGCCATCGAGATTTCGTCCAATTTGCAAGCGTTTGTCTGTAACGGTTTAAAAAATAAGCCCTATATAAGTCAATTTACATCAATTGTGGGAACACCCTTTGATTTCTAAATTCATATTGTAATCTTATTGATATGGCAGGCTTAGCAATGCAGGTCTGTTGTAAGTTTTAGCTCTGTGTCTATATCGGTTCAAAAGCTTGCCCACATACATCAAATTACATCAATAAATAGGACACCCTTTAATTTGCAAATGCAAGTTTTTTACTCGTTGTTATAGTTAACCACACAGGTTCGTTATAAATGCCAAGCATTTGTCTACATCTTTTCAAAAATATAGCCATATTAATCAAATTGAATGAAATATTGGGACACCCTTTAATTAATAATTTTGAATATTAATACTGGTTACTACTCGTATAACGTTCATAGCAATCGACTTTATGTCCAATTTGCAAGCGTTTGTTTATTACGGTTAAAAAAATTTACGTCACCTATAAAGGGAACCCTTTAATTTTTACATTCCTTTTTTTGCTTTTTGCGATATAATAATAAACAGTTTTTGTTAATTTTAAAGTGGTGCCCTTTACGGTTCATAATACATGTAAAAAACATAAACATCTGTTGTATGGGGACGCCCTCTAATTTCTAAGTTCATGAACTATTTTTAACATGGGACCAATATGTAAGCATCATCTTTCAAGTAAACAAATTATAAAAATTGATCTAGAAACGTCTGAGTTATTGAAGCACCAAAATAAAAAAGGCAACATTCAGTCCTTCTCTTCTTTTGGAGTTGTTTGAATGAAAACTAACAAAGAACTGCTTTGAGAACATCAATTTATTCCTAAGTACTCCGCTCACATTTACGAAAACATAGAACGATTTAAGCGGCAATATTTTCTGACAAGTACTCGAATTTGTAAAAATAGTTTAGCAACTTCGCAGCAAAAAATTTTAGAAAAGGTAAAAGGAGTGTGGAATTAAGCATTTTTGGTGGAAGTACTGCCGAACTAGATTACCAACCTGATCATTTTAAAAAGGCACGAGAGTTTCATAATTAATTCCTTAGAATCGTTGACATTGATTATTGCTGGAAATTATGACGATCATTAGTACATATTTTAAGGTATTCTCTTTTAACTTAAATAACTAATTCAATTACTACTTCCTTCTTTTGCCAGCTAATGTAATGTGTTTTGTAAGCGAGTAACAAAAAAGGGCAATCACTAAAGTAAGTCATTATATGGCAAGTACGTTTAAAGGTAATGTCTAATTTTTTGTTGGGTTTACTTTAAATATGCGCAAGGAAACATTTAATGAAACTTGAGCTTGTTCTACTTAATATTCACATATGTGCAGCAATGTTTCTTTTTGAAATTCATGTTATCCTTCAAGTTGCCTGATTTACCAAAATGTTTTGCTTCCTCATGTTTGCTTATTCGATGTACCCTAGTCGTATCGATGTTTACAGTTTAAAAGTTATAAAAACATTATACCTAACAACTTTTCACAGCAATATTCTCCTCTATTCTAATGTTAATCCGATGTTCTTTCAGCTCGGTTTTTATGCCATTTTTTTACTACATTCTTCCTTTCTTTTTTAGATTTATTTTTTCTTCTTTATTTAATTTTTTTCTTCTTCCTTGTTCCACACATAGAACTGATGTTTATTTAAAAATTTTAGGTGGTAGCCTCGTCTGTATTAAAAACAAAAACATGGTTTCTATACCATGCATCTCTTGGGTATCTAGCATTAGTTATATTGTTTGAAATATTTGTAATTTTTATTGCCTTTACGTATGTAACATTTTTTGTTGTTGTTGACAATTTCACTTTTAATAAGTGAAGCTTATATTATTTTGCAGCTGTAAAAATTATTGATGGAAAGTTTTTGCTGCAAATAAACATGTATCACAAATGAACAGAGTACAAATAAATTTTTTCTTTTAGATTAATTTAATAGTATAAATTATATAATAAATTAAATTTAGTTTCATTTGCCAATTCTATGTTGGAAACAAGTTTCCAGCGGCCGTCCTTACGAAATTTTATTGTAATTCATCAAGCAGTTTTTACGTGATGCGAACAGACAGAAAGTGAAAAATTCCAAAAAATGGGTTTCATTTTCCATATCGCTACAGTTTTATTATATGTATGGATTTCTATTATAACCTCCATGTAAAATAGAAAATAAAAACTTTTCTCTTATTTTTTGTGATGATTATGACTCATCATCCACAGTTTTCACACGTATGTATTTCCATTTGGCCTGTTGTTTATGGAACTGACAAGTGTAGAAAGTTGTTGATTTTTACATTGTATTGTTAACATGCATATGCTGATGTGCATAGTATGCACTGCATACTACCAATCGTGCTACTTGTTTTATTTGTTTTTGTATAGTACATGTAAATGTCTACAAAAATGTAGTTTACGTTATTTAAATAGCGACGTGTATGTGCATTTGGGTAATGCACGTACACAATGCTTTGGATAAATGCACGGTGGAGCCAGTTGCGATATAGTCCTGGCAAGAAATGGATGATCAAAAATAGTTTTTTTACTAACAGATTTCCAACAATTTTGCTAGTGGTATGAATTTGAAATGCATTTTTGTTTATGCACAAATTATTGCTCATACACTTTTTGTAAGTAAATCTGCTCCAAAGGTCAACCGAAAATTTTCATATTGTTAGAATTAAAAAAATCAAAGAAAGCATTACACAAAATATTACTTCATTTTTAATGTTGGAAAACAGACGTCAGTCGACTTCATTCTCTTTTCTCGTCGGAGATTCAATGTAGTGAATTTGTGCAACTCTGCAGCAGGTGTAAATACTTTTGTTACTCAACATCTATACCTGATATAAATTTGTCTTGATACGTAACAAAATGACGGCAGAGCAGCTGTCAAGTTTTTATTCATATCAGTGTATAAGGGAAAACTTATTTTATTTATTATAATGAAAAATTATAATTTGTTTTTTGTCCAGAACGTAGGTTATTATGCACTGCCGGACTTCTACCAAAGATTTTCTCCTTTATAATACATGGATCAAATCCACACGTATGTATGTACATATGTAAAGCTAACAACCGGAACAATAAACACGAAAAATATTTGCCAAAAATACAAAAATTACTAGGAACTAGCTTTACCACTAATAATCAATATTTGATTTTATTTAAAATATTTGGGATATTAGCACACTGAAAAGTGAACTAAAATAAAATAATTATTCCCAAAAATCATTTTAAATAAAAATTGCAAGTGCCTGTGCAAAAAAGCTCTGGCAACTCACTATATTTTTGAGTTTATTATAAACACAAATGTATAGTGTTGCCGCGTGCTTTTTGTTTTGATTACTTCTTACAACTACTCGTAGAGTTGGAAAAAAACCAACCACGTGTATGTAGAAATGTAAGCAAAAATAAAGTCACTATTGATTATTGGTATTTTGTGTTGCTTTGATGCTTGTGTTTATTAATTTTTTGTCCACTTCTCAGTTGGTTAAAAAAATTTTTAAATATAATAGGCAGCTTTAGCTTATCTAAAATATGGTAGAAGGTTCCCTGATGAGTTGAGTTGAGCAATCAACAAAATGGCCATAGGAACTAGCTTTACCACTAATAATCAATATTTGATTTTATTTAAAATATTTGGGATATTAGCACACTTTTTAGCGCAATATATTTGTTGACTAAAAAAGTTGTCTGAGATGGAGGCTTGACAAAATTGTCTTAACGAAGCAATAAAACTAACAAGAAGAGTCTAAACCTGATAAATTTTTGTCTTGACAATGATTTGGTTTTTATCAAGACAAAAATATATCAGGTATAGACTCTAGGTTACGCATTAGCTGTCAGTTTTTGAACCTGCTTTATAACATCAATTTGTATTTATAAACAAAAATTTTAGAATTGAACTGCATTTTAAACCATCTTAGTATTTTTCTATTTATTTTAACATTTATCGTAATCTCCTTTACATCACGTGAATTGATCACTATCTAAAGGCAATGTTTCTTTCCATTTCATACTAAATCTTTTTCGTAGTTCATTTTATTTTGAAATATGTATTGAAATGTAGTTTTTGCAATGTTTCTAAAACGCTTAGTTTATAAAAATTATTTAAAGAAATATTTCTCATTCACTGTGCACATTGTACCAAAGCACCCCATGTTTCATAAAAATAAAACTACCAATGAGTAATAAACGTGTTTTCGTAACAATTTAAAATGATTATTAATGGCCACAAGTTTCACGAAATTTATTTAAAAACTACGTTGTTTAATATAACAAAATGAAACATTTTAAAATCTTAAACAAAAGCCAAAAATAAAATTTATTTTAAAAATTAATCCAACAAGCAAAATATCAAACTTTTAATATACGAAAAGATAAAATAAGTTCGAATTGTTAATTCACTCTCGAATAAATATTTATTAGAGAAAAAAAATTTGACAACTGAATAAATGACACTCAGTCATTCCAAAGCTCGAAAAAAAATAGTAGAATTAAGAAGAATTGATAAAAACTCAATAGTAAAATTGTTTCCATTGAACAATGTATTTTCTGACTTTAAATTATGTAATTTTCTGACTTTAAATTAAATTTGAGTAATTTTGATGATTTTTCTAAATTTCAAAGACAGTGTATTCAACAAAAAAAAAATCTAAGGTAAACATTTAATTTAATGATTCAACAGGATATATAATAAAATCAATATTGAGGACGAATATCAGCTTTTATCACAAAAATCTATTACATATTTTAAAATTCGTCAGTCTAAATTATTACATTCTCAAAGTTTAAAAATTTCCAAAAAGATATGGCAATATTTAAGACTGCTTCCAGCAGACTGTCATTGCTTTAAAGACAATATCGTTTTCAGTAACATTTTTTAGTATTTTTCACTTATTATTCAATAAAAAACGTTTTTTTTAATTTATTAAAATATGAATGAATAAATAAATTTCTACATAAAAAAATTTATAGCTATTTTTAGAAATCTTTATCCGTAGAATTTAAAGTACGATAGTTTTTATACAGAGGACCATTACGCACTAAAAAAAGAGAAAATAAATCATAAAAAATTAAAAAGGTTTAATTTTGTTGCATAGTGTAATTTAAAAAAACATTGCTTTCTTTTTATATCCTTCACCACAAAAAGTGGAAAAAGGGTATATACAAGTTTGTCATTCCGTGTGTAATTTCTGCAATATCTATTTTCAACCCCCTAAAGTACATATATTCTGACTTCTTTTGCATGGCGAAGTCGATTGAGCAATATCCGTCTCTCCGTCCGTGTTAGTGTTGATTCCCAAAAAAAAAAATTATATGTCAATCGATCAGATATAGTGTCGAAAGAGATGCTATTGGAAAGCAGCATGATCGGTCCATGTCCTTCGAGGCAGCAGGAATAACACCACGCCTACCTCTAACTTTTTAATGTCATTTGGAACAATAAAGCAGCTCCCATTAAAAAATAAATCTATGGAGCGATAGAGAATTAAAAATAAGAAAAAACATAAAGTGAAAAAATTTACGCTCGCCTATATTTTGCGAGTTATGGGGCTTTGAAATATTCGGGTTTATTAAAATATTAATATCCATATTAATCATTTTAAACCTTTTACAGAGATCTTCAAGGAAATACTAAAAATGTTTAACCCATTAAGAGCCGATGGCATTTTTATGTAAAATTATATATATGCAGTACCAATTTTTTTTTATTTATTAATTCTCTGTCACCCGAATAGTTGCTTTTTTGATTGGAGTTACTTCACAAAACTAGATTTACATAGATGGTGAAGGGTATCTAAGATTCGGCATTGCCGAATATAGCACTTTTACTTATTTTCTTTTAAGCCAGTAAAAGAAAATGTTATTATTTAATGTATATAATATTCATATGCATAAGGAAGGTTAAGGTTATTTATTCACGCTAATTAGTACTGGTGATAGGTTATTTGGTTTCAGGTTTTTACAATTCCAAATAACCAAAGTGACGTAACATATCCTTTTCTCTACCTACACATATTTCTGGTTTCATTTTTGTTGCAATATTCCAAATAGTTCCAATTTTTTACCGTTTTTTCCCTCCCTTGTAAACTTTGAAAACTGGTGATAGGCTATATTTCGTCGGTGATGATATGTAGTACTTTTTTTTTGCCTGTGACCTCAATAACGTAAGATTCAACGTAGTCGAATATAGCACTCTTATTTATTTTTTAGTATTCTTTGTATATTTGTATGACAGTAAATGAGTTTATACATGTATGTGTGACTAAACGTTTGTTGTATAAAGAAGGTGACAATACATTTTCTTAACCGTTGTTAACCATGACATCAATCTCCACCAATCCCCTATTTATTGTCAGCAATACCATCCAAGCCAACCATTGAGTAAACAAAACTCGCTCTATGATTTTCATCAGCCTCGATAATAGCAATGAATATAGCGGCAATTGTTGTCACTTTTATAACGTCCAGTTTGCTAGTTTTATTCTTTGTCAGCATAAATATTGTTTTATCAGCATTCAATATGATTTTCATTTGTATCCCTTTACATTTGCCTGTGTAACAAACCTTTTTTATTATCGCTAGGTTTATTTTATACTATCATGTTTCTGTGGTTTGTTTTGGAAACAGATAAAAAAAATTATATAAAATATTGTTAATGTTAATACATAAATAAATAAAGCTTTTGAAGAAGTTTGAATTATGTTATTTATTTTAAATATTTGTATTTTTTAATTAAAATTTATTATTTATGTTGGCATCTATATGATATGAGTTCACTGATAAGCATATTTAGATTTTTTTTTTAATAAAAGAGTAATATAAATAAATATAAAAGTATCAGTTGAAGATCTATAAATAAAAAAAAAACTAATATAAATAATAATAAAATAATATAATAAAAATTATTTTTATTTGAGTTCATTTAAGATGCAAGGAACACAACTGGGAGGAACAAAGAATTTTGGTAGCTAATATTCATCGCCAAAAATGTAACATATTTTTATATATGAAACTGCCACACAATCATGAAGTCGGTTGAAATTTGTGACAGGCAAGAGATTTATTTCTATTTCTTACGCCGCCAAGCGACGAAGAAATCAGTACAATCACGTTTGGCTTTAGTTTCGAAGTATTTTAATATATAAAGTTATTATTCTTAAATAATTGTTTTAGTTGTGTTTTTTATAGCATTTAAATTAAGTGCACAAATTATTAGTTAAAGATAACTTTTTTTTGAAGTTGTGTTTTTTTAACATTTCATTTTTGAAGTATTAATTTTTATAAGGTTACCTTACCAGTTTAATTTTTTTTCATACAGCTATATCTCTTCGTAGTTATTATCAGAGTTCAGAAAAGTACAATCACTGTACAAAATTCTCGTACGTAAATGGAAAACACACAACTAAAACCAACCCGTACATGTTTTTCTTTTCATTAGCGATCGGAAAAACCAAATAAATGCAAATCCAAACTATTGTTTTATTTAGTTACAAAAATTAATTTATATTTATATAATAATTTATTCATTGAAATAATTTTTTAATAGTTATACAATACTAATCAAAATAAAATGCGAAAAATTAGTTTACAAACAAAACATGTTTATGAATTTATTTGTTTGGGACGAAATTAAACACTTTTTACTCACTGTTTTCTATTTTAAGGTTTGAGCAGTCGAGCAAATCAAAGTTTAATTTTGTTATTAATATGTAACTTAGATCTTAACTTGTTCAAGACTGCAGCAAGTGCACTAAATGCATGTTCTACAGATGCTTGTGTTGCAGGTCAAGCAATTACCACTTCGTCAAGTTGGCTTAATTTTAAATTGTGTTGACGATTTTGTTTCCAATATTCCAATACGTTAATATCAAAGGGTTGCATAAGTTTTTCACATAAAAAAAGAAGTTATGTTTCTGTGTGATAATTCTGATTTTGTGTTGTTAAATCAGATGTATTGAGGAGTAGGTTGACATATTGTGCTAGTTTAGAGTGTGAGACACTTTAGATAGTTAGAGTATTATCTAAGGAAGTAGAACGTTTGAAAAATGACATGTTGTTACTTTTTTCTTGCGAAGACGTCGAATGCAATATTTGATTAATAATTTCAAACGTCTTCGTTAAATGATCCTGAAAATATAATATCAAATTTTTTTGTTATTACTATTGTTTTTTATTGTTTAAATAAAATTTAAACTACCATTGTTTTTGATCATTAGTAAGTAGTGGAGTTCCCTGAAAATTCAAGCGAGGGTCATATGAATGGCTCATTAATAAAAATGTGCAATAGGTAGTTCTATGTACAGTAAGGATTAAGGGAAATAATTTGCTTATCTTAACATTATTGCAATTATATCTAGGGAAGAAATTTTTGATGTTTACTGTTATCATAAAATAATTATTTTCATTTGGCTTTTTTGGTTTGTCCAATTTTTTTCGTGCTCATTAAATTTGAATGTGTAATTTGTTGTTGTGGGTTTTTAGAACAATAAATGTGTTTTTTTTATTGTTTTACCATCAATTGAAAAGTAATAAAACAATAACAAACGCACAAGTAGACTTCCCATACCTAAAACATGAACAAGGCATGGATGCAAGGCGAATTAATTATCAGGTGGCAGCGTTAAAGAATTTATTATTTTTTGCTGGTAGAAACGAATGTCAAACTTCATATAAAAAAAATGGTAAACAGATTTTTTATATATGGAGTTTGACAGTAGTGTACACGGCGAAAATTAATGAATTCGCCTACGCTGCCACCTGGTAATTGATTCGCCTTACATGGATGTGTACGCAAAATTTCAAAATTTATAGACACACATAATTGTTATGAAAAGAAAAATATGTACGGGTTGGTTTTGAACAGTACATTGCGTATAATATGTGTGTACTTTTTGAACTCTGGTTATTATGCTTCTTACGATGAATTCGCAAAACGAATTTTTGGCGACGAACTAGTCGCGTTTGACGAAATTGTTTATTTAATTTTCTTAAGCGAAATATTTGAACATATTGTGAATAATCGAAAATTAGCTGAGTAAGAAAGTGTCCGCTGATATTTCCTGGAATTATTAAATATACCTTCTTCAAGCCTGGTGGCCATATTAATCAGGCAGCGGGATTGGACTCTCTAATACAACCTCCTTATCCTTGATGGAACATCACACGCCTAAGCTGGATAGAGAGGAAAGTAGCTTTATCTCTAGTTGCAGGACATTTATGTTAAAGATAAATAATTATTTTATCAACAGCCATTTTACTATTGAGCACCTAAGAGTAGGCACAAACAATTAAAACCTATATTCACGTGGCATGGTTAATCTTCAAAATAGATGAAAACATGTGTTTATGGTTTGGAGATCCTATACATTATTGTATATTGATAGTTCCACATTATGCATTATAGGCCCATCGGTCTTAAAAGTTATTAAAGTTAAGCAACGACTTTTGCTGTTAACGAAATAGAGTTTTTTTCTGTACTTAATAATTCTGTTGCCCTTTGTTATAATGTGAAGTGGAGTTATTTCAATTCAAGGGTCGATGCAAACAGAGAAAAGACCAATCGTGGAATAAAATAAGAATCTCAATGTAATTTGTGGAATGTATTTTTTGACACTTTTTTATTCCAGTCATACTTGACACTTGAAATATTTTTATAAATTTACTTAATACATACATTTATTCATACATACTTTTGAATTTACCAACGGCAAGTAAGTGTGGGTCTCTTAGAATTTTCTTTTTTTTTTATAAAATGAGAAAAGATAGAAAATAAACATAATAATTAAAAGTTTTGTGTTAGTATTAAATAAATTAAACAGTGAACAGCTTTTTGCGATTTTTATAATAATTTCATTATGTCTGTAAATAATACAGAGATAATGATTGTCTTCAAAAGAGTTAAAAAATATTCAATTTTTTAGAGAACGCTAAAATTTTTCTCTATTTTTAATTTGCTGATATAAGTTTATAAAAGAATATATAGAAAAGAATTTAATTTAATTTATTTAGCCTTCTCTCCGTAGATATTTTATTTACAAAAAAAATATTTGATTTTTTAAACTAATTATTAGTCGGACTATTTTAGTATTTTAACCGAAAGCATAATTTTAATACGGCTAACGTTTACGTATATTTTGTTTCTTAGTTTAAAAAGAATGAAAATTTATTGACGACTTTCGTTGTTAATTTTTAAAGTAAATAGTAAAACCTTGACACTAGCGAAATGTTATGTAGCATTTTCTGGATCAGTCATCAGTTTGCTTTGCATTTATAGGTTGGATACGTTGTAAACATCATCTACTTAACCAACCAATTTGAGGAAAACTATAACGAAAAATAACTCGTAATCAATCACTTTTAAGTTGCTTCAGCAAATTATGATGCAACTGCAGGGTTTTTTAGTTGTTCTTTTTTTTCGTCACTTGTATTTGGTATTTTTAACTTTTTTTATTCTTATTACAGTGAATGCAGCTCCAGTATCATACTGATTATTGTGAGGGAAACATGGTTGCTGCGTGTCTTGTAAATAATTTCTCTTTCTTTAGAAACTAAAATAAAAGTGAATTTAAATGAAATGAATTTAAAATATTTATTTAGTTCTCTTTAAATTTTAAAGTAAAGATGTCTCATAGATAACGCTTAATTTTTAATAAGTAAAAACTACAGTTTATTGTTATTTCTGTGCTCTCACAAATAAATATCAAAGACGCTTATGTTTAGAATAGCACATTGGTGAAATGGTTCCTATTGCACTCCACCTTCAAAATTGTATACAAATGTCACAATATTAAAAATATTTGCCGTTGTTATAGAAGGATCTATGATAATTATGTGTGAGACAAAATATTGGCCTGATGGTCCATATTTTTAGTGACTCTACGGCATAATTGAGGTCGAGTGTCATTAATGTGACGAACTATTCATTCTTTAGCTGGAATTGTTCTTGGCCTATTGATGTACACCACGTGAGAGTAAACGACCAATAAATTTTTGTTGCAAAAGAACTTATGTTTCGATAGCGGAGCGACAAGCAGGCACCATCCTATCAGTACCGCATATCATCCAGGCTAATACCCACGTTTTCTGGCCACAAGAAATCCGTTATCATTTCGCGATAGCGAACTCCACAATAACGACCTAAAGAAGTATGGGCTGATAATACCGCTAGCCCATACACCGCACGAAACAGTTACTTTTTGTGGATGCATCGACTTTTCAACAAATTCTCATGGATTCTGCTTAATAACGAATCCACTGAGATGAAAGTGTTTATCGTCACTAAAGATGAGTTTCTTTCTAAATTCACCATTCACTTAATTTAATTTTAGACAATTCATCAAGCGAGTTATGATTTTTTAAATTTTTTAAGTAATTTTCAAGTACTTTTATATGGCCTTTATACATCTTTATTAAGCCTTAGCGAATATATATTTGGATGCACTGTAAATAGTTTGACAAACTAAATAGTCACCATTTTCATATGACCGACTAAAGGAAACAAACGAGTACTAATACCATTAAAATAAGTAGAAAATGCCCTTGAGTAATAATTTCAAAAGACGAAAATATTACAAGATTTGTGTATGTCCCGTGGTGTGACCATATACATCCCTGTTGCATTTGTAGAGCAGCTATTACATACTTATGTATGTGTTTGGCTAGCAGTATTAAATAACTAAGTAAATACAACAAGTGGTGAAAACAAAGCACAAGGAGGCCTTCTATAAGGCCTTTTTAATATATACAAAATAATTACTTCTGCCATTCTGTTCTCAAATACTTTTTACATGTTATGATGGCCCTTATGACTTTATGCGTCTCTTTCATGACCTTTAGATGGCAACTTCAGCTTAAATTTATATTAATGAAACTAAAAATATGTACCAAATTTTTCCGATGGAAATGACTTTTTTGCATTAGAGGAAAGGACGTGTATTCGATCCTACTAAAGATTTTACTATTTATAAAAAAAAGGCCTGTCTAAAGTGTATATTTCCTAATTTTTACCGTTGGGTATTTGTGTAGACAAACCACAAAAGGCAAACATATAGAAAGGCTAAATAACAAAAACAAACAATACTAAAGTGTTTTGTTTGTTTGGTATTGTGTATTTGTACTTTAGCTATAAAATATACGAGCAAAAATTTACACTTACCCACAGGTTTTCCACATTCATATGTACTTATGTATGCCACACTCTTAAACTATACAAACTCTAAAATTAAAAAAAAAAAAAAACGAAAAGAGGAAAATAGTTCAAATATTTGTTGTGAAAAATTTTAAGCACTTAACATTTGATTTTCAGTGAAATTATTATTTGTAAAAAATAAAACTAATCGTAAAATAGTTCAATAATACAAACGTATTTTTAGGGTTCTGTACATAAAGTGTAAAAAAGTATCTCTATTGCTTTCGTCACAATGTCTGTCCGTTTTCCTGTCTGTCCGACTATCTGTCAAAGCTCTCTATCTCTGTATTTTTGATATTTTTTCAGAAGATATATTGCTAAAAATTAAATGGTTTTCTGAAATTCAAATATCAAATTTGCACAGTATCAGTAAAATTATATGTGCTATAGCAACAAGTAGAAAAAATAAAACTTTAAATTAGAGGACGTTCTAATATTGAAGTGATTTATATTTTACATTTGAATTAATGAATTATAATATATTTTACATTTGAATTTTGAATTCGGTCATATTGCCCAAGAACATTATGTCCATGAACTTTATGCCTCATTCCAAAGTGATATAATGCCTCTAAATGTTAGGACGTCTTTCAAAGCGAAATAAGTATGGAAAAGATGTCATTTGTGAAAGTGTCATAATGCCCACACATAAAACAACAACCAAAAGACAACAACCAGGGCGCAAGGATTATCTTCTCTGTGGTATAACCAACACCGGCTTCGCTTACTAAAAACGTTTTGCATAGCCATAGATTTTCTCCTCTATGGTACAACCAACAATGGCTTCGCTTTCCAAAGATTTTCTGCAAGCAAGCTTATTAAAACGCTGCATCTTTTTTAAATAGATTACCATAAAATACCTGTAATAACCAGAGACGTTATGACTTTACGTTGACATTATGTCCTTGGACGTTATGACATGCCATGTCATGTCACAGAACTCAACTCCGATCGAAAGTGGTTTCAATTCCTTAAATTGGTTCTTCAGAATCCAAAATTCGAAAAAATTTCTTCAGAATGAAACCACTTTTAAATTCTAAGGTGGAATTAAGTTTCTTTGAAATAATGTTATTTGTGCTTTTCAAATTTACTTTTATTATGTATTTTTATTTATAGTAGATTAGGTTTTTTACTTAGGTGGCACAATATTGCTACATTCAGGTAAGATGAAGATTAAGCATTTTTAAGAAATAAGCAAAATCGATCGGAATCTGAAAAAATTTAAACAAAATCGTTTGAATTTGTTAACACGGAATTTAAACCATTCCGATAGCAAATTGTGGCATGCTTGATAGTCGCCTAAAGTTTTTAAAAAACCTCTTGTTCTAATTTTTGTTTTCCAAAATCCACTCTTCGTTATCTGGTTTCTGTAAAGAACAACATATTTCAAAATTTTTACATTAAATTTGAGTTAAAATAAATCTTGTAACAAAAACCGACTTCAAAACAAATTGTTGCTGCCTGTCTGTAACGGTTCAAAAGTTTGGCCATATACATTAAATTACATTAACTTTTGAGACCCTTTAATTTCCAAATTAATATTTATACTTGATTCTATAGCGGACTTAGCAATTAAAAAGCTTGGCCACATATATCAAATAGCATTATTGAGGCACTATTTAATTTCCAAATTCATATTTTATACTTGCTGTTGTAGCGGACTGAGCAATACAGGTGCCTTGTAAGATTCAGCTGCCTTTTTATTAAGGTTCAAAAATAAATTACATTAACTATTGGGACACCCTTTAATTAACAAACCCAAGTTTTATTCTTGCTGTTATATAGGATTTAGCAACACAGTTTCTTTTCAAAATTCTAAGGTTGTACTACATCTTTTCAACATCACTTCTAGGGGCGTGCAACCTCCTTCGACGGTACTTCTTAAAGCTGCGGGAAGTAAAATAACTAATAATATGGCTATATTTTTCTCCTTTCACTACCTGTCTAATCACTCATCTATCCCCTTTCTAGATAAGGTAGCACAATTACAAATAATAACTAAATTGGTATTATTGCCTGAAGTGCTACTTATCTTAAAAAAAATGCAGGTTCCTTATTAACGTCAGCTGTCTGTCTATAGCGGTTCAAGTGCAGGGCCATATACATTAAAATATATTAACTCTTAGGACACCCTTTAATTTGTAAATTCAGACTGTATCCTTGGTGTTATTGCAGACTAAACAGCACATGTTCTTTGTAAATTTCATTCGTCTGGCTACAGCTGCACAAAAGTATGGTCGTATTTATAAAAAAATGATCTATTTATAATTTTAAATATATATTCTTGTTACTACATACAACAGTACGCGATACTCTGTTTAATTTTTAAACGTTTGTCTATAAGGGTTTAAAATTAAGGACTATATAGATCAACTTACGTCACCGATGTGAACACCCTTTAATTTTTAGATTTATTTTTGTATTAGTTTGACCTATTGGGAGCTATAATAATACGCAGTTTTTTTATATCTTAAATTGGCGTCCTTTGCGGTTCACAAATCACGAAAAAAAAACATGTATGTAGTATGGGGACACCCTTTAATTTTTCAAGTAATGAACTGAACGGGACCAATTTGTACGCATAAGCGTTCAAACACAAAAAAATCAAAAATAATTGATAACCTGCTTCTTTTTTAAAGTCGATTAAATATACTTATTAATGATTAAACTCTTTTAAATTTATTTTATATTTCATTAACAATTAACCAAACGAAAAATGGCTTTGAAATAAATGAGCTCAAAGAAAAAGAAAAATAACTTTTATAGAATTAAACCGACTATATTATTTATAATTTGAACATCTTTTGTGGTTTTTTAATTTGTAATCATTTATATGTTGGTTTGCACCTGTTGCTATTTAGTTGACGACATTAAGCATTGAAGAAATTTTCTCATTATGATTATGTTTTTGCTTAAACGAAATTTATGTAGTGGTTGCTATTATTTTATTATATCATTTATGTTTTAGACCATTTAGCATTCATTTATGTGTTTTACATTCATGTGTTTTACATTAGTTTGTCTGTTAGCCAGGTATAATTTATAATGTTTTTTGGTTAGACCACATTTTTGTTAGTTTGGTTAAATGAAAGATTTAGTCCTAAAAACAATTTTTGTTTAAGTCAATTTACACAAATAAAATTAAACTAAAAAAAATATTGAATTAATTATAAGGTGTATTCCAAAACTGTTGGCAGTTGAATTAAAAAACATATATATTTAAAAATAACTAAATAATAAAATGGTTAAGAAAGGGGTGATTACTTCTGTGTATTCTAAACTTAAGATCCAAGGTCACTGCAGCCAGTTCCTCTTATTATTATTTATTTGTAAATTAATTTACTTTTAATGAATGAAATAAATAAATAAATATCCTATTCTTAAGAAATTATGTTTAAATAAAACGTCATTATGTTTGAATATAATGTCATTCTCTCATAGAATGAGCAAGGTGTGTTTAGATTACAAGTTATATAAAATATCAAAATTACTATCCACATGTAATTTCGTGCGTATGACAAAATCAGTGTTTAACATACGGTTTATAATTTTCATATTCACACTTGCATATATTACGTATGTATGTATGTAAATATGACATAATCTCCTGTTGTTGAAAAGATAAGTGAAATATTTAAAACAGTTACTTTTAAAAGTGTTATGAGGAAAATGCAAAAAGGTGAAATGGATTAAAACAATGTTTAATGCAGCAAAAATGCTTTAGCAACTGCAATTAAAAAAAATTAAAAATGCTTTATTCGGCAATGTCGAATATTATATACCCTTCACCATATTTATAAATCTAGTTTAGTGAAGTAGCTCTAATCAAAAAAGAAATAGTATGGTGACAGAGAAATAATAAATAAGAAAAAAACTTAGAACTATATACACATAAATGTCATCGGCTCTTAATGGGTTGAACATTATTAAAAAATTTTATTATTTCCTAAAAGATCTCTTCGAAAGTTCAGAGGACCGTAACTTAGACAATTTTTTCACTTAATGTTTATCTTATTTTTTGATTCTCTATTGCCCCATAAATTTGTTTTTTTTTTGATTAGAGTTACCTCATTGTTCTAAATAATATAAAAAAACTAGAGGTAGGCGAGGTGTTTTTGCCCGCTGAAATGGAGGACATGGACCGGTCTTGCTTATTTCCAATAGCACCACTTTTGACACTATGTCTGACCAATTGTCATATTTAAATTTTCTCTAGCTGGTATAGTGCCTTTGAAAATATGATTTTAACACTAACACATCGCTCAGTCGACTTCGCTATAAATAAGAACTCAGAATATATATACTTTATAGGGTCAGAAATGGATAGTGTAGAAAATACAAATGAAATGGCAAACTTTTTCTACTTCTTGGAGTAAAGTGTATAAAAAACGGAAAGACACAAAAAGCTTGCAAAATGATGGCATTACTATTGATGCCAACTATTTAATTTTTTTAGTGTTAACTATTTAAAAAGGACTTTGTGATTTAAGTTTGACCAGAAGACTGAGTTTTCTTATTAAAATTGCTGTAGTAGAGCTTAAAGGCTCTTAGGTACTTAGTTGTGTTCGTTTAAAAGAGCATATCACGAGCTCAAAACTGCACGTTCAATTTACTTATTTGGACTAGTTCGTATAAAGTGCATGTAACGAACCTAAAATCAAGGTCTACGCAAATTTTTTTCTTTGTTTTCAAATTTAAAAATAACATACAATTAACATATCGCTCTTGCTCATTGCTCATGTATAATATGTATTATTGTTTGCCAGTGTTTTCTAAAAGTTGTTAAAAAGAGAAACACATTTTAAAAATTTCAATTGAAAAAAATATATTGAAATCAATTTTGATGCTAGGGTGTTTCTTTCACGTACGCAGTTTTCCTCAAAAAGCCAAAGCACGCTGGAAAAAGTTAAACTCCTAAAAACCCTATTATTATTAAAAATTTTGCTTCTTCTTAGAAATGTCTCAACGTACATACTATATACACATAAATACCAAAAAATAATTTTTAATACCCGTCGTATCAAAAAAAGTGAATACGAGGGCTGCTCTATATATTTCTGGCCTAATAGTGAAAATGCGAATATTTATAATCAAAAATGGTTTTATTGTTTTTTAAAGTATTCTCCAGCATGATTCATACACTTTTGCATGCGCTCAAACCAGTTGTCGAAGCACTTTTTCCACTCCTATTGAGACACCTCTAAAACATGGTTTTTGAACACTTCAACAGCTTCTTCTGGCGACGAAAATTGTTGACCACGCATTTTTTTCTTAATGTGCGGAAACAAGAAGAAGTCATTAGGTGCCAAGTCAGGGCTGTACGGCGGATGACCCATTAATTCGACGTTTTGGCCGGTCAAAAACGCTCTGGTTTGAGCCGATGTGTGAGGGAACAATGATTCGCCTTCTCTTGTTGGTTTTTCGAACTTCTCCGATGACTTCAGGCAAACAAATTGTAGTGTACCACTCAGAAGTGACCGTCCTACATTGCTCACGCAGAACAGTCGCCACATGACCAGTTTTGCCGAAGAAACAGGCGACCAATTTATATTAATTTTTTCAAGTCACTGTAAACAACACAAATAATGGTCGTACGTCAAAACGTTTTGAGTACGATTATGCGTAAAAATGACAAACTTTTCAATGGAAATGTCAGATTGAAATTGGCAGCACTCAGTGTTGCCAGGCCAGAAATATATATAGCAGCCCTCGTATGATTTTTGAAGTACCCTTCTGTTAAGAAAAAAATTTATGAATTATAAGCAGATAATAATAATTCAGTTTCAATTCATTTTCTACCATAAACTAATTTGGCGCTGAATTTAAATTAAAATATTTGCTCTTCAAAAATGCAATTACTTGTAATAATCTCCAAATATTAAATTTAAATATTTTTTTTCATATTCTAAAAAAAACACTAAAAATTAAATTTTTTATGAAAAATGTTTTCTTATTATTTTTAATAAACTCAGTCAAATCATTACGAAAAGACTCACGCTTGAACAACGTTATCAATTCATCCAAGATTATTTTGAAAATCAGTCATCACTTGTAGACGACTTCGTGATTTTTATGGTGCCAATAATCGTTCGTTTGTGCAAGCCATCCTTCAACCTGTGGATAGATTTCGTACCACATACTCGTTAGAGGATGCAATAACACCAACACGTAGATTGGGCTCCAGAGCAGTCAATGAAGATCGTTACCGTACGATGATTAATGATTTTTTGTTTGATATTGACCCGGACAAAATGTGGTTTAAACAAGATTGCGCTACGTGCCATACGGAGACCACAACCATCGAGTTATTAAAATCAAGATGTAGTGATAAGTTTATTTCGAGAAATGGACCTGTCAAATAGCCTTCAGTGCGATTTGACACCTCTCGATTATTTCCTGTGGGGCCACGTGATGTCACTGGTTTATGCTGATAAACCAGCAACAATTGACACTTTGGAGGCCAACATATTTCGTGTTATCCGTGAGATACGGCCAGCAGTACTTAAAAAAGTGAACCAATGTTGGATATCCAGAATGCGCTTCGTCGGGAGCAGCCGCGGTGGCCATATGCCAGAAATCGTTTTTGAATATTAATGTCTTTCATATAAAAAATCTTCATTCCAACTTAATTTTTTTGTGTTGTTTCTATCGGGCTTAAAAAAAACCCCGATATTACAATATATTGACTTATTATATATGTTCAAAAAAATCTTGTATTTTAAATAATCTATATTTAATCGTAAAAATATTTCAGAGGAATTTTAAAAAAATGAAAGTTAGCATGACTGAAAACATCAGTGTCATATAGTTTTACACAAGGCACATAATAGTTGTTCTAAAACAACTGCAACAATAAGTAAACAACGTGTATTTTGTTTTTGTAAAATATATTTTCAGATGTCAAATCAACTGATGCACAGTGGTTTGAAAACAATTTCTTTTTATCAAAATTCGGTATCTTATGAGGCACTCAATATATCATAACGAAATTTTAGAGATGCAGGGCAAAGGTGTTTCTCAGTAAATCAGGCCCCTAGGGTTAAGGAGTTCTTCTGGGTAGGGCTCTTAATTTAGGTATCTAGGACATATAATTTTTAGAAAATGTTATGAAAAGTTTATTTTAAACTCAAATGTTAAGAAAGTTTAAATTTAATCAGACGTTTTTAAATTTAATCAGACCTATAAAAATATGCTTAAATGTGCAGGGAGAAAATTGGCTTATAATTTTTTTTGTTAATTTTGGCCAATCATAACTTAGTATTTTTTGCGTAGTACGCTTATTAATTATCAATTGCTATATTCTTAATAAAATTTAAAATAAACAAATTTCAAGTTATGTTCTGATAGCGCTTTTCGGTTAAAAGAGAAAATGTAAAAAATATCGTTTTTTTTTAAGGATTTTTTGCAAAAAGGTGATATTCTTATTTTTTTTTTTTTTGCTTATGTGGTTCAAATTTACTTCAGTACTAGCAAAATTTTAAAGACAAACTATAGCAAATGCGAAAAAATGGTAAATGGTAACTCTCCAAATTTTGGCTACATACCCAAAAAAGGATTTGACAGCTCCATGATTAATTCAGGCCTCTTTTGTAAAATAAACAATTTTTTGGGACACTTTTTCTGTTCCGGAAATTTATAAGTTAATACATAAAATTTTAATTTTATTTCACCATTTGATTAAAAACTCTTTAAGCTATATAACTTCAAAATTTTGTAGGAATAGCCCGATGCATTATGATATTTAGTTTCTCAAAAAACCATCTTACATTGATGTTTTCAGTTTTTAAAAGTGCAGCAAGAAAAAAATTACAATTTTATAAATCTAGATGTCATAATCTTTCCTTTGATGCTACTTACATGTATATCGAGCATATATTTAAGCTAGAGGAGCGCTCTAATCCTCGCCTACTCGTGATTATGTACGCTTATTTTTTATATGTAAAAACCAAAATTATGTACAAACACATTTTGTACCAAACTTCTTGGTTTTTACATATAAAATGAGCAAACAAAATCATGAGGACTCGAGGCCTACAATTTTTAAATAAAAATCCAGTTTCAAGTAGTGTGTGAAATTTTTTTGTTTTATGGAAGTTTGGCCGACTTTCTAAACACAAGTTGCAATGCATATTTACAATGCATACACTTCGTAAACGCATATGTAAATTTTCTGGTAACGTACAATGTTCCTAACCGTTTGGTTGAGTATCAGAAGTCAAAATCACGCATCATTTTTATTTTGTATGCAAACATTTGAAATGCAATGGCTAAGTATTTTCTTGTTTATTTTAAAAATTAAATGTGAATAAAAAATGTCATCATCAATTAAATAAATGAATTCTTAAAAAAATATTTATTTTTGATCGCTTGTTCCCGGAATTTTTATTGTACGTAACAAAGTTGTCTGTTCTTTTTTTTCTTTTTAATAGGTTTCTATAACAAATCAATATTTTTTGAAAGATTTGACCTGAAATAATTCCTCAGCACTTGCTAACAAAATTGATAAAATATTTTGTGTAACCTCTATTTTTCGAAAAAAATTTATTCAATTTTATACCATGTTTTTGACATTTGTTTTATGTATGAGTTGCATAGCGACATTCCTACATGCCGATAAATTGCAAAAAATGTCTCTGCAACGCAAGTTTGTACTTAAGACATGTTTAGCATTGCATACGCATTTTTTTAAATTATGCATTGCAACAGGCGTTTAGGAAGTCGGCCTTTTATATATATTTCCACAACACCACTGTAAGAAAAGAAAATTTTTTAGGAAAAAAAAAAGTAATACGTGTAAACAAAATTTGAAATCTGAAAACGTAAACAAAAAAGTCAACTGACTACCTAGTATATTAATTTTGCCTTGGTTTTACATACCAAAATAGAGCGTGCTATAAATAAAAAACTAACACATGTAATAACAAATGTTACAGTTCAAAAGGATAACATTATGTGTATTGATTTACACATGGAAAATCTGACATTCCATATGACTTGTACAAGTAGTCTAAACAGACCTTTCGATTGGCGATGTTGTTTACTTTGGTATGCGCAAAATCGTCCGAAATATAAAGAAGGTAAACCATATACATGAGAATGGTTCATCCGGAATCTAAACCATTTATAGGATCAAAAATAGAATGACAAAGTTAGATATTCCCTTTTCCACCTGTAATGTAAGATATATTATACAAAAATATATAAAATTTTTTAATAAACTTAGTCAATTACTTAAATCATATCAAGCTTATTTAGTCTTACCAAAATGAGTTTAACATCTTTATGTGAGCTAAAAAGTGAAAATTACTATTATTTTTTATTTCATTATCATACTTATTAAAAAGAAAGGGACGAAATCCATTTATTCGTTTTGCTGCAAGGGATAACATTTTTACGTTTTAAATTTCACACATACTCCTTCCTATTTTGGCTCAAAAATAAAAACACAACAAGAATATGGTGTTAAAACTCATCTATTTTAAATGACATTTTGCAGAATAATCTACGCGATTAATACTTGAAGCTTTTGAAAGAGCAATCAAGCTTATAAATTAACGTAAAGTCAAGCATTTTGCAAGATGGTGTCGTATGATTAAAATTAATGAAAGGACGCAAAATATATAAAATAACAGTCATATTATACGTGTTTATACCAAGAGAAAGAACATGTGGTTGGTAAGAGATTAATTTTATGTTAACAACAAATAGATGCAGAAACGTATTTTGTATTATAAAAGATAATATTCTGAGTAATTATTTTAGGACTTTACTTGATTAAATAACAGTTAATTTCGTTTTTCTGCATGCGCTACTTGTATATAATTTGCTCATACTGAGTACTTATTGAAGAAGGCTCTGGTTACCCAGCAAATCTGACATTTACTGTTAACTTTACAATACGTCACATGTTCAAAACACCTAAACTTAAAACAAGATTAAATTCTTAAGGTGCTGCATTGAAATTTTAACTTCACCACATTTTTGCATTATTAATAACAGAATAACAAAAATAAAAAATTTGAAAGAAAAATTTGTATTCCTGCAGTTGCTATAGAAACCAGCAGATTATCAGATTATGAAACGGCTATAATTTTGAGTATTTAATAATTTAAATTAATCTTTTTTAACATAATCTTGGGAATGATTAATTTTATTTTACTTAACTTAACGCGTACTTTTCTTTCATCTGGCTTTTACAAAAATGCCAAAACATAATCCTTTATACTTCAATATCCTGTTCAGGATTTTTCTCTTCCTATACAAAGGTATAGGTCGATGTGCAGTTCCTAGAAGGACTATTATATGTATCTGAAAATTTGTGGGATACCGTGGCGCTGTGGTTATGTACCCCTGCCATTTTTAAAATTCAAATTTCAAAAAAAAAAAAATAATTAATAAAAAAAGTTAACAGTCGTAAAAAAGTATAAAAAAATAATGTAAAAAAATTTAAGTAAAAAAAAAGAAAAAAGATTAAGAACCAAAATGGATTTAAATCTATTCCTGATTTAAGAGTTTGTGGTAACAAAACCAAGAATTGGAAAATATTTCTGAGTGATTTTGTAGATTATTTGGTCGCAAAGAATACCAAGTCAAACGACATTGTAAAACTTGCCTTGTTAAAGAATCAGATTGGAATTAAATATAGAGAAGAAGAACATTGGATGAAGAGAAAGAACATTGGATGTTCTAAATAAGGAAATTAATAACCATATAATAGTGATCAAGACTTTCAACGACTATTTTTCACTAATGAAAAACATTTTTTAGGAAAGATTTTTTTAAGAGATTTAAGGGAACTGGACAGAAGCTGTGAATTCTCAAATGTATAAGAAATGGTAAGAGATCGTATTGTATTGGGTGGCATCAGTTTCAATAGTTCAAGAAAAGTTAATTAAAATGAAAAAAAAAACTGAAATAGAACATATTATATTGAAACGCAGAATACATGAAAATCAAAACCAACAAATCAAAGAAGTTCAAGGGTCAAATCAGCATGTGCATAATGTTCAGCAAGAGAATGAAAACAATGATAAGAGACGAAAACTAGATTTGGAAAAATCTTCGATTTGACAAGAAACATTATTTATTAAATTCCAAGACGGTTTAAAGGGCATAGAAAAATTTGAAAAAGAATACAGTAATGAAAAAAGCGAAAACTATAAATAAATTGGAAAGTAAATTAAATGAAAGGGAAAGCAATTTAGTTATTCGTAAAAAAAGCGATGGTAGTTTACGATTGTTTAGATCCTAGAGAACTTAATAAATATATAATACCCAACCATTAATTAATACCAACATTTAAAGAAATAAAAGCAAAATTAGTTTATCTAAAAAAGAAAAACTTGTAAATTAAATTTTATTCAGTTGAGATTTCTTAAAAAAAATTGCTGTGCATAAAAGTAAAGGCTAAATCCCCTGGCTAGACATCATTTTGTTATAATACTTAAATTGCAACCCTGGATATTATGGGGAAAAGGACGATACTGCATTTTACTTTATAAATGTTGAGTTTTTTTGTTAATAGTTTTGGCAAAGTAACCGACTTCAAAACAGATTTTTTCTGTCTGCCTATAACGTTTGAAAAGTTTGTTCATATACATCAAATTGAATAAGCTATAGTAACACCCTTTAATTTTATTCTTTTAAATATTTATACTTCTTATTATATCAAACAACGTATTGGATATTCTATCTAATTTTCAAGAATTTCTATATAGCAGTTTAAAAGATAGGCTCATTTAGATCAAATTACATGAATTATGAGAACACCCTTTAAAATTTAAATCGTTTACTTTGTCTTTGCAGCAGCGTTAGCAATATAAGTTCCTTGTAAATTTCAGCAGTCTGTCTATAATGGCTCAAAAGTTTAATCACAAATGTTAAACCACATCAACTATTGGGAAACCCTTTACTTTTCCAATTCATATTTTATACTTGCTGATACAGCGGACTTAACAATACAGGTTCTTTTCAAATTTTAATTGGCTGTCTACAACTGTTCAAAGTTACGGGCATATACATTAAATTAAATGAACTATTAGAGAACCCTTTGACTTATAATATTGAATACTTATATGTATTATTATAATCGACGTTTTGTCCCATTTTCAAGCATTTGTCTATAACGGTGTAGGAGAAAGGCCCATGTAGGACAAACTACATCCCCTAAGGGGACACCCTTTAATTTTTTGATTTATTTTCTTTTATTTTATTGCTATTGGGAGCTATACGGCTCATAAAACATGTTACGTGGGGACCAATCTGTAATCAATAAGTTTCAAATGAAGAAAAAAATTTCAAAATCGGTTGAGAAATGCTCACAAAAA
The DNA here is from genome assembly GCA_916610165.2 of Gymnosoma rotundatum. Lineage (NCBI taxonomy): Eukaryota > Metazoa > Arthropoda > Insecta > Diptera > Tachinidae > Gymnosoma > Gymnosoma rotundatum. The sequence goes on from OU744336.1 coordinate 54,723,692, forward strand.
AACAACATTCAGTCGAATTGATAACCTCCTTCTTTATTTGAAGTCATTCAAAAATTTTAAATATACTTATCGTTGAAATGCAGATAGTTCTAAATACTATATGTACATTTCAAGTGTCTCCTTAGAAAGGTAAAAAATTATCACTTTAATTTACGAACGAAGTTATCAAAAACAGATAAAAAAAAAATATAAAAAATAAAACTAATTATTAATTTACGAACTAACAACGCTTTTTTGCTCCAGTTCACTTCATTACAATTAAATTTTATTTTATTAGACTTCAGGCTGTACTATTATTGCTTAAATCTGATGATATTTGCTGTTGTTGTTTTCCATAAAATCTTAAATACACTTTATAAGCAAAAACATGTCTTCAAAGTAAATAAGTCAATATTAAAGTTTTTTATTGAAATGCAGAATAAATTAAATAATTCCCTTGATAAAAGGAGTTAAGTTTTCAAAACTTAATAAAATTCCTCATCCTTAAGAATGTTTTTATTTAAATTTTAGAATACACACTTGATGATAACAACGGTTTCACAAAAAGTGAAAAAAGGGTATAACTAAGTTTGCCATTCCGTTTGTAATTTTGGCAATATCCATTTTCGACCCCATAAAGTGTATATATTCTGATTTCCTATGCATAGAGAACCCGATTGCGCAATGTCCGTCTGTTCGTCGGTGTTAAAATTAAGCTTGCCAAGGTACTAGATCAGCTAAAGGAAAATTTAAATACGCTAATCGATCAGCCATAGTGTCGAAAGCAGTGCTATTGAAAATCAATTAGATCGTTCCATGTCCTTCAAGGCAGCGGGCAAAATATCACGCCCAAACAATGAAGTGACTCGGATCAAAAAAAAAAAACGAATATATGGGTCGATAGCGAATTAAAAAATAAGAAAAACATATCAAGTAAAAAATTGGCGCTCGTCCATAGTATCCGAGTTACAGCGCTCCGAAATTTTTATTTAAATATAAATATATGCAGGTATCATTTGAGAGCTTTTAACGAAATCTTGAGGGAAATACTAAAATTTTGTAAAAATGCCCAGCCCATTTAGAGCAGTACAATCTTTTTTTTCAATTTGTCTGTCACCCCAATATTCGCCGTTTTGATTGGAGTTGCTTTACTAAGCTAGATTTACATAGATGGAGAAAGTTATAAAATTCGGCATAGCGAAATATAGAACTCTTACTTTTTATTTTAATCTTCAGAGTGAAATGAATTTTTCTACAGTTGCCGCAATGCATTTGTGCGTAAGTCTGCTTTTCCGACAACTAGTGATCCGTAATTTTGCCACCAGGCTTTAAATCATTACCATGAGAGCCTTTTTTGCTTAAGTTTCGCCATCTTTAGTTATCGTGTTAAATACTTAAATAATCCACTTTTAAAAGATGTTCGCGTATTCTTATTAATAGAACGTAAGACATATTTAAAGCATGGATGCCTGTTCATTTTCACAATGGCTATAATATGAACAGTTTTACAATTGCCCTATTCACAAGCTCCCTAGTACGTGCTAAGTGCTAACAAAATACAACGGTGCTAGCTGTGTTGTTGGTAATTTTCATGCAAACATGCGATATAACACTTAGTACTTTTTTTCATATGTTTTTCAAACGTTGTATTTGTTTAAATGTTTTATGTTTAAATGAATTATTATTTTTGTGTTCATGTGTGAATTATATTGAATTAAAAGATATTTTTATTAGTTTTATTTATTTAATTTATTGATTTGACTGATTTATTAGAAAGTGGAATAAGTCATTTCAGTTGTATATGGTAGGAGTGGGTATATTGGAAACATATGTTAAGGTTTGTTCTCTGCCAATATAAAAACTGTTCTTTAAGATTTAATATTGCTTTAATGATTCGATTTCTAATATTTTGTAGGGTACCGCCATCACCTATACCTTTCGCCAATTGTGTGAAAAACGTCGTCATTTTTTATAAGGTTAAATATATCGGCATATTCCTCTGGATGCCATAATGATGATTTTGGTAGCTCTATATGTATACTTCTGCGACTGGAGAGCAGGTACATTAGGTTTGTCCTAAAAATGTCTTGAATTTCATCCTCATCTTCTTCATCACCTGTAATAATTTTTTTTCATTTAAAATATGTAAACAAAATAAGGAAAACGGTTATAACTTACTTGAGTCAACCATTAATATATCGAAACTATATTTTTCACACAAAAAATTTATTAATTTACTTTTTTCTGTTTTCTCCCCCATTTGGCTTATAAATAACAAATGATGAATAGCACTTTTCTTCTTCTTATTTACTTTTTGACGTATGAAGTACAATGTACTATGGCACATTGATACAATGGTTGTTCACAAAGAAGTAAACAAAAGGCAGTATGCAATACTACATACACCTTAGCAGAGCTTGTGAATACGGCAAATATATTTTTTTGTGGCTAGGCGAATAAAGATTTTGTATTGATTTTTTTCTTTTGCTGTAAAAGGTTATATTTACAGTTACTTATATTAATTTTTAGAGAAATCTTATTTTAATTTTGATGAATTTTAGCAAAATGATTAAACAAAATTTGAAAGGGTTTTTGAGACTGAAGGCAGTCGTGATTCTAAAAATGTTTTGAATCACTACAAAGTATAAGATTTCTACTTCTAAACTGTAGAAAAAAACGTTGCACAATTTAGCACAATCTTTTAAGATTTTGTTTTTTTTTGCAAATTTTACCTTTTTTCTGCTTTTGCTTCTAAATGTTTGCTTAATCAAGTTTGCAAGTATATTAATAGCATGGTTTAAAGATGTTGTATGTAAAGAAAGAAGTGAATAATGGATGTACCGAAAAATGGATTTGGAAACGCCAATGCACGCAAAAGATTTTTTTACAATCCTGAATTAGCTGCAGAAAAAATTGAATTAAATTTATCTATCGAATCAAAGTTATAATTAAAGCACTACAAATGGTCACCAAATCCATATGTAGAAGTTTGCAGATTATTGTTTAGACACTGTAAATCTTTACGAAATTCTGTGTAAGTGTTTTAATACATGGCATTGTGCTGTTATCAGAAGAAGCGGCCTTAGATTTAGAAGAGTTCTCTGAAAAAACAGCAAAATAAAAGCAATGCCATTCATCATCAACGTACGTAAAAGAGAAGTTGTTTTAAATGAAATTTAGCGCTACGTTTATAAATCAGTTATTATGAATAAATTAATTATTTTCAAATTAAATACGTCTATAAAGTAATAAACTATAAAAAACTATTTGTATTATTATTCTAGGCTGGTTATGCAACCTCAACATAAAAGCTAAGAAATAAATATTTTTCGGAAGTAACCGAGAAAATCAATAATAAAAAACTTCAGATGGATATTTTGGAGGTGGATTAGATTTATTCGTTCGCCTACCCGTAAAAACTAAAAAACTTAATTTACTGGTATTATGAAGTGCGTATTCTATATCTTAGTGTACTCCTATTCCAAGTTTAGGTTTTTGAACTTTCCATGATTTTAAAAGTTCCATTTGCTAAACAAAAGTATCAGAAATTTCACAGATATTATTAGGTCTTCTTAGGGGAGCTTTTTTGCCTTGGTCTGACTTTTTTTTTTATGTTCAAACACTGTCAGTACATGACCATAAATTCAATAATTTCTAAGAGCCAATTAAAACCAAACACAAAGGTAATGTCTTGCTAGATTGTCACATTTTCAAATGTAGAAGCATCATCAACTTTGTTAACTGTGTGAACATTTTTTATTTTTAAAAAATTGGTGTTAATTTATACCCTGGCGTTGATGCTTTTACCACCATCCCCAACAGAGTTAAAGGCTGGAAGGAAGTAGTATCTTTAACACTCACCAAAAATTCACGGTGGGAGGTGTAGCAGTTGAAAGGTTATTATATCTTAAAATGGCGGTATTTAATGTAACGATTTCAAGGATTCTAACTGTTTGAAGACTCGTATTCATTAAAATTTGTGTTGGTTAAAAAACAAAAAACTTTGTTAATATGTTTTTTTTCTGGCATAAATGTATGCGTACGTAGAAAAATTTAAAATATTTTTAAAGGCTTAAAAAACTATTAGCATGACTGCGTTGTCTTACATTTAAGCTAAGCTTATGATTAAACACATTGGAAAAGTATTTAAGAATATTTGCAGCAAATAACAATTTAATTGATTCCTGCAAAATATTTATTTTCTAACAAGAAACAAAACAAATATATGTCGTCACAAAACTTTTTTTTAACTTAAATATATTCCATTTCGCTTAATTTTTTTTAAAGCTTTTTGAATCTGCCCACGTACTTTAATACTTACGTTTGTGCAGGAATAAGTTAAACATTACATTTCCTTTGTATGGCTCTTGTTTAAATATTGACTTGTTTATACTTGAGCTCTTTCTATTCTTAAATTAATTTAGGAAAACAATTTTTCCCCTTTGAAAAAATTTGTATGCAAATTTAAGTTGTTTTTATCATTTGTATTGTTGTTGTTGATCTTTATTGTTTGTGTTATTCTTGTTTGTAGTGGTGAGTAAACAAAATGTAATTTTATTTAAATACTTTATTTACATTAACTTTCAATGTTATTTAAATATTTTGTGTGAATGTAGTTGTTTCTAGTGCTGTTGGCTTTATATCTTTATTGAAAAAAGGTTTCATTGAAAATAAGTAGAAACTGAGCTTTCTGTTATTTTATAACACCATTTCATTCAGAACAAAAGCAAAAATTATATGAAGTTCTACTTTTACTTAAAAAAATTAAAAATGTTATTTTATATAGGACATTAAAGTTTTAAACATTTATAAAGCAAAATAAAATACCAATAAGAAATATTAATAAATATTATAGATTGGCAGTGCGAAATTAAAATTAAATATACTTACACATTACTCCCTTAATGAAAAAAATATGAAAACTAAAAATTATAAAAAGCACTTTGAAAGAATGTTTTCCTTTGATAAATAGTGTCACACCAGTTTTACGTTTGCAAAGTAAGCTCTTAATTCAAATAATTTTTATGAGGACTTTTATATTAAATGTTTAGTGGCAAGCTTGTCTAAAACATTATAAAAAAATTTGGTACGAAATTTGCAATAATCATTCCCGTGTCCTCAATCTGAACATAAATTTTTTTGCTGCAAAAAAATATTCTTAATTTTTTTTAAAAAAAATCAATCAATTTAAATTTTTAACAGACAACACAATTATTTTGTCCTAGTTGTTTTTGCAGCATTCTTTTAATTGACCTATACTTAGGCATAAGCGGCCAGATCTTTGAATAGTGAAAGCAATGCAGATTTTTCAACTCGCATATGGCAATAAAGCGAAAAGAAGAGAGAAGATTAAACTGTGTTGTGAAAAGTTGTTTAAATATAGAGCTGAGTTGCACTTAAAAGTCTTCAACGTGTTCAGTGTTGTCTGATTAGGGGATTTATCCCTAAATCGGGGATTTTATTTCTAAAATGGGAATGAAAATTTCAATTTTGGGAATGAGGAATTTTTTTCAGATATGTATATTATCCATTTTGGTGATTTAAGGAAGTTTTTTTTCAAATTCTGTTGAATGTTCTAATCTTCCTATTATTAAATAAATTTTATTTTTTTGCTACGTACTCGTACAAGATTCTTAGTAAAGTAACAAATAAGATTGCTAAAAATTATGACATGTCAATTTAGAATTTAAATTTAAAATATTCACTCGCCTGTTTTTTTAGCAATGAACTCAGTGTAAACCAAAATAAGAAATAAAATGGACTACGAGCTGCTCGAATATTAATTGAGTATTAATACACATTTTAAAAATAATTCAATTTCTTGTGACACTTTTGTTTCTTTTTCAGAAATGCTTTAACTACAAAAATATGCAATAATAAATTACTTTAGACAATTTAGATTCAGAACCTGTCAAATTTGTTAACCAACTTAACTAATCTAGATATATAGCTTGTTTCAACACAATATTAAAAAAAACGTTTAGTAATACTTAAATTGAATTTAAAAATAAATAGTATGATTTGTGCCGGGGGATTTGGGGATAGTTGGAATTGTGGGGATAACATTTATCTAATCGCGGATACGAATCAAAAAAATCAGGGAACACCGAACATGTAAAGAAACGTAAAGTTATCTATTAAAGTTACAATGATTTAAACTTCCATAATATTCACTTTTTTCTGACATGCTAAAAATCAGGGTTTAATATTCAGCACCAACAATTTTTTTTTTTTTGACTGGCGACTGAACTGAAAATAGTTTGAGCATTCATTTTCAACTATTTGACTGCTTTAAATATTTAAAGTGAGCACACACACAACTAAAAACCAACTGAATTCAATCTACTATTTTCAGCAGTAAAACGAACACACAGCGGCTGAGTTTGCAAATAAACAATACGCAACTTAAAAGCCAATTCGTGTGCGTTAAGCAGACGTAGTTATGTTTTTTCCAGTAACGCAACACAACTGAAAATGTGTGTGGATAATCTGACTGAATAGTTTGATTGTGTATTTGTACACAATTTTTTAAAAAATTGATATGTATATTATCATTGTTGGTATAAATAGAAAATAATTTAATTTCATAATGTTTGTATGAAAGTTTGATTGCAAATGTCTTCTTACATGCATGTGTAAATAATTTTGAAAGAATAGATTTTCTGTTTATTTCTTTTTTAATTGTTTAAAAATTAAAATGGTTCCACACAATTAGAATAATTTTACTTTATTAATGTAAATACATATATAAAATAACTTTGAAATGTTTTTTAAGACAAATTTTCCACATAAATTTGTCCTAAAATACATTTCAAATCTATTTAATATTTCATTTATAATACGGCAGTTTGAATTTAAAATGGCTTTATTTCAATTTGTCAGTTTTAACAAACACGTGGCTTGAAAATGATGTTATCACATCGAAAACGCTCGCCACACGCACAAAGTACACACAGTCAGAGACGACGGTTATTACCGAAAATTATAACAACAGTTTAATATATACTGGCGGAATCAACCCAATTAATTTAATACCGTATATATTTTTCTTTAATTTGTTGAACAAAAAATGTATACGAACGCTCACTTTTCTACTTTGTTTAACCACCCTATTCACATTATCAAGTCATATTTTTAGTTGTGTTGCGTTACTAAAAAAAACATAACTACGTCTGCTAAATGCGCACGCACTGGCTTTTCAGTTGCGTACTGTTAATTCGCAAACTGAAGAGACAGTCGCTGTGTTTTCGTTGTGCAGCTGAAAATAGTAAACTAAATCCAGTTGGTTTCAGTTTTTTGTGCGTTAAGTTTAATTATTTTCAGTTGGCATAAAATAAAAATCAGAATCAAAGATGAACTGGTTAGTAAAATGTGACTGCTAATAGCAGTTTTTCGAAACCCTGCTAAAAATGACAGTTGTTTTTATACCCTTCACCACTAATAGTAGGAAAAGGCTATAACTTAGTTTGTCATTCAGTGTCTAATTTCTACAATATCTATTTCCGACCCCATAAATTATATATATTCTGACTTTTATGCATAGCGAAGTGGATTGATCGATGTCCCTCTGTCCGTCCGTGTTAGTGTTGAAACGCCTCTGCAAACTTGATTTTACAAAAAAATAAAGATGTCAATTGATCATATATTGTGCCGAAAGAGGTGCTATTTAAAATCAGCATGATCGATCCTTGTCCTTAAAGGCAGCAGGCAAAACACCACGCCTACCTCTACTTTTTTCATGTCTTTGGGAACAATAAAGTAACTCCAATGATAGAGAATTAAAAAAACAAGCAGAAAACATCACGTAAAAAGATTCGCGCTCGTCCATATTTTCCGAGTTACGGGGCTCTGAAATTCTCAAATTTTTTAAAATATTAATATGGGTATCATTTTAAAGCTTTTAAAAAGATCTCTTACGAAATACTAAATTTTTTTAAAAATACCTAACCCATTATGAGCCGATAGCTTCTTTATGTAAAATTATATAAATGCGGTACCAATTTTTTTTATTTTTTATTTTCTGTCACCCCAATATTTGCTTTTTTGATTCGAGTTATTTCACTAAACTATATAAGATTCGGCATAACCATAGTCACAAAGTCAAGCATATCACAAATACCAAGCGGAATGGCTTAATTCCGTATTAACAACTCAGATCGATTTTGTTTCTTATTCTTTAGAATCCGATCGATTTTTTTTATTTCCAACCTATGCATAATCTCTAACTTTTTATTTAAATGGGGCAATATTGCGCATACCTAAGTAAACAACAAAGCTAATCTAAATACGGCCACATATTAAAGTTAATTTAAAAACTGCAAATAACAAGTTTTCAAAGAAACTTGATTCCAATTTCATATTAAAAACTGGTTTCATTCTGCAGAAATATTTTCTTTTTCGTTTTCTGAAGAATCAATTTGCGAAATTGAAACCAATTTCCAACGGAATTGAATTCTGTCAGATGCCTGAATATTTTCAATTGCCATAAACACAAATCATAAATTTCACAATGCAATGTGACATACAATCATAACATTTTATATTAAACTCGTAACTATTTTTTAATTACTATAGTTTTTTTTCACTTAAGTGTTATGTTCCGTTATTTATCTAGTATCTAAAATGTCAAATTCATGTTATATTTTGTATCTCTTGTTTATTTTTTATAAATGTAATTGACACTGTAATAAATATTTAGCATAACATCTAAAAAAATATTATTATAAATTTCAAATAAATGTATGTTAATTTATATATTTTGTATAATCAAGTGGGTATGTAGATATATTAATGTAATACATACCTGACGTATAATAGTAATCAAAATTAGTCATGCATATTATGTACTTGTAGATTTTCGTAGATAATTAACATGTTTTAAAATATAGAATTAACTAATTTTTATTGGTAAAATGCAGCTCGAGTCCAGCCCACTAAATGGCATGACTTTAAGAAAAATGTTAAATTGCTTTGCAAACCCCTTAGATAGCTGCAAGGATATTCACAATGTCATCTACATACCTATTAGGAAATTTTCAGCAAAAAATTAGACATTATTTTAAAAAGCACTTGCCATATATTGACTAACTTTTGTGATTGCCATTTTTGAGTACTCGCTAACAAAATACATTGCACTAGTTCGCAAACGAAGGAAGTAATGATTGAACTAGTTCTTTTAGTTAAATGAGAATACCTTAAAATATGTTCTGATGGTCGTCAGCAATAATCAATGTAATAGATTCTCAGGAATTGAACTTAAAAGTCTTATGCCTTGCTAAAATCATTAGGTTGGTGATCTAGGTTGGAAGTACTTTCGACTCGATTACCTTTTCAAAAGATTTGTTGCTGGGTTATAAATGGCTACAAAACTGAATTTGTTTATTACGTAAAAAAAAGGTTTTAGCCTTTCGACGTTTTATTCTTCGGCAAATTGCAACACCGCATACTGCTTCTCAACTTTACTTCCCCAGCCGACCAACCTTATAACAATGAACAATTGTTGCGGTAATTGTCTTTCTCTTATGTTATGTTCCAAACGAAGAAACATTAAAGGAAACATATGCATGTTCCACATAATTTCCCTTCTTGTTGTCTGAGATATAAACTTTTTTAATAAATCATGTTTCCTAACTGAATGTTTCCCCGTCTGTATCGATGTTGAATGTTTTTAGTGTTAATTGGTTAAAAGCAGTTGTTGTGTCAAGGTTATTTTTATGATTCAAGAGTAATTGCGTCTAACCAAACTTAAGTTATGTTTTATTAAATTTGTTCAAACCATTGTTTGTCTAATGCCATGAAAAGCACTCCACTTGAAAGCTTTTAATTCAAAAACAATAATTTTTCCATGCTCATATTTTCTCTTTTTCATACAATTTTTCGTCAATAAGGCACAAAGCGTCGTTTTATTACTTTTTCCCCGTATGTATTTAACGCATAAAATACACAGAGAACTGATGCTTGTTTAAATATTTCTTATTTGGTTGCCTCGTCTGTACAAAAAACAGAAACATGGTTTCTAAACCGCATTCCATTTGATGTTGTCTTGAGTGTATCTAACTTTTAATGCTTTAAATAAAAAGTATTTTAAAAACTTCTTCAGTCTCTGGAAGTAATACTATGGGCAACGCAGTATTTTTCATGAAACAAAAAAAAAAAAAAAACACATCTGAAAGCCAACTTTACTAACATTGTTTTCCAATTATATATAATAAAATTTTTCGTTAAATTGTCGAAACCATTTTAATATCTTGTCATTTTTATAACACATTATCTTGCCATTTGTGTTTCTGAAAGTGTCATTTTAAATTAATTAGATTTGAATTTTTTTTAATCAATATGTTTTTAATTTGTTTTATTAATGGTTCTTTTTTATATTGTTGTAAGGACATTTATTTTAATTCATTTTATTAAAAAAAAAACTTAATAATAAATTTTATTACTTTGCACCACAAGTGTCAAAAACAGTTGGAATAAATTTGTTGACGTCGCTTTTTAAGAATTTTTAATAATACTGTCATTTAAATATTTTATGGAGAAAAAAATACATACATACATATGTACATATACTCAGGCACATCATTATGAATTATTTTTGAATCATTATTTTTGTTACATAAACTCAAAATGCCTGAGAAATACACACAATAATTCTTGCAAAACACCGACTTCAAAACAGATGTTATCTGCTTACATGCATATAATTACATTAACTATTGGGACACTCTCTAATTTCCAAATCCATTGTGGCGCACTTAGCAATACAGTTTCTTTGTAAATTTATACATCAAATTACATAAACTAATGTAACAGCTCTTAATTTCTAGTTTTAAATATTTATACTCCTTGATATACCAGACTAATTTTTAAGTTATTCTATATAACAGTTCAGAATGTAAGCCCATATAGATCAAAATACATCAGTTATGGGAACATACTTTAATTTTTATATTAAAATTTTATACTTGTTTTTATAATACGCTAAGCATTAAAGGTTCTTTGTAAATTTTAATTCTCTGTCTATAACGCTTCAAAAGTTTGATCACATACATTAAATTGCACCAACTTCTGAGCCACCCTTTAATTTATAATTTTAAAAATTTAAACTTGTTATTTTTCAAGCGTTTGTCTATAACGATTCAGCAGGTAGGCCCATATAGGTCAATTTACGTTTAGATTTATTTTTCCAATACTATTTTCCATTGAAAGCTATAGTTCATTTTATTTGTTTAGTCACAAAAAATATATTGCAAAACTATCAAAATCGGTTAAAGTCAATAAAAACGTATGTAATTTACTTAACTTTTCTTATTTTTACAGTGTCCCAAAACGACAAATCTCAAGCAAAAGCCTTGTAAATTACCTATGCGATGCAGAGTTATGTTATATATCCAGCTAGAGTGCAAAAAATTTCACAAGAAATATGATGTAGGTTTTTGCAAAAAATTTTAATTTTAGAGACTGTTCTTAGTTGTTTATATCTAGATACAATGATAAGGAATATTTTTCGAAAATATCCAAAAGAGCGATGGAAATACAATATGTTATTTTTTCCTCAATCTTTCAAAATCCAATTTGAAAACCTACGCCGATAAAATGCAGCTTTAGAACAATTCAGACCTCCAGCACAAAAACTATGCTGATTATTTATTGTAAAAGCATGGATAATTTATGATGATTATGAAAACTGGCATTTTCTTTTCCAAATTGGAGATGACATTGTCATGTCTAAAATTGATAGCACGTCTAAAAAAAAAATATCCTGCAAAGAAGATCTAAGCAGAGTTTTACTAACTAGAGATTTATTTTAGAAAAGTGTTGAACTAATCCTTTTGGGTGGAAGGACTTCCGAAATAGATTAACAACCTAATGATGTTAACAAGGCATGAGACCTTTATAACCAATTACTAAGAATTGATTACACATATTATGGCAGGAAATAATTAAGGTATTCTCTTTAAACTTAAAAAAACTACATCAATTAAAAAATTAAAATATCTCGAGCCTATGGTATATTTATCAAGTTAATTAACGTAATGAAAATACTTAAAAATATACCTCTTGTATAAAGTGAACCCGTATCGCCTCATCTCTGTAACACGATGAGTTTATCTGAACCATGTTTGAAATAATAAATCAGGGGTTACTTTCACGTCCCATAAATTCAAATCACCAAAGGGATTAAAAATATGGTATACAAAATAACTTTATTGTTTTTATTTATTTTTCAATATTCAAATATTTCGACCAACTTTGTTGGTCATATTCAGGGAAATATGAATTAATTCTTTTTAGCGCCGTCCGTTTGTTTATGTTTACACTCTGTTAGTGATAAAGTCACATAAAAAAAAATAAAATAAACATGTATGTTGTATAGGGACACCCTTTAATTTTTAAGAATATGAACTGTTTTAAAAACGGGACCAATCTATAAGCATAATCTATCAAATAACAAATCGGTTGAGGAATAACTTTGTTATATAGGCACAAACATAAAAAAGAAACATTCATTAGACATAAAAATTCGCTTGTTTTTATTTAATTTATCGAATAAATTCATTAGATAATAGGCTATAAATAAAAATGGGCATTAGTTAATTTATTTTTGGGATTTTATTTCACAATTTTTGAGTCATTTTGCATGCAGCCTAGATAAAAAGCTTCAAGGAAATCTTAAAACAAAAACATTATTATTTTTTGGTTTCACTAAATGTTATTATCAAGAGGTTAAACGATGAGCCTCTGAAAAATCGCGCAGAAGCAAAAATGAAAAATCGCTCCTAAAATCCCTACACAAAACTGGGAAATATTTTATATGAAAAAACACCCAAAAACCCAATTTTGGCAGTTTTTTTTGTCGTTTTTGGGGATTATTTAATTTTTATACACATGCTTAATTAAAGATTATCCGTTTTTGGGGCAATTTTTTATTTCTAAAATACCTATGAAGATTTTTCCAATAAAAAAAAAAAAAAATAAAGGTTTATATTGTAAAAGTTGTTATTTTAGGTTGATCTAAGATAAAAAGTAGCTGGTTAGTTTAACTTTTACTGTAGAAGTGATAATATTAAAAATTTATTAAAATTAAAAATGTAAAAATTAAATTATGTGTTTGGTAGGGGTAAAAAATTCGGCAGCAAATTATTTTTTTTAACAAATGAAAAAATATTATTTAATCGAAAATCGCTATATGGAACAAAAATTTATTACATTTGTTATTGTAATAGTTGCAGATCTCGATTCGATTTTTTTCTGATTATTTACGTGGATTATTTTGGTAAAAAAGTGAGAAAAATTAAAAAGATATTATAGGTTTAAATATTTCCAGTTATGTTGTTGTAAATAGTATATTTAAATATTGTTATAAATGTGTTTATTGTAAAACTATGAAATTAGGCGCCGAAGGCAAAAATTTTTTCGCACTTAATTACTTTTTTCTTTTATTTACAGATGTTTCCTTTTATATTCGTTCTAATGAATACAAAAACTAAGAAAGGTACACTAATTTTTTTTTTTTGCGTACATTAATGAAAATATATTTAAGTTGAAAGCAAAAAGTTTCCTAATAGATTTTAAAATATCAATTTAAAGTTTTTTTAAAACGAAATATCTAAATGAAAATATTAAATGTATGATGTTCTCGAGCAATAAGATTTGCACAGATTGGGAGCGATATGAAAATATATTTCAAAATGAATTTTCTTAGAATGAATCTGAAGTTGGTTTTATTAATGAAAAATGAGATTGCGCACAGAAGTTACAAGTTCAAAACTTGTTGGACGGATCAATCCAATATTAATGACCTTACTGTCGTTCGGTAGTGACTGACACGATTGATATTTTTATTTGAAATTTTTTTCTATAAATAAACATGGGCATTAGTTCATTTATTTTTGGGATTTTATTTCACAATTTTTGAGCCAAATTTCTCACGGCGATTTTTCATATTGTCATTTTGCATGCAGCTTAGATAAAAAGCTTCAAGGAAATCGTAAAAAAAACGTTATTATTTTTTGGTTTCACTAAATGTTATTATCAAGAGGTCAAACGATCTTCCGCCATTTGTTGCAAAAATATTCCTGCTTCCTGAAGAGCTAAGTAAGCTGTAACAAAATGACCATCGAGACGTGGTTTCACTCTTAATAATCAATATCAAGTTAAACAATTATTAATTACTTTTATTAAAAACTCCCGTGGTTTAATTTAATTTCTGTTTCTATTTTAAGTATTGCAAAAAAATATTTTTATCTTGAATATTTTGAAAACAGGTCAAAATAAACCGAAGCGATGTAAATTGAAGTATTGTAAATAGTTTCCTTCCTTTTTTTCTAATCTAATTCTTCAAACTATTGTCTTATTTCGTTAAACGGTCTTTTTTACAAAATATTGTAACTAATTGTTAAAAACAGATCAAAACTTGTTAATTTCCAAAAATATTGTCTAGATTTGAATAAAAAGTATTTCAATTCAACTATATTTATTACCAATTAAAATTAAAAACATGGACATATTAAATTAATTTAATCGAACTTTAAAAATTAGCGTGCTATTTCGCTACCACTCACTTAGCTCGCCAGGAAACTGCTTACATATACATCATCGTTTGGACAAAAATCTTTAGTTCATTTAAAATATTTGTCAAAAATTTCCTAACGAGCTAAGTGAGCGGCGAAATGGCCATCGAGACGTGCTTTCACCTTCAATAATCAATATCGATGATTGAAATGATTTGTTCGGAAAAATAGCACTATAATTTTAATTAATTTTTAATTTTTGCAATAATATTACCTACACGCAGAAAAAAAACATGGTTGTTATATGGTCACAATAACCATATTATGTTCTTTGTAACAATGTATAGTTGCGGAGAACCAATTATAGTTGTTTTCACCAAAACTTTGGTCACGATAAACATTTTTTGTTAACTTTTAACAATTATATGGTTACTGTGTACAAAAAATGCAACATGGTTGCTTTTAACTTAAAAAAAATTCAACCACAACCAAAGTTTTATAACTTTTTAAAAATAATATAAAATATTTAACCATAATATATTATTATTAATCAAAGTATGGTTAAAAGCAACAGAATAATGTTTACGTTTAAAAATATTTTTTTCTAGTACTTGACAGTTTAGTAATTTTTCTGGTAGCTAAAATTTGAAATTGTTTTTTATTGTTAAAGAAATTGAAAAAAAATAAAAATTTGTGTACAAAATAAATATTTAAAAATAAAATGCAAAATATGAAAACAAATAAAAAGGGATTATTTAAAAAAACATTTAAAAAAAGTTAAAGTAAATATGTATGATTTGTAGGCATATAAATTTTTATTTTTGTGTTTGAAGCATAATTGTGAAATCGTTTATTTGTTATTTTAAGCAAATAATTGATTTGTTATGAATTTATGTTCTTAAATAATTTTTATGACAAATCGATAATAAATTAAACAATAATCAGTTTTTTATATCAAGAAAATTTTGCACTTACGAGACTATATTATAATTCAATTGTATAACATGACATTTTCAGCCATATTATTATATTTTAATTTAACCATAAAATGTTTATATTTGAACATAATTATGATTATACTTTGGACCACAATATGGTTGCAAATGTAACAATACTTTGTTTTGTTAGCAACCATATAATGCAACCATATTATGTTGCTCTTAGATTATGGTTACCTCAACCATATTTTTTCTTTGCGTGTACGAATTTTTTTCAGTGAATTTCTGGCAGCCGTAAATGTTAGAATGTTATTGTTTATATAGAGGCACGAATGCCTGTTTTTGATCTTTACCGAGTAATAATAAGACTCCCATATTATGTGACACTGGCATCAGTATGAATCACAATCTGTAGTTCCTTAACGGTCATTTTGCTATCTATATAACTGTCTGGCCTAAAGGTATTTGATTTCTTCAAATATTTTCTTATTGGTATAAATATTATACTTAAGTCATTCTTACACATAGTTAATTTAGTAGATTGTTACTTGGTTTTCTACCTACACCCTCCCTTTTTTTAATAAATATTAAAAATCATCTTTGTTGTTTATTTGTAGATTTTTGTAGTTTTAAACATTTAGAACAATTAAAAAGTTTAGAAAACATATTTAAATTTAATACAAAAATATTTAAACACGCACGATGGTATGTTTATGCAAATATCTTTTTTTGTGTAAATTCTTTAGCAACAATTAATTGGCAAATTATTAAACCGCATTTATTAGCGTTTTAATTAACAAAAAATATTTTACACATTAAACAAACAACATAAACAACAATAGAATTTAAATTAATATAAAATATCTATATAAATAGAATGAAAAACTAATAATTATAGTAAAGAGTTTTTTGTTACGATATTATCAAATCATAAATTATAATTTTACGGCTGTTTGCACATCTAATTGTTAATAGGAAAAAATTACAAATTCAATGAATTTTAAAAACTTTCACAAAGTATTTTAAGTTCTATATTTAGCTTTACAATTGTTAGGAAATGCCTTTTATAATAGAAATAATAAATATTCCTCTCCCTGCGATTTACGAATTATTGCTATTAGCAGTTGCAGCAATTTAAAATGTTTATAAATGTCTTTAAGGGATATACTTTTGTCATAAAAGGTTACGATTTTATCTTAAACCTTGTAAATTCTGTAGATGAAAATGATTGTATATTCACAAAAATATTTAAGCAGTACTTAACGCTTTAAATACATTTTTTTCAGTTAAGGTCGACTCTATTTCAGCAAAAGCTTTCTATACAAAATATGAAATATAAGAAACTCCATTCTAATATGATCAATTGTTTACTACAGCTAACGACAACATACGAGACCAAATTTCATTATTATTCCCTTCACCATAGGTGAAAAAGGGTGCAGTTCGTATGCATGTCTGCCTGTCTGTCTGTGTTCATTTTAAAATCAACTTTGCAGAAGCAATAAATGAGATGAAGAAAACTTAAATACACCAGGCAAGAAGATATAGCTTCGAAAATTTTTCTATTGAAAATCAGCAAGACTGGTCTATATTCCTCGAGGCAGCGGGTAAAACACCACGTCTACCTCTAATTTATCTTATTTTTTCAACTGTCGTTTGTATATCTGCAGATGGTTGTGCTAATGTTAAAAATTAATTTAAAAAAAAGTAAGAAAACCTCTTTAGATTTTACTTAATACACAAGCTTTACATTAACTTAAGCTAACTAAGCGAAACTTGTAATTTTCGAAAAAAAAGCTTTATTTATTTTTACCCATTTCAACACGGGTCTCATTTTAAATTTTTTGAAGAGATCTTAAAGGAAATAATAAAATTTTAAAAGGCTTAACCCATTAAGAGCCGATGACTAAACTAAAAATATTAATTAATCAATAATTGAATATTAAAATGAGTTTTTTAATTATGCACTAAAATTGAAAATAAATTTGTTTAGTTTTATTACAAAATTCAATTATACTCGTAGCTTTTAGCAAAAAAATAAATAAAGTATCCTTTTTTTTTGGTTAGTTGTTTAATCGATTGAAAATTAATATTAAAGCTTTAGTGTATTAAATTTTTTAATATGAAAATTTATTATCCGGAATCTGTAAAAATTTAAATTACTTTATTCGTGCTTGATTTCTTCAAATATAAATATTTCATGATATAAATATTTCATGATATTATTTTAAACTAAACTAAACTAAATGAAATGTATTGCTGCGGGGAAAGCATATCCATATGGCCATTTCACTACTACTCTAATAGCTCATCAGTGGATTTACCCAAATTTTGTGTAGCAAACTAGAAAGTCTTATATCAATAGCCAAATTTATTAAATGAGAACGCCATTAAATCAATAAGACAAAAAAAAAACCAACAACTCTAAAATGTTTTATACAAACAAACAGTAAACATTCAGCGATTCAATGGAGTTCTCATTTAAACAATTTGACTTTTAATATAAGACTCTCTAGTTTTCTATACAATATGATATTCTCATAAAATATTTATATTTGAAGGAATCAAGCACGAATAAAGTAAATTAAATTGTTTTGATTAAAAAAAAAATAAAACATGCCCGGCATTTCTTACACAGGACTTACACATAAGGATGACCGTTTGGTAGTAGTGCCAATTATGTAAGTATTAATTCTCTAATCAAAATCACGGCGTCTATGAAAACTCCCTTTAATATAATTTACATAGAGTATGTTGGTACATTCTAAATGCCTGCCAAGGAACACCCTTTATATTTTAGATTTAGTTTTGTTTTTTTTTATACTTGAGATATAAATACTTTAACTTTAAAAAAACCACTTTTAATTTTAAGGTTTTATTTTTTGTTTCAGTTAAAAAAGTAACACTTTCTGTATGAGTATCACGTCACTTTCGGATAATCCTTTAATTTTTAGTATTTGTTGTGATAGCGGCTAAAGTATTACATCTTCTGTGAAAATTTCTGGAATCTACCTAATACATTTCTAGAGATAGAGGACTGTGGCTGACAGAAAGTTGGACTAATATCTAGACAAGCAGATGGACAGACGGCCAGACATCGCAGCACAAACAACAGGGTAACTTTTTTACACTTTGGATACAGCACCCTTCAAAATTTTAATAGTTATTGAGTTTATTAATTTAATTTTTATTTATTTATTTTTTTTTTTTTGTTGGTTAAGTTGCAAATACGAAATTATATAAGCTCAAGATTAAAATATTACGAGTATTTGTTCTTAATTTTCATAATATTTCACTTGTAACCTTGAGATGGTACTCAAGTTATCATCAAGTTAAATTTTGTTTAATTTTTTACATCATCATCGTTAATTATTTTCCTGCCTTCTTCTACTAATTGTGGCACTTTGTTTTTATATATTCCTTGAAGCTGAACTATAATATACTTAAGCTCTTTTAAGGAACTGTGGAAATAGTTTTACTAATACAACTTCATAACTCAAAATTTCAAATTTTGGAGTTAAAACGTTTCATCTTTATGTTTCCACGTTTTAAGAGAATAAGCCGTCATTTCATTTTATGTTTAGAAATATTGTTTTTCATTAAGAATGACACGTTTGAGTTGTGGAGTAAACTTTATAACGTAAAGATTATATTGCTTTCTAAAACATCGTCACACTTCGTTTTGTGACTGTATATATGAAAATGTTATCTTTTTAAAAAATATCGACTTTATGCATATAAATGCTATTTTTTTGAGTTATGGCTGCGTTGTTGAAAAATTTTATTAAAAAAAACTTCGTTCTTCTTTTCATAAATAAAGACACTTTTTAGTTTATGACACATCATATTTGACATATTTTTACAGCAATATTTTCATAATTCAAAAATCAATATATATATATAATTGATGCAAGTTTTCTCAAATGGATTTTTTTATTTATGAATAATTTTACTAATTGTAGTTGGAACTTAAGAAATTTGATAATTTTGTCGATTGTGAGAACGATTATTTCGATGTGAATGTTTTTGAGCGATATGAACCATGTATGATAAACTATAAACTTACATGAAATAGTGAAATTTTTTAATTTAATTGTTATATTAAAACAAGTAAGAGTGCTGCTATGCCGAATCTTTATACCCTTCACCATCTATGTATATCTAGTTTTTGAAGTAACTCCAATCAAAAAAGCAAATATTGAGGTGACAGAAACTGCAAAAATAAAAAAAAAATTGGTACATAAAGCTGACATCGGGTCTTAGTGGGTAAATGATTAAAAAAAATTTTTAGTATTTCCTTCAAAAGCTTTAAAATGATACCCATACCGATATTAAAAAAATTTGGCGAGCGCCAATTTTTTCACTTGATGTGTTCTTGTTATTTTCTAATTCTCTATCGACAGATATATTTATTTTTTTGATTGAAGATATTTTATTGTTCCAAATGACATGAACAAACTAAAGGTAGGCGTGGTGTTTTGCCTGCTGCCTGGAAGGACATGGACCGATGATGCTCATTTCCAACAGCACCTCTTTCGACACTATATCAGATCGATTGACATATTTATTTATTTTTTTCTTTTTGTAAAATGGAAAAGAAAAAAGTTTAAGTAACTTTAAATTAATTCTTATTATACCAGCATTTCTTTTATTATATCCTTTACAAAAAAAAGTGGAAAAAAGGTGTATCTAAGTTCGTCATTCCGTAAGTAATTTCTACAATATCCATTTCCGACCCCATTAAGTATATACAGCGAAGTCGATTAAGCGATGTATGTCTGTCCGTCCGTGATAGTGTTGGAATCAAGTTTGCCATTTTTGGCACACACAATTTTTAGCTTTGAGGTACAAATTAAAATTAAAACTATTACTCTTTTCTATTTTAAAGTTGGATAAAAAAATCTCAAAAGGTGAAGTATTCTAGAAAGCAACAAAATCAAAATTTTATTTATTTATTATTTTATTTTAATTTAGTTTTCAATTAAATCAATTGTCAAATACAGTAAATAAAACAAATATTAAATAGCAATAATATATTATGAATTATTATTTATAATAAATACTTTTAATTGATTCCAGGTAAAAATTAATAATCAAAATGGATTAGCTAGACTTTCATGTATGTATATATGTATATGAGCATCAGTTATGAAAAAAAGCTTTTGCTGTTGGTGACAATAGTGACAGGTGGGTAAATAATTTCTTACGCTCTATAATAAAAATAGCATTAGGCAAATAATTTTGCTAATAATATTACGATGGCAAATCATTCCCTTAAGCGATTTTATTAACGGCAGATTATTTCTAAGCTTTAACGAACGGACCTTACGTAGCACTCTTTCGTAACACAGAAATATTACAAAACTCGTTATTTTAAATAAAAAATAAAATGCACTATTTTCTCTACATTATGATTCTTTATAATTTATTGTTATTTTTACTTAAACATAATAAAAATTAATATGTTTCTTATTTACGAAAAGTACTTCTACATATGACGACTTGCATTGTTATGAAAGAGTATTGTTTTACTTTACACACATCCGTATAAATAAGGTGTGAGTGTGTTTTACAGTTTTTTCCATCACATTAATATTTGTTTATGTTGATGAAACATACCATTTTCCAAAACATTTTTTTTTTTGCACATGAGAAATATTTCTACATACATTTTACGAATAGAAATAGCTAGCAACACTCTAACATGATTAAGCACGTCTCCGTTTTTCTTTTACTTTATATTTATTTATTATATTTTTTCATTCTTTATTAAGCAGTTATACAATAAATCATGTGAAAACATTTTAACATTTTAACGCTGCTTTATTTTTGTATCGAGGGAACAATACTAACATTGTTGGATAAGTTGCAAGAGCATTAGTCGTATTCTAAGCATTAAAGGGGAATTTTTGCCGTCACTATAAAAAACGATGTTAAAACTATTTACTTTCAGTAGCGACTATAACTATTTACGTGAATGTTCTTATCTACATACATACATAAATATATGTAAACATACATATACGTACATACATATATAAATAAATATGTGTGAGGAAAAGTGTAATAACTAGAAAATATTATTTAACTTCTGACTTATATTTTTACTATTAAAAGTCAGTGAAGACCTTGGCTTCATTTGTTTTATCAGTTGACCTAAAGTTGTGTTTTTTTTAAAAAAAATTTTTTAAGTTTGATTCTGTGACATGAAAATTTGGAGTTATTCGAAGCTGTTCATTGCATATAAATATAAATAGCTCTGTGGATGTATAGTAGATCTTTTATAGTTACTAAAAACTTAAAAATCGTGGAAATACCAGGTCGCTGCATCAATGGAGCCAGCGTAAACGGATATCCCTGCATTAAAGGCTCCGCTAAATGTTTCTTACTATAATTTATTGAAATGAAATGAACCAACATGCAAAACGTTACATCTGGAGCATGATAATACTTGCTTACATATTGCACAATTTTCCAAATATTCTTATGTGTAAATGCTTAAGTTGTCATTCGTGCTCTAGCCGTCAAAATTACCAGATATGTGTGTTCAGGATTTACTTTGGTACACTCCGCGATGGCACAAAGTTGCAGTAGTCTCCTAACATCTGTCGATGTAACAACTAGCAATCTCAAAGTTTATAGCGACTAACCAAGAAAGACCACTCTTTTGCTGCTATCTGATGAAACTAAAACTTTCTAAACTCAGTCTTAACATTATATAGGACACAACTGGGGGGGTTATTATGTATTTCTATTCGCATCGAAAAGAGTTTCGAAAAGAATTTCCGAATCAAAAGAAAATTCGTATTATGTAGTACGTTCGAAAGGCCTGCATAGTTGTGTTTACAATTTTAAGGGAAATTTTGAATAACTGCACTTTTTTATGTGTCAAATTTGTAAATAAATCTAATATAAATATTTATTTGGAACGTGAATAAAAATTTGAACTACGTGACATTTGTAATTACATATGTATTTAAATTGTATACATATTCAAAACAAAAAAAGAAAAATAATTCATAACAAACATTACACAAATAATTCATAATAGAATTGTAAAAAGGGAAGTAGGGAAATCTCAATTAAATTTTCTTGTTCTAAGTAAAAAATTTTCTCTTTAATTCTAATTTCTCCTTTTCCAGATCAAACAAACGGTCCTCCCGTGCTATTTTTCCATTTCGTTTTTCTTGGAAAATTGAAACTTCTCTTTTTTGAATATGTACATGCGCTGCATTGTATCACTGCTCCGTTTTAAGTATTATTTGGCTGTTAAGACATTTATATTTATTGCGGCTAATTCTGTTAATATGTTTTGTTTTATTTTCATTACAGATTTTATAAAGTTGTATCAAATTTTCTTAATATTTACTTTGATTGTATTCTTGTTTTTCTAATAATGTCTGATAATTGGATACACTACCGCGAGTATATCGATGTGGAGTATATGGTGTATTTAAGTTTGTCTCACTATTGTCTACTTCTAAGTTATTGCAAGGTATTGAATTTGTTCAGTTTGCTTCATCATCTCTAATACTTATCTACCCGTACTACTGATTCTTTCAATATAATTATTAATCGTAAGCAGTTCCGCAACTTTTTGCTTTAGTGGTGAAAGAAAACAATAATTTCTTGGTCCATCTCCAGTTTCTGAAATACTATTTTTTTACGGCGAGACTTTAACTTTAGAGAGAAATAAGCCTTAAGGGCTACTGGTTCCTGTGGCTTTTGCTGCATAAAAGATAACATAGCACACAATTCAGATAGAAACGTATTGCACTAACGTATTTGCAACAGTGTTATACTGAACGGCGTTACCGTTGTAGCGCTTTTGGTATAATATTGAAATGAATTTTTTTTTAGTAGATTAATCAAAGTTCTAGTTTATGTTTATACGTCATTACTTACTGCCGATTTTACTTAATGCAGACGAACATTGCTTTCGTATATTTATAATGAAAACAAGAAAAAATTAATAATTTGTGCTCGTTCGCATATAGTAAACCTGCAGTTAGTAAAGCTTAAAATGCAGCTTATAAAATGTTTTTTTTTTAAATAAGTCTGTTTTTAGGAGTAGGCTATATTTTTATAAATTCTTTTGGTAAAATATACAGAAGTATAAGAAAATATCGGTAAGTTTTTGCCTAATATTAATAGAAACTTTGTTCCACGTATTGACTAGTATTTCGGTCAACAACGACTTTCATATGCCTATCACTGTTCTGTTAGGAAATCGCCCTTCCCGAGATTTTTCGTGAAACCACAGCCATTGTGTTATTTCGCGAAGTGCCTCAACAACAATAAAGGCGTAAATATAGATTTTGAGCTCTACAGGGTGGCACATCATAGTGCCCAAAAACATAGTGACTATGGACTTTATGTCGCATTCAAAAGTGACATTCTGTCATTTTGATTATGGTATAATCAACAACAGCTTCGCTTACTAACGATTTTCTGCAAGCCAGTTTTTAAAACGTTGCAGCTTTTTAAAAAGAATACGATACAATATACCAATAATAACGATGGGCGTTATGACTCTAAATTGAAGGAAATTATGTTCTCGGGCGTTATGGCATATCACAGTTTTCAGTTCCTGCGAAACCAGTAACAAAAGATGGAAAATCTTGATCTATCAGCTGCAAGCCATTACACCATGCACTGGTGTCTACTGCTTCTCATACCACAGCAGCAATAATGTCACTTAGTCAGAGTATACAGCACAGATATGTCCAAGGGCCATAAACACAACGCTGACCCTGAATACAATTCAATTGGAGCCCTTCCGGTCTTTTGATAAATGCCAGCTACTTAATTATTTTGACACACTCTTCGGATATTTTCAAAGACAGAAGCAATGTTTACAAATTGAATTATCCTAATAATATGACAAAGATTTTATTCTTTTAAACAAAGTTGTGGAGAATAATAAAGAAATTCTCATATAATGGCTGGCAATAATTTCAGTTTTAGTTTTTTTTTGTCTCTTGGCAAATAAATAAAAGAGCAAAAATAAAATTTGAAAAACGGTAGTTCGTAGAATAAAGTACATTATGTGCTCGTTTATTTAAACTTGAGCTCTAAAGTTTATTATGTATGAAAACGTTTGAAAAAATAGTGAAATACGTGTCTTTTGTGCCAACGTACTAAGTTTACGTTTAAAAAAAAAAACTATCACACACACTTGATGTTATTGCTATTTTTTTCATTTTTGAATTCAAAAACTGGGGTCAACTAGAAAATGTTTTATGCCAAAGACACGACAGTCTCAGCGAATGTAATATAGTAAATCGAGAAGAGCAACAATTGAAATTTAGAAAAGTTACATATTTTACTACAGAACACACACACACACTTGCAGTAAAAATAAAATTTTAGCCGGATATCTGGTCGCTTGCTTAGTATGTAGTTAGTCACAGCATGTGCATACGAGTTTATTATTTTAGTTGCCTGTAGTATGTGTGAGACAATCTTTAAACAGGAAAGAACAGGTAACATATTTAAGTCAACATATAACATGTCATACGTTGCTCTCCACCCGTCACATTTATCTGTACTTTTTAACTTCATTTCTAGCATTAAATCAAACAAACTGCCAACAAAAATTGTTACAGAGACAAGATTCACTTCATACACAAATATACACACATATGTGCAGATGCTTCCACAATTAGGTTTATTATTCCCAGCAAACATGGCAACGATATTTAGACAGTAAAATGATTGAATTGACCCCAAAAAATATTGTATTTTTACTATAAAATGTTATGAGTTATTAGCATGATATCTTATATTTTTTAATATGTATAATATATACTCCATGTCAAGCCAGTTTTTTATTTGACTATGCACCATTATATGAAAATTATAACATATTTCCTTCTGCCTATTGGGCCTTGTGAATCAAGATTTATCTACATTTGAAAAGTTCTAAAAATTGCTTTATGTTAAAATCATTTGAGGTTTTGCTCTCCACCACTTACTCCTCTTGACCATTATTTTTTTAAAAAATCATATCCTTTTGGAACTTCCTAATAAATATGTATGGTTATATTAAATTTTAATAAAATCGGTGTAGCCGTAAATTACCTTTTTTACCTTTTTCTCTCATTTGGGTCCTAGCCTTGGAAGCAGACATTGCGTATGGGACCATCTATTTGATTACTATTCTATATCTATTTTTCTAATTTTATTAAAACAATGTAAATTTTTAAATCGTAGCGGACGCATAAAAATTCGGAAAAACGAGAATGATTTTCTTGCCTTGTGGAACGCTATTTGAAAGTATAATTACTCTATTTTAACACGAGGACAAATATATACCAGTTTTACAAATTTCATTTATATCGGTTCAGTCGCTTAAACGTAATCAAAGCAGCAACAAACAAACAAACAAACAAAGTAAACAGGCCTGGGCAACGCCGGGTACAATAAGGTGGTTTAAAATAATTTGGTAACTGTTTTTTACAGATAGCGTAGCAATTCCACAAAAAATTGATAAAGCCCCAAGCTTTATTATTATTTTTTTTTTTTTTGAAAGGCCAAAGCAAGAAAACAGTTAGCATCTTAAAACGAGTGCCTGAGGATCCTGCCATTAATTGACTCTAAAATCCTTCTGTAAGCAATGTTTTACTAAAAGAGAGGAAGTAGACAGGAGAGCTATCTAGTTACCGAAAAAATATCAATACTCTTGCTGCTATTTCTGTCATATAGTAGCCAGAAAGCCTTTCTGATTACCAGCATTTCCGCAGCATTTCTCCAGGAGAACTACACATATGGCATCGCAATTCATCTAAGATCCATTTGTATTTGACCCAGTGTCATTAATGTTCGCAGGTTTAACCCTGAACTATGTGATGTAACTAATATACCTCGACTTTTGTCTATTATTAAAGATTATCTACGTCCACATTGTTACAATCCGCTCACTGGTGTACTCTGCAGTTTCAATTTTTCTACAGGTATATATGATCAAAGAAGCATAACCACTATTATTCAAACATTTTTTCAATATTTCCTTACACGTATCACTACGAATGACGATTTATATTGAATAGTATCTTATTCTTAATAAGTATTTGAAAATAAAGAAAAAAATTTCCATAATTATTGGTTATTTCTTTTTGGTCAAATATTTTGACTAACCTGACCGTGGCTTAATTGTTACTAAATTTTATATTTCAAAAGTAGTAACATCATTAAAAGCATCTTTTCTGAGACTAAGACTGCCACTGTATATTTTTTAAATTTAAGCAATTTCTTTATACACGCAAAGAAAAAATATGGTTGAGGTATTGTTACATTTAATAATAATATTGCGAATCTTGCAAAATTTTAAATTGTAAACATAAATATATTTAAATTAAAACATTATATGGTTCAATATAAACATTAAATGGTTCAATTTAAATATCATAATATGGTTGAAAATGTCATACTATATAATTGAATGAAAAGATTTATTGATATGATAGAATTATTATTATTTATTGTTAAATTAACATTTACATAAATTCACGAAAAGTCACTTATTATGTTGTTATTAGTGAGTTCAAAATCAAAGGCTTTGACGCATAGGTTTTAAGAATAATTTATACAAGAAAAATAGTTAAGCCAAAATAATGGCATCTTATCTACATACATTTCTATGTGAACATCCATCTACAGAGTAAACGATATAATCTCATATTGAAAATATCATACTGACTCCACATTTATCCACAACTTCTAACACGTTGATCTGGCATCTGCGGTAATATATATTGTTACATACATGAATAATATGACAGTTTTAATCGAAAAATATGTAAATGGTTTCACAATTGTACATAAAACACAAAAATAAAGAATTATATTTATTTCAACCATTTTTCAATGTTTTGCTTACCTTTTATTTGTTTCATATTTTGTATATTATTTGTTATTTTATATTTTGTATATAAATTTTTTTTATTTATTTTCTCTAACAATAAAAAAAAACATTTTTAACTTTAAGCTAACAAAAAAATTACTTAACTGATAGAAAAACATTCTGTCATAACACAGAACTAAATATTTTTAAACGCAAACATTACTTTGTTTGCTTTAAATCATATTTATTTATTTATTTATTTATTATATTATTTTTAATAAATAAAAAAAAACTTTGATTCGAATTTTTTAAAGTTAATACCATATTACATTATTGTGCACAGTAACTAACCATTAAGTGTTAAAAATTAACAAAAAAATGTTTGTCGTGAATGAAGTTTTGTTGAAAACAACTATAATTTGTTCTTTGTAACTATACATTATTATAAAGAACATAAGATGATTATTGGGACCATATCACAACCATGTTTTTTTTTTTTTGTTTATTCAAACTTGTGGTATTTGGCTGCGACATTTAACCTCCATATAAATTATGACAAAAATAACTAAAGCTCTTAATTTAAATAGGAAATTAAAGAGGAAATATGTATTAAGGTTATTCTGTTGACAGGGTTGAGAAAAACTTTTTATCACCCTTGAAAATAAGAAAATGCTACGGTTATGGGGAGTGTTTGCCAAATGATACTCAATTTTATCTTGGCACTTACTATAGATTATGTTAATTTTTCTTGTAAAAACAGCGACTTTAAAACAGCTTCCATCTGTATGTCTATAACGATTCAAGAGTATGGCCACATACATCAATTTTCATTAACTATTGGGACCCTTTTATATATTTCATTACCAAACTTAATACTTGTCATAGAAGACTTAGCAGTAGCAGCTTCTTGTTAATTTCCACCGACTTTCTAGAACTGTTGAAATTTTGGCAATACATATCAAATTACAGCAACTATAGGGGCACCCTTTAATTTCCAAATTCAAATTTTAGACTTGCTGTTGAAGTAGTTTCAGCTCGGCCATATACATTAAAATTATTTTTTTTATTGTAAAGTTTAGCTTGCAGATTTGTTAAATTAAAAAACGTATACGTTTTACGGGTATTATGAAAAGTATAGAGCACCGCTCTAAATTTTAAATAGACTACGTAACACTACAGCTTACAAAAGCACAAAGTAATACAAAAATAAATCTAAAAACAAAAAGGGTGTCCCTATAGTTGACAAAACTTTACCTATATGGGACTATCTTTTTAACCGTTATAGACAAAACTTACAAATTGGAAAGCGCGTCGATTACTATGATCGTTATAAAACAAATATACAAAATTAAAGGGTGTCCCAATAGTTCGTTTAATTTTATGTTTGTAGCCATACTTTTGAAAAATTGTATACAGATGGTTAAAATTAACTAAAAAATCTGTACTGCTACCTTAGCTAGCACAAAATAATAAAATTGGATTTGAAAATTAAAGGGTGTGCCATAGGTGACAAAAATTTACCTAAGTTATAATAGACAAACGCTTCAAAATTGGATAGCATGTCGATTACTATGATTGTTATAAAAACAAGTATAAATATGCAAAACTAAAGGATTTGGATTTGGAAATTGAAGGATGCGCCAATAGTTAGTGCAATTTTTTGTATGAAGACAAATTTTTAAAGCGTGTTAGACAGAAAGCTGAAATTTATTGCTAAGTCCGCTATAACAACAGTACAGTGTATAGTTTGAACTTGTTGATTAAAGGGTCTTTCCATAATTGATGTAATTTGTCTTAAAAAAGCATGATTTCAAGTTTGCTTAGTTTAAGTTGGTTTTTGTTTGCAAGAATATTAATTTTAAATATTTAAGATAAGCCAATTTTTAGTTTGTTACAGACGGAATTATAATAGCTTAAGTAATCTGAATTCATTAAATTTAATTAAGCAGGGTTTTAAATAGTCATGTTATTAAGATACTTTATTTATTTTTATATTTTTATTTAAATAGCTTTTTAATAAATCTTATTTTTTTTAAATTTTGATCAAATGTGAATTAATTAGACGTGTCATACCACATACCATCATAGCCGTAACCATTTTACTTTGACCGAATTGTGGTGCCATAACCACAAGCAACTCTTTTTGCTTTGTCATGATTTAAAAAGCAATAGCAACAAAAATAAGACAATTTAAAAATTAATTATTTGATTATAACACTACAACACATAAACTAATTATTAAATAATTTTTAGAGTTAAAAAAACAACTTACAATTTAACAGAATGAAAATATTTAAAATTTGAAATTTTTCATCAACTACACGAAAATTCCATGCAAAAATTAATTCATACATACATAAATACATATACAAACTAATATGTATATTGGTAATTTTTGGTACTTATTTATCTTGAAAACATTTATTTATAATTTGATTTTTGCTTTTACTTATATCAACTTTTCTGTTTAAATCACCAAAAGGGACTCTGCAAGTAGACATGCGTATGAATTTTTAATTTTGTGGTCATTTGGGAGAAAATAAAAATAAATTTTTAAATAGCAGACAACACTAGAAAAGTTTCATAGAGGAAAAAATCAAAAAATAAAGATGATAACAACTTTGATTTTAGTATTCAAAAAATGTATGTGTTAAAAATCACAGCTGCATTAAAAACAAATAAAAATCAAATAAGAATAATACTTTCGAGCTATAATACCTTTAACACATGTAAATATGCGTTAGAATTGGAAATGTGTATTTTTTTGTTTAGAAAAAAACTAAAAAGAAAACCTCTGCAGTCTAAAAAGACAACTGCAGAAACAACACAAAACAAAACCCTAATGACTCACTAAAATCTATTTTCACAAGTAGCAATGTTTAAAGAAAACTCATGCATAAAAATCTTTACGAAGACGCTCTTAAACATAAAAAATAAAAACAATTATGCAATCTTTAACTTTCTATTTAATTAAAAGTCACAATAATAGCCGCACTTAAGAAGGATTACACAAAAAAATTTTGCAAAAAAAAAACCCAACTTTAATACAGATTTCATCTGTCTATCTATAACGGTTTAAAAGTTTGGCCACATACACACATCAAATAACATTGACTATTGGGACACCCTTTTATGCCATCTCCAAACTTCATACTTATTATAGCGACTTAGCACTACAGCTCCCTGTTAATTTTAACTGTCTGTCTACACCTGTTTAAAAGATTACATCAACTATAGCGGCACCCTTTAATTTCCAAAATCGAATTTTAATCTTGCTGCTGTAGCGGACTTAGCAATACAAGTACTTTGCAAATTACGTTAACTCATGTAGTACCCTTTAATTTATAATATGAAATATTTATACTTCTTATTATACACACCTGCACAAAAAAAAAACATGGTTGTGATATGGTCCCAATAACCATATTATGTTCTTTGTAACAATGTATAGTTGCGGAGAGCCAATTATATTTGTTTTCACCAAAACTTTAGTCACGATAAATATTTTTTGTTAACTTTTAACTGTTATATGGTTACTGTGCATAAAAAATGTAACATGGTTGGTTTTAATTTCAAAAAATTTCAACCACAACCAAAAATTTATAACTTATTAACAATAATATAAAATATTTAAACATAATAATAATCAAAGTATGGTTAAAAGCAACAAAATAATGCTTGCGCTAAAAATATTTTGTTTAATAATTTTTTTGGTAACTAAAATTTGATTTTTTTTTATTTTAATATGCAAAATACGAAAACAAATAAAAAGGGAACCAAAAATTAAGAAAAATTTAAAGTAAATATGTATGTAAGCATATAAATCTTTATTTTTTAATTGTGAAATTATTTATTTGGGCTTATAAACTATAGTTTTATATAACTGATTCTTGTAGCTGTTATTTTAAGCAAATAATTGATTTTTTTATGAAACAATAATAATTTTTTATATCAGGAAAATTTTTCACTTACGAGACTATATTATAATTCAATTATATAACATTACATTTTTAGCCATATTATTATATTTTAATTTAACCATTTATTGTTTATATTTGAACATAATTATGTTGATACTATGGACAACAAAATGGTTGCAAATATAACAATACTATGTTTTGTTAGCAACCATAGTATGTTGCTTTTTGATTATGGTTACCTCAACCATATTTTTTCTTTGCGTGTGGGTAGCGGAAATTCTGTATAATTTTCAAGTGTTTGTATTTAAAGGTTCAAAAGATACGGCCATGTTTTTATAGCGAACTTCGCAATACAGATCTCTTGTAAGTTTCAACTGCCTGTCTATAACGGTTTAAAATTTTGGCCATATACATCAAAATAAATGAACTATTAGGGCAATTTTTAATTTATAATTGTGAATATAAATAATATAGCTATCTATAAAGGTAATAACATCGACGCTCACTCCAATGTTCAAAACACAGGCCAATATAGGTCAATTTACAACAGCTATAAGCACACCCTTTAATTTTTAGAATTATTTTTTTATTACAATCTGTAAGCATCACCTTTTAAATAAAAAAAAAAAGAAAAATCAAAATCGGCTCAGAAATGACTGAGTTCTGTGGCCACAAACAATAAAAACTACATTCAGACGAATTGAAGGTAATAAGCTGCAACATTAAACATTTTCTTTTTTTGCTTCTTTGCTTTTTTTTAGCATCTTAGAATATGTTGTAACAGCAGAGAGAACAGGAAAATGATGAAAACTACATTCATAGAGATTAAAAAATATATCAGTGTAAGGAAATTTATCTTTCAGTATTTTAGAAAATATAATATTTGACGTAACTGGTAAGTGAAACTATTCGACAAGAGCTAAAATTTTATTCATTAAAAAATTATTATTAATACGAAGGTCTTAACCCGCAGCTGTTAAGTAACTACTTACTTTATTTAAGTGAAGTAATTGCTTGCATTATGATATTTTCTTGTTTCGAATGAATACTAATTAATACCGATTGCAACTAACACTGATTTACAGTCAAAATATTTAAAGTTTCTATTGCATTTTTCTAGGTTGTTTAGCGGGTGATCCTCACATAAAAGTTCACGTGCATTGGTGGCTTATTTGTTTTGATTTGATAAAAAAATTCATTGGATAGGAGTTTCTTAATTAAAATTTTTAAGGATATTCACCGATCTATAAGTTCAGAAGATATAATTTTAACAAATAATAACAAATTCTACAATTTTATAATCTTCTTAATTAGTATATTTGGTTTAATAACGTTACAACATTTTACAACGATATTGCAGAAAAAAACAAAAATTTTCTACTTAATTAACAAAAAAAAAAAAAAAATAGCGTACTTTAATAGACTTTGACACGGGATATAATTGACTTTTCTGTAACAAGTCTTTGTCGTGGATGTTGCTTTAAAGATATTGAAGTACGGTTGTTATATTTGGCTATGCCAAATCTTATATACCCTTCACACTTCAGATATACAATTCTTTATATACACACAGAAAAAAGATTGGTAAAAATTTAGTTGATATGCTTAAAATTTAATTACTTATATAATAATTTGATTTTTAATATAAATAAATTATAATTTTGACTAATTTTTAACACTAAAAGCTAACATATGATATTTGAGTCCAAAGGTTGGTTGTAAAAGCTCTTAAAAAAGTTATCGTTACCGATTTGTGTATTTACTAAAATCAATTGTATTGAATGGAAGATACAACCAAACTTATTCAGCACATTACTACTGCATATCAAATTTTGGTAGCTAGAATCATAAAAATCAATTGTGTCTTTTAAAATCGAAAAAGGTTTGACATAATAAAAATGAATTTGTAAACATTATACAAAAAATAATCAATATTTCAGTTTAAAAATACAAAGATCATATACTGTTAGTGGTGAAAATTTCTCCAATATTGTAGAAAGGTAAGTCCAAAATCAATCTCACAAAGTTATTCGTAAATTAAAAAAATTCTGAAATGTTAAATACACTTCGCAGCAGCAAAACTGGCGGTATGGGATGAAAATTTGAAGAAACTACATACATATGTCGTAAAGAAGGATCAGGTGTAAAGGAAGGCTCTAAACGTGAAATTTATAAAGTGTAATATTATTCCTGTAATTTATTTTTAAAATAAAATTAAATATTAACATATTTTATTGTTTTATTTCATTCACAATAATACTTTATAGTCACCCAAGAATCATTTTTTTAAACAGTTGTGAGTGCCACATTCATTCTGTTATTACAACCGAATTCAATATAATACACACAACCGACAAAATTCGATTGTCAACGAATTCGGTTCTCAGAATGAATTTCTGTTCTCTGTGTAAAAATCGTCACAAGAAAATTATTTATTAGCATAAACATTTTTCTGTTCAAATTATGCTTTTTTAACTCGAGAATTTAAGTTTTACTTAGGGCTTCTTTTCCCAGCTTATTAAATGAAAAAGCTTTTGTATAATTTAATCTAGTATAATTCAGTGGTGAATAAGTAGTAAATGGTAAGAGACTTTAAAATTTTTTAATAAAACTAAAGTGTAACAAAAGATATGGTTAAGTTAGAGGCAGGCGTGGAGTTTTGCCCGCTGCTCGAAGGACAGGGACAGATCTTCTTGATTTTCGATAGCATTATTTAAAGTTTCTGTAGCTCGTCTAGTGATTTGGCAAAGTTTATTAAAACATGAAGACGGGCGCACACACGAGCAACGTTCAGTTCAGAATATATTTACTTTATGGGGTCGGAAATGGATATTGTAGAAATGACAAGGTTAGATATACGCTCTTCAACTTGTGTTGAATCGTATAATAAATGCAAATGTAGCGACCTTAAAAATGCTGCACTAAAAACTGCTGGTGTATAAATTTAACGTTTTTTCTTTGGAAAACGTGCGCAAACACTTGTAAATGCTGTTTCTTTTTAAATAAAAAATTTTAAGAAACACAAAAAAAAAAAAATAATCTTAAGTTAATTAAATCATTTATTTCTTTTGAAATCAATTCTATAAATATAGTCAAATAAAGAAAAGAATTCAAAACTTTTGAATTATGACACACGTTAACTAATTATAATTCACAAAATCGAAGATTATAACAAAGGTTATCGTATGACTCAACGTACCATTTCTTTTATTTGAAAACTATGATGAATCGAACAAAAGATTACAATCCGCTTTCCATCGTATATAATTATACCTTTTACATCATACGCTTAACGCGTAACGTATTTTTTTTATTTTCACACGTTTGTCGATATGATCTCAGATGTAACTCCAGGTCTACATAAGATTAAAAAAAAAATACATTAATCTTTCTCATTTCGCACCAAAATTATAAATTACTACCTTTTTGTACACGGCGTTTCCCAGGTTTAAGTTTTGTGCCTTTCTGGGCACTGTACTATATATATATGATAGATCGGGAGATATGTACATTTCCAAATATCTTTAGAATCTTTTTTGTTAAGATCGGTTAAGAATCACAAAACTGTGCTTTTTACATTTTTATAAATAGATAAATAAATTTTATAAATTGTTTTACAATTTCTTTACTTATTTCGTGTTTTTTTTTATATTTTACGAAAAAAGGTGGAAAAAGGGTATAAATAAGTTGGTGTATAAATTCCGAGTTCTTATTCATACAGAAGTCAATTAAGCGCTGTCCGTCTGTCCGTCCGTGTTAGTCTTAAAAACAAGTTTTACAAGGCACTGAATCAGCTAGAAAAAATTTCGGTACACCAATCGATCAGAAATAGAGTCGAAAGAAGTGCTATTAAAAGACAGCAAGGTGGGTCTATATTCTTCGAGGTAGCGGTCAAAAGACCACTAATTTTTCCATATCATTTGGAACAATGATGTAACTACAATAAAAAAAGAATATATGGGGCGATAAAGAATTAAAAAATAAGAAAAAACATCAACAATGGCGCTCGCCGAGTTATGGGCCTCTAAACTTTAAAATTTTATAAAATATCAATATGGTTATCATTTTAAAAATTTTCAAGAAATCTTTAAGGAAATACTGAAATTTTAAAAAAATGCTTAAGCTTCTAAAATCCAAAGGCATTTTTATGTAAAATTATATATAATACTAAATTCTTTTTTGTCTTACTTTTTAATCCTCCGTCACCTCGATATTTGCTTTTTTGATTGGTGATACTTCACTTAACTAGATTTATATATATGGTGAAAGGTAACGTGTCCGCCATCTAACGTCCGCCATTTAGTGAATGGTAACCCTTTGCTAAAGCTTATCTTGATATCTGCGGGTATGTAAACAAGCAAAATTGTCGCATTTATGGCACAGAAAACCCGCATGCATACGTTGAAAAGCTGGTGCACCTCGCTGAAGCTACAAAAAAAAGTTACTGTAAAGAGAAAAAAAAGTTACTGTAAAGAACAAAAAAAAAAAACAAAAAGTTATTTGGCGGACCCCATATAAGATTCGCCATACCTGAATATAGCACTCGTTATTGGTTTTATATAAAATATGTATACAATTGCCGTATTCACAAGCTCTGCTAAGGTGTAGGTAGTATTGCATACTACCTTTTGTTTACTTCTTTGTGAACAACCATTGTATCAGTGTGCCATTGTACATTGTACTTCATACGTCAAAAAGTAAATAAGAAGAAGAAAAGTGCTATTCATCATTTGTTGTTTATAAGCCAAATGGGGGAGAAAACAGAAAAAAATAAATTAATAAATTTTTTGTGTGAGGATGAAATTCAAGACATTTTTAGGATGGACCTAATGTACTTGCTCTCCAGTCGCAGAATTATACATTTAGGGCTACCAAAATCATCATTATGGCATAATCGGGTTTTAAGATATTTTGATGAAAAAAGGTTTCTTCATATGACACGACTACGGCCAGAGGAATTTGCCTATACGAGTATATTCAACCTTATAAAAAATTACGATGTTTTTCACACAATTGGCGAAAGGCTCCAACTACACATTGACTTGCAACTTAAAATTGTACTTTACTGCTTGGAATCTTCAGGAAATGGTGCTTGTGTTCGTAAGATAGCATCTGTTTTTGGTATAGGTGATGGCGGTACCATACTAAATATTAGAAACTTTCAACTTCAACTTTCTAATAAATCAGTCAAATCGATAAATTAAATAAATAAAACAAATAAAAATATCTTTTAATTCAATTTAATTTAATATAATTCACACATGAACACAAAAATAATAATTCATTTAAACATAAAACATTTAAACAAATACAACGTTTGAAAAACATATGAAAAAAAAGTACTAAGTGTTGTATCGCATGTTTGCATGAAAATTACCAACAACACAGCTAGCACCGTTGTATTTTGTTAGCACTCAGCACGTACTAGGGAGCTTGTGAATAGGGCAAATATCTTTAATCTTCAAAACTGCAATTTATAAATTTTGTGGTGGGCGACAGGGGCCGCATGAATTTTAATAAACTTAATTGCGGTTAATTATAAAATGTTTCTTAAATAGGTACTGAATCCTTCAGCATAGTCTGATAGTGTAAAATATTGCCGTTTATTGAATCAGCTCTTTGTTTAGAAAAATTTTATTACAAAAAACATAATTACTCATGCTCAATTTTTATTACGGTTTTAAACTGGTGATAGCAAGGATACTATTTCGTGCCTAAGTAGAATAAATTAATAATGTTTTGTGCAAACCTCTAGGTATTTTTTTTTTTTTTTTATTGAGATTTCACTTTTGAAATGGAGATCAATTGGGTTGTCAAGTAAAAGTGAATTCTCCCACGGCACTAATTTTCACTTTACATTTACTTTTTGTATTTACTACCAACATACTTATATTGAAACAAAGATACAAGTATTTTGCAATTCTTTGTAGTTGTATACTATTTTATATATTTAACAACTTTTAAGTAAATACCTGGTATGTAAAGGTAATTGCGTACAAAGTTTTTGTAAACTGCAATCAAACAATTTGTAAATTTGTCAAAAAAAAAAAACTTTATTCCTTTATTTTAAAACATTTTTCTTTTGTGAAATACAAACAAAAGTCTTGGCATATTTATGCTTACGTACATATAAGTATAAACCTTATTCACAAATGAAAACTTTTCTTCATTTGTTTTTTTTTTTTAGCAGAATATTGCTATAATAGATTACAAGATATTCAGAATTAAATAAATGGAATCAAACGTTGTATAAATTTAAGGAGTAAGTTTTGTTAGTAAACTTCAGTTTACTTGTTTTTTACCAAAAAAAAAAATCTTCTTTAAACATATAAGCGACACAAAGAATGAAAGAAGAGACTTTTCATTTTTGTTCCATTGTTTGTTGTTCAAAAACAATGGAACGCCCTAATAACGTTTCTCACCCCTTTCATGTAGTGTATGTGTAACGAAGGCTTTGTATCTCACTTACGCAAAGAAGCAGGTATTTGCGAGTCGTCCCACATACCGTTTTTTTTGTTGTTTTTTAACATTTTTTTTTATCATTTTTAACAAAGAAATAATAACGAAAATGTAACTTCCACTTTATCTATTAATTTTTTTTTAAGTCTTTATTCATAATTAATTAAAGTAGCTGAAATTAACAACAATGATAACAAGTAAGAGTGCTGCTATAACTAATCTTATATACCCTTTGCCATCCATGTAAACCTACTTTAGTGTTCATTTGATTACATAAAAATCCCAGCGGCTCTTCATGGGTTTAGCATTTTTAAAAATTTTAGTATTTTCTTAAATATCTCTAAAAACGGCTGTAAAATGATATTACAATAATATTGAAAATCCCAGAGCCCCAAAACTCGGGAAAAATGGGTGAGCTCCAATTTTTTCACGTAATGGTTTTTTTTTCTTATTTTGTAATTTTTATCTCCCCATATATTTATTTTTTTTGATTGAAGTTGCTTTATTGTTTCAAATGACATAAAAAATTAGAGATAGGCATGGTGTTTTGCTTACTCGAAGGACATGGTCCGATCATGCTAATTTCCAATAGCACCTCTTTTGACACCATGTCGGATCGATTGACACATTAATTTTTTTGTGACACTAACACGGACGGACAGATGCAGAGACGGACATCGCTCAATCGACTTCAATATGCATTAGAAGTCAGAATATATTTACTTTATGGAGTCGGATATGGATATTGTAGAAATTACACACGGAATTACAAACTTATTTAAACCCTTTTTCCACTTTTTGTGGTGAAGGGTGTAAAAATGCAGCACTTCCGTTTTATTTGTTATTATTCAGGCCCAACTATAATGTGCCTAAGATAACTTAAGCAAACTTACAGACATGTGCAAATACTTTAAATTGTATATGGTCAACTATAATGCACTGAAGATGAATTTTCGTCGATTGTCATTTATTTAAGTAAAGTATGAAATCGATCACGTTTACCATACTGCAACAGCTGATTGTGCTTTGTGTTAAGGCATAAGCTAGCTTAAGCTTATATCTAAAACCCAACGAAAAGCCTGTCAAGTGCTTAGATAACTCAATAAAGAATTTTAGATGACTGTAATTGTAATTTTGCCAAAAATTTTTTCTTTTTAAGTAAATACTATTTTAAGAAAGAGGCTGCTGTATTCATAGAAGTAAGCATGTTGCCTACAAATCTGTTTGGCCAGGGTTCAATACCTGCGGCAGTCAAAAATTAATAATGTTTTTTCTATTTAATAATATCATATTTAGAATTAACATTACAGCATTCAGCCTCCTCCATCGGTACTTTTTATAGCAAATTAGTCTGCGAAGTAAAATAAGTAATAAATGGCTATTACCTTTCTTCTTTCACCATCTGTATTATCTCTTATCTCTACCTTTTCTAAAGAATATAGAACGATTACAAAAATAACTAAAATAGATTTTATTGCCTGAAGAGTTACTTTCCTTTTAAGAAAAAAAAAAAAAAAAACTTAAAAAATAAGAAAATATACTTCAAAAACACATTACTGTCGGAAACCCTTTACTTAATATTATTTTATTCTTTTTTAACTTTTCTTTGTAGCAGACAAAGCAATACATACTCTATGCAAAATTCAATCGGTTTAAAAAATAAGGGAATATTTATAAAATCACGGCCTCAATGGAAACACCTTTTAACTTTTAAATTCTTTGTTCACACGTATTTTTACGGTGGATATAAGTATTTGTACTTACTCTGTGTAAGTTCTATGACACACAGATTTTCGGACAGACAATGTAACGAAAATGATTAGCTAATGGAACCCTAAAAACGTAAAAAAACCCAATGCGACCTTGTGAATATATAAAATAAAAAATTAAGACACAGAGTCCTGTTAAAGTCTTAAGTGATTTTTACCTTTCAAAAGTTTAAATCGATTGTGCCGTATTTTAGAACCCCAGACCTAAATTCAATAGGTGCTTTTTGCTCGTGCTACAACAATTGTAGCTATCTAGGCCATCTAAATTATAATTTCGTCCTTTTTACCGTTGAGATTCTTGCGTTTATAGTAACACGAAACCTTATTTTAAATGCTAAAACGGAGAGTTTGACACAATTCTTAAGGCTTGTCTTTTTTCGATTGGAGTTAAAGTAGTTGGAAAACTTTCTTAATTTTCCGTTCTTCTTTCAACAGTTTTTAATATGGTTTAGGTAGCCGAATACAATTTTGGGCCTTTGCCTATTTTCTAGTATAACAGCCCAATAGGAACATTCTGCAAATGATGTTTTTGTCTGTTTCTGCTTTATCTAAAATACTTTTCTTGTCGGTTTAAAAATAATACTTTGGAAAAGAAAAAATTTTTATTGTATTTTCATCCTTTTTCAGCAGTATAAAAGAGCCGAAAAAACTTAGCCGTATACAGTGGAGAAAGAAAAACAAAATTATTGTTGGTTATTGTTATTTTTGCTCAAACTTTGATTTTTGTAATTACTTAATTGTTTGGACAAAAAAATTTAGTTTATTTAAAATATTTGTCAGAATTTTCCTGAAGAGCTAAGTAAGCGGTAGCGAAATGGCCATCGAGACGTTCTTTAACCTTCAATAACCAATATCAGTAATTATTTCAATCAAAATAATATAAAATCATACCACAAAGTTTTTCTTTTGACAATTAAATAATTTAATAATACTTCCGTATCTTATATAATATTT
The DNA here is from genome assembly GCA_916610165.2 of Gymnosoma rotundatum. Taxonomy (NCBI): domain Eukaryota; kingdom Metazoa; phylum Arthropoda; class Insecta; order Diptera; family Tachinidae; genus Gymnosoma; species Gymnosoma rotundatum. The sequence continues at coordinate 54,764,066 of OU744336.1, forward strand.
TTGTTCTACTACTCGTAATAGTGTGAAAAATTTAAAATATATTTTAAAATGCAAACTTAAGAAAAGTAATAATTTATGGTTCGAATTATGTGTTCGAGAGTGTATTTATTTATTGTTTCTTATAATCAATATCCAGTTGATGCATATCCCGCAGGAAGTGCTGAAATTTATTATTACGTAAATAGACTTATTGCCTTTATTCAAGTTGCATGTGATCAATATGTTTTATCTAATTTTACTTGCAGCATATAAATAGTTCTTATTTAAATTGTTACAATACGAGGGCTGCTATATATATTTCTGGCCTGGCAACACTGAGTGCTGCCAAGTGCAATCTGACATTTCCATTGGAAAGTTTGTCATTTTTAAGCATAATCGTACTCAAAACGTTTTGAAGTACGACCATTATTTGTGTTGTTTACAGTGACTTGAAAAAATGAATATAGAAAAAAATGGAATTAACTCGTGAACACATTCGTGCCACCATTTTTCACAACATTCGACATAGATTATCACGACAAGAGTGCATTGATGAACTTAAATCTTTGTATGGCGCTGAAGCACCATCCTATAGCACTGTGAAAAATTGGTATAATGAATTTAATCGTGGCCGAAGCTCGCTCAAATACGAATTCCGTGAAGGTCGTCCAAAAACGGCTGTTGTGCCAGAGAACATTGATGCCGTGCGTGAACTCATAATGCAAGATCGACATGCGACATACCGAGAGATAAAGACATCCTTGGACATTTCTTCCACCAGCATACATTCGATACTGCATGAACACGTGACCGTAAAAAAGGTTTGTTCTCGTTGGATCCCGCACAATTTGAAAGTCGCTCAAAAAAAGGCTGGTGTCGATTGGTGAAACTGGTCATGTGGCGACTGTTCCGCTTGAGCAACGTATGACGGTCACTTCTGAGTGGTACACTACAATTTGCTTGCCTGAAGTCATCGGAGAAATTCGAAAAACCAACAAGAGAAGACGAATCATTGTTCACTATGACAATGCGAGCTCTCACACATCGGCTCAAACCAGAGCGTTTTTGACCGGCCAAAACGTCAAATTAATGGGTCACCCGCCGTACAGCCCTGACTTGGCACCTAATGACTTCTTCTTGTTTCCGCACATCAAGAAAAAAATGCGTGGTCAACGATTTTCGTCGCCAGAAGAAGCTGTTGAAGTGTTCAAAAACCATGTTATAGAGGTGTCTCAATCGGAGTGGAAAAAGTACTTCGACAACTGGTTTGAGCGCACGCAAAAGTGTATAAATCATGCTGGAGAATACTTTGAAAAACAATAAAACCGTTTTTGATTATAAATTTTCACTATTAGGCCAGAAATATATAGAGCAGCCCTCGTATTATACTTCAAGTACTACTTGACTTGTATTTTAAAATCATGTTCATATTGTTAACAATAAAATTAAAAGAAGGCAAGTATAAAAAGGCATACAAGTATAAAAATTGACATTTAAAATCATTTATTATCAAATGAATTTTAAATGTTTACATATAATTTGCATTATTTTACAAACAAATTACAGTTGTTTTCAATTTAATTATTTACATAAATATACATACATACGATCCGAAACATTACAGAAAAAGTCAGTTTATTTAAATTAGAAATGTAAACAGCAAAAGAAAAAAAATCACTTGTATATGTTTGTTACAAAACATTATTTATGTATTTCTAATGCTTCTTTTTATATCCTTCACTATAAAAAGTAAAAAAGGGTTTATATAGGTCTTTTATTTCATTTGTAACTTCTTGAATATTTATTTCCGACTGCATAAATTATAGAGAGATCTAAATACTATATAGAGATAATCTAAATACTATAATTCAGACGGTTTTAGAAATTTTACTATTGAAAATCAGCATATCCTTTGAGGCAGCCGGCAAAACACAACGCACAGTGTCGTGCAAGCGGATAAATTTGAAAAATGCCAACTTTTAAATTTGAAATAAGGATTAATTACGTTTTATTAAAAACACTACAGGCAATTAAAACCAAAAAAAAATTAAAAAAAAATTTTTTTTATTTTAAGTTATGAAAGTTCAAAATTAAAAGGTTTTTCAGCAATGTAAAATATATAGGAAAAATTAGACACATTGCATACTTTAGTGGATAATTTTTATATTAAGTGGCGACAGAACAGCATGATATTGTAAAAAATAATTGTATAGGCATTATAGGAATAATTAAAACGAAAGAAAAAAAGTACAAATATGTAAAAGCAATAATTAAAGTTAATTTAAAAAAAGACCAAAAAAAGACATCTGAATTTTGATATAGTATTTGTGCAAGTATGTAGACTAAAAATAAATATACATAAATTTATCCCCCCTGCGAACCACGCAATAATTCCTGAATTATTTGTAATTTTTATTAGAAGTAATACAACGAAAGCAGCCCAAGTATGGGTTATCAACATTACATGGATGGATTACGTTTTTTGAATGTATACTCCATACTTCTCCTAGACTGCCACTTAAAATTTGAAAAGTCTTTAAACCTAATAATAAAATTATCATAAATGAGAGAAAACTAAAAATTCAATCCGAATTGAAAGGAAAAATTGTAATATTAGTAGACAAAGTTAAAACTGGTTCTGGTACCACTAACAAAGGTAAAAGGCCAGACGTTCTTTTTTTAAAAATATTTATTTATCATCTAATAAAATATAAAAATTACGACTGGTATTATATGCTGTTCATAAAATAATAGTCCATGGTGTAGATTTTGTAAAACAGTTAAAAATACCTCTGCGAATGCTCTCATAGGAGGCTAATCAAACAGCTCATAAAATTTTTCGAATGACAAGATTAAATGATACGAGGTAACATAGTCGTGTAGCCACAAACTAAGACCTTATAGAAGAATGATTTTACAGTCCGAGCACAAAATAACACTTTTTCAACAAGCAGATTTAAAAGGAAGCAAGATTATGATGGAGTAAAAAGGTTTGTTATTACACATTATATTTTATATTATTTATGGCCAAGAGGCCATAATCATAATTTAATCACAATTAACAATTTATTAGTAGAAAGTCTGAAGTATGAAGAGAGTGAATATGATAGCTCAAATGAATAAATTGTGTTCTAAATTTTGTTTCTGAATAAAAATTGTTTTTAAAATAAATTCATTAATAATTTTTTATTAAAAATATCAATACGTAACATCTGTCTTATGTTTTGCACTTCTCGTACCATAAACTGCCGAGCTATGGCCATTTGTTACTTAAGAATGCGTGAGCGTTACTTGTTAAATAATCATAAAATTTGTATCCAAATTTATTTATTTTTAATAACAAGCAGCGTATAGAAAATTAAGGTCCGATTAGTTGCCGAGTAATTGGAATTTTTCACTATTAGTTGCACGAGTGATAGGCCTGGCTTTTGTTTAATTTTCAGTAAATTTTGTCCTTACGTTTATTTTTAATAGCAGGCAGTTCATACAAAATTTCGTTCTTTGCATTAATTTCCAAGTTATTGCAATTTTTACTTCTTATTGTTTCGGTCGTAGGCGTGGCACTTCTTTGAATTTTTGCCAAAATTGAGCAAAATTTTTCCTTTAACAAAAAATATCTGAACCGCATTTTATATTTCTACTACAACTTCTATTTTTGGCTACTTCCTATATGAAATGGCCACACTGTGCGAGGCATTCCTCTAATTTTTTCATGTATGGAACTATAGTGAAATAAAAAATAAGAGAAAAAAATATCAAGTGAAAAGATTGGAGCTCGCCCATATTTTCCGAGTTATGTGCCTCGAAAATGTTCACAGAAAAGTACGATTGTGCACATTATTTTTAAGATACCAAAATCGGTATGATTTTAAAGTTTTTGAAGAGATCTTTAAGGAAATACTAAAATTTTTTAAAAATGCTTAACCCATTAAGAGCCAATGAGATTTTAATGTAAATTACATTATTGATGAAGGGTTTATAAGACGCGGCATAGTTGTCTTTATAAAATTTTTGATCTTATTTAATTACATTTTTTGTTTGTTTTTTAATTTAGGTATCAGTATTTGTATATATTTCGAGGAAGACATCAAGGCATCTTTTATTACCTATCAGCAGTCAGGATATAGTATTTAAATAGTTGGTCATAACATTGAAATGTACATTAATTACAAAAACTTAATTTCGATAAAATAAAATTAATAAAATAGAAAAGCGTCCATTTAGCTACTACACCTCAGGTAGTGTTGGACATCATGCTGCTTTCCATTGAGGGCTTGGCATTTAGAATAGCAACAAGAACTTAGTTGAAACTTTTTGATTTAGGGTTGGTGAGGCAGAGTAACATAGCACAAGCGAAAATTCTACATAAGTTCGGACTCAATGAACTGTTTCCACTACAGATTTGATTATCACTGAACTAGATTTTGACAGGGCACACAAGTTATAATGCCAAGCAGGAACAGCTGGTTGGATTTAGCTAAACTGCCGATGGTGTTGTGTTTTCTACCCTTAAGTTTGGGCACTGGTGCGGAACTTCACATATCAGCAACTAGTTTGGGCAGGTGTGTATGCTTTCGAATGAATGTAGTGCGTTTCCAACAGAGTTAATGGCGTTTCTGAAAACCATCAAATTGGAGTCTGGGCACGTGGCTGTTTGTCGCCTTTACGAGTGTACAGTGTAAAATCAAGGCTGAAAAGCGATTACAGACTGATGGATATGTATAAAGTTGGATTGTTTCGCGTTCGGGGTCATTGCAATTTTAAGATAAACGAAATTGACGGCGAACTTGTCAGATTAGGCTCGGTAGGTATCATTTCAGAAAATTAGTAACTACTACAGCATTCTGTTTTTTTTTTTGTTTTGTTTTTTTTTTTTAATTGTATGAAAACTAATCATTACTGTGTGGCTAGGGGGGATTGTAGGTTCTCACGGTTCACCAGAATACTGCAAAAACTTAACTGCTGTTCTGGAGGTAGTAATAGCTGTGTTCACTGATCATTGCACCTTAAGAGTAAGAAACAGTAGATAGTACATCGGATTTCTGTAGGACGTGTAAGGACGAAGAGGACTTAGAAATTTTTAAACAAAAATTAACTTGATTTTTTCGTTAATGTTATACTTTTGATGTATGACATGTCTAAAGAAATTTAAACGATGGATGTAAACTGCGATTGCTGTTCATGAATTCCATCATTCTCTCCACATTTGCGAAACGAAGTTTATGTTTTATCGATTGAGAAATGCTATTGTTTAGCATTTGATGATCTAGAATGTTAGAAAATATTCCTCGCCAAGGGTTTACAAATAGCAAACTTACTTTAAGAACAAATTCAACATTAAAATACTTTTTATTTTAACATAACAATTTTAACGTCAACAGGCAACTAAAAAGAGATCAAATATTAAACACAACCACTCGGTCTCTTACCAAAGAGCAAAAAAAAAAAAAAATGAAAATGATTGCCAGAGCCAATAGACGGTAATGTTTTTCCGTCGTTTTGTTGTCATTTCTTTTAAAATGTTTTACTTTCAATTTGTTTAGCTCATGTTTGCTATGTAAATTGAAGATTTTGTTTGAAGTTTTGCCAAGAAATAATAAAGAAAACATCTCATTTCGCATAATGAACTGCAGAAGTTTATGAATATTTCATTTTCCATTTAGTTTTTCTTTCCAAGAACTTGTATTTTTTTTTTTTTTGTTTTTTTTTTCTACATACTTCTTAGTAAATCTTCAAGTAAAATGTATGAAATTTGTTTTCTATAACTTGGATAGAAAGTCAAAAAAATGTTAGCTTGTGGCAAATTATATTAAACATTATATTTATATTTTGATTTACATCCATACATATTATTTACAAACAAAAAAACACAAAACATTAACATTTATACACATTTAAAGTATATTAAACAATATAATTTTTTATTACTTTTTTTGAAGATTTGAAAAAAAAAAATTGGTACTTACAGTGAAAATCTAAATAATATTAAATATTTATGGAAATTTATTTTTAAAAGAGAGTAAAAATTATTTTTAATAAATTATAACAACTTATTTTGTTTGCTATTATTTATTAATGATAACCAGAAAAAAATAGAATCATTATTCTTACAATAAAAGGACGTACTAAGTTCATTTTTACTTCAATTCAGATCAGCAATTAAATTTAAATAGTTTATTTGACTTTAATGTCAGCAGATAAAAAATTATACATGCGTCAATAGATGCATAACCGGGTATGTTCATATATTTTGTATCGAATTTCTTTTGTTGGTAAGTTTATTTCTGTGCTGATTTGGTTGAACTTATGTTTTCTAGTTAAATTGTTTCGCTTTTGTTTAAGTTTGTTTTGTTTGTGTTTTGCTGCTACATTGATGCTTATTTATATACACAAGTTTTTTTGAAAGTTGGGGCAAAGCACAAATTTGTATGAGATTGAGAGTTTTAAAGGACCTTTGTGTCAATATTTTTCGTGGAAGTGGTCGAAATATTGTTTGCGACAATTTCTTCACCACTTAAAATTTAGTGAAATGTTTAATGATGCACAGCGGTTTACCAATATTAGCTACAATGAATAGAAGAAGAGTGTTTATTTCGCCATGTTTCGCTTTACCGAAAGTACACGCAGAAAAAAAACATGGTTGTGATATGGTTACAATAACCATATTATGTTTTTTGTAACAATGTATAGTTGCGGAAAACCAATTATAGTAGTTTTCACCAAAACTTTAGTCACGATAAACGTTTTTTGTTAACTTTTAACGATTATGTGCACAAAAAATTAAACATGGTTGGTTTTACCTAAAAAAATTTTAACCACAACCAAAGTTTTATAACTTATTAAAAATAATATAAAATATCTAAACATAATATTGTTACGTTTATTAAAGTTATAAACGTTTAATTTATGAGTTCTTTATTTGCAAAATAAATAACCACACAACTTTTAGAGTTTTAATTAAATTACACTTTATTTAATCAATTATTTGACGATTTAACTATTCGCGATTAATAATACACGCTGGCAACTTTAATTGTTGTACCACAAGATCTTAACTAGATGACGCTCACAATACGAATGAATCAGCTCGTATTGGCGTTGCTTTTATATACCCTATTTTTAGGCGTTCTTGAATGTTCGAGAATTTCTACCGCCATCTATTGCGTAGTTGAAAATGCTGCGTTGCCACTTTTATCTCAGACACATTAGTGAGCATTATCATTTACTTCTAGAACCTTCAATCATTATTTAAAAATACATGTTGTGTATTTTTATTTAGTTGTTATACAATGCAGGTGTGTGTATGTTTGTGTATTGTATTTGTTTAGTCATTGCTTTGTGTTAGTTGTTTTTGTTTTGCAATAAAGATGTTTTATAGAAACTTCTAGCTTTAAAAACTAACACAATAGGTCATTTCGTTTCACTTTCTTGGCGTCCATTATTTTAACATCTTTTAATGACTTTAATAAAGCATCTTTGTAACAATATGTTATTATTAAAAAATTATTAGTTAAAAGCAACAGAATAATGTTTAGGATAAAAAATAATTCGTTCTAGTTCTTGACAGTATAGTTATTTTACTGGTAGCTAAAATTTTAAATTGTTTTTATTATTAGAGAGAATTAAAAAAAAATATATAATTAAAAATAACATGCAAAATATGAAAACAAATAAGAGAACAACCAAAACATTTTAAAAAAATGTTAAAATAAATATGCTTGTATTGTAGGCATATAAATCTTTATTTTTGTGTACAATTGTGAAATCAAATTTGTATGAGCTTATAAACTATATTTTTACACACAGAAAACAGATAGGTATAAATTCGATTGGTATGTTCAAAATTTAATTGCTAATATAATAATTTGATTTTTAATATCAATAATTAATCATTTTGATTCATTTTTTACATTAAAAGCCAACAAATGATATTTGTCTCCAAATGTTGGTTGTAACACCTCTTGAAGAAGTTAACCTAACCGATTTATATGTTTACTAAAATCTATTCTATTAAATAGAAGATGCAACTAAACTTATTCAGCATATTATTACTGAAAACCAAATTTTGGTAGTTAGAATCATAAAAATCGATTATGTAGTCTAAAATCGAAAAATATTTGACATAATAAAAAGGAATTTGTACAAATTACACAAAAAATAATCAATATTTTAGAATAAAAATACAAGATATATTGTTAGTGATAAAAAGTTCCCCAATATTGTTAAATGGTAAGTCCAAAAACACCCTCACAAAGACATTTGTAAATTAAAAAAACTCTTAAATGTTTAATGCATTTCTACAGCAAGACGTGCGGTATGGGATGAAAATTTGAAAAAACTATGTGGAGGAGAAGAATCATGATGATGAAAGGAGTAGGCTGAAATTGATGGCTCGAGATATGAAATGTAATGTGTAATCGTATTCCTATAATTTAATTTTAAAATAAAAATAAACATTAAAATATTTTATTGTTTTATTTAATTCACAATAATATTTTATAATCACACAAGAATCATTTTTTAAAATAGTTGTGACTGCTATATTTAATCAGTTACTACAACCGAATTCAAGATAATACACACAACCGACAAAATTCGATTGGCAACAAATTCGGTTCTCATAACGAATTTCTTTTCTCTGTGTACATAACTGATTCCTGTAGCCTTTGATCTAAAGATTATTAAAAGCAAATAATTGATTTTTTGTGAATTTATGTTATTATATAATTTTTATAACAAATCGTTAATGAATAAAACAATAATAAAATAGGAAATTTTGCACTTACGAGACATGACATGACATTTTCAGCCATATAATGATATTTTAATTTAACCATTTAATGTTTATATTTGAACAATGCTTATACTTTAGAATGTGATTATTCTGCTAGACAACAATATGATTGCATATGTAACAATACTATGTTTTGTAAGCAATCATATAATGCAACCATAATATGTTGCTCTTAGATTATGGTTACCTCAACCATGTTTTTTCTTTGCGTGTATAGAAAATATACTTTACTATATTTGGTTTAACAGAAATATTACCTTGTGCTCTTACACTCCAAAAAAATAAGTCAGTACATGGGAAGTGCAAGGTCCAAGGAAAATAATTTAAAGGTGCCGTCAATAATATGTACACCTTTTTAGAAGAATATTCAACAAAGAGAGGAACAAATAGATGATAATATACTCGACGTTGCTGCCCTTGCAGGATACATAGTTTATGTTGAGACTAATCCACAGTTTAGAGCTTCCAAGCCGCCATAGAATCGTTCCTGCACAACTTAAGCGAACAACTGGCTAAGACAGGAATAGGAAACGAAGTCAAAAATAAACATGTCTCAAAAATATTGTGCACACGTAATGCTATTAATATATAGAATCTTTAAATGTAAGAAGTGCTGCAGATGAAAGAGTGGTAGAACGTCACTGCACTGGTAGAATAAAGCCAAAGCTAATTGCTACATACATAAATAAAAAATGTCGGCCTACTAGAAAATCCTGCACGTTATGCAAAAAGCCAGTGTGTGCCGTGCGCACAATTACGTAATATGCCGCAATGTAACAAATGCATTTAAGAAAAATTTGTAATTAATATTTTTATTTTTTTTTATATTTGATTGAATTTGAATTTTATTATTAAAAATTATCAGCTGAATTATGAATATTCTCACGAAATTTCTTTCCCACGAAAAAATTTTTCTCGAGAAAAGATTTCTCCAATTATGAATTCCGTGGGAATAAGATTATAAAAAAGTGGCAAAATCGTAATTTGAAGGGAGTTCTTTTGTTTATTTTCATATAATTTTTATTTTACAATTTGTAATACCTACTTTTTTTCCCCGAATTTTTTTCACTTTCCGTAGTCAATCAAAAGGGGTAAAAATTTATAATTGGAGAAAAGGGAAAAGTGAAAGAACTCGCACGGAATTTGTTTATAATTGCGCTGTATATTTTCATATGTATTTTAGGGATAGGAATAAAAATATGGCCACATCTTCGGTCCCCATATTAAAATTTTATTTAAATCTGGGAATAAGGAAGAAAACATCAATAGTGAGAATATCAGTAATTATTTTCTGTGATAAAGCGATTTAAAAACACTAAACATACGCGTTGACATACAGTTTAAAAGTTAAAAAAAAAAAAATTAAAAGAATATATAATTCTTAGCAAATTAAACTATTGTTATTTTTTAACTGTTTCCTATTTTCTTCAAAATTTTTTATTATTTTATACCCTCATCGTGGCCGATGCCACGAATTATATAAATTCTGAGTTCTTATGCATAGCGATGTCGATTGAGCGATATCCGCCTGTGCGTCCGATCAGACATAGTGTTGAAAATTTTACTATTTAAATCAGCAAGATCGCTCAGGTCCTTCGCGGAAGAGGGCAAATCGTACGCCTACCTTTTTTCATATCATTTTTAACAAATCTAGCTTAGTGAAGTAACTCCAATCAAAAAAGCAAATATATGGGTCGATAGAGATTTCAAAAACAAGAAAAAAACATTAAGTGAAAAAATTGGCGCTCGCCCATATTTTTCAAGTTATAGCCCTCTAAAATATTCATAGAAAAGAACGATTGTGCACTATATTTTTTAAGATATCATTAAATAGTTTATAGCTAAATTCCAGCAAAAAGTTAGACATTACCTTAAAAAGTACTTCCCACATAATATTACTTTTGTGATTGCCATATTTTGTTACTCGCTTACAAAACACATTACATTAGTTTCCAAAAAAGGATGTAGTAATGGAACTAGTTCTTTATGTTTAAAGAGACTACCGTACTAATGGTACTTATTATTTCCTACAATAATTAATGTAATCGATTCTCAGTAATTGATTATAAAAGTCTCATGCCTTGTTAAAATCATTCAGTTGGCAATCTAGTTGGGAAGTACTTCTGCCAAAAATGCTTAATTCCACACTTGATTACCTTTTTAAAATTTTTTTTCTGGGAATATGGGTATCATCTTAAAGTTTTGAAGAGATCTTTAAGGAAATACAAAAATTTTTTAAGAATGCTTAATAAAAAGCCGATGACATTTTTATGTAAAATTATATATAGAACTTAATTTCTTATTTTCAATTCTATGTTACCCCAATTGTATTTTTGATTGGAGTTATTTCACTAAACTAGATTTACATGTATGAGGAAGGGTATATAAGATTTGTCACAGTCGAACACAGGCTCTTATTTGTTTAAATTTTGAAATTCAAATAATGTGTATTTTAGTTGAATTAAAACTTATTCTTTTGTTATAATACTTAAATAGTTAAAATAATAATTGCAAAAACAGTAAAAATTTAAAAACCAAATTTTCATAATTAAATATAAAGAAAAAATGAAGCATTGAAATAAATATCAATAAAAGTAAGTAGCAAAAACAAAATATTTTTTGTGTAATATTTAACAACGAACCTTGTTAAACATTTTTTATTTTTTTTTTTTAACATTTTATTCTATATTTTCTACTGAGAGTTATTAAAATTGTATGAGTCTGCATTTCATTGTAATCATTTTAACACAAACTATCAGCAAAATGTTTATACATAAATCCTATATGTGAGCTTATGCTTCAACAAAAGATAAAAAATTTCGTATTTAAATGTTGAATGGAGAAACGGTACAGTAAAAATTAATTAATATTAATAATAAATTAATTCCCAAGAGTTTTGTCATCAACCATTTGCTATTTATTCACTCAAAATAAAAGCTGGAAAATTCACCAATAGCAAGTAATAACACTTATTTTTTTTTATTAATTCTGCGGGCAATAAATAATTATTACACAAACTTAAATACCATTTGATTAATCACAGCTTTATTTCTTTGGAATAAATTTATAGTATCGTTTTTTAATTAATTTTAATTTATATGTGGATTGACAGACTTAAGTCACATATCATTTGGATATTAAAATACACAGTTCAACAAAATAAAAAAATGAGTGAAAAGGTTTTTCGGCCACGCTAATTATAGGTTTTACTCTTACTTATTTATATATATTCTATGTAAATTTTGAATGTCTTTGTATATCAGTTTGAAAGATAAAGCTGCGCACAGAAACCAGATGGGAAGAAAATCAGTTAAAATATAAAAAAATTAACTACTGACATCACAGGTTAATTTTTATTAACCGATTTCAAAAAAAGAAGGAGGTTATACAATTCGGCTGAATGTTGCTTTTTTTATATTTGTGCCTCCAGAACTCAGTCATTTCTGATCCGATTTTGAAACTTGTTGGTAATATGCTAGATTATGCTTACAGATTGGTCCCGTTTATTAAACAGTTCATAATCTTAAAAATTAAAGGGTGTCCCCATACATATTTTTTACGTGTATTACGAACTGTAAAGGGCGATTATGTAAAATTTAAAATGACCGCGTATTACTATGGCTCCCAAAAACAAAAAATTATACAAAAATAAATCTAAAAATTAAAGGGTGCCCCTATAATTAATGTAAATTTACTTATATGGGCCTATTTCTTGAACCGTTATGGACAAACGCTTGCAAATTGGACGGAATGTCGATTGCAGTGGCCGTTATAGTAACAAGTATTAATATTACAAATTATAAATTAAAGAGTGCGCAAATAGTTCATTAAATTTAATGTATATGAACCGTTGTAGACAGAGCGCTGATACTTAAAAGGGACCTGTTTTGCTAAATCCGCTTTATCACGAGTTTATAATTTGAATTTAGAAATTAAAGGGTGTCCGATATTAGATGAAGATTTACTTATAGGAGCCTATCTTTTGAACCGTTATAGACAATCGCTTGCAAATGGGACAGAACGTCGACTTCTATAGCCGTTGTAGTAACAAGAATTAATATTAAGAATTATACATTAAAGACTGCGCCAATAGTTCATTTAATTTGATGTATACTGCCATACTTTTTAACAGTTGTAGACAGACGCTTGGAATTTATTAGTATTGGTAAGTCGGCTGTAACAACAAGTATAAAATATGGATTTAGAAGTTAAAGGGTGTCCTATAGTTGATGTAATTTGAAATGTGTGTCCGTACTTTTGAACCGATATAGACAGAACGCTGAAACCTTAAATTGGCCTGTATTGTTAAATCCGCTGTATCAACGAGTTTATAATTAGAATTTAGAAAATAAAGGGTGTCCCATAATTTATAGAAATTTACTTATATGAGCCTATCTTTTGAACCGTTTTATACAAAGGCTTGCAAATTGGACAGAATGTCGATTGCTATGGCCGTTATAGTAGATTAATATTACAAATTATAAATTAAAGGGTGCGCCAATAATTCACTAAATTTGATGTATATGGCCATACTTTTGAACAGTTGTAGACAGACGCTTGAATTTAACAATGAACCCGCTTTAACAACATGTATAAAATTTAGATTTGGAAATTCAAGGGTGTTCCAATAGTTAATGTAATTTTGTGTGTATGACCAAATTTTAAACCAATATAGACAAAACGCTGAAACGTAAAAGGAACCTGTATTTCTAAGTCCGCTATATCAACGTGTTTATAATTTGAATTTAGAAATTAAAGGGTGTCCCATAATTACTGTAGCGCTTGTAAATTTGACCCAATGTCGATTGCTATGGCCGTTATAGTAACAGCTGATAATATTTAAAATTATAAATTAAAGGGTGCACCAATAGTTCATTTAATTTGGTATATGGCCATACTTTTAAATAGTTATAGACAGACGATTGAAATTTAATAAAACCTGTATAAGATTAAGTATAAAATTTGGATTTGGAAATAAAAGTGGTGTCCCAATAGTTGATATGATATGGTGCATGTGGCTGGAATTTCGAACCGTTATAGACAGACAGCTGAAATTTACAAAGGACATGTTTTGCTAAGTCCGCTATAAGAAGAAGCTTACAAATTGAGTTTAGAAAATAAAGGGTGTTCCCAAGATTAATGTAATTTGTTCTATATGGCCGTATTTATTGAACCGTTGTATACAAACACCTTAATTTTAGACAGAATGTCCACTGCTTTATTTGTTATAATAAGAAATATAAAAATGTTATATTATAAATTAAATAGTTGATATAATCTGATGTACATATATGGGCAAACTGTTCACCGTTACAGACAGACAATTAAATTTATACAGATCCTGATTGCTAAATCTACTACACCAGCAAGTATATAATTTGAATTTGAAAATTAAAGAGTGACCCAATAGTTGCTGCAATTTGATGTATATTGCCAAAATATTGAACAGTTGAAAAAGTATAAAGTTTGGAGATATAAGGGTGTACCAAGATAAATTGTAAATTTTTAAGCATGTTTGTGACATAAAAAATTTCTTCTGTTAACATTTTTATTTGTTCAAATAAATTTTATTGATAATTCGAATACAAGTTTCATTGAAAGGTTAATTTTATGAATGAATTTTGGTTAACAACGGCTTATACAAACTTCGTTTCCATCTTCCAGAAAGTCAATACAATTACAAAAATTAACAATATGAAAATTTATTATTTATTTATTTATTTATTTATTTATTTATAAAATTTGAGTTTTCTAGCACAACAAGACATAATCTTATAAATGAGAGTGCTAGTGATCGAGCAGAAAAAAAACATACTTAGAATACAAATTTAAAAATAATATAATTAATTGTTTATAAATTGTCAATAAGTTTTATAATAAAGAAAATTTATTTGTAGCAAGATTATAAAGTAAGCTAAAACAATAAGGAAATACAATTAAGATAGTTAAAAGATGTGCTAAGAGTCGAATTGTCAAAAAGTGTTAAAAAAAGATTAAAAGATTAGTCAGTTTTTGTTACCAAATATTTTTGTTTAAACAATATTTTACACATGGCACTTTGTGACAACAGGACCTAGCTTGACATTTACTCAAAAATAAAAGTGGTGTAGTTATTTAAATATTTTAAGGATGAAAACAAAAATATAAATATTTATGATTAATCAAAAAGAAAAGAAAAAGGTCACATTAACATTTTAAAAACTTTATGCAAATAGTTTACACAGCTCCCTTTTAAAAGTAATTGCGTTGCTTATTTTCTGTATATAATTAGGTAGAGTATTCCAAAGACTGACGGTATAAATCAAAAACTGTCGTTGTGATAATAAACTTTTATATTTTTGTTGAATTATTCTCTTTCCACGGTTAGACCTGGTAAAAGCAATCCTATTATAAATGTAAGGCGGTTGCTGCGATGTGATGATTTTGTGCAAAAAAATTAAACATCTAAGTTTAAGAAGATTAACAAATTCCATCTGGAAGATTTGGTAGGAATAAAAGATATGTGGTTATGGCGGCTTTTCTGGAAAACATATCTTGCGATGTTATTATATGTAACGATTAATCTACGTAGGTCATCGTTTTCACAATTCGCAAATAGCTCGCATCCATACAAAAGCGTTGGTATTAGAAAAGTCTTTGCCAATAACATTCGAATAGCAAAGGGAGTAGAACCTTGAACAGCCCATAGATTGCGTAGCATTCCGTATACTTTGCCTACGATGACTTTGATATGGTTGGACCAGCTAAGTTTATTGTTAAATGTAACTCCTAGATTAATCGCAGAATCAACAGAAACTATGCAGTCACCATTTATTTTTATTTCAAATTTGTGAGGGATTCTTGCAAATCTAGAAAGGAACAAACATTTAGACTTTGACGGATTAATGCACAAGCCATTAGCCCTAGCCCAAATGCTAACTTTGTTAAGATCTTGATTTATATTGCTTACACATGTTGCAACATCATTTATAGTGGAGCTGTTGTAGATGTTATTTGGAATCTTTTTTATGCTTATCTACATTAATTGTTCTTGACTCCTTCAAGTATACATACCTCATGATATGCTCATAAAATAATCAAGTTTATAAGGGTATAACTCAGTTTGCCATTCCGTTTGTAATATCTACAATATCCATTTCCGATCCCACAAAGTATATGCATGCGATGTACGTCTGTCCGCCCGTGTTAGTATTGGAATCACGTTTGCCAAGGCACGATATTAGCTAGAGAAAATTTAAATGTGCCAATCGATCAGATATAGTTTCCAAAGAGGTTCTGTTGATAATCTGCAAGATTGGTCCATGTCCTTCGAGGCAGTGGGCAAAACATCACGCCTATTCCTCATTTTTTCATATTATTTGGAACGATGAAGCTACTCCAATAAAAAAAAAAAAAAAAAAATGGGGCGATAGGAAATTAAAAATATGAAGAAAACATCAAGAAAAAAAATTGGCGATCGTCTATATACATATTTTACGAGTTTTGGGCCTCTAAACTTTAAAGATTTTTTTTAAATATCAATATGGGTATCATTTAAATGCTTTTGAAGAGATCTTTAAAGAAATACTAAAATTTAAAAAAAAATGGTCAACCTATTAAGAGCCGACAACACTTTTATGTAAATTGAAATATATTGATTAATTTTTTATCTTTAAATTCTCAGTCACCGCTATATCCTTTTTTTAACCGACTTCAAAAAAAAGAGGTTATACAATTCGGCTAAATGTTGCTTTTTTTATATTTGTGACACCAGAACTCAATCATTTCTGATCCAATTTTGAAAATTTTTAGTAATGTGATAGATTATGCTTACAGATGGGTCCCGATTTAAAAACAGTTCATAATCCTAAAAATTAAAGGGTGTCCCCATACAACATACATATTTTATACGTGTATTATGAATTGTAAAATTTAAAATGATTGCGTATTACTATTTTTTTTATTTTTTATTTTTTAATATTCAAAGGGTGCCCCCTTAATTGATGTAAATTTACTTATATGGGCCTATCTTTTGAACAGTTATAGACAAACGCTTGCAAATTGGACAGAATGTCGATTACTATTACGTTATAGTAACAAGTATTAATATTAAGCATTATAAATTAAAGAGTGCGCCAAGAGTTCATTTAATTTGATGTATATTGCCATGCTTTTTAACAGTTATAGACAGACGCTTAGAATTAACAACGAACCTATAGTGGTAAGTCCGCTATAACAACAAGTATAAAATATGGATTTAGAAGTTAAAGGGTGTTTCAATAGTTGATGTAATTTCAAGTGTGTGGCCGTACTTTTGAACCGCTATAGACAGAACGCTGAAACTTTAAATGGACATGTATTTCTAAGTCCGCTATATTAACGAGTTTATAATTTGATTTTAGAAATTAAAGAGTGTCCCATAATTACTGTGGCCTATATAGGCCTATCTTTTGAACCGTTATATACAAGCGCTTGTAAATTTGACGCAATTTCGATTGCTATGGCCGTTATAGTAACAGCTGATAATATTTAAAATTATAAGTTAAAGGGTGCACCAATATTTCGTTTATTTTGGTATATGGCCATACGTTTAAACAGTTGTAGGCAGACTATTAAAATTTACAAAAAACCTGTATTACTAACTAATCTATAACAACAAGTATAAAATTTGGATTTGAAAATAAACGGGTATCCCAATAGTTGATACAATATGGTGTACAGACAGCTGAAATTTACAAGGGCGATGTTTTGCTAAGTCCGCTATAATAAGAAGCTTATAATTTGAATTTAGAAATTAAAGGTTGTTCCCAAAATTAATGTAATTTGTACTGTATGGCCGTATTTTTTGAAACACCTTAATTTTAGACAGATTGTCCACTACTTTATTTGCTATAATAAGATGTATGAAAATGTTATATTATAATTAAATAGTTGATATAATCGGATGTATATGGGCAAACTGTTGTACCGTTACAGACAGATGGTTGAAATTTACACAGAAGCTGATTGCTTAATCTACTACAACAGCAAGTATATAATTTAAATTTGGAAATTAAAGAGTGACCATAGGGTCACTAACTATAGAGTTACTGCAATTTGATGTATATTGCCAAACTATTGAACATTTGAAAGAGTATAAACTTTGATGATATAAGTGTGACCCAAAGTTAATGTAACCTAATTTATGTGGCCATACACTTGAGCTGTTATAGGCAGACAGATGAAATCTGTTTTGAAGTCGGTTTTTTTTCGCAAGAATTATTATAAATGAAATAATAATCTTGACACTTTTTTTATTATGAACTAACAAATTATATTGGATATTAAAGTTTGGTCGCAACAACTGTGAATAAAATTTGCTTGGCCGTTTTGTGTATTTACTAAAACTTATTCTGGTTATTGACAGATGCAACGATACTTATTTAGAATCATGAAAATCGATTGTGTTATTTTTTCTTAAATGTTTGACATAAATACAATAAAATTCAATACAATCATAAAAAATTATGAACTATATTTAAGTTTAATATGTAAGTGGCGAATATTTCCCCAATATTGTTGAAAGCCAAGTTAAAACACATGTGTAAATAAAAATAGTATTCAAAAGTTTTATTTACATCGCAGTGGCAAAGCGCGCAGTATGGAGTGTAAAACAACCTTTAATTTCAAGTTTTATTGTTTAGTGGATGTAGTTAAACATTTTTCTGCAGAAGTTCTAAGTCTATAGTTTTTATATAGTTTAAGTACCACATATCGCACACCTAGTTCAAAAGTGACACATCTCAAAATTTTAACTTTTCAGAAATCGACAAAAAAAAAACTGTTTTTGACCTGAATGGTTAAAAATAAAAACTTTGGACTATTCAGTAGAAAATCCATACCGATTATGATAAAAAAAGTTCTTTTTATTTATTTAATATTTATACACTAGATAATGAACAATTTAATTAAATTTTGAGTTGGGTCACCTTTGAGCTAGGTGTGCAATATATACAATTTTACATATTCAAATGAGAATTTTGATTGTCAAGAAATCTAATGTAACATTAGATTTTGTTTTCTTACTATTACACATACAAAAGAAAATTACCAGCTGGTACGAAATTTAAGCAACAGCGACTGGTGGCCGTTCAGCTGCTTCCATATGTAATCCATATGTAAGCAACAAGTATAGGGGCAATTTTAAGCAGTTGCAAGACAAAGAAAAGATAGCGTAGACGACGGTGCGCTATCGTATGCGATGTAGTCGGCATGTTTCTTTGCTCAACAGCTGCTTTTATTTTCTTCATTTGCTTAAAAAAAACCCTGATTAAATAAAAAGTATTAGTTTTTTATTATTCTTTTTTTAATTCTCTATCGCTCCATATATTTATTATCTTGATTGCAGTTATTTTATTATTTTGCCTGCTGCCTCCAAGGACATGGACCGAATATGCTGATTTCTAATACCTCCTCTTTCTACACTATATCTGATCGATTGACACATCTTTTTTTTGTGATTTCAACACTGACACGGGCGGACAGACGAACATCGCTCAATCGGTTTCGCTATGCATAAGAAATCAGAAGGGTGTAAATATAGAGAATTAATGACAGAAAAAATATCATTTAAAAAAACTAACTAGTAATTTCCTAAAAAAAATTAAAAAAGGGTGATTCTTTTTTTTGACTTGCAAATCCAATTGAATTCTGTATTTGCGTACCTCTGGTCACAGAGTTGACAGCTTGGATTTGAAAGGTGTTGCATATTTTGCTATTTTTAATATTTTATTTGAGAAAATACTCTTTTGATTACTAAATATAGTAACCCAGGCTATAATTTATTTTACAACGCTTAAAAAGCTCCTAAATTACGACCCCGGACAGTAAACTAATTAAAAAAAAACTATAAAATTGACATTTAATCAATACGATTTAACTTTTATTAGTATAGTAACTTTTGCAATAACCCTTTTTCAAACATCTCGTAATGTATATGAAATTCTGCGAGATAATTTATAATCAAACCATTTTTTAAATACATTTTTATTTATACACAGTCTTATCATTATATTATTAAAATATTTTTTATTTAAATATTTAACGTGGTTAAATATGGTTGATTTATATAGAACATGTAAAGTAGTCATCAGCAAACAAATTAAATATTACAATCAGATAATTTTTTATTTTAAAAAGTAATATTGAAAACAATAATTGCAATTAATTTCTGAGAAAATAAGCTGTGATTTAAATTAAAAATTATTGTAATTTAATAAGCAAGGACATGGTTATTTTTTATAAAAAGCACTGAAGACAAATCGTTTTCCACGATTTATAACGCTTAAAATTCAGACCATAATATTTTAATTGATTTTACTCATTTAGCTTTAAAAAAAAAAAAATTTTTTAGTAAAACTTAATATTTTTGGTGAAATGTTGGTGACATTCAGAAATTGAAATACGCCGTAACAACTTAAATTTTCGTGGTTATTTTCTACTAAGAATGAAGGATAATTTCTTTCATAATAGAACCTCAAAGAGATGAGTTCTCAATAATAGCAGCAGCCATTTATTACAATGGCTGGACTATGTTAAGTTTGATATGTCAATTTTAAAATATGAATGCATTTAAATTAAACTAATGATTTAAAAACAGAACTCACACCCAGATTCATTTTCAAACTAAGTGTAAGTTGCAAGTAGAAAATGCACTGTTGTTTTTATATTGAGATATAAAAAATCATAAATTTAATTTTATGGGAGATATATTTCAATGCTGCATCTGCTATAATAACTATCTTCTATATAATTTCAAATAAGTAGTGGAGGGGTTAACCTGCTAAAATGTAATTGAATCGGTACTACAATGAATTATATTACAAAAACATTGTATTTTATTGCAATGTTGCATGTAATATGCATTCATAGTATGCATTTAAATTTCTATTTATCGAGTGCATCAGTTGATAAGTACAAATAACAAAGACATAAAAACATTTGCTTTAACATCTCTAAGAAAACTTCATCCTCGATATACGAATTGCTTTTGAGCATTAAAAAATAAAAACAGTTTTAAAACTATTTTCTGCTTATTATATAAGTTAACACAATAAACATTTTTGTAATTTCCCTTAGTTAACACAATAAATATTTCGCAATTTCCCTTCTTATATTTTGATAACCTACTTTGGTAAGAACTGCAAGTTCAACGTCTGCAATATTGCAATTGCGACAACTGCAATTCTCACTAAATTTGTTTGTTAAGTTTAACAGGAAATATTATCACGCCACTTCATTAATTAGGTCATTTACAATACTATAAAATCAATAATTTGTAAATTTAGTTTTTAGTTTTTAATTTGAACTCTTTAATAAAAGGTCGTAAAGACCGAAAATAAAATAAATTGTGTTTTTTTTTAGATTTTGCAATTAGCAAAATCTTAACTGGCGCCCGAGCAAATTTTTAAAAGCCTGTTTCGGTAACTAGGCTCCGGAGTAGTGTTAAACAAAACGGGGGTATTATGTGCCAGCCTGTCCGACGGCTCTAAAAACAGTGAATCCGTAAAGGATAATAATAAACAGTAAATCCGTAAAGGATAATAATAAACAGTGAATCCGTAAAGGATAAAAATAAAAAGTGAATCCGTAAAGGATAATAAAAAACAGTGAATCCGTAAAGGATAATAATAAACAGTAAATCCGTAAAGGATAAAAATAAAAAGTGAATCCGTAAAGGATAATAATAAACAGTGAATCCGTAAAGGATAAAAATAAAAAGTGAATCCGTTAAGGATAACAATAAACAGTGAATCCATGAAGGATATTAATAAATAAAAGCTAGTGACAATAACATTAAATAAAAATAATTGTTCAAGAAATCCTTTTTAAATAAGAAACTGTGAAATTAATGTTTATCTTTGAAAAACTGTGGCGTAAATAATTATATTCAAGAAACTTTGAAATTAATATTTATCCGTGGCTATGAAATTCATTATCACCCTTGAGGAAACTGGAACAACTATATTGAAGAAACTGCTATAAATATTTCGAAGAAGCTGTGAATAGTGAAGTGACTTGTAGAAGAAACCTATCACCCTTGAGGAAACTGGAATAACTATATTGAAGAAACTGCTACAAATATCTCGAAGAAGCTGTGAATAGTGAAGTGACTTGTAGAAGAAACCTATCACCCCTGAAGAAACTGAGTTGAAGCCGTAACCCAATCTACAAATAAAATAAGGTAGATTAATACTTTTTCTCTTTTATACGGTATTTCCAAAAGATATTTGTAATACTTTACCTTAGTTTAAGATATTTTGTTATTGGAAAAATTGTTATAAATAATAAAAGTGTAGAAATTCCATAAATATTTCATAATGTCAAACCCTAGCAATTTAGTTCGACCGGCGGTCCTTAACGACCCGGCTGCTCCTGTAGCAAATGCAAACAGGCAGCTAAGCATAGAGGACTTAACCTCTTTAATAAACTCTGTAGCTTCAAATCTGTTAAGACAGCAAGGACCACAAATCATACAAGAAGTTTTAAATCCTAATACTAACTTCCTCAATGTGACAGATCAGGTAATAGAAGATAGACACAGGAACAATTTAACCGACTTAGACAAAATTCCTGACATTGTTAAATGTCTTAAAGAATTTTCAGGACAAATAGGGGAATTTAGCTCTTGGAAGAAGAGCGTAGATAGGATATTATCAATTTATGAAACATTAAAAGGCACACCAAAATACTACGGTATACTGAGCGTGATAAGAAACAAAATTGTAGGGAACGCAGATATAGCGCTAGAGTCATATAACACGCCACTCGACTGGCCAGCAATATCAAAATGTTTGGCAATGCACTACGCTGACAAGCGCGATTTATCCACATTGGAACACCAAATGACAACGATGGTACAGGGAAGTAGCTCAATCCCAGAATTTTATCAACGGGTCTATACACATCTATCCCTAATGTTAAACAAGCTAGGTTGTTCGCAAATGAGCAACGAGGCATTACACATGTTAACCGAGTCATACCGTAACAAGGCTCTCGATACTTTTATTAGGGGTCTTAACGGTGAATTACCAAAGTTGCTCGGAATTAAAGAACCTGTGGATCTCCCACAAGCATTACAGCTCTGTATGAAGCTGGAAAATCAGCAATGGCGAACGGCGCATAGTCATAGAAAACCGCAAACGACACAAAGAGAAAATATAGGGCAGAGAAAACACCCTTTTTACCCGCAATTAACCTACATGCCACATGCAATTCAGCCAACATGGCAGCATAGACCAAATTTTAATTTTAATAGGGGACAGCAACATCAATTTAATACCCCGCCAAGGCCTCCAAAGCCTCAGAATCGTCCGGAACCAATGGACGTGGACCAGAGCATGCACTCTCGTCGCATAAACTATATGAATAGGCCAAGCCAGGGTAACTGGCAAGGGAAAAGGCCACATTCGGTGCAAAATCAGCAAAGAAAAGCGCAACGAACATTCCACATTGACACTGGTGCTCCTCCACAGCAATACCAAGTTAAAAATTCAGCAGGATGGGAAGTCGATAACGAAGGGTACTCGGAACCAACTGATATTTATTTTTTAGGATAATGAGCTCTTCACTCCCTTTCTTTGAGGTGAGAGCGGAGGGCGGTAATATTCTTAAATTCCTGGTTGACACAGGATCTAGTAAAAATTACTTGCAATCGCATCTGGCGAAGAAAAGAATAAAAAATGAAACACCATTTTTTGCTAAGTCAATAAAGGGAGATATAGAAATAATAGAACATACTTATGTTAAACTTTTTAATATAGAAAATAAAATAAAATTTTTTTTAATGCCTTCCCTAAAAACCTTTGACGGGATTTTAGGCAACGATACACTTAGGGAACTACAAGCGATAATTCATACGGGAGAAAATTATATGATACTGAACAATGGCAAGAAAATAGGCCTGAAACAATTGCCTTCAAAATCGGTGAATAATATAGATATAAAATTAGATAATCTTACTAACTTCCAAAAGGGAGAAATGAAATTAATTGCAAAAGAACATTCGAATCTTTTCTCAGACCCAAATGAGAAACTCACTTACACAACAAAAATTACTGGGGAAATCAGAACTACAACGAATACTCCGGTTTACACGAGATTTTACCCATACCCTTCATCATTGAAAGCGGAGGTCGAAAAGCAAGTGAAGGCACTTTTGCACGATGGGATTATAAGACCATCTAGATCGCCGTACAATTCACCGGTGTGGATCGTACCGAAAAAGCCAGATTCTGCGGGAAACAAGCAATACCGCCTGGTAATCGACTATAGGAAACTAAATGCGGTTACAATCGCGGATAGATA
Source organism: Gymnosoma rotundatum (assembly GCA_916610165.2). Classification (NCBI taxonomy): domain Eukaryota; kingdom Metazoa; phylum Arthropoda; class Insecta; order Diptera; family Tachinidae; genus Gymnosoma; species Gymnosoma rotundatum. The sequence goes on from OU744336.1 coordinate 54,788,163, forward strand.
TCCGATTCCGGAGATAACGGAAGTAATATCGCATCTTGGAAACAGCAAGTTTTTTTCGGTACTAGACTTAAAAAGTGGATTCCATCAGATTCCACTAAAAAAATCTGATATTGAGAAGACAGCTTTTTCAATTAATAACGGTAAGTATGAATTCACTCGCTTACCGTTCGGCCTAAAAAACGCCCCGTCAATCTTCCAACGCGCTCTCGACGACATTTTAAGAGAATTTATCGGGGTATGTTGTTATGTCTACATTGATGACATTATAATATTTAGCCAAACGGAAGAGGATCATTTCAAACATATTAGGAAAATTTTTAAAACTTTAGAAGATGCAAATATGAAGATACAACTTGATAAGTGCAAATTTTTTGAAGAAAGCGTAGAATTTTTGGGCTATGTAATATCCCGAGATGGTGTAAAAACCAATCGCGCAAAAGTGGATGCGATTGCAAACTTTCCCCAGCCTGGTACGTTAAAACAACTTAGAAGCTTTTTAGGTATGTCAGGGTATTACCGGCGCTTCATTAAGGATTACGCAAAGATAGCAAAACCCTTGACATCCCTTTTAAGAGGGGAAGGGGGACGTGTCCCAAAAACAAAGTCGTCAAATATTAAAGTTTCTTTAAACACAGACGCAGTAGAAGCATTCAAGAAAATAAAAAATTCTCTTATATCCGAGGACGTTATTCTCGCCTACCCAGATTTTGATAAAGATTTCGAACTGGTAACTGACGCCTCTAATTTTGCAATTGGTGCTGTTCTCTCTCAAAACGACAGGCCTATAGCGTTCATATCTAGAACGTTAAATAAAGCGGAAGAACATTACGCCGCCAACGAAAAAGAAATGTTGGCCATAATATGGGCCTTAAACTCATTTAGAAATTATCTGTACGGATCGGCTAATGTTAAGATCTTCACGGATCACCAGCCGCTTACGTATGCGCTCAGTAACAAAAATCATAACAGTAAAATGAAAAGATGGAAGGCGATTCTGGAAGAGTACAACTACACATTGTTTTATAAACCTGGTAAAACAAACGTTGTTGCTGATGCTTTGTCCAGGATGCCCTCGCAAGAATCACCCTTGCATACGTTATCAATAGCCACACACTCGGATGAGAGCTCATCCCATGGATTGATACTTAGCGTAGAAGCTCCTATAAATGCATTTAAAAATCAGATATTTTTGAAAACGGACGTAGCTTCAACATATCAATTTAAAATCGTGTTTCCAACGTATCATCGGCATGTGATTACCGAGCCAGACTATTCAGAAGAAATAATAACAACAATCTTAAGGCGTTACCTTAATCCCTCGGTTATAAACTGTATCAAAACCGATGAGGGAACAATGGGAAAAATACAGGAGGTGTACCCCTTGCATTTTAGCAGATACAAGATAAGGTTCACTCAGGTTGAAGTCGAAGATATAGTAGACAATCAACACCAGGAGGATATAATGGTTAGGTTCCATAATAGAGCTCATAGAAACGCAAAAGAAAATAGAACCCAAATCTTAGAAAAATATTATTTTCCCGCAATGGCAAACAAGTTAAAAAAAATTATAAAAAGTTGTAAAATTTGTAAACTTAACAAGTATGATCGGCACCCACCAAAAATGCAAATACAATCAACGCCTATTCCTCAATATCCAGGACAACTGGTCCATTTGGATATACTATTGATGGGAAAAACATTAGTACTGACAGCTGTAGATAAGTTTTCAAAATATGGTATGGCAAAACTAATTAATTCAAGAGCAACAGTTGACATAAGGCAACCACTAAGGGACATCCTTTTTGCCATGATACCTGAATCTATAGTATTTGATAATGAGAAAGCTTTTAATTCTGATTCAATAAATTTCATGATAGAAAATGAATTAGGCATCTCTGTTTATAGAACCCCTCCATATACGAGTTGTTCTAATGGGCAGGTGGAACGATTTCATTCCACATTGCAAGAGATAATGCGTTGCCTTCAAAATGACAAAACCCACCACTCATTTCAGGAACTTTTGGATAGATCGGTGAAAGAATACAATTTCTCCGTTCACTCAGTTACAGGAAAGAAGCCCATAGAAATATTTTTTGGTCGGCGTGTAAGTAGTGATCCCCAACTATTGGAAAAATTTAGGAACGAGACAATTAAAAAACTTTCAGAAAAACAGAGAGCCGACCTTACTTATCATAATGCACATCGACAACCGCCAAAGGAATACAAGCAAGGAGAAGAAATTTTTATTAAAGTAAATAGGAGAATAGGAGATAAGCTATCTGCTAGATATAGGAAAGAGATTGTAGCAGAAAACTATAATACGACTGTTAAAACACAATCTGGAAGAATTGTGCACAAAAATAATATTAGGCAGACTTAGTAATATTGCATTTTTTTTTCTAACTATTTCCCTGCAGGGCAAAATGCGGACTATAATGTTTATCTTAGCCTGGGCCACTGTAATAAATACGCAACAGTTTCATATACACGACCTCAATAACAACAACGGATACATTCCTATAAAAGTAGGAGAGGTAAGGACAATAGGAAGTTATGACAAGGTGCTGCATTTTATTAACATGACGCTATACGACGAGACTCTACTCCTAATTTCTGAAAACATAAAGACCCTGAAGACCACGACATATGAGGACAAACGACTTTTGGAGACTATTAATAAAAACCTCATTCTATTAAAAGCGAAAATAAACAGCCTGCATGTACACTCAAAGCAAAAGCGCGGACTGATTAACGTTTTGGGAAAGGGACTAAAATACATAGCGGGATCGATGGACAGTGACGACGAGATAGCAATAAATGAAGCAATAGCAGACATTCGAAATAACGAACAAGGTAACAACATGACACTAAACAGTTTAATACATATTAATAATGGCATGGCTGAGGAGATTAGAAATATCACTACCCACATTAATAAACAACAGACATTTATTAGCAGTTACATAAACAAATTTAAGGACGAATCTCTAAACAGGATAAGAACCTTAGAAGACGAAGTGGGATTTATCGAACAGACCTACAGAATCGACAACGATATAACCCTCTTACAAAACCATATCGACGCCATTGGACAGATCATATTTTCTTGTAAATTGGGAATTATTCCTTCTGACATACTAACAGATAAAGAACTTAACTTAATCAGTGATTTTGACAGCTACAGCAGAATGAAAATCGCGGTTGTTTTCGAAGATAATAATATTATTCTAACCTTATTAATACCCCGATTTTCCACTAATACTCTATCTCAAATAAAATTTGTTCCAATCCCTAATGCAATGAATAAATCTTTAATCTTAAACCAATATGAAGTATTGATGGATAATAGCACTAATATTTTTAGCAAGAATGTAAAAGATGATTTGGAAAAAAATTTAGTGAAAATAGAAAACAAATGTATTGAAAGTATTTTGAAGTTCCAAGAGGCACATTGTGAATTAGAGACAGTGCAAGTATCCACTGTAGTAGAAGTGATGCCTGGAATACTAATATTCAAAAATTTTTATGAAAATATTAACCAAAATTGTAACCAATTAAAAGTAAGTCCTAAAGGAACATTCCTCATTAAGTTTGAAAATTGTAAAATTAGAATACTAAATGCAACTTACACAAACACGAAAATTAGAATTCATGAAACCTTTATTTTGCCTAACCTAATAACCAAAATTAAGGAAAAGAAAACTGTCAATAAACTAGATTTAAAATTAGAAAGCCTATATGTAAACCAATTAAGCACTCAAGACAACATAAAATTGTTAATTGATAAGAATAAAAATACACACTTAATAAGTTTAAGCTCAGACATGGTAATTGTGACTATTATTATTATAACTATATTAATTTTTTATTATATTGTCAATTATAAGCAAAAAGTTTATATTTCATCTCAACTACGGGATAATGTTGCTAGTAACGCATGCTCAGATGGGCCATATCTTCAATTGGTATCATCTCAACTCACCAACACACCTCGTAAACCTCCCCGATTGAGGACAATCGACTTAAGAGGGGAAGAGTTAACACAATAAACATTTTTGTAATTTCCCTTAGTTAACACAATAAATATTTCGCAATTTCCCTTCTTATATTTTGATAACCTACTTTGGTAAGAACTGCAAGTTCAACGTCTGCAATATTGCAATTGCGACAACTGCAATTCTCACTAAATTTGTTTGTTAAGTTTAACAGGAAATATTATCACGCCACTTCATTAATTAGGTCATTTACAATACTATAAAATCAATAATTTGTAAATTTAGTTTTTAGTTTTTAATTTGAACTCTTTAATAAAAGGTCGTAAAGACCGAAAATAAAATAAATTGTGTTTTTTTTTAGATTTTGCAATTAGCAAAATCTTAACTTATATATTATTGTATCGTAGCTACAATTAATCAAATTAAATTAAGTTTTGGTTAACAGCAGTTTTGCGTTAATGAAGTTAGAGATGTATTCAAGATAACATTTGTGTTATCTGTACTTCTACTCAAACAAACTCTGAGTAAAAACCCAGTGGTAAAAACGGGGGTTGAATGGGCCGCCAAAAAGGCCTTATTAAGGAATTATGAACACTACCCATATCTTGCATCATCATAAACGACCTTATGGTGATTTATTTTCTACAAAAAAATTTTACATTTTATATCAGAAACGCAATTTAGTATTCGTTTATTGAAAATGTTAAACGACGACTAAATCTTAAATTGAAAGGCCCTCAACGGAAGAAAAGGACAAAATAAGTATACGGTCAAATACAAAGATGGTGTAGGCTATTGGAAAAGGTCTGTTAATGTCTACTGATTTTCACTCCTCGGTATATAAACATTATTTTTAATAGTAATTTAAAAGTTTGTATGAATATGGCATTAAATGCTTGTGTGTGCTGCCGAGAGTTAAGCATCTATTTGATTACAAAACTTAAAAGGAAGTTAAGCTTCTTGTTAAAGAACATTTTACTGTTATAACTGCAATTTATGACTACACAAAACGTAAAAGAGCTGTCATAATGCTGCACAGGTTGCATGCAATTTTATTGACGTTGTATCTTGAGCAGTAAGTAGAGTTGGAAAATACGAATAAACGTGAAAAACGTATACACATACAAAAACATAAATTTAAGATACGAGATTAGGACATAAAATAAAATTTAATAAGGATTTTTTTGTGAAATTATATATTTACTTTAAGCTTAGTAAATGTAATGATATTAATATTAAAGCATTTTATTTCCTTAAGAAAAAATCTATTATGTTTAAATTATTGTTCATTTTAGTTCATTCTAGTTTACATTTTAAATGGTGAGTATCTACTATGCTGTATGTATCTTTACAAAATTTTTTTCTCAGCAGAAGCCTTAAAAATAAATAAAAATATTTAAAAAAATTTAATTGCAAAATATTATCTGCGATCAGTTCCATTCCAGCAATTAAAATACCATGCATTTGCAGAAAAAGAAATAAAACTATGGAGAAACATACATGTGTAGCTTTTTTTTTTTTTTGTAAGGAGAAAAATATCTCCACGCAAAGAAAAAATATGGTTGAGATAACCATAATCTAAGAACAACATAATATGGTTGCATTATATGGTTGCTAACAAAACACAGTATTGTTAAATTTGCAACCACATTGTTGTCGAAACATAATTATGTTCAAATATAAACATTAAATAGTTAAATTAAAATATAATAATATGGCTAAAAATGTTATGTTATATAATTGAATTATAAAATAGTCTCGCAAGTGCAAAATTTTCCTGATATAAAAAATTTATTATTGTCACAAAAATTAATTAAAAACATAAATTCATAAAAATTATTAATCAATTATTTAGTTTTAATAGCGTTTAGATCATAGGCTGCAAGAATCAGTCATGTAAAGATATAGTTTATAAGCCCAACCATGTTGCATTTTTTGTGCACAGTAACCATATAATCGTGAAAAAGTTAACAAAAAATGTTTATCGTGACTAAAGTTTTAGTGAAAACAACTAGAATTGGTTCTCCGCAACTATATATTGTTACAAAGAACATAATATGGTTGTTGTGACCATATCACAACCATGTTTTTTTTTCTGCGTGTGCTGGCTTGTTATATAAACACACATAAATTTTGTTTTAAATTAAAATAAAAGCAAGTAAGAGACCTTCATTCCGTTAGTATGCTTAAATAGAAGTAAACAAAAGATATAAAAAATAAGAGGCGGGCGTGGTGTTTTGCTCGCTGCGTCGAAGGTAATGGGCTGATCTTGCTAATTTTCAATAGCGAAATTTACCAAACTATGTCTCTATTTTCTCTAGCTTATCTAGAGCCTTGGCAAGGTTGATTTTGATACAAGCATGGATGGACAGGCGCTGTACATAATGCTATAAACACATTCGAGACAGCAGCTACCGACTGCAAAATGTCAAAATTAGAATGCATGTGTTTATATGAGAATGATTATTTTGTCAACAGCAAGGCAACAAGGCGGCAGGTTGTTGTCTGAGCTGAATTCGCTGCAGTAGTCAAATTAAACTAATTTCTATTTTTATTGGCGACAATAAACAGTTTAGTGATGTCATTACTATAAGACATGTAAAATAATAAGTGCTTAAAATCTCTTATTATGAAAAACGACAAGAACAATAAAAATATAAAATAAAAATTATTTATTTAAAGATTTAAGTGTAAATCTATAATAAAACTGTAACAGGATAATTTCAGTACATGAAATATTTAAGGAAAATAGTGTTGCTGGTAAAGACAATAAATAATTTGGAATACAAAATACCTATTTATTGAATTCTTATCTGTCTCACGTAAGTGCTGCTGGATAGATATGAGAAAAATTTTGTGAGGAGATCCTTTAGAACCTTGGTTCAAAAACGGATTTTTTATTCGTAGAAAAATAGAGAAACCAATGCAAAATCAACCAATTTTACCGGTATAATTGTACTTAAACAGTTGTCAGCACATTTTAGTTTTGTATATAAAAAAAATTTAACACTTTTTACATACTTTTCAATAATTTCTTAAAACATATTTTTTGAATTTTAAATTTAAAAAAAACTAGAAATGCCACACCGACGAATTAAAAATACTACAATTGTCATGGCGAAAGTGTACGAAGAATAATTGTAAAAATTTCAAAGAATTGTATTAAGATGTATATGAAACTAGAATTCCTTTTTGCGTGGACAATATTTAGTTAAAAATTTAATTCTGTTCTTAGTACTTGCTGGTTGAAGTATTTATAATTATTTCAATTGTCGTACGGGACATCAGTGAAAATTTAACACGATTGGTTTTAGAAGATATCATAGAACTGTTGCATTTAGTTTTTTATTTAAGTGGACAAGCAACCACGTGTTATTTATACTGACATTATTATTGCTTCTCAGAAATCTTCAATATATTTTCAATATACTTCAATATATTTTCAATTTTAAAGACAATCCAATTCTAATAATTATAGTTGAAATATATTTTAATTTTAAATCCGATTTGCTTCTTTAAAAACTGCCAAAGTGACATCACTGAAATACAATAAAATCATATTTTTATTATACACATTCGCCGCAGCAAGATACACGAACACACGACAGCAAATGACGCTAGCAACATTTGTCGCCTTGTACGCAGCTACATAATTATTTTGAAGGCAGCAGCTACATAATAAAAATATAATTTTATTGTATTTCAGTGATGTCACTTTAGCAGTTTTTAAAGAAGCAAATTGGATTTAAAATTAATATATATTTCAATTATTATTATTAGAAGAGTAAAATAATACTCCTAAGGGCTACGTCGATTTTTCATTGGATTGTCTTTAAAATTGAAAATATATTGAAGTATATTGTTGAAGCAATAATAATCTCAGTATAAAAAACACGTGGTTACTTGTCCACTTAAATAAAAATACAAAAAACAACAGTTGTATGATATCTATTAAAACCAATCGTGTTAAATATTTACAGATGTCCCATACGACAATTGAAATTAATATAAGTGCTAAGAACAGAAGTAAATTTTTAACTAAATGTTGTCCACACAAAAAGGAATTTTAGTTTTATATACACCTTAATACAATCCTTTGAAATTTTTACAATTATTCTTCGTATACTTCCGCCATGACAATGCGTCAGTGTGGCATTTCTAATTTTTTTAAAATTTAAATTTCGAAAAATATATTTTAAGTAATTATTAAAAAGTATGTAAAAAAGGTTAAAATATTTCTCTATACAAAACTAAAATGTGCCGATATCTGTTCAAGTACAATTATACCGGTAAAATTAAGTGATTTTATATTTGTTTCTCTATTTTTCTACGAAAAAAAATCCATTTTTGAACCAAGGTCCTAAGAGTACAAAATTTTACTCAAATCTATCCAGCAGCACTTACGTGAGACAGATAAAAATTCAATAGATAGGTATTTTGTATTCCAAATCAATTATTATACTTCACCAGCAACAATTTTTTCCTTAAATATTTCATGTACTAAAATTATCCTGTTATAGTTTTATTATAGATTTAAACTTAAATCTTTAAATAAATAATTTTTATTTAAAATTTTTATTGTTCTTTTCTTTTTTCATAATAAGTGATTTTAAGCACCTTTTATTTTACATGTGTTATAGTACTGACATCACTTAAATGTTTATTGTCGCCAACAAAAATAGAAATTAGTTTAATTTGACTACTGCAGCGAATTCAGCCTAGACAACAACCTGCCGCCTTGTTGCCTTGCTGTTGACAAAATAATCATTCTCATATAAACACATGCATTCTAATTTTGACATTTTGCAGTCGGTAGCTGCTGTCTCGAATGTGTTTACAGCATAAGACTTCAGAATATTTACAACATTTTTGGGGTCAGAAAGTGGAATTTTTCATAAAACTTTTTATTTGTTGATAGTTCTTAGTTTTTTTTTGTGCGTTTAAGATTTTTTTTTTGGAAAAATTAAAATTGTTGGTAAATTTTAATCATTGAGTAAAATTCAGCTTTTTTTTGCTAATCTTTTTTAATGAATATTTTAATTTTATGTGTCGAAATTCTTTTAAAATTGTAATGTTTTCTTAAAACTTTAATTGTTAAACGTAAGAAAATAGAGAGAAACGGTGTCTAAGAAAATAGTGTTCATAAAAATTTTATAGCTCATCTGATTTCAGTGCTATTATGGACCGACGGAGGACGATTATGGCTAAATTAACTCTCTTATAGATTCTGTATCCTTTCCACCTGGGTTCGAAATGCAGATAAAACCAAATACGGCTTTTAATGAGTGTGTATTCGTGCGCTATCATTTCTTGCTCATGAGCATGGCACATGAGTTTTAAATCATCGATTACGCACATGGTCTGCGCGTTGATATTAGAAAATTAGAAAATTTTGCATATGTGCAAGAGTACAAATATAAGAACGTGCCCTGCGCACTTTTCAGCAAATACGAACTGTGAATTATGTGATTGTGATAAAAAACTTTATTATCTTGATTTTATATTTAATTAAAAAATAAACATTCAATTTTTTAATTAAATAATTAATTGCATCAATTAAAGATTTAATAAAAATGTCTATTTAAAAATAAATAAAATTTCAATTGGTGCAAAAAATTATTATTCAATCCCTTTAATTAATTCCGTGAAATGTAGTAGGTCGTGTAGAAGGATACAACTGACTCCTCTTAGGTTAACTGCATGTTAACTTAACGTGATTAGATACGTGTTAGTTACTTTCTTACAACGAAAATTTTATTGCATTTGAAAAACTTTAAATTCTTAAGACTCTGTCTGTACGGCTATTGAAATCTGAAATAATTTAAATTCCCTAACTTAAGTCAACTAAAGTCAACCATTATGAGTTAGTTATTTGCATGACACTTCTTTAAAAATGCAAGATTTTAAAATGTTTACCAAAATTGTTGCCATTGTTAGTTTGTTGCATTTGCATGTTTTATTGTTTTGTCACATCTCACAACAAATATTGTTTTCACGGCCGCTAAACTTTCATAAAATGGAAGCTGGCGCAACATTTACCATAAACTATTAAAGTACTTGAATAGAAAAAATACTTTAATATTTTTAAAAGTTGTAGCCGTCTTCAGTAAAACTTCATAGTCGTGGTTGAAAAATAAAATGTTGCACACAAGATACCAAAAGGTAGCAGTTTTTGTTTAGTCTATGAAAGAAAACACTGCAAATCTTCAGCAATAATAATAAATTTTAGCAAGTTTAGAAAGAAGAACAAAGCTGAGGAATAAAATAATATGCAAGAGATAGTTACTTTGCAATAAAGTTGAGGTAATTTTATTACAAACTTAGCCCGTCGTAAATACATATTTATGAACAGAAAACTGCAAGACCATATTGTCCTTAAGCATGCAAAGCACGAGCAAAATAGTTGTTTTTTATTTATTGTTAAAATGTTTTGTATTTCTTTGTGTATTGTTTCCACTCAAATTCATTCTTTTTTGTAGTGTTTATGCTGTGTTTTCTTTCTGTATTTTCCACAAACCTTTTAATAAGTATAATCTAAATGATAAAAAGTTTTTTTTTGTATAATCACGCCAAATCACATTAAATAATAAAGATTAAATTTTAAAAGATTACCTAAAACAAAACTAAACACCCTACAAAAACAGTGACCATCATTTGGTCTATAAAATGACAATTACTGCTGATTTACAAATCCACCATTGCGTAGAACAAAGTTTGTATTAAATTCTTAATCCTAAAATGATGTACAAAATACAAGTTTTGCGTGATCTTTGAAAAAGATTTAATATCAAAATTAATAAAGGATGAATAAACATAAGCCAAAACTTAAATTTAATTAACAAAAAATCCATTTTAATTTAATACCAAATGCAAAAGAGCGGCACGGCCGTTTCAGTATAAAGTTATTGCAAATGAATTAGTATAAAATTGTGTGTGTATAAGTTTCGCTCAATCATTTTTCGCTGGATACTTTTAAAGTGAGAGAAATCAATCATATTAGAATTTACGTCTATAAAAGAAGATTTTATAAGTAATACACGCACAGAAAAAACATGGTTGAGGTAACCATAATCTAAGAGCAACATATTAAGGTTGTATTATATGGTTGTTAATAATAAATCTGGTCTTGCAACCATATTGTTGTCTAGCATAACAATTACATAGTAAAACCTAAAAATAATAATGTTTAAACATACATTAAATAATTAAATTAAAACATCATAATATGGTTGAAAATGTCATGTTACATAATTCAATTATAATATAGTCTCGTAAGTGCAAATATTTCCTAATACATATAAAAGATTTAGTTATTTATTGTTTAATTTATTATTGATTTGTCACTAATGTTATTGAAAAGCATAAATTCACAAAAAAAGGCAATAATTTGTTTATTTTATATAAATAACGGTATCTTATCTTCATACATTCCTACGTGAACAACCATTTATGGAGTGAACATTATACTCTCGTATTGAAGATATACGGTACATAATGGTAATACCGATCTGCCTTCACATTTATCCCAGATTTCTAACACGTTAATTTGGCATCTGCGGTGATATATTCTATTAAATTAATGCAATTAATATTGATATATAACATGATAGCTTTAAATAAAAAATATGTAAATGCTTTCACAATTGTGCTTAAAACGCAAAAATAAAGATTTATATTTTTGAAATGTTTTGCTTACCTTTTTATTTGATGGCTGACAGCATCAAACTACTGAATTGATCAGGTTCAAGAAGTCTAAACAAAAAAGTTTATGTATGAGATAAATTAGATAAAAGAATGTTTAAACTATAAAACTGACAGAGGTACGTTGGTAGCGGCTTATCAGATTATGCTATTTCGCAGTGAAGTTGTAAGGAAGCAGGCTGAATACAAGTACTGGAATTTATTTAAAATGCTCAGTATCTGTATTTCATAACTATGCTTATCTACAGCTAAACAGTTTTTGCATTTTTTCCTGACCAGGATTCGAACCATCGATTTTATAAATTAATGAAATTTTACTTTATTTTCAGCTTTTTGGTTCTTTTTAATTATGTTTCTAAACATTTCTAAACGGCGTATTTGCATTCATTTTACATGCATTTTCGTGGCTATCAAATGGCTAGCACAAAAAAGCAACAACAAATGTACAAGACGAGTTACAAAGACAACGACAAAGAAAAATGATTTGAGTTGTGTGTGAACTTCGTCTCACCAAATTAATATTAAGATTAGTTGGTTAAATAGATGATGTTTACGATGTACATAACATAAGGTAGATAGATGCAAAGAATGCTGATGAAGGATGTGGCTGTCCAGAAAATGCTGCATTTCATTCTGCTAGCGTCTAATTTTTCTTGTTTTCTTTGGAAAACGCCCGCATACATTTGTAAATAATTTTTCTTTCTAAAAATGTTTAGAAATTAATTAAAAAGAACCAAAAATAAAGTAAAATATCATTAATTTATAAAATTCTAAATATTTTAGTTTTTATTTTGTTTTTTAATTGTTTGTAATTATTTATTTAAAAAGCTTCTCATCAAAATTAGAAAGTACGTATGGAAGAGTTCAGAATTCAGATTTCATGCAGTGTACAATCCAATTTTTCGTTAGCATCTCATTGTGTCCAAGGACATAATGTCCATTGACTTTATACCAGCCAGTGAAAATGTTCAATGAAAATAAACTTTGATCCACTACAACTCCCTTAATTTTTATCTGATCAAAACAAATAAGCAATCGTTCGAAGCACGTTTTAAAAGCACGTTTTTATTTATTAAAACGAAGCAGCTGTTATCTCTGGATAAAGCTTAAAAGAAAAGCAAATATCAAAAAACAATAATGTGCAATTTTTGGAAAATGGCCATTATGATCAGCACACAATAATTAATTTAGAAAAATTTAATACAAAATTTTTACGGCATTTCCAGAATATCACATGCCGTATGTTCCCAAATTTTGGGGCTTGCATAGAAATCCCCCTTTACACTGGGTGGCCAAACGTTCGCAGCTCAGAAACATTGCTGCTTTGCCTCTGTGAAGTTTCGTGTGTCATATGTTAAATAAATTAATTACAATTCATTAACTATTGGTACATCATTTTCCATCTGCAAACTTTATCCTTGCCAATAGCAGACTTAGCACTACAACTCCTTGTTTATTTGAACCGTCTGTCTACAACTGTCCAACAGGTTGGCAATATTTATCCAATTACAGCACTTATAGGGGCACTCTTTAATTAAAATTTTAATGCTACTTCTTATAGCAAATAAAGTAGTGGATATTCTGTCTTATTTTTAAGTGTTTGTATATAATGTTTCAACAGATATGGCCATAAAGGTCAAATTACATTAACTTTGGGTACACCCTTTAATTTCTAAATTCAAATTATAAACTTGTTCTTTTAGCGGAGTTAACAGCTGTTCAGCTGTCTGCCTATAATGATTTATAAGTTTGGCCACATATATCAAATAACATCAGCTGTTGGGAGGCCCTTTTATTTCCAAATCAAAATTGTTGTGAGCTATAGAGATACTTAAAGTTTTTTGACATTTTAGAGTGTTGCCCTTTACGGTTTATAATAAAGGTAAAAAACGTGACAATTGGTTGGGGTCACCCTGTAGTTTTTAAGACTATGAACTGTTTTCAAAATGGGATCAATCTCTAAGCAACCCCTTACAAATTAGAAAGAAGTTTTCAATATCGATCCAGAAAGGACTGAGTTATGGAAGCACAAATATGAAAAAAAGCAACATTAAACGAATTGATAACCTTCTTTTTTTAGGTCGGTTAGAAAATCACAAAATATTATAATAATTATGAAAAAAAAACAATAAAATCATTGGTAATTGGTTTTTATTTAAATTTTAATTTTTTTATAGTTTAAATTTATTATTTTAATGCTGTTAACTTTAAAGTTAATGTTATTTACTTTATTTAGTTAAAAATATGTGAGAAATTTTCTAAAGCGCTAAGTAGGCAGTAGCGAATTAAGCGTGATATCACATTCAATGTTCAATGTTGGTGAATTTAAATTATTAAACCTGAAATTATTTAACCGAGAATGCTTGAAATATATTCAACATTTTTCAAAATTTTTTGATAAAAAATCTTTTAGTTATACATTCAATACATAGCAAATGCATTTAATTCGTAGCAACAATTTTTACCTCGTGGAAAAGACACCCTCACATAGAATAAATATGGCTTCTGCTGTTTAGCAACTGCTTTTAAAACTGCTAAACTGAAAAATGGGCAAGCAATAAAGGTGTCATATTGATTTTAACGTTTTTGCAAGAAAAGCCTTATTGAAGAGCAGCTTTATCAATCTTATAACTCGTTCGTTACATTCCCTTTTTCAGGATCTTGTCAACTAAGGCAAATAATCACATGACATTTACAAAATGAAACTCTTAATTTAAATAAATTAAATTATTTCTATTATTTGCTAAATTAAGTTATAAATTACGGTTGCTATAATCCATATGTTTAAGAGAGAATGTGATAGTGTGTGTTAAGCATGTTAATAAAAGGGCTTTGTTATAGCACTTATGCACGAATGTAGTTTCAAAATTCCCAAGCATTTACATTAATTTAATTTGTTAAAAGTGTTCCAGAAGGATATGCCTATCAGGTTGCCCATACGGTTTTTAATTAAACTGAAAGTTAAATTTAAATTTTTATAAAAAAAAGTAGTTTATAGCGAAAAGTTTTGTTGTTCTAATTTATATCTTTCATTTTTAATGAACTAACCTTGAAAAATATTCTAGCAATATTTAACAAATAACATTTATTTAATGCTTATTGGTTTTGCTCTTTTAATTCCCAATTGAGAATGTAACAAAACAACAACTGTACACATTTATACACACCCATAAATATTTGTTTTACATCTGTTTGAGATAATTAATGATATTTTGAAGGTATTTTCTCGGTTCCCTTAAGAGCCATTAACAAACAATTAAATGGTTTAACACATCATTAATTTGGTTTTTAAGGAAAAAAGCTGGATTATTTGACAAAAAATATTTATAGTATATAATTTATTTGCCGTTTGTAGGTTTTTTTATATTTCTTTATTTGCTAATTTTTATGTTTTTATTTTTATTTGTTTTGAATAGAATTATTTAATAAATATAAAATATCACATTTTGATATTAAAAAAAAAAAAAAATTAAAAAAAAATTATGATAAAATGAATTAAAATTAATTTCGGTTTAAAAACATTTTTATTTTAATTCTAAAAATTTTTAAGAAAGAATAATTACGTTCAAACACGTTTTCGAAATAACACAGGAAAAATAAAACACCAGCACATTGTAATGTTGCATTTTATGAATCGCTTCATCCATTATCACCATTTTTCGCATTAATCTACCTTCGGTTGTATACATTGTAAACATCATCTGTTAAACCAACTAATTTTTTAGGAAAGAAGACGAGAAGTATGCATAATCAATAAATATTAATTTTCTTAGATAAAGTCCACATAGCACTTCTTTCAATTATAATTTTACATATTGGTTTGCAGCACTGTTGAGAAGGATATGTTGTCTAGTTTATATAGTTGACCATTCGCAAACCAAATTCATAAAACTTAATTTTGTATATGGACATATAAAGTAATTTCAAAAAAACTGCTTTATTTGTTCTATTTTTATTTTAATTTCCACTTCTATTAACTTTTTGCTGCAAAGACTTTATATAGTATGCACTGCAACATTTCAACGCTATAACAAAGAAATATAGAAATTTATCAATTATTAATCAAGAACACAAATCTTTGTGAATAACTCAATCTTCACTATGATTTAGTCATAAATAGGTGACACTTAATTTACAAGCGATTTCATTATTTATATGAATCAAATACATAGAAGAACCCAAGTTTTAGTTACAACATTTTTCTTTTCTTTCATTTTGCTTACAAATGTAAAAGAAAATTTTACTTACAAGAAAGACAGGTTAATTAAGCCTTTTTATTTACTTTACTATATTTTAAACCTACAAAGCGAAAAATATTATGGAGTGTATTCAACTCCAAAATTTTATAAAATTAGCTAGCTTGGTCTGAGCACGATAACACAACTTTGTTATTGTGTTATTTATATAAAGTGTAATAAGTATCAAACTGGAAACTAAATGAGCCACATAAAATTAAACTCATTTTAATTGACTCGATTTTGTGTACTGACATATCATAATAATTTTAGTTTAATTTTATTTCTAAATTCTACTAAAGTACACAGTAGCGAATATGATAAAATAAATATAAATTTAATGACCAAATTATAAAAATTATTTTATTTTTAAAGCGAATATAATTTAAACTATATTTGCTACCACATCCGTATGCCGCACACTGTCAAGCCTGTTTGAAAATGTGAATAAAATAAATTTATTGCTCATATACACAAACACATCCGTTTGCCATTGAGGCTGCTGTAACTAATTTTTATACCCTTTATCACAGGTGGAAAAAAGGCATATCTAAGTTTGTCATTCGTATGTAATTTCTACAATATACATTTTCGACCCTATAGAGTATATATACTCTGAGTTCGTATGCATAGCGAAGTCGATTAAGCGATGTCCGTCCGTGTTACTGTTTAAATCAACTTTGCCAAGGCACTAGATGAGCTAGAGAAAATTTAAATATTTCAATTGATCAGATATAGTTCGAAAATTTTGCTTTTCAAAATAAGCAAGATCGCATGATCTACCAGACAGCGGGCAAAACACCACGCCTTTCTCTAATTTTATCATATTATTTGGAACCTATCTAGTTTATTGTAGTGAATCCAATTTGGATTCACATAAATGGTGAAGGGTGTAAAAGATTCGGCATAGCCGAATATATCACTCTTACTTTTTACTATTTACAATGAGATACAAAGAGTTGAAATTTTTTGTTCATGTTGTGTTTATATCAACACACCTTTACATGCACTTTTGTATTTGCAGTCAAGTTATATACACTCAATATGTTAAAAACCTAATTATTTATAACCACAACGCCAAGCATTTCCTTATTTATAAGCGTTACACTATTCAATTTTTCATGAAATTAGCACGAAATATTTGTTTGGTGGTGAAGCAGAAGGGGTAAGCAATAAAGCATAGCTTCAGTTTTGAGGTTATGTTAATGTTGCTTATGTATTGTTTAAAAAAGCGAATATCGCTGCAATTTATAAAGAGAATTGAACAAAAGTTGCATCAAAAAAAGGCATAGTGTAAATGTAGAGTTCATTTCAAAATTTTATTTCTAAAATATACATTTAAAATATTCTTTGAACATCAAATATCCAAAAATTACATCGAACGGCGCTCAAAAAATGGCGACAACAAGAAAATTTGTAGCACATCTCACTTGAAGTGATGACGTACCGATTTGAATTGTATTTTTGATTCTCTATTGAAATTTGAATTGAATTGAATCAATTTTCTAATATTTTCACTGTACTTTACAAGTATCTCCCTGTAAACATTTATCAATTTTTACAAAAGCACAGTGAAAATTGGGGAACTCAATAACTGAAAGCCTTCTGTTTTATGCTCCAAAAATAATGTTTGTGTCATACTCCATACAGGCGTATTTATTCTCTCTTATCTTAATTAATAAAACAAAATATTATGTGAGTTGTTTCACCTTGAATGTCGTCACAATAAAGAGGGATCATAGTGCTTTTAAAACAAATAGTTCTTTTACAATATCGTCGAATAGTGTAAGATTTGGTCGCACTGAATGTTTTTTTGTATCGATTTTCAGCGAAAGTTGTTGTGAAGCTGTTTCAAGGAAATATAAACATCAACTAAACATTTATTTCTTTTCAAAAATTAATTCAAAATTCATTTAAATTGCCGGAAGTTTTATTATTATTGTTTGATATAAAGGATTAATAATGCAAATATTATGCTGGGTACATGCAACGAAACATTTACCAAGACATAAGCATGGTCCACTTCATGTTCCCTTTAATTTACCAATATTCCTTGTTGAAATTCATATTGCGTGAAATATTGAAAAAAAAAATGCTTCTCAATGAAGCGACACAACTCTAAAATCAATTTCAGTAAATTTAAAATAATAAATTTGGTAACTATATCAAATAGTTATATTTATTGAAAGGAACCCTAAATAAATATTTTTAAAATGTTTTCTTTTTTAATAAATTAAATATTTCCTCGGCCTTTTAACTTCACATAAGAAATACATGCAAATATTTTACTTAAATTCTTACAAAGATAAAGATATTATATTCAATTGCAATAAAGTAATTGTATTTGCAACATAAAATTTTATTTAACTGATAAAAGGAATTTTATGATTATATTGAAAGTTTAAGTTGAATTAAAACATAAATAAATTATTTGTTCGTAAATGTCTAAAGAGATGTATTTTTTAACATTCTTAAGGCAATTAAATCGGAGAATAATTTATGTTTGTAGATATGCATATACGTATGTAGATACATAATTGAAAGGGTACAATGATTAATGCACAAATACATTTTATTCTACTTTTCATAAATTTTGAAATTTATTTTGCATGACCACCACGTGCAAGCTTACAGAAGTCCAGATGCTGTACCCAATTTTCGACGCGTTTCAAGCATAAATCGGCTGATACTGGTGCACTTTCACGTTCGATATTCGTACGAATTTTATCAATCGTCGCTGGCTTGTTGACACAGAATATAGACTTGACGTAGCCCTGCAGGAAATAGTCTAACGGCGTCAAATCGAACGACCAAGGCGGCCAAACGACTCGACCATTATGTAAGATAACATATTCTCCAAACTTGTTTTCTAATAAATTGATTGTGACATTCGCGGTGAGGCTTGTGCCACCGTCCTGTTGGAACCACATGTCTTCCAAGTCCATATCATCCAATTCGGGCCACAAGAATTCGGTTATCATTGAACGGTAGCGATTCCCATTTACAGTAACGTGCCGGTTTTGATCATCACGGAAGAAGTACGGCCCAATGACACCGTCGGCCCATAAACCACACCAAACCGTAATTTGTTCGGAATGCAATGATGACTCGTAGAGTACGTGTGGATTGCTGCCTAACCAATAACGCATATTTTGTTTATTGACGAAGCCATTCAGCCAGCAATGAGCCTAATCGCTGAAGATGATTTTTCTATGAAAATCCGAATCAGTTTCAAGTTATTGCTCAGCTCAATTCGGAAACATACGACGCTTCTGGTGGACAGGCGGATAAAGGCCAAGATCTTTTCGAAAAATTCGCCACAACGACGTCACAGAGATGCCCAACGCTTGAGAACGACGAGTGAGAGACTATTATAATGACAATAAATTGGACGTGGTGCTCTTAACGTGGCTTTATCGAATTTCGGTAGTAACTTTAGCTCGTATATCTTTCCATTATAAAATTGCAAACTTTGCTGAAGATAAAAGAGCGGCAAGAAATGTGGCGTCGTTGTAGCGTCCCTGTTGAAAAACCCTTTATATATAAGCAATTGGGTGAAGGGTAAAAAAGATTCGACATATCCAAACATTGCTCTATCATTTACGAATTGACAGCGTACTAATATATTATTAAATAAATATATCTACCCATATACATATGTATTAAAAAAAGCTTTAAGTGTTTAATCGAACCCACATATGATTGAGACAACAAATATCTCATCAACGAATATCGCGTCAAAATATAATTTCTCTGTAAGTGATATTCTTTTTTTCTTTCGTTAATTGCTTATTTACGTGATTTCTGATAAAATTTTCTTGGCAAATTACAAATGATAAAATAGCTAGCAGCAAATTAAAAGATTACAAGGAATATTCCATGTGTAAAACACAAGGATAAACTACATTTTCTCTAATTGAATACATGAATAAAATCGTAAATGAATTAAACGTAAGAATAAAATAAAACTTTGTACTCGCAATTAGTCAAGATAATTATTTCTATTTTAATTAAGACTTTTAAGACTTGCCAAAAGAAAAACACACATTTTTGCACTATAACTTAAAGTAGTAAATCTTTTCAACTTTTATAAAAATTTTAATATTTTAATTTAATTAAAAAATAATTAAATGTTTTAAGTAGATAAGGCAAGCTTTTCGAGAAATCGAATGAAATAAATAGATCTTAATATCTTAGAAATCTCAATAATTACTTTCCTTCCACTGAAACTTAAAAAAGTAGAGTTCCTGACATTCTTAGAATTTTAAAAATACAAAGAATCAGGAAAAATATTTTTACTGGTTTTGTATTTATTATGATGGAAACATCATACTTTTTCTTGATATGAACAAATGGTTAATTAATTCGGCTTAGGTTCTTTTTTATTTTACTTGTGATTAAAAACCTAAATAAAAATCCGGAACGCCTGCTGAAACATTGTCTTCTAGGGTTACTGCCTTCCAATCTTTATCTACATGAAGCTGTATTTGTACACATTTACATTCCCATGAGTTGCATTAAACACTCTCTGTCATCCCGCGAAACTTCCTGCGGCCCTTGCCTAAGATATTTTGTTCCCTGTAACAAAAAATTCCAATCTTAAAAAACGAATATTGTACAATATTGGCACTCCTTGTCCGACAATTTTTTTTGGCTTCTCTGCTCTCATTTAATGTTGTATGTAACAACAAAATCGATTTTCCTAAAAATTTTTTTTTTTAAATATAATGGAGAGTTTTAGGTCTAATGGATCACAGTTGACAGACAGAGTGATTACTGTTCTTATAATTATTATTCTATTCTTCTAGCATTATAAAATATAAATGTCCTATATTTGTATCTTATAATCTGAAATCACAATTTTCCCAGTCCATGGAGTGTGAAATTGTTTTAGTGTAAAATTAATTTAATTAACTAAACTTTGAAAAGAACGTGCTACGTTCCCAAACAAATTATTTAAATCACCGATATTGATTGTTGAAGGGGAAAGCATGTCTCAATGGATATTTCACTGCCGATTACTTAGCTCTTCAGAAAACCTTTTCACAAATAATTTAAATGAACTGAAGGTTTATGTCCAAACAATAAAACAATAGACAATAAATAAATAATAGACAAAAAACAATAGAAAATACACAATAAACAATAGACAAATTCCAAGTTTAAGCAATAATAACAATAATCAACTATAATTTTGTTGGTCATTATCGACTGTATGCGACTGTCTTTTTTTCGATTCTTTGACAAAGTTTAAGATGTTGAAAAATTTTAATAAAATATAAAATTTAAATTTAATACGAGTATAATTTAATATTCCTGTGTTTTAGTTTTAATTATTAATTTAATTAATTAATATAAAAAATTTAGTTAGCGCTTGGGTTAACTTAAAGTCTTTTAAGTATAAATCGTATAAATCATTGCACAATAAAAATTATATACATGATAATTTCATATATTACATAAAACATACATGGGAGTAATTAATTGATAAATTAATTAGCCTTGAATATTATATAATGCTAATGATTTTTAAAGCACTGCCATTATTTTTACTAACAATAATGCTTTTTAATACAAAGGATTCATTCATAAATAATAAAAAAGTCAGTATCAATGACTAATGATTAAATAGTTTCACTACTTGTCTTTGTAAACTAAATAGACAGCTTAAAATAGAGCATTATTTTAAAATGGCATTTAAATCACAAACGTTTAATGAAATATAAGAAACTATAGGAACATATCTCTGTATTTGTGTAAGTAGTAAGATCTGTTAACTGGCGTTTTAGATTACCTTAAATTTTAGACAGCAGGTTTCACATATATCTTATTTAAACTTAATAAGCAATTAAATTCTTTTAATATAGATTATTTATAGGTAAAGGTTTAATAATTTAATGCATTTGTAAGTCTTTTTAAAAGATTATTATAAATTTATTTTTCATTAAAGCAATTATTTTTATTTAACAATTAACAAGTCTTTCACATTAAAAAGTATTTAAATTTTTTTTAGTGTCATTATTTCAGACAATGCCAACAAAATGGTAGTTAAAAATTCCAAATTTGATTTAAATTAAACACATCCTATTATTTACTTGATTTCGTTTGGTTTGCTTATGGTTACAAACAGTACATTTAAACATTAAAACATTTTTTATTTTATTTTAAGAACAATTTTATAATTACAAAAATTACAAAACTTTAACTTAAACACAAATTGTACCTTTACCTCCTTTACATTTTAATTTACAAAAGAAAAAAGCAAAAAATATTCAATTTAATTAAAACTTTTATGCCATTCCACTTTACTTATGGCTGAACGTCATTTGAATTGTTAACATCCTTCTTGCTTAATTCCAATTTTTATGTTTCTCAGTTGGTTAAAAACAGAAGTTGAAGTCGTTAACTTATTTCAACAACAATAATTTTGATCTTTGTTTTAAACTTTTATTAACATTTGAAAAGAATTTAAGAACTTTTTTGCGTTTAATTGTTGTTTGAAAAAAAACCAGAATGTATTATATTCTTAAATCATCTTTTTGACTTTTGCTTTTAATTGTATGGCAGAACCAGAATAAAAGTCCTTATTGTTACTTATTGTTGTATGTCACATATAAAGAACTTTTTTGACAAAAACATTTTGATTTTATACTCTAAATTTACAACTCTTAATTTACGTATATATTTTAGAATTCTGTATTTCCATTAAAAATCATTAGGATTTGAACTAAAGTTTCATAAATTATAATTCAAGTTATAAAGATTACTCTGGTTTGAATTGCACTAACAACTTATTTTAGATCCAATTTTCCTTTAAAAATATATCTTATAAAAGCACTTCATAAGCCTGGCAACCAATCAAATTTTTTAAAATCAAGATACATTTTTATACCCTTCACGACAAAAGGCGATAAAAGGGTATATCTACACGCAAAGGAAAAACATGGTTGAGTCAACCATAATCTAAGAGCAGCATATTATGGTTTCATTATATGGTTGCTACCAAAACATAGTATTGTTACATTTGCAACCATATTGTTGTCTAGCAAAATAATAAAATTCTAAAGTATAAACATAATTTTGTTTAAATATAAACATTAAATGGTTAAAATAAAATATCATAATATGGCTGAAAATGTCATGTTATATAATTGAATTATAATATAGTCTCGTAAGTGCAAAATTTTTCTGATATAAAAGAATTACAGTCTTATTCACAAAAATTTTTTATTGTAAGCTTAATGTATACTTTAGTTATTAAACACTTTTTATTTTATTAACCATTAATAACAATTTCTATTCACAAACGTTTAATAACGCAAAATTAACTATTAAACGATTTTAATAGTATTGTAGTTTTATGTTGGCAACATCATGTCATATTATATGTAAATTTACGTTTAGTGATGCATACAACAATGAACCAAATACCTGAATAATGTTTTTATAATTAAAAAAGAATAATCAAATCAGCAATAATATTATTTAGCATAACTTAAATTATCATTATTTTATTATTATTTATTGTTTTATATCAGAAAAAATGTTAAAGTAATAACAAGATGGTGTTTAACCCTTTTTTATAAAATGATTCACTGAACGAGTACAAAAAAGTATCCAAATACCGAGCTTGGCATTACTGTTTGTACATCACTATATTATTTTGTTTATTTATGATACAAATTTGTGAATTTCTTATTTATTATTTTTATTTTCAAGTCAATAAAATACAATGCTTTAATTATGAAAGAACAATTAATTAAATTATGATATATTCTCTATTCTAAACACATTTTCCACAAATATTAATAGTTTATTTGGTATTTATTACCCGGAAACGTATCGTTTTCTTTAATTGCGGAACAGATAAAGTGATAACAAAATTTTTTCCATTTGAAAAACCAATTGTAAGTCCATCTAATAAACTACGAAAACGCTGCTTCAAAACCTCAAAATAATTTGCACGTTATTGTGTTTGATTTCATTTGCATTTTGTGGTCTTAAATGGTATAAATAAATACATATATGTAGTTATAATTTATATTTAAGTATGTTTTAAACACTTACCTATTGTAGAAATTAAATTTATTATATTCGTTATATTTTTTATTAATAGTTTTTCACACTTTTACAGTAAAAAATTTTACCGGAAAAATGCTTTTCAAAACTTATTAAAGGTTTAAAGAAGGGTAACTGCTAAATTAAATATTTGAAATTTATTAATGATTAATAACAGCGTAATAGTGCTATTAAGCGTTTGTGAATACTATTTTAGCGATTTTTTCTTATTAACCTGTTATTAAGCAGCTTTTTGTGAATAAGACTGTTAGTTATTATTGTTTTATTCATTAACGATTTGTCATAAAAACATAGGCCCATATTCATAGTTAAAATAAAGTATACTTTAAGGGAACTAAAGTCGGTTTTACTTTAGAGTCGACTCTAATTCATTCATAGACAATTTAAAATATACTTTTGGCTAGAAGTCAACTCTAAATTTAAAGCTGTTTTTAAATAATTTTTCCAAAATTATTTTATTTGGTTTAAGAACACAATACTCTTTATCTAATTTTTATACCAAAGTGAACAAAATAAAAACATGGTTACTTTTTTCTAATATTTGTTTAGAAATTGTATGAAAACATTCATCACATTACAGTTGACACCCAGTGGAAGGCGACTAAACATAAAGTATACTTTATTCTTCACTATGAAAGCAAAAAAGATGAAAGCAAAAGAGTATACTTTAACAAGATTCGACTTTAGTTTATAATTATGAATATGGGTCACATATTCTAAAAAAATCAATTATTTACTTATAATAACGCTTAGATCATAGGAGTCAGGAATCAGTTATATAAAAATATAGCTTATAAGCCCAAATAAATGATTTTACAATTGTGCTTCAAACACAAAAATAAAGTATTAAATTAATTGGGTTAATTCCGCCAGTATATATTAAACTGTTGTTATAATTTTGGGTAATATTACCACAGTTATTACCCAAAATTATAACAACAAAAATAAAGATATACATGTATGCTTACAATACATACACACATATTTATTTCAACCTCTTTTAAATGCTTTGGTTCCCTTTGCAAACATTATTCTGTTTCTCTTAACCATACTTTTATTAATATTAATATATTATGGTCAAATATTTTATGTTATTTTCAATAAGTTATAAAACTTTGGTTGCGGTGGATTTTTTTTAAGTTAAAACCAACCATGTTGCATTGTTTGTGCACAGTAACCATATAATAGTTAACTGTTAACAAAAAATGTTAATCGTGATTAAAATTTTTGTGAAAATAACCATAATTGGTTCTTTGCAACTATACATTGTTACAAAGAACATACTATGGTTATTGTGACCATATGAAAACATTGTTTTTATTCTATTCCATTTTTAATTTCTACAATATCCATATTCGAACCCATAAAGTATATATATTCTGAGTTCTTATGCGATGTCCGTCTGTCCGTCCGTGTTAGTGTTAAAATCAAGTTTGCCAAGGCACTAAATCAGCTAGAGACCTAAACTCGCCAATCGATGAGACATAGTGTCGAAAGAGTTGCTACTGATACCTGCTAATCCAAACCAACAAAAAAATCAATTTTTGTTTGAAAATGTTATGGAATATTAATATAATATATAATAAATAATATAGTCCCAAAATAATTTTGCAAAATACGGCCAAAATACCACGCCTGCCTCTAATTTTTCCATATCTATTTGGTATAATGAAGTAACTCCAATAAAAAAATACAAATACATATATGATGCGATAGAGAATTCCAAACTAAGAAAAAAAAACATGACATGAAAAAATTGGCGCTCGCCTATATTTTTCGCGTAATGGCCCTCTGAACATTTCATAGAAAAGTACGATTGTGCCCAATATTTTTTAAAATATCAATATGGGTATCATTTAAAAGCGTTTGAAGAGGAAATATTAAAATAATTTAATTTTTATTAAATTATTATTTGAACTGTGAATATCATAAATGAATTGAAATTATTTTGGCTTAAGTTCATTTATTTTTAATTTCTAAAAATCTTTTATTTTTAGAAAGAAAAATTATTTATTTTTTACAAATGTATGCGGACGTTTTCCAAAGAAAACAAGAAAAATTAGAAGCTAGCAGAATGCAATATGCTGCACTTTCTGGACCGTTACGACCTTCACCAGCATTCTTCGCATCTACTTACCTTAGTTCTGTATTTTATAAACATCATCTATTTAACCAACTAACTTTGTAAATAAGAATACGAGAACAGTCACATTCATATCAACATTAATTTGGTTAGACGAATTTTACACACAAACCAATGTATTTCTTTACTGTTCTCTCTGTATTTCATCTTGTACATTTGTTTTTGCTTTGTTTGAATCATCGGTTAAACACGAATGCAAATTTATTTTAAGTCATTCTTATTTGTTTACTCACAACATTATAGATGCTGTTCCAGCATCATCATCATTTGATCAATTTGATTGTTATGAAGTTAGCATGAATGCTCGCTGTGCCTTGCGTGCTTATAATTTAATTTTTATTAAATTATTATTTGAACTGTGAATATCATAAATGAATAGAAATTATTTTTGCTTAAGTACATTTAAAAAGATTTTTAGAAATTAAAAATAACTAATTTCTAAAAAAAAGATTTTTAGAAATTAAAAATAAATGAACTTAAGCCAAAATAATTTCTATTCATTGAAATATTAAAATGTTTTAAAACTGCTTAACCCATTAAGAGCCGATGATATTTTTATGTAAAATTATATAAAATACTTAATCTATATTTTTATTTTTTCAATTCTCGGTCACCTCAATATGTTTTTTTTTTATTGAGTTATTTTACTAAACTAGATTTACATAGATGGTGAAGGGTACATAAGATTTGACATAGCCGATTATCACACATATCGATCCATATCATTAACCGGTGATGAAACGAGTAGTCTTTATCATTTTATTAATAACATAAAATATATGAACTTTCTAGGAGACACGTATATGTGTAAAAAGTAATGAAACGAAATAAAGTTGCTTCACTAACTCAATTAATTATTAAATGTTTCTTATTTAAATTTCATTTAAATAATATTGTTGAAATTGTGTAGTAGTTCAGATTAATATTTCATAGTTTCCTTAGTGTACTTTTAACTTATACATTCTTTTAAAAAAATTGATTTTCTGATTCAATTTCAATTTTTATAACTTTCTATTAATTTAATTTCATTACAACTGACTTTTGAACAACTTAATTTGCTTTAAAAAAAACAACTTCTTTCCAACAGATCGCTTTGACAACTGCCCCTCTTTACACCTGAACATCTATTCACGTTTATTCATTACTGATATGATTTACTCTTTTTGTCAGTGTTACCACTTTGCATATGTAAATGTTCTGTGTTTAACTTAAGGTACGGTCACATATGACAAATATTTGCCTAAAATTTGTTTGCTCTTGTTTGACTTAAATTTTTTCAAAACAATACAAAACTTGTTTTGTGGTCACACTACGCACATTTATTTGCCTATTTTTATTTGTTCAAACAGCTATGAAATAATGTGAAATAAAATACTGACAAACATGTTTTATGTGCGGTTACATTTAAAATAATATTTTCCTTAAAAATATATTTGATCAAACTGTAAAAAAACGTAAATTTATTTGCTCACAAACTGCTGCGCATGGGATGTCTTTATTGCCATTCAATTTCTTCGGTATTATTTCGAAGTAATTGCAAAGAAAAAGTTTAAAATATTATTAAATGCTAATTATAAATGATGAAAAATAGTTGCTACTCTTAAATATTTAATTGCAGTATAATATACATACATAAGTTCAAAGCAAACAAATAATAACCATTTGTAGATGGAACAAAAATATACAACTGTAGAAAAATTTTTTTCATCTAGGCAGACTCTAGGCGCATCTTTTTAAAAGTCTCAAATTAAGTTTTTATTCTCTTCCTATAATATACTTTTCCTATACCTTGTACGAGAATTTAAATCCCAGGTTTTAATATAAAAATAAAATATCCACCGCTGATAGCCATAGACTATAAAAGTTGGTCAAATAATGATGGCTAATATTATATCTATGTACCCGCATGTATTATGAATACAGATTCCATTAAAATAACTACTACACATAATGGCAATGTGAGATGAAAGTTTATAATGAATAACTCCCATGTATGAAAGTTACAAATGAACAAAGCCAAGCAACAATATAAAATTTTTCATATTCTATTCTATAAAGAAGCTACAAAAGGTGTTCTAAAGAAGGAGCACAATAAGAGGATGAAGCTAAATAGGAATTAGATCCCACTTCTTAACAATAAATTTTAATAATCATTCATTACATTTGTTTGGTTAAAATTTCTAAAAACTTTTAATTTATTTAATATATTTTTCAAACTACAGCTGTTTATTTGTTTACTTGATATAAGTGTAGACAAATTATATGTTGAAGTAAAAAGTCGCTTAAATTAAAAAGCAAATTTCGCAAAGAATAAAACTGCAAATATGCAAGATTTTAATTGGGATACAAAGTTCTAAAATTTTAAAGAAATTTTAATGTTTCAGATTTCTGAAAATAGAGGAAAAACTCTTGTACATATATAGTTTTTAAAAATTGTTACATTATAACAGACCGTCAAACGAATATATTTATAATGAAAAAAAAAAACAGTTTACATTAACTGCAAAAATAATCTTTCAGCTTAGTACTTACAGAACATATCTCTTTATGAAAGAACACTTTAGGTGCTTAAAATGGATATTCACTAATGACTCTTAGCTCTAGTCAGACGCTTCGAGTGGGGCTGAAGAATTATTTCGGTTTTGTTCTGCACATAGCCGACTTTTTTTCGTCTCTTTAAGCCGTTAAAATGCGTGGGCACTATGCAAATCTTAATTAAAGTTTAATTTATGTTGGTAAAATTAAAGCGTGCTTAAGTCTTGTTTTTTGATATTGATTCTTGAAGTGAAAGCATGTTGCTTGTTGTCATATATAACTTCCTTTAAACGTGATTTATAAGTATTTTAAAACAAAATGCATCTCAACCTTATCATGGGCTTATGTTCAGATACATAATAGTATATAATTTATAACTTTAAAATTCTATAATTACCGAATTATAGCTTCCGGCAATATTACTTGCCCTCAGCATAAGTAAAGATATATTTGCTCCAGTCTAGTTTAATATAAAATTCCAAAATGAAAACAAAAGTTACTTACGTTGTAGGAATGACTATTTCAAGAACAAAATGTTGAGTAAATAATTTAGCGCCAACGCATATTTTTCAAGTTATATGATTTCTTGCGACTTTACTTTAAATCAATACTTAACTAAAAATTTATAAAAGAACATTTAATAATCTCCAATAATATCATTTTTATATACAATTTCGAAACTTTGCACCATTCTGAAGCGAAAATGTCGAAATATACCAAATTATATGTAAAATACTTTGATGATATATAACTCGAAAAATATGTGCCCCGACAATTTTTTTTAATTTGCTATTTCTTCTAAAAATTGCACTTTATTATTTTTATCTACAATTTTGTTTTTAATTGCTTACTGTATTTTGTTTTTTTTTAATACACGTATAAGTTTGATAATTGATCAGCGAGTTTTTCCGAAACTTAATAATTTAGTTTAAATACTGGGCAACATTGTTGATACAGCTGCTATTTGTCTGTTTGTTCTTACAAAAACTTTGTAAGAACAAATATTTATTTTCCTTAAAATGAGTCAAATATTTGTCGTCGAGTGGTCACACTATGTTCAGATTAGAAGCATTTTTGTTTACTGGCAAATAATTTTTTTTGCCGCTGTTGTGTTATTTGCTTCTAATAAATATTTTGTGGTCAGACTATGGCAAATAAATATTTGCCGATTTCAGTCAAATGTTTGACTAATGTGACCGTACCTTTAAACTCAAAACGTTCGGAATTTTTAAAGCATTGTTATTTTATATAAATTTTTAATACAACAATTCTTTCAAGTTTCCGAACTTTTTGATTTCGAATGAAATACAGAACAGGGGCGATTATTTTTTTAATGACATTTGAATTTGTTTAATAGCTAATTTTTCTGTTATCGTTGTCCTTTTGCTTTTTACAAAAACTTTTTAAAGTTTTCATCACATAAGAAATACAAAATTCAACAAAGCAAATGTTGATACAAAAAAAAAAATGTAAAAAGTAAAAAATCCCATTGGAAGGAAGGAAGCCTTGAAACTTATGTTGAAATCACCCTTAAAGCCTGTGGTAAATGTGTGTAATGTATTGTAATAAAATAACTCTTGCTTCTTCTAAATAATTTCTGTCACAACACTGATTGTTTGTTTGCCTGGTCGACCGTAGCGGGTGCCAATAAACTTTTTATTATTTGGCAAAAACCAATAAAACTTTAAACATTTTAATACAGGTTTGTTGGTTTGTCCGCTATGAACAGTTTTTATAGCTTTTTATTGCTTGCTACTTTAAAGACTATTGACAAACTTTCAAGAATATTACCCTCAACAGTAAGTGACACCAACAAGAGGAATGATAAAAATTGGCTGCAAACAAATACTTTCTAAAGCATAGAAAACATTGTGGGGAATGCAATAATACGTAAACAATGTGAAAAGTTATCTTTAAATCTAACAAATCAATATTATTCTTAAAGCATCCATTATTTCTTCACTGTAGCATTTTCGCGGATTATTATTTAGATGACAGCACACTTGAAGAAAATTGAAACTGTAGTAAAAAGTAAAAATATTTATATTATATTTATTCAGATTTTAACATATAAGAAAATGGACGTTTTTAAATTCCCCAAGGTTTTATAACATTTACGATTACACCGGGGAAAAACATTTATTTTAAAATAACTTTCTTAAAATAACTTTCATATATGTTTTTAAAAACATAAAATTACGTTGATTTTCTTTCCTTTCAACAGATTTTGATTGCTCTCTAACTTTAAGTAAAATTTGAAAATATTTTTAAAAACTTAATTTTCTGTTGTTTATGCAAAAGTCTGAATTGTGAAAAACTTTTTAAGGAATAGGGTGACATAGTTTGCCTATAATTTTGCATATAAATACAACTACTAAAATATAACTTAAAATTTTACGCAGTTCCAAGTCGCTGAAGGTACACAATCTTTACCAGTTTAGCTAGTTGTGAAGCAGCTATTAAACGGCTATTGGACGGTCAAGCTTTCTATGTGAGAACGGTTTGATGAGAGAAAAAGCAAAATATCAATATCAAATTTTGAAAACCGAGACGATAAAAATTAGCTTGACAGATTGGCCTCTCATCAGGCGTTTAGCTATTACACTATAATGCAAAGTTTGTCAAACGTCAGTTTGCAAGCAGATACTCACTGGTTAACACTAGAAAGACTGAAACTTAGTGTATACCGAAATTGCCCAAATGACTGCATTGTCAAAGAATAACTTATGTGTAAAGAAATTTGCTTTAAATTTATTTTTAATATTTTTTATATTATTTATAGTTATATAACAAGTTATTAGTAAAAATTAAAATAAATAAAATTTACTTCACTTGGAAAAATTGATAATTTATGCATTATTAATTGCACATTTTATGCTACTGTCCAATTGCTATTGCCCAATCGTTCCCCAAAATTTGGCGGCCATCTTCTTCTGTGCACTTTTTTATATGTTTAATAAAAGAGTCCTCTATTATTAAAGAGAATGCACTGATAAGATTACCTGCCCTTTCACATCCTTGAAAATACAAGTATATGGTAACCTTCCAGGAATACCAACTTCGTCAATTTTGACCACACAGTACCATCGGCAGTTGTTTCAGTCTTCTGAATGGTGTTTTCAGTTTCTTCACCAGAGTTTGAACTACTTAGAATCCTACACCTTTTCCTGGGCATATTGATAGCACTTTCATTTTCGTCATTGATGATCGACTCTTCATCGCTATCTTCAGTGTCACATGTTTCATTTTGAATATAATCCGCTCCA
The DNA here is from genome assembly GCA_916610165.2 of Gymnosoma rotundatum. Classification (NCBI taxonomy): domain Eukaryota; kingdom Metazoa; phylum Arthropoda; class Insecta; order Diptera; family Tachinidae; genus Gymnosoma; species Gymnosoma rotundatum. The sequence continues at coordinate 54,820,117 of OU744336.1, forward strand.
TCTTCAGATAGTAGTTCAGAATTTGTTGCATCTGATTCTATATCGGAGCACTCTTCATTTATGTTCGTTAACTTTTCCAATAACTTACTTTTATTCGACATTACTTTCATCAATTTAGGGCACAAAAGAAATAAAATAACAACTTAGAACATAATCAATTCATACAGATTCGAATAACAAGTACTACTTTAGCTTATTGAGAAACTGCAACCAACAAGTTTACGCCTAAATTGACAATTTATTATGTAGTGAAATGTTATCATGTAACGGTAATCGAAAAAAGATGTATACTGTTATTTCAATACATAATAAGAGTCATTTGATTATTTAAAATTTCCCAACCAGTCAAAATTACTGCTTTTGGGCAACATAGGTATAACGCATATACATATATATACCGGAAATAAAGGAGGGAGAGGCAATTACAATTGTAAATAAACTCATTTATATGTTGTACAAAAAACTGCCATATTCATAAAAAATAAAATTACTTTGAAATGTATTTTATGACAAATTTTTCATACATATTTGTCCTAAATTACGTTTCAAATCTATTTTAATTTTTAATAAAAACGGCAGTAAGAAATTGTGTCATTGTACGATATACAATATTGTTTTTTCTAATTGAAATTAAAAAGCAGTCAAAATGACTTCCTTGGGCTATCTAGTGTTAATTTCCTATTTATGATGGCGCTTGAATTAGTTGCTGTTTTGAATATTAATGAATAATTAGAAGAAAAAAGGAAAGAAACGACTTTGGAATGCTTTGCTAAAAGACAAAAGCGATCTCACATAAAATTATTAAAAGAATTGGAAACACCTAACAACTCTAAACATTTTTTAAGAATGATTTCTCCAGTTTTATTATTGGAAAAAAGTTACGCAGTTTATTAAATAAAAAAACTGCAAATAAGCGAAATGCTACTTTTGCAAATGAACGACCTTAGGCAACATTCCATTTTCTAGCAACTGGTATGCCTTATTAAACTATCAAACTTATATAAGTCAATCATCTTTAATTTATATTCGTACACTTTAATAAATTTTTTTCAAAACGAGTGTTCCAGCCAAGCGATTTCGCTTACAAAAACACAAATGAAATTTACACTGTGTTTGAGAGGCATACAATTTAACGAGTATTATGGCATGATCGCAACATATAATATCAATAATTTTGAAATCTATCTAGCGCCGCTTACATACACGAATTTTACTCTATTATGATGACTCGTCATTAAACCGAGCTTCCATAACAAGTTTGACGGTCTAATAGCCGCTTCTGTGAAAGCACTGTTTAATTGCAATTAATATCTATACCAACCATTAAATCGATGCAAAAATTAAGAAATCCCTTAAGATATTTCCATTACGATTTTATCGCATGTGTTATAGTGGCGCTGAGAAATACTAGCCATAATACCGACCAAAAAAGTCGCTTCGTGAATTTACCACTTTTTAAGAAATATTGTTAAATGATTCCTCTAGCCAAAAGTGTGCACCCACCAATGGTGCTTTAAGTTATCTGTAATAGTCCCGCTGACTTTCCAATTATTGTAGTTTAAATTAGTAACAACTCTAGAGAGAAATGAACTGACCCAAAAATGGTCTATCAGTTTAACATGGCATTGCCATAGGAGGGGGTTATGTGAATCTATTTACGTATTCTGTAACAGGTCCCAGATAAAACCTAAATGCATTTAGTTTTTGCTTAAGATTTAAAATTTTAAGTAACGCAACATTAGAAAGTCAAAATCCTGGAGCGGACTCTAACATATAAATGCACGCATTAAATTTTAAATAATTTTTTAAAATTTTTTAAACATTTTTAATCAGTTACATGATAGGCGTTCAAACTTTATTACTTTTTTTACTATATACAGAGAAACCCATAAGAAAATCGGCCTGCAATCTTAAAATGGTATTCAATAATTAAAACGAGATAATCTCATTCTAACTTAAACTGGTGGTTGTCAGAATTCAATTCTGAAATAAACAACAAAAATAAATTTATGTTTCACTGCCAGCATATTAGAGACGAATAAAAAAACTGAAAACAAAGGGTAATTTTAGCTGAAGACTAATGTTCATCTCTATTGATTTTAAAATAATTTTACGAGAAGAGTGTGTGTTGCTATGGCACATCTAACGTTGATGTGCAATAATACATCAGCATTTTGAAGACCAAAAGTGTATTTATAGCTTTATAAATTTCATCTTGTATGCAATAGATTTAGAAATTAAAGGGTACTTCCCAAAGGCCGTGAAACTAACGAATATGGCCTTATTTTTGAAACCACTTGAAATTTACACCGAGGATGTACCGCCATCTCTGCTCTGTCAGTTTTAGAGGGCCTTATTTTTACTGTACCAAAAGTATGTTTTACTACGTCCGCTGTAACAGGCATAAAAGTTAAACTCACATTTTACACATTAATTTAAATAAAGAACAAAGAAATGAATATATGATCTCGTCATCTTGAAAAAAGTAGTCCTTTCACTAATAATGATGATTTTAGCTTTTTTAATTTTAATTAATAGTCACTTATTAGAAAAAAAATAAACCGCTTTTTTACGTTTGTGTTGTTGTGCTTCGACAACACAGCAAAAAAGCAAAATATGTAATTTTTTTAGAGTGTACAGCCTAAAATTGTACTTTTATATCAGGGTCACTTTTAGCAAACTCATGAAACTGATTTTTTTTTTTTTTGCTTTTGAATCGTTAAATTAAAATTATGCTTAAAGCGCCAACCTCATCCCCTTTCCACCCTACAAGATGTGGACAGATGATGCGGAAAACAATATTTGTGACAAATATTACACCAACGGTGCCATAAATAACTAAATTTATTGCTTTTATTTTAATGCTATTTAAAAGGAATATCTTTGATTTTAAGGAAGGAAATTAATTGCTTTAATGTGAAATAATGTTGAAATTTGTAATAAACAAGTAACAACATTTAACGATTGTTTATTAAAATAAATGTTATAAAAAATTATTTTTATATAAATAAATTTTATTTTGACTTATGTATGTATGTATAATAGGATATTTTATAAATTTATTTTTCTATACAAATATGTATCTTTAATATAGAAAAAGAAGAAGAATGAATGATTTTTGTTAAAATTGTTTGATTGTCTGTTTGGTTAAAAGCAGTTGTGGTTTTTCACAAATTAACTCTGCGTTTAGTCATATCTTACAGCTTTTCTGTTAATACATAATTTTTAACAGTTTCTTAGATTGTTTCCTCATCTGTATTAAATAGAAGAACATGATTTCTAAATCAGCTTTATAGTTCGAATAAATAATTCGAATAATTCATCATGAATAGGTTCAGAATAAAAATGACAAAATTTCTTTTATTAAAACCAAGAAGTTTATTTTTAAGGTTTACGTAACGAAATATTATACTTTACATCAGGGATGGACAACCTTTCTGTAATGCGGGCCAAAATTTAAAACAACCAAACTTAAAAGTTGGTTTTTTAGGTAAATGAAATTATGGTTTCAAAAAACGGTGAAGAAAATTTTTAGAAGTTTTTTTTCTCTTCATTTTTATTTGCAATCTATTTTACAATAATAAGCAAATTTGATAATAACATAAACATAACATAAATTATTGGACTTCAGCAACGTAAATAACAATATATATATATATAATAAAGATCAAAATTAATTTAAAAAATAAAACTCAAAATTTATTAGTTATTAACATTTATGTACATACGACGGCTGCTCTATATATTTCTGGCCGAATAGTGAAAATGCGAATATTTATAATCAAAAATGGTTTTATTGTTTTTCAAAGTATTCTCCAGCTTGATTTATACACTTTTGCATGCGTTCAAACCAATTGTCGAAGCACTTTTTCCACTCCGATTGAGACACCTCTAAAACATGGTTTTTAAACACTTCAACAGCTTCTTCTGGCGACGAAAATCGTTGGCCACGCATTTTTTTTCTTGATGTGCGGAAACAAGAAGAAGTCATTAGGTGCCAAGTCATGGCTATACGGCGGATGACCCATTAATTCGACGTTTTGGCCGGTCAAAAACGCTCTGGTTTGAGCCGATGTGTGAGAGCTCGCATTGTCATGGTGAATAATGATTCGACTTCTTTTGTTGGTTTTTAGAATTTCTCCGATGACTTCAGGCAAACAAATTGTAGTGTTCCACTCAGAAGTGACCGTCCTACGTTGCTCAAGCGGAACAGTCGCCACATGACCAGTTTTGCCGAAGAAACAGGCGACCATTTGCTTCGAAGTCCTTCTTCCACGAACAACTTTCGTTGGATTTTGCCCGTCTTTGAAGACCCACACGGTTGATTGTTGTTTCGTTTTCACAGGGCTATAGGATGGTGCTTTATCGCCATACAAAGATTTAAGTTCATCAATGCACTCTTGTCGTGATAATCCACGTCGAAAGTTGTAAAAAATGATGGCACGAAAATGTTCACGAGTTAATTCCATTTTTTTCTAAATTAATTTTTTCAAGTCACTGTTAACAACACAAATAACGGTCGTACGTCAAAACGTTTTGAGTACGATCATGCTTAAGAATTACAAACTTTCCAATGGAAATGTCAGATTGCACTTGGCAGCACGCAGTGTTGCCAGGCCAGAAATATATATAGCAGCCCTCGTATATCTCTGCATGTTTTCCAAATAATAACAAAATTTTTTGTTACAATATTTTATGTTTTCTATGTAGTATCAAAATTTTTACAAAGGATTTAACAAACTTCTAAATGGCTGGTCAAGTATATGGATTCTCTTTAATCTGCTAACTTCTTCGCTTTCATCTAATAAAGACATCGCTGGATAGACGCGATGGCTTGTCTTTGTATATATCTATTGCTGAAATTTCGAATTTCATGTTAACATGAGCTATGTCAAAGTCATTATGTATAGTATTGTTAGAAACGTACAATGGAACGTCTGCCATCATTCTTAGAGCCTTTGATTGGAATCTTTGAATAACTTTTACATTTGATTTACTTGTTGTTCGCCACAATTGAATCCCATAAGTCCATACAGGTTTTATAATTGCTTTATAAAGCAGAATCTTATTTTCCAGACTCAGTTCTGATTTTCGACCAAGAAGCCTAAAAATTTTCTTTAGATAAATGTCAACTTTATTTCTTTTTAACTTTACATGATCTTTTCACGTTAATCTTCTGTCTAAACACATGCCCAAATCTTTAACTTTGTTGTCTTAAGGAATTGGTGAGCCATTCATTATAATTTCTGGACAAGTGTCTCGCCTCATGGTAAATGTAACGTGTCTAGACTTTTGTTCATTTACTTTTATGTTGAACAAAAATGAAATATTTTTTTATAATATATGTACTTATAATACTTTTTATTACTACAATATAACATTACAAAAGATTAATAATAAAAAGTCATTTTCGAAAAAAATTATTCGCATTTATATGTGCTCCCAAATAATGAAATATTTGTTTTTGCGTTATGAATTAATTGAGGACATATGTGCGTATCCATATTGTTATAAAATTAATTTTTTGTAAATGCCATAAATTTCATTTTAAGATTCTTACTTTCTAGCAGCTCAATTAATTCTAACTTAAAATTTTCGGGAATTAATAAAAATTGTATTGAAAATACATCAATATAGCATTCTTTACTGCTGAGATCCATTAATCTTTCTTCAAACTCTCGATGCAGAGCAGATAAAATATTAACGTATATAACTTTTTTCGTTATTATTTTTAGACTGTTTTATGTTGCTGTTTTATATCTTCGTTCGAATACCAGACAAAAGAATATATATTATATATATTTGTATGTTCGCGGGCCGCAGTATATGTGCACGTGGACTGCAGTTTGGCCACCCCTGCTCTACATCAAACTACTATTTTACGGGTCCCTCTATCCTAGTGTTAATTTTTACTTGTTTTCTTATAATTGTTTTTTACAGTAGCTGCCTAATGTTAACATGTGTCAGATATCATCTCTTTTCATAATATATTTAAAATAATTTTCTCCTAAAGAAGAAGTGAAGTAACATTACACGAATTACTAATTTCTGTTAAGAATAAAACTAAAGTCTATCTTTACAAAAACCTCTTCATTATGCCTTAACACAAAAAAAAAATTATTTCCGAAAAAATTAAAGAGTTATTCTAGAGGAATACACAAATCTATCTTTAAACTGAGAGATAACACTGAAGCACATTTTTTATATGAATCCGCCCTCATATAAATGATTATATAAATTTAAATTACTATCACGTTTTATATGTGAAAATCACTTTGACGTGATATCAAATAGCAATAAAAAAAACACACACAGCAAAAACCTTAAATGAAAAGCTTTTTCCCAAAATAAAAAATATAACATAAAATCTTTTTGATACGTACACTCCAGATGACTTGATAAGAACCACACAACTAATGTTAATACAGGATTTAAATTTGAGATTTAATGCAGCGAATAAACGAAAACCCAAAGCCGGTCTTTAAAAGTGTGGAGAATGAATACAGAAGGTATTAAAGCTGTGATAAGTACTAAATAACGAGGTGCTATTTGAAATCAGCAAAAACGGTCCATGTCCTTCGAGACAGTGGGTAAAACACCACGCCTGCCTTTAACTCTAATAAGTAAAAAAAAATCAAGTAAAAAAATGGTACTCGCTCATATTTTCCGAGTGTTTGACCTCTTAAATTTTCATAGAAAAGTACGATTGTGCACCATAATTTTTAAAATGTCAATGTGTTACATTTAAAAGCTTTTGAAGAAATCTTTAAGGAAATAATAAAACTTTTTAAAAATGATTACACATTTAGAGCCGATGACATTTTTATGCAAAATTATATACACAAAGTATTAATTTTTTTTTTCTTATTTTTTAATTCTTAGTTGCTTCACTAAACTGGACTTAGTTACATGGTGAAGCATATATAAGATTTGACATAGCCTAATATAGCACTCCTACTTGCTTTTAATTCACAATAATATTATTTAGAGAAGGAACGTCGGAGAATTTGTTAAAATATGTGTTAACGAAATACAGTTATCAGATTTAAGTTCCAAATAATACGTTACCGGCGAAATTCGAATGGCAACAAATTGGGTTCTCATAACGAATTTACATTCGCTGTGTAGCAGAATGCAATGCAGCACTTTCGGGATCGCTACATCCGACATCATTATTCTGTCTAGCGTAGATTTTGTACGTCGTAAACATTATCTATTAAAACAACTAATGTAAAAAATAAGAATACTAGAAATATTCATATCCAATTAACATTAATTTTCTTAGAACAAGTCCACACACTTTTTATTATTGTCTATAATAATTATCACACATATTTGTTGTGTTTTATTAGAAATGAAATATCTGCTAGTTTAACAATAAATACAGTTTTAATAAACTTTTTTTATAGTTTTAACATTCCACCACATTAGATGCTGTTTCACAAATATACAGATTGTTGTAAAGGAAGTATAAATGTACGTTGGAATTTTATTAACAACACGGGTTATAACTTTTGTCTTTATTTAGGCGCCCTGGGGGTACTTCGAGTCTGGCTGAGGTAACATAGGCTATGACACAGGTATCTTCATGGTATATGGGGAACCAGTCTCTCATTGTACAGGCACTAAATCTGTATAGATAGTAGGGTAACTGTCGAAGGATGTACCTCAAATGATAATAATGTATCAATAATAATTGCAATAAATAAACTGGCACCACTTGAACCAGTAGCCCTTACAGAGAGCTGCCCCTCTCTGTAGCCGATTATTGGTGAGGTCACTTCGGGGTAAACGTGGTGGTTGTGGTTAAATAAAAGTCTATTTCTGCTGGCCTGGAGTGACGGAAGTGTGCCGTTGCACTCTCAGCAGAGGAGTTTAAAGATGAGCTCCGACCCGTTATCGGTTGCAAACCATGCAACCGTCTGTTAAGGGCTTCGCTCCAGGTACAGACGTTAATCTAATCACTTATCCTGTCTTTATTCATAATAAGTATTACATTATTTCTCTTAAGAAATATGAGTAAGTATACTTTAATAATTATTTATCAGTAAAAATAATTATTGAAGGATTTAAATTGGAAAAATTCCAATACTTGGCTGTAGTTTGTAGAGTGAAGAAGCATATTACAACTATATGCTTTTTATATATAACTAAATTGTTGTCGTTGGTTAAAACCTTGTCATGCAATTAATCTTAATGTTTTTAATTTTGAAATTGTTATACTTCGATTAAATTTTGTTTTAAAATTTTACAATCTTCAAGACTTTTTCGAAAATGAAAAATTATATGTACGAATTAAATTTATTCAAGAGTAGGTGTGCCCACGACTTCCTCTGCGTGTGATTTCTAATGATATTTCCCCGTTACAGTTTAATTATGTGTATAGATATTTTGCGAAAGTATTCTAAAATATGCAATAGTGTTAATTATTTATACACCCTTTAATTACTGAAAAATAATATGTATATGTGTAAATAGGAAGTCATGAAACATATTAATTTTTCGACCAAATTACGGCGTTCGATATCCAGCAAAATTTTCATTGAATTGAAATTTCTTGTAAATTACTTTTTTTTAAATTTTACTCGACTGACCAAATAAAATAAAAGAAATTATTTTTAGGTAAAATGGTCCTCCAAATACTTTTAAACAAACAGAATAGTTAATCTAGTGGTACTCTACAATGCATCTCAGTTTCAAATTTTAAACGGATCTTATCAATTGAACTGAAGTGTATACATACATATGTGTGCATATATTATTGTGATAAAAAATCACACGTACGTTACATTTGGTCATGCCGAATTATATGTTTCTATAAATTGGACTTAACCCTTGATTGTGACTGAAAGTTTAAGATTAAAATTTCTGCAAAAGGGCAACATAATTTATGCAAAAATGTTTCGTATTCATATGGTTAGTAGTTTTTCATTATTCTCTATACAAGAACGTTAGAAAATTAAATTTACGTTTTGCTTTAAAGATTTCATAATAACTGTTTTTTCTAAAACAATTCGTTTATTGAAAGCATTATTGTTTCCAAATTATTAATCATTTAAAGATGTCGAAAGAAAAATTTTGTTAAACGTAATATTACTACATCAGCGATATCAAAAGAATAAGAATTTCTTATATTTCACAGCAATTAAAATTTTCAAAGATGCAACAAATTTGGGGCTTGGCGCTCTTTTCCATTTAATTTAAATTATAAATCCTGCAAAATCGATTTTTTTGAGAACATTGATGTCCTACCATAGCACCAATTTTTTATTACCAAAGCAAACGATTATCCTTTTCAAAGCGCGCTACATCACAATGTTCAGAAAAATTTACAATCAAAACGCGTAAAATTAATTTTTCATAAAATTCGATGCATTGAATTGAAAACTATGCAATTTTTCATGAAACTAGCACGAAATTTTTGCTTGGCGGTGAAGCAAGAGGGCTAAGCAAGGCTACAGTTTTGAGGTAACATCGCTGCAACTTATTAAGAGAATTAAAAAAATAACATCAAAAAATGGCACAATGTAAACGTGGACTTATTAAATTAAAATATATCACTTTTTTTGGTTTTTAAATTTTATTCGTGTACAAAATGTCGATACTTACAACTATTACCAAACGTATATGTTCTGGCTGTAGCAGCGTTTTGAAAGCACATGAAATCTATATTTTACATAATTTTAGAGTTCAGTGTTTTGGCTGTCACATTATTTTTTAACATGGTCGGTGTTTTCACACAGTATTGATTAATTTCTACAGTTTATAGTTCTCAACTTTTATAAGATTTATTTTAAAAATATATCCTTTTGTTACAAAACATAAAAATGCAAGTGTTGTCGTTAAATAGTATAAGTTAAATATTAAATCAGTATCTAACAACTGGTTAAAAATATTAATAAGGAACTTTTTAATATCATAAAAACAAGTACAGTTAATATTAACAGCTGATAATAATAAATACTTTCATTTAAACAATTTGTATCATTTTCTGGCTGCACGCTAATTCTACACAGAAGTAAATTTTTGCTACATTTTTATTAGTTTTCATATTAAAATTTAAGTAAATTGTGAATTGATTAAATTACATAATTGACTAAAGAAAGTACAACATTTTTAATTAAATAAATAATTGAATCAATTAAAAATTTATTAAACTGGAATGTAAAAAGAAATGCAAGTTTTAATAGGTGCATAAACGTTTTTTCTGTGTATGTAAGCACTCGAATTGTTATAGCTATCATTTGAGTTTTTATTTGCACATACTTGTAAGGGAAAATCATAATTCTTATTCATATTTAATAGGATTTTAAGAATGGATTGTGTGCAGTGACATTTAATTTTTAATTCATCCTAAAATAAATGAATGACAATTTTCTTGAAGGTAATATTATTTATCTATTTTTTTACTTAAGTTAAATTTTTTTATGCAATTAGGAGTTCAACTCTGGATATTAGACATGAAGAGAGAAATACTTTGGTTTGTGTGTATACTTTGTCTCACCAAATTAATATTGATGTGAATACTCCTCATTTGCTTATTTACCAAATTAGTTGGTTAAATAGATGATGTTTACGATGTATACAGGGTAAGGTAGATAGATGCGAAGAATACTGATGAAGGATGCAGCATGTGGGGGTCTAATTTTTTTGTTTTCTTTGGAAAACGCCCGCATACGTTTGTAAAATATTCTTTCTTCCTGAAAAAAAGTTTTTAGCCAAGATTAATTTCAATTCATTTATTTTTATTTACTTTACTAAAAACGCGAAAATTTTTAATGTCCCAAGACCCAATACGTAGTATATTTGGTTAGAAAAATGGTATTAATAACGTTGTAAAAAAGTAAATATAATATAAATTGATGGAAAATATGCAGATAAAAATAAATTTCAGAAATTGTGTGTGGCATGAGTAGGCAATTCTAAGCTTTTTAGTTACATACTTTTTTTCTAAATGAACTGGTTAATAAAAACTGACGTAAGAAAAAAAAATAATAACAATAGCGCATATTAAAAAATCATAGCCAAAGTCGTAACTTACTAACCATAAACTAAAAATTAGGTAATATATATTTATCGCTCTTATTTACAATACAGAACTTGGAAACAACTGTTTGCAGCTGATAAAAGAAATACAACCATTAGAATTGGCATGTAGAAAATAACATGTCGATAATATATTTATCGGTATATATTGAAATTAATTAAAAAGCTATTAAACTACTAAAAAATTAAAATTTTTCTTTAAAAAATGAGAATATTATATTATTAAATAAGAATATTATTGTGAAAAAATTATTATTTACTTTTAAAAGCAGGTTATTTCATAGAACTTTGGGCATAAATTTAGTTTATTGAAGTAAATATAATAAAAAACAAATATATATGGTGACGGAGTGCATTATAAAAAACAAATAATATAAATAAACCATCCGGCTCTTAATGAGTTAATCATTTTTAAAAAATTTTAGTATTTCCTGAAAGACTCTTCAAAAGCTCATAAATAATACCAATATAGACCTGTGTCTTCCAAAATATAGTACATAATTGCACTCTTCTATGAAAAGTTTAGAGGCCCAATACGGGCGAGCACTAATTTTTTTACTCGATATTTTTTTCTCGTTTTTTAATTCTCTATTGCCGCATACATTTGTTTTTTAGATTGGAGTTACTTCACTAAGCTAGATTTGTCCCGAAATTTGTTTACCAAACACACATCTCTAGCTAATTTCTTTTTTTGTGTGTATGTTTTTTGGATTCTGTAAAAATGCATGAAAATAGCAAAGATTGTGAATTTCAAAAAGTTGCAAATTGGTCACCACTCTATCACTTCAGATATGATTTGCTTTTCAATTAAATTGTTAAACAAAATCAATCAAGTGTTATTTAAATGTATGAGTTAGTTGACATTCAGTTGCAGCTTTACCTCAAATTAAGTGATAACTTTGTCTGCTGAAAGTAACCAACTGTAAATAACTTAAACAGGTACTTAAAAAAGTTAACATTTGGTAATGATTTCTGAATATGCGCTAATGAAATAGGGCATACTTTAATCAAATTTGACATTACCAAGGGAAGAAGTGATATTTATCAAAAATGATTGAACGATCACCTCTTCATTATTTTGCACTTTAAAAAACAATCGTCTTAATTCTGTAAAATCAAAACTATTGTGTTAAATTGTAAGCATAATATGATTCAATTCAATTTATTAACAACAATAAAATTTACATTTTATTTTACAATATTATTTACATATGATGAGTTCAAGAGTTTATCTTTTTCAACATAAAATTTTTTTGTAAATTAGAATATACAATACATATATACAGGATGTGGTAGGAAAAAATTTACAAAAACCTATTTGAGCTTTTTTTTTATCTTTAAATAAAACTTAATCTAGTTAAATCTAATTAGAGTGAAGCAAGTTCATTAATGTATATGAATTCCGAATAAGTACAGCCGCGTTTAAAATTCTCTAAGAGCCTACACGTAAAGAAAAAATATACTTAAGGTAACCCTAATCTAAGAGCAACATACTATGGTTGCATTTTATGGTTGCTAACAAAACATAGTATTTTTGCATTTGCAACCATATTGTTGTCTAAAGTATAAACATAATTATGTTCAAATATAAACATTAAATGGTTAAATTAAAATATAATAATATGGCTGAAAATGTCATGTTATATTATTGAATTACTTATAACATAGTCTCGTAAGTGCAAAATTTTCATGATATAAAAAACTAATTATTGTTTTATTCATTTGTCATAAAAATTATTTAAAAACTTAAATTCATAAAAAAGCAATTATATGCTTGAAATAGCGCTTATATCATAGGCTACATGAATCAGTTATATAAAATTATAGTTTATAAGCCCAAATAAATAATTTCACTATTGTGCTTCAAACACAAAAATAAAGATTTATATGCTTACAATCCTACATATTTACTTCAACTTTTTTTTTAATGTTTTAGTTCCTTTTTTGTTTTCATATTTAACATATTATTTTTAATTATTAATTCTGTACATAAATTTTTTTTTTAACTTTCCTTAACAATAAAAAACAATTTTAAATTTTAGCTACCAGAAAAATTACTAAACTGTCGAGAACTAGAACAAAATGTTTGTTAGCTTAAACATTATTCTGTGTATTTTAACCATACTTTGATTAATAATAATATATTATGGTTAAATATTTTATATTATTTTTAATAAGTTATAAAACTTTGGTTGTGGTTGAAATTTTTTGAAGTTAGAACCAACCATGTTGCATTTTTTGTGCACAGTAACCATATAATCGTTAAAAAGTTAACAAAAAATGTTTATCGTGAATTAAGTTTTGGTGAAAACAACTATAATTGGTTCTCCGCAACTATATATTGTTACAAAGAACATAATATCGTTATTGTGACCATATCACAACCATGTTTTTTTTTCTTCGTGTATTTATTTTAGAATCAACTAATTCTACATCTGCTAGTGCGTGGAGACATGTAGTTAAACAAACCTTGCTAAGTTAAACATTAATTAAAGTAGTTTGTTTTGTGAAATTTGAAGTTTCTGTATGTGACATTTAGCTATGTTGTTTTTAGGATAAGTTTCTTGTTGGCAATATTAAGTTTGGAATTTCTATTCATAAGTGGGTATAAGATACGTGTCAGTAAAGCATAATAATATAATTTATTTAGTTTCATACATTCATATTGTTGTGAAAAGACTAAAAATGTGTTTTTAATATATATCCCCTTTTTTCTTTTTATTACTCCTTAGTCAAGGCAGATTTATTGTACTAGGTAGTGTCGTCCGCCCAGCTGGTTTGTAGTTGGAAATGTCAAAAGTTTTTGTATTTTCCTTTGTTTGTTTACGAATTTCAAAAAATTACTAACAACAAGCGTTTGCGAGACAAAGCAAGCATGTGTATTGAGAGCAATTATCTTCTATTTTTCTTTGTGTTTTTGACCTTTCCAACCCACAAAACAACAATAAAAAGGCATGTTGTTTTTGTCAATGTTGTATTTGTTGTAGAGCCGCTATTACCTAGTAAAATAAATCTGCCTTGTCTTTAGTAATATACTCGTACGAGGCATTGAAAAATACTACAACATTTTTTCTTTGCACTTAAGAAAAATTAGTTCAAATTGTGCTGTTTTCGAGAAGTATTCAAAGGAGCATAAAAATCAATTATTATGAGCTTTTTTATTGCCGGCGATTTCGTTTAAAGCTGCGGTCTGGTTCTGCTTTATAATCGAAATAGTAAAGTTAAAAACTATACCGAAAGAGATACAATTTGATGTAGGGTGTAAGAAATCCCTCTCAAAAGCAAAATCAAAAGGCACATTTTGTGGTAAATAAAACATTTTTGTAAGTGCCCGTTAATTGCATTTATGTATGTAATTTCACATACTCAATCACTGCCTTACATATTCAGTGTCGTTAATTGGAAAATTGTAACAAGCACCCAAGTGTTCCAAGTGTTCCCCACATAAATACGTTAAATAAAAAATTAAAAAAAGGAACCGACATTTTAAACATATTTCCTACAAGAATATTGTAAATAAGGTAAAAATGCACGTGTTGTGTGTGCAATTTAAATACCACCACTTGTTAAGAAAAAACGCGCATTACACAAACGGCTGCAAAAAGTATATGAAAACAGAATGAAAACTCGTTGCAATGCAAAAATAATAAAGGAATATAAAACAAAGCTTATCGCAAAAAAAAGGATGAAATGGTAATGAAAAATGTCGAATCAAGTGTAATTTAAGAGCTGCCAACATACAGTAACAATCAAAGTTGTATTATACAATAACTAACAAATAACTCACTGACTGACTGACGGAATGACTGACTGAATAACCCAAAGGTAGAGACAGGTAAAGCATAGCATAGAATGAATGTTAATATAACACAGTTTGTACATGATTGTAATATATTGACAGGTATTGGGTGTACGTACACGAACAAAGTGTAACAATTTCCGTTTCCGTTGCTGCTGATTAAGTGATTCTTTTGTTGCAATGCATTCAATGTTATAATCTGCAAAAAGATATATACACATAAATAAAATATAAATAAATTGAAATAAAATAAAATGTAAGTAATACATATAAAGTAAATTCCTGTAATATTTGATTGGAATGCTATTGAATGAATGCACTCGTTGTGTATGGAAAAAAACTGAATTTTTTTTTAAATGGATTCTATATTTTTTTGTGTACATGCATACATAGACACATGCATACACACATATATATAATACTTGAATTTTTTAAACTATTTAACGTCCATAATATTTATTTTTTTGTAATCTCAATTTAACACATTTTTATTGGGCTACCGATTGTTTCTTTTATTTTTTTTTTATTAAATTTAAGTGTCAATGCAAAAAAAATTATAGTGTTTTGTAATTCTTTTAAACAATGTATTATTATTTCAGTTGATTCTACCTTTTATATGTTTGCCTTTATTTTTTTTTTTTAATTTACTTACATTTATTCATCCTTTAATAAATACTTTTGTTTAGTTCGTCACACTAATTAAATTATGAGGAGAGAAATAAATAGCAAATAACTGCATTCTGCGCTTAATTGTTAGTTGTCTGCAGGAAAACTTAAATGCAATTTTGGGTTATATTTTATTTATAGTTTTTACAAACAAAAAAAAACAACAATTTCAAAACAGATTCCAGCGATCTGTCTGTTAAGGTTCAAATATTTTACCACATACATCAAATTACATTACGTAATGAGACACTCTTTAATTATCACATCGAAATTTTATACTTGTAGTTATAGCGGACTTAGTTATACAGCACATTGTAAATTTTAACCGTCTGTTTACAACTGTTTAACAGTTTAACCATATACATCAAGTTACATCAACCACAGGATCACTCTTTAATATCCAAAATCAAATTTTATACTTACGATAAATTTCAACCGCCTGACTACAACTGTGTAAATTAAATAAATAAACTTTTGGCACACCCTTTAATTTCCATATTAAAATGTTATATTTGTTATTGTAGCGGACAGAACAATACAGATTCCTTGTAAATTTCAGCTGAGTGTTTTTAGATTCAAAAGTTTAGCCATTGCGACACCCCTTAATTTCCAAAATCAAATTTTATGCTTGCTGCTATAGCGGACTCAGCAACACAGGTTTTTTATAAATTGCTACGTCTATATACAACTGTTTAATAGAATGTCTATATACATAAAACTTAATAGACTATTGGGGCACTCTTCAATTTATAATTTAGTATATTTATACTCTTTTATAACGATCAAAGTAATCCCCATTCTTTCCAATTATCAAACATTTGCTTACATTGGTTCAACGATAGGCTCATATAGGCCAATTTCCTTTAATTTTTATTTGTATTTTTTTATTACTTTGTGCTATTGGTATTGATACGGTGTTTCTTTAAATTTTAAAGTGCAGCTGTAATAATAAAACTCGTAAAAAACATGTATGTTGTATGGGAACAACCTTTAATCTTTAAGATGGAGGACATGTTTTTTTAACGGGACTAATCTGTAAACGTTACCTATCAAATAAAGAAAAAAATTTCAAAATCGCTTTAGAAATGACTGAGTTCTGCGGGCAAAAACATAGTAAACAAAGCAATATTCAGCCGAATTGATAATCTCCCCCTTTTTAGAAGTCGGTTAAAAAATGGTGTTCTTTTAGGCTCTAGCAACTATCACGAATAGGTCGACGCTTGACAACGCTATCACGAATAGGTGGACGCTTGACAACTCTATCAAAATATGCGATATACTTTCAAGCAAATATCGTTCAGCAAAAAGGCCCATGTATTATTTAAAACAAATAAGTGTGGTACATTATGAAGTGAATCCTGAAAAATGCACCATTTGGTGTGGTTTACATGCTAGTACTATCATTGGACCTTATTTCTTAAAAAATCAAGCCGGAGATTGCATTATAAACGATGGAGATAATTTTTTACAACATTCCATAACTTTTTGCTTAAAAATATGGATGACCGAAACTCTCGACTTATTAAAATCAAAATTTGGAGATAAATTGATTGCAAAGAATGGATATGTGAATTAGGCTTCAAGGTCGCGCGATTTGACGACTCTTGATTATTTTTTATTGAACCAGTGGTTAATGCTGATAAACAAACAATAATTATTTCTTTGGAAGCCAATATCTTTCGTATTATTTTTGATATGCGGCCAGCAATTCAAGAATAATTTTGCAAAAATATTTCAAATAATAATTATTTTTGTATTCAAATTAAGTTTTATACCCTTCACCACAGAAGGAAAAGGGTATATCTAAGTCTGTTATTCTGCTTGTAAGTTCTACATTATCCATTTCTGAATTCATAAACTATATATATTTTGAGTTCTTATAAAAAATATGCCAATCCTTCAGACAAAGTATCGAAAATTTTACTAAGAAATCTGCAAAATCGGTCCATGCCCTTCGAGATTACGGGCAAGATACCACGCCTGCCTTTAAATTTTCCATATCTTTTTTTCAAATTTCGTTTGTATTTCTGCAAGTAGTTGTTGTTTGTGATAAAAATTTAATAAAAGAAGTAAGAAAAATCGGAAATCTTTCGCCTTATACAGCAACCTTTTTATTTACTAAGTTGGAACAACAACCCTAAGCAAAACTAAGAATTAAAGGTTTTTTTAAGAAAAACTTTATAGTAAGAAAGAATTTCTTATGCAGATTTTTATTTAAACCATTCAATCGGAAATCTGCAGGGTATTTAACATTCGTCATAGCCGAATATGACACTCTTACTTATTTCTATTGACTTTGATTTATATCGCTCTATAAACAAACACATTATTAGTAGGGTAAAAATGTATAACACTGGACTGATCAAAACCAATCCAGATTTTTAATATTGATCTTCGGTCGCAGGTTCGTTAATTCAGTTTTTAGAAGTCTTTGCTGTGCTTCACTAGCTAGAAAAATTAAGTTGTAGATATTAAAATAACTACTTGTTATAAACGAGGACCATAATATTTTCCTTACGTTCTTCAGATTTAGTTGTCCTGTTTTTTATGCTTTGTTATATCGAAAGCGGAAATTTTAGAAAAAAAAAATGTAAATTAATTGGTTAGTTTTAAAAAAAAATTTTTTTTGGTGCTATTTTCCCGATTAGTTATTTAAATCACCGATATTGATTATTGAGGACCAAAGCACGTCTCCAGGGTCATTTCGTTACCGCTTACTTAACTCTTCAGGAAACTTCTGACAAACATTTTAAATAAATTAAAGACAAATAAAGCAAAGACAAAAATCAAAGTTTAAGCCAAAACAACAATAACCAAGAGTAATTCTATTTTTCTTTCTTCTCTGTATACGGCTCAATTTTTTTCGGCTCTTTTATACAGTTAAAAGAGGAAGGGAAATAAAATATCACATATCACTACGAGACGTGCTTTAACCCTCAATAATCAATATGGCTGATTTAAATAATTATTCGGGAAAATAACACGAAAAAAAGATTTTTTTAACATCAATTATTATAGTAAAAAAATCGCGTTGTTTAGTATAATTTAGTATCATTACACATATAAATTTATTAAACTTTGCTAAGAAAAGTGTTTTTGTATTAAAGAATTGAAAATTTCATTAAAAGAAAAAACTATATAGATTAAAAAAAATTTCTATAAAACCAAACTATTAAAATATTCACTAGAATATTTATTTTTGCGACATTTAAACAAAAAATTTTTCTTGCAATAAAAATTTATTACTTCATTTGAAACCGAAAATGAAGAAAAAAATTATAAAACTATTAACAATTTTTAAGAAAGCACAATTTGTTTTGAGAAGTGTATATAAAATTTGGCAAAGCCGAGTATAGCACTCTTAATTGTTTTCTTTAGCTTGAAAAACAGTTAAAGCAGTGCATCTTGGAAAAAAATCTAAATTTCGAAATCTGAATTGGTTCAACATCTCTTTAGCTGACGATAAGAAAAATGAATACAAAGATTGCTACAGTTTTTATACAGCTGCCAACCTAAATGAAGAAGTCTTAGATGATGCACTTGACGAACACTATGAGGATGTAGAACTTGTACCCAATTTCACTCATTGGACAGAAAAAATTTCAAGTAACTTTTATTTTAGCAAATATTTACTTGAAGTTAACTTAAAGTGTGATTATGAAAATGATTTTTTTTTTCAATTAAAAATCTATGAATTTACGTGTTGAATTTTTTTAACTGTCGTATTCTAATAAAAATATTTATTTGTTCTTACGAAATCAGTAATTATTACGAATTTAGTTTTCTTTTGTGTGGACCAAAAAGACTAATACCGCTCAAAAATGGTTTAACACGTTGACTGCCACGCGTGTTTACAACAAAATTCCCGTCAGGCTACCTGTGCCACTGTAAGATGCGTGCTCTGCTACCGCATGCCTGTTTACATTTCTTTAGGTACTCTCACCCTGATATCTATTACGATCCTCATTTATCACGTTATTACTCTGCACGAGCAGTTGTAATCTTTGCCGTGTACTGAGTAGTACAACTAATATCTCTGCCCAACTAATATCTCAACCGCAACTTTGCAGTGAATGCTTCAATATTTTGCACTGTAAATAATTTTGTTAATAAACGATTTTTAAAAAAATTCAACAGTATTATTATCTCCTGTCATATATTTATCTAAATATGTTCGGAAATCCTTTGGAAGGAGTCACCCGACGTGGCCTGATGAGAACTCTTGCTGTCACCCGAATACGAGTGACGTGGCCTCATGAGAACTTTTGCTGTCACCCGAATACGGGTGACACGGCAGTTAACGAGTTAAAAAAGTATCGATAGGTTTGAGAAGTTTTATATAACTGTACGGTCTTAGATAAATTTATGAAACGGCTATTTTAGGACGACTCAGCTGATATCTTTATATACACTCTTTTTATCTTTCTAGTCTATTGGAAAACCTTAATAGATTCGTTTTTAATTCCTCATAAATAAAAATATAAATACGAAAACCTTCTCTATTTAAAAACATACATGGAACTCTATTAGCTCGTTACAAATGAACAGCAAATTAATTCAATACCAATAAGTAAATTCAAAATATCATTGTTTTGTAAGGATAAACATTCTCCTGAAAGTACAAAGTGAAAAGAGAGGGTATAACTAAGTTTGCATTCCGTGTGTAATATCTACAATATCCATTTGCGACCCCATTAAGTATATATATTCTGACTCCTCATGCATAGCGAAGTCGATTGAGCGATGTCCGTATATCCGACCGTGTTAGTGAATAAAAAATAAACATGTTAGTAGTTCAGATATGGTGTCAAAAAAGGCTCAATTGGAAATCAGCATGATCGGTCCATTTCCTTCGAGGCAGCAAGCAAAACACTACGCCTACCTCTAATTTTTTCATGTCATTTCAAAACAATAAAGAAACTCCAAGTAAAAAACTAAGTATAAGAGCTGATAAAGAGTTACAAAATATTAAAAAAATAATAAAAAAATGTCAAGTGAAAAAAATGGGCGAACGCCAAAAATATGGGCGAACGCCGAGTTACGGGCTCTGAAATTTTCAAATTTTTCTAACAATCAATATGAGCATCATTTTTGAAAGATCTTTAAAGAAATACTAAAATTTTTAAAAAATCTCAACCCATTAAGAGCCAAACACGTTTTTATGTATAATTATATATATGCAGTATTAAAATTTTTTACTTCATTAAACAAGATTTACACAGATGATAAAGGGTATATAAGATTCGGTATAGCCGAATATAGCACTCATACTTCTTCATATTTAATTTCCTTTTCTTAATAGGCAGTTTAGCAAACAAATATTAAGGAATATAAAGGTGTGTGAAATATTTAGTATGCTAAAATTAAAATAATTAAAAAAAACCAATTGTACGTAAAAGATATTGCGACTCTTTGCTGCAAGAGGAATGCCGTACGAATTAATTGTGGTAGATATTTATAACATGCATTTTACTAGTACCTAAAATAATTTTTAATTTTTTTCCCAATTAGGATTCGAGCCTTGGATATTATATATGAAGAAAAATTGAATTATTTTCGGCTTTAGTTCTTTTTTTAATTTAATTTCTAAATATTTTTTAGAACCTGAAATATTCACTTTTTTCTCGCTATTTTTTTACGAAATAAAAAATGTTTTTACTCTTTATTAAATACTAATACAAAAATATTTTCAAACACCTATTGCTATTTTTTTAATCCGATCAATTTTGAGGGAGTTAGTTGCCGTACGAATTAATAGTGGTTAGAGTAGCATCTAATAGCCCAGATTCTTTAAAAACATTTCTTTTTTTAAGTACCGCAGTGCAATGTTAAAATTTTGCAGTTGAAGTAAATTTCAGTTAAAAATATTCTATTATAATATTGCCTTCGTATCACAAAATATTTTTTTATTAATTTTCTTTTTCAATTTCCGCTGCATGTGTCATATCCACAACGCGGTATACTGCCGTGGTGGATAAATTGAGTAATTTAAGTTATAGATAAAATTAAATTCATAACAAACGTTAAAACAGAAGTATGTAAGAAAAAAAATATAATTCACCTGTAGCCTTAAGTGATGGGAATACACATTCATGCACAACCGTACAGTTTTTACAGATATTTAATAGTTCATTCAATTACGTAAGTGTTGGGGGAAAGAGATGGTATAAATGCAATCAAAAGTTCAATGTAAGTTCGTATACAAAGTTGCCAGATCAAACATTTATCCTTAAAGGAAAGGTTGGTTTATTTACGTATTTTGTTTTTTTTTTTTTTTTTTTGTTGCTTTATTAAACATTTATTTAAGCTTCTTTTGAAAATGAATAAATATTTTTTTTTTTAAATTATTATTTAGTTTATTTGTAATAAGTAAGCCTAATAGGCCAATAAATAAATTACAGGATTCCACACATTTGAAAATTTTTAAATTTTAAATTTGGATTAACATTCGTTTCTGCGGTTTGAAAAATTTTGTAATCGAATTTTTTGGTGAGATACGATTATTAACTATTAAATAATTTTGCAACTTTTCCCCTGTACATACATTGTACAATGAAGACTTTCACAAAAATTTAAAAACTAAAGAAGATATAGCGCATATAACCGGATAGCTCAAGCACAAACGTAGCTAAAGTGTGCTACATTTTTAAGCGAAGAGCTGAAAATGTTCAAGACAAAAATAAAATAAAACATTTTTAAACTTTAAGAGATCTATTTATAAGAAAATCTATTTTGTGGATTCTTTTTTATGTTAATTGGCTTTACAAAATTTGGGTAAAATTCACTGATGACGTATATGAGCAGTAGCGAAATTGCTATATGGATATGCTTTCCCCACAGCAATATATTTCATTTTTTAATTTTAAAAAATAAGTATTTTATGAGAATTTCATAAAATATTTATATTTGAAGAAATCAAGCACAATTATAGTAAATTAATCTGAGCATTGTTTTTTTTTTAATATTTTGGAAATATAATTTTCAATAATGTTATTAAATTCCCAAAATAATTTTTTAAGTTAAAAAAAACATGTAATTGATTGCACAAACTCTTATTCACATTGTTACATTTAAAATATAATTATGGTATTATTTTTAAAACGCCTTACATCGTTGAAGCCTTAATATTTTTGTAAAGCGTTCTTCAAAAATTCGAATACTTTTTATGATGTTTCTGTACATTAAGAAAAATATTTTTAGCTTCTCCAAAAACCCCGATGAGTTCAAAAAAGCACATGTATGCCCAGCTGTATGTACCAGCTTTTTCAGCTATCACGTGAACAGCATTTTTATTTTAAATTATTACGGCTTATTAGCATAGTATGTATCAACATTATTTCTTCACATTATCAAAGCAATTAATATTTGAAATTGAAATCGAATAATATTTCTGAAAGTCTCATACATTTTTTGTAGCAAATGGTGCTCAATTTCAGCCAACTGCAGCTTCGTTCGTGCTTAAGCTGCCAGATTAGCAAGACACGGTTTATAAGGCCTGACTTCTCCTCTAAAGACTTTTAAATTTTCATATAAATCCCATTAACAGTTTAGCAATTCCAAATTCATTACCATTTATTTTGCGAAAATGCCCACTGTGGATTTTAAGCAGAGGAGTATTAAGCAAAAGGTGAGATACCTTGAAATAAATAAAACCAGAAAAAAATAAAAAAAGAATGCTGTTTTTTTTTATAAAACGAACATTGTAGTTATTTTATTGAACTTTTTTGTAATTTCTTTCGTTGATCTATAAAAATATACACTTTGCGGAAAACCTAAAAAGGCTTATTTCCTTTAGGCCTTCTAAAACCTTCTTCTTAATTCAAACCCCGACTTACATTTTCTGCAAAGGTATATGTTTTTTAGATTTTTGAAGACACTACTAACTGTTTTTTAAAGCTCCGTTTCACTTACTCAAGAAAGATGTTGACAAAAAAGTAAAAAAAAGTAGGCAAGGGATGATCCTAAATACCTTCTAAACTGTTGGCCGTTTAAAATGAATTCCATTAGAAGGGATGGCGGAAGGCCTTATGCGAAAATATAGTGCGCGAAATATACTTCTAGTGAATGTTAAAAAAGGCCCTCTAAAAAGCCTCAATACTAACTCCTTTTACCGCACACTATATGTGAATACAAATACAGTGACTACTAAAAGTTTGAATTTTAATTTTTTAAAGAACCGATTTTTTAATTTTTATTTTTGAAAAAGCTTTGCCTGATTTGTTAGGTACGACATAAAATATTTTTTAATAAAAAAAAGAAGGAAGCCTCTAAATAAGTTTTAAAAACTTAAGTAAATTTAAGAACTTTTTTCTAAATATTTGCAGATATTTGCAGTAGCATTGGGTTATAATAAATAATTTCTTCTTAAAGCATCAAATCAACTTCTGAATTTTAGTGAGTTTTATAGATATGTGCAGAAAAATTATTTTTTTAAATCGCCTCATCATGCGTTTACTTTGCACTAAATTTAATGTCGCCTATTCTAATACCGCCATAAAAAATCTTATATTTAATAGTTAAATTAAAATATTATATGGTTGAAAATATTATATAACCTAACTGAATCATAATATGGATGAGTAAGTGCAAAGATTTCCTGAAATAAAAGATTTCAGTATACACGGTATTATTTATTGATGATTTGTTTCATAAATTCATAGGAAAATACCTATTTTTTTATTATAAGTAAATATTAATTAAATTTGTACCTGCATTTATAGAAATTTGTAAACATATTTTTTCTTATCTTCAGTAACGCATATGGCAGTTGTAAAGTCAGATTCTAGGGATTTAACTTCAATACACATATACAAATTCCTCGAATCCTCTGCGATTGTATATTACCGTTGATGTATAATATGACAGGATTAATTAAAAAGCAGGTAAGTGGTTTTACATTATATGTTTGCTTTTAATCATAAAGTAAATAAAATAAATATAATTTACTATGGTTAATTATATATCATTATTTCTAATAAAGTATAAAACTTTGGCTATGGTTCGTATTAGTTTTAGTTAAAACCAGCCATTTTGCATCTTTTGTTTATAGTAATCATATTTTGATTAGATATTAAAAAAATATGGTGACTGAAGTATTCTTGAAAACAGTTATAATTTGTTCGTCGCAACAATACATTGTTGAAGACGACATAATATGGTTTTTGAGACCATGTCACAATCACGTTTTTTCTCTGTGTGTACTTAGTTATAAAGGCTTTATCAACTGCTCTTAAGAATAACAAGTAAGAATTACATATTTGGCTATGCCGAATCTTATATACCCTTCGCCATCTCTGTAAATCTATTTTAGTGAAGTAACTCAATCAAAAGAGCAAATATTGGGGTGACAGAGAACTAAAAAATAAAAAATCTTGGTACTGCATACATATAATTTTACATAAAAAAAATGATATTGGCTCTTAATGGGTTAAAAATGTTTAAAATAAACTAATAAATCCTTAAAGATCTCTTCAAAAGCTTTGAAATGATACCCATATCGATATTTTAAAAAATTTGAAAATTTCATAGCGCGTAACTCGGAAAATATGGGCGAGCGCCAATTTTTTCATTTAATGTCTTTTTCTTATTTTTTAATTCTCTATCGATCCATATATTTATTTTTTTGATTAAGATTACAATATTGTTCCAAACGACATAAAAAATTAAGAGGTAGGCGTGGTGTTTTGCTTACTGCCTCGAAGGACATTAACCAATTATGATGATTTCCAATAGCATCTCTTTCGACACTATTTCTGATCGATAGACATATTTATTTTTTTGGGAAATCAAATTTACCGGACGGACAGACGGACATCGCTTAATCGACTGCGCTATTAATGAAAAGTCAGAATATATATATATATATACTTTATGGGGTCGGAACAAACTTAGATATACCCTCGTTCTACTTATTGTGGTAAAGGGTATAAAAAGTGTCTATTAGTAGACATATTTATGTATCCAAGGTGCTCCATTTTACAAAACCAAAAACAATAAAGTCTTAAATCTGTTTAAGAATTGCTGTGTATAAAGGAAGTATTTTACTTCTGCAACATTGTGCAGTATATACGAACTTAATTAGAGCTATATAAAAAATGTTAAAGAAAGCTATTTCAAAGATAAAAATGCGTTTCGTTCTACAATATAAAAATCGAAGCCTTACCGAGAATATAAAAACATTTTTTGTTACAAAGTTTGACTAAGTTTAACATAAGATAGTATTTAAAATATCACCGTTTTTGAGTCTCAAATTTTCTACACCACTGTACCTTCTAGTGAATCTGCTTCATTGTAGCAAAACTGTCAGAACCATTTGTTACTTAAAGGTTTAATTTAAGTTGTATTATACGCGTGGCGTGAGGGAGTTTTCACTCAAAATGTTTTTCAATAGAAAACCTTGACTGTGCTGTTGTATATATTTTTTATTTTTTGTTAACATCAACTAAGAGTTCAACAATATTTTTGCTTCTATCTATTCTTCAGCGTAAAATATTTAATTGAATTGAACTGAGAAGGGTTTACATATGTACATACATCTATATATAGCAAGAAGAAAGTAAGTATACTCTGAGCGCTATAAATGATTTTGAAAAAACCTATATATTGTATAAAATGTTCGAGCGACTTTTCTATATATTTAGAAATCAAATTCTTTTTAAAAATTCAATTGATTTTATTTCATGCAAATATACTTTGATTTATTCAAGAATTTTAAAAGTAGTAAATACTGATCGCAAAGCTGCTATTTTTCCTTGATTCTTTAGAAATAATGCAAGATCAAATAGTTGCGGAAGGTATTTATAAACGACTTCAAAAATAGATGGAGGTTGTTAATTCATATAAATGTTGGTTTGTTAAGTTTGAGGACGCAGAACTCAGTCATTTCTGACCGATTTTAATAATTTTTTCTTTATTAAAAAAGTTATGTTAATCGATTAGTTCCATTTTAAAATCGTGTATTATCGCAATACGGCAAAACGTTTGTACAGTTGTGGACAAACGGTTGAAATTTACAAGGAACCTGTGCCGATAAATACGCTATACCAACACGTATACAATTTGCATTTAGAAAGTAAAGGGCGTTCAGCTATTTTTGCTGCTTTGAAAGAATATAAATGTTTTTTGATTCTTACTCTACCCGAAAATGTTGAAGTATTTTTATATAAAATTCCCTTATTAAACTTTCAGTTTGTAGCCAATATTATTGCATTATATTGGAAATATATATTGTTCAATAAAAATAGTTGATTACATTTTTTGTAATTCTTTTCTTTTTTTTTTTTGTATTGCTAGAGAACATGAAATTTTTAATTTTACCTGTTTAGCAGCAAGTGATAACAAATTCATTTTTGCAAGTTTTTAATTCTGCGAGACTTTAGCAATGACCGAAAGTCAGGTTTCATTATATTATGTACTAACACATTCAAACTATTTTACATACAAACTTTAATTATCGTAAAAAAAGGACGTTTGTAAAGTAAAGTATTCAAATTCCTTCCAAAACAATTTAATTTAATAACTGGCGGTTTGTGTGAAGTAAACTGGATTACACTAGAAGAGATATATTTGCTTTCGTTGTAATGTTATTTAAATGTGAGACAGGTAAAGTAGTGATGTCAACGGAGTTTAAGTAGTGGTAGACAGCATACAAATTCAACTCTTCTATAAGACGATTACGTCTTAAGAATACGATTTAGTATATTAGTTATTGCAAATTTCGAAAATTACAATTTACAATAAAGTCTCTGAAACAGTAAGAAAGATGTTAAAGCATTTTTAAAGAAATACGCAATAAAATTGTTTGTTACTATTTATGCTAAAAAAATTATAATCGGGTTTTTTTTAATTTGGATCATAACATTCAATTGTTATGAAAGGACTGTGGCTGAGATATTTAAGACATCATCACAGCAAGTAGCAGATTGGAAAATAAAATAACTTCAAGTGAGCAGCTACTGTTAGTAAATTAAGGGACTTTATTGCAGTAAGAAATACAAATACAGAATAGGCGGCCGTATTAATTAAATCGACTATACAGCATACAGAAGATTGTGAGTTTAAATCTCACCTCTTAAATTATGTGTTATAGTTGTGGCTTATTTGGTGAAGACGTCTGCTTGTAAAACATGATGGAAAAATGCCCAAGTGGAACAATAAGATTAATACTTTGATTCGCGTCGAAGCCACACATTATATTGGTCAACATGGCTACTTTCGTCAAAGCGAATATTTGGTTAGTAATAGATCAAGAGTACAAGCCTTGTCGGCGCAAAAGACTTTTTAGGTTACTAACGTTCGAGATATAAAAATTTAAAATCAGGGGCCACTAAAACTGAAGCTTCTTTCGAGATTGTACACGTAGAAAAAAAAAACATGAGTGTGATATTGTCACAATAACCATATTATGTTATTTGTAACAATGTTTAATTGCGGAGAACCAATTATGGTTGTTTTCACCAAAACTTTAGTAACGATAAACATTTTTTTAAAATTTTAATGATTATATGGTTACTGTGCACAAAAAATGCAACATGGTTGGTTTTAACTTAAAAAATTTCAACCACAACCAAAGATTTATAACTTATTAAAAATAATATAAAATTTGTAACCATAATATATTATTATTAATCAAAATATGGTAAAAAGCACCTGAATAATGTTTGCGCTAAACATATTTTGTTTTAGTTCTTGACAGTTTAGTAATATTTCTGGTACCGTAAATTTGATATTGTTTTTTATTATTAGAGATAGTAAAAAAAATAAAAATGGATGTATAGATTAAATAATTAAAAATAATATGCAAAATACGAAAGCAAATAAAAAAGGAACCAAAACATTAAAAAAAAGTTGAAATAAATATGTATGTAAATCTTTATTTTTGTGTTTGAAGCACAATTGGCGAAATCATTTATTTGGGTTTATTAACTTTATTTTTATATAACCGATTCCTGTTATATTTATGTTTTTAAATAATTTTTATGACAAATCGTTAATAAAGTCTAACTAAGTCTTTTAACCATTTAATGTTTATATTTGAAATTAATTACGTTTATACTTTAGAATGTTATTGTTTTGCTAGACAACAATATGGTTGCAATGTAACAATACTATGTTTTGTTAGCAACCATATAATGAAACCGTAATATGGTGCTCTTAGATTATGGTTACCTCAACCATGTTTTTTCTTTGCGTGTATGCCGTAATTTGCCCCTGAATTCGAATCATAACTGCCCTATTAATAGAAAAGAAAATTACTTTGAAATATGTTTTTTGACAAAATTTTCATACAAATTTGTCCTTCAATGTATTTCAAATCTATTTTGATTTTCTATGAATGCGGCAGTAACTGATTGTTTTCTTATCTACTAATCTAAAGCTTAAAAGTTCGATTGGTTTTAAGGTGTTACTTCGTCACGATTATTAATATAAATTTAAATATTTATAAACTAAGAAATATTTACTCACACTCGCAAAAGTCACATTATTTAGAACTTGTTTAGTAGTTGTTACTTGTTAAGCTGCAAAAAATTTAGAACAATTATTAACGAAAACAAAACAAAAGCACAAAGCAAGAGTGCAAAAATATCATTAATTCAAAGGATAAAGAATCCAATTGATTAAAATTTTAGTTAAAAATAAAATCCTAAACACAAAAGCACAGAAATAACACAATAAAAATAAATAATACGAATATGAATATGAAAGAAGAGAAGAAAATTCAAAAGAGTTAAAGTAAAATACAATTAACAATATGGATGGACTTTTTTCACTATTTTTTCTTAAATATTTTTAAAGCAAAAAATAAAATGAACTTACTTAGTAAGTAAGTAATACTTACCTCTTAGTAGTTGTACTTGTATTCTTATTTTAAGTGACAACTAACTAAACTTCTAATGTCATTTTGCACTGAATCTGCTGATTGCGATGCAATTAAAATTTTTTTTATAAGTAATAGAAGAGTCCAGCAAAAGTCTTAAGTTACTTAAGTCATTAAAAGTATAAGGAAAATTTTAAATTAATGATATCATTAATAGAAAAATCATAATATTGGAATATATTATATACAAGACTGTAGAATAATCTTCTAAACTAAACTGGGTATGCTGGTGGGTTTTGACTCATACCCTTAAACATGTTGAGGCAAAAATGTAATGAAACCTTTTAAAATTATGCAATGATTAAAATAGCCATAATCTTATATACCATAATCTTATATACATTCACAAGATATTTTTAACCGACTTCAAAAAAAGAAGGAGGTTATCAATTCGATTGAATGTGTTTTTTTGCAAAACTCAGCCATAGGTGACGCAAATTGAACTTAAGTGTTCTATCTTTTGAACCGTTAAAGACAAACGCTTTAAAATTGGACAAAATGCCGATTTTTATGACCGCAATAATAACAAGTAGAAACTTTGAAAATTATAAATTAAAGGGTTCCTAATAGTCCATTTAATTTGCTTTTGAACTCTTGTAGACTGTAATAAGTGTAGACTGTAATAAATAAACATTTATGTCATGATATTATTTATAAGCATTCGGATGTATTACTGCTAAGTAGACAAGATAGTTAGAATTCTGATGGTGTGGCAACCTTGCCATCATTAGTTTTAAGAAAAGCCTAGAAAATAAGATCAATAAAAAAGAACACGTGAAAGAAGGAAGACCTTAGCGGAATCATCCATATTGAATTGTTTCTTTTATTAAACCGATACTCATACGGTTAATATTTATAACGGACCTGTTGCTAAGTCCGCTATAACAACAAGTATAAAGTTTGGATTTTGCAATTAAAGTGTGTGCCAATAGCTGATATAATTTGATGTATGTGTCTTAACTCTTGAATCGTTATAGATAAACCGATAAAATTAACAAGGCACCTGTATTGTTATGTCCGCCAAAAAAGCAAATATAAATTAGAATTAAGAAATTAAAGGGTGTTCCCATAATTAATAAGTGAATTAATTTGCCCTGTATGGGCCTATCTTTTGAAACATTATACACGATTACTTGAAAATTAGAAAAATGTACACTTCTTCGTATGTAATAATAAGAAGTATAACTATTTAAAATTATAAATTAAAGGGTGTTGCATTAGTTGATATAATTAGATTTATGTGGAAAAATTGTTTAACAATTGTAGACAGACGGTTGAAATTTACAAAGAAACTGTATTGCTAAGTCCTCTATAACAACAAGTATAAACTTTGGATTTGTAAATTAAAGGGTTTCCCTACAGTTAATTGTACTTTGATATATGTTGCCAAACTTTCGAACCGTTTTAGAAAGACAGCTAAAATTTGCAAAGAACGTGCGTTGTTAAGTCTGCTATAATAATAAGTGTATGATTTAAAAATGAAAGTGTGTACCAATAGTTTTTGTAATTTTATATACATGACTAAAATTTTGAACCGTTATGGACCGAGAGTTGAAGTGTACAAGGAACCTTTATTGCTAGGGCTCTATAATAACAATTTGTATTTAAAAATTAAAGGGTATTCCCATAATTGATTAGACCTATGTGGCCCTATTTTAAGAGCCAACAGATAAAAGCGCATTGAGTTTGCTAATCCCTTTATAAATAAGCCTCTGAAGTTTTGGAGGCAAGCAATAAATTCAGATGAAACCATAGTCTGCATTGAAAAAAAAAGCTTGACGATAGAACATAAAAGGAAATATGCAATGAATTTAAAATAAGACACGGACAACATTAATGCAAATTATAGAGTAGCAATTCATATGAACAAACTATGATACTAATTTAAGTTGAGTTTTTTGGTTTAAATTAAGGTTTTTTAACGTTTTATATGTTACGTATTCTTCAAGTTATTTCTATTTACACTAGTTTTTGTTTATAAAAATAATTTTACTGTTGGTTTTTTTAAATGTAAAAATATTTGGTATTAAATTAATTGGGTTGATTCCACCAGTATATAATAAATTGTTGTTATAATTTTCGGTAATTAATAAACACACGGCTTGAAAATGATGTTATCACATCGAAAGCGCTCGCCGAACATCCAAAGTACACAGCCAGTGACGACGGTTATTACCGAAAATTATAACAACAGTAAAAATATTTTTTTATAAATTTAATAACATTGTATATATTTTGAAAAAATTAAATAGATATCCCCTTGAGAAAGTCAACAAATAATTGACGAAACGTCGGGAAAAAAGGAAATTTAATTGGCTTTATTCACATTTAGAAACACAGGTTATATTAGCTTATTCAGTAGTGCAATTCACTAACTTTAAACAACACGACAATAGTTATTTATGACAACATTTAATGTTGTTTGCAATAGCGATGAAGCGATTCACTATCTTCCGCTAAACTATAATAGACACAAGTTGCATTTGAGTGGCATCTCCGTCAACAACTAAACGAAAAACACAAAAGAGAATAATAAAAACATGTGAATTCAAGCGAGGCACATGCATGTGTTTATTTCTTAGATGTCAATTTATACACATAAATACGTATTTTGTTATATGCGTGTATGGAGTTTGACAATAGGAAAAGCATAATAAGAGTTTTGGTTGTAGAGTTGCGGTTACCACTTCTTAAATACGGTCGAAACATATGTTTATGTGCAATCTTTTTTAATAAGAAATTTATTTTTTAAATAATTTTTACATATGCGTAAATGTGCTAAGTTTAAAAAAAAAATGTTTAATATACTTAAACTGAAAACAAACTGTGTTTTTATTTTTCGTTCAAATAAATGTATATGTTCTGTGTATAGGCTTATATGTATGTATGAATGTTCATAAACACAAGTTGTACGTTGTTTATTTTGTAGACAAATTTAACAACGCAAAAATTATGGTCGCTTTCTTAACAATATAGAAAATTGTTAAAAGTGTTACTGAATAGCAAAATCGACATTTTGTTGTTAAGTTAATTTAACAAGCCGAAAATCGTTAAAAAAGAGTAGTGAATCGCACTACAGGAAACTTAAAAAAAACAACATTCGCTAAATAACCCAAAAAAATACAAAAAAATTTATATAGTATTTTAGGAAAAATTTGTATGGAAAATTTTTAATAAAACACATTTAAAAGTTATGTTATCGCTTTCGCACTTAAAATCAAAGTATGTACTTTTGTTATTATTTTTGTTTTTTTTTTTTTTTTTTTATAACCGTGTCCTTGTAATCTTTTTTTACGATTTGTATTCTTTCGATGATGATTGTAGTTGTTTCAAATTTTTTTTACACATATCTTTAGTTGTTACTCTGGCTCCTGTAATTTTTCATAATTTTTTGTTTTTTTTTTTTTTTTCTTTAAGTAATTTAGGCATTTAAAATCATAAATATAATCGCCCAGCAAAAAAAAAATGTTAGAAAAAGTAATCGAGTGTAGAATAAATCATTTTTGGTGGAAGGACTTCCCCACTATATAACTAACCTAATGATTTTAACGCAAGGGACTTTTATAATCAATTGCTAAGAATTTTTTATTGTAGAAAATATTTTAAGTTCAATTACTAAGTTCAATTGCTACTTCCTTTTTGCGAACTAATATAATGTGTTTTGTAAGCGAGTAAAAAAATATGGCAATCACAAAAGTAAGTCATTATATAATTTTTTGCTGGGCGTAGTGTTCAAAAACAAAAATTAAATTTATACGTAGAGAGATAGAATGATGATAAAGGTTACTGTAAAAGCTTTCTATCGAATGAAATCCATCTTCATCTATATACTGGAATTTTTTGTTGTTGGTGTAGATGGTAATCGATATTGAATACAAAACTCAAATTTTTATCTGTATGTCCGCCTGTGTTAGCATCATCTAAGACCTACTGGATAAATTTGAACAAAATTTTTTAAAAAGGTCCCTTAGAACCTTGGGTTAAATAAAGAATACTTTTCTTTCGTAAAAATAGGTGAATTCGTGACAAAATGGAGATACATTTGTGTACGCACCCAATTTTACCGGTAAATGGTACTAAAAGTGTATTCAGCACTTTTTTTCAGATGGAAAATTTTCGAAACTCTAGAATAAATAGTTAAATTTGAAGAAAATTAGAAATAACACGCAGAAGAAATCGTGGGCGCTGCTAGTCTAATGCTAAAGTTACAGTTTTGTTTTTTTGTATTCAAATAAATATTTCTTTGTCCTGATAATGCTACACAAGGGAGTAGCGAAATATTGAAAAAATAAAAAATAAAAATTAATAGTAAAATTAAATGTGCTTAAAAATTAAAAAATAAATAATTAAAAAGGTGAAATAAAAACAATATTATTTTAAATTAGTTTTAAATTTATCGTTATTAGTAAATAATTGTAAAGAGAAATCTAGCAGTCATTCTGCTAGAACACGGATTGTATATTTTTTTGGTTTTGGTTAGCAATCTATTTCAGATTATTCGTTCGCATATGCTTCCAAGTGTTATGACTTGCTGCTATCGCTATAGAAAATTATTCTTTTCATGTTTTTTTTGGCATTTTTTTCATAAGATTCTCATTTTAGCATTTGTTAACTGGTGTTTATTTATAAATGCATAATGAAATAATTTGAAAACCAAATGAAAAAAAAAACTGATTTTGTTTTGCTTTAAAATTTTTTCTCTGTTTAATATTTCGTTACCTAAATTGTTTTGTTCATTGCGCTTCAGGACAGAATAAAATGAGAATAATAGTTCTAATTATTAAAATCTTTCTAATTAAAAAAATAAACAAAAAATTTTATGTAATCTTACTATTTCCTATTCAAGCATTTGTACGAATCAAAAATTTCCTCTTTTTAAATATTCTTTTTATTTTTAATTAATAAAATGTTGCTATTACGATTAAGGCAGCCAAAACTATTCACTAAAATATATAGAGAAGAAAATTTAAAAAATTTTTAAATTATAAACTTAAAGAATTATAATCGTTTAACAGGAATTGTGTTTTGGATGTATAAAAGGATTATTAATATAAATGTCGTAAATGTCTAAATTTAAATTTATACATTTTAAAGAACATATGTTAAATATGTATGTTTTGAATGCACTATTTTTTAAAATATCTAAACCAAATAATTTTTTAGTACCTGTTTTCAGTTGCTTTTTTTATACCCTTCACCACAAAAAGTATCTCTTTTCAGTTGAAAGCTTGTCACTCCGTGTGTAATTTTCACAATATCCATTTCTGACCCCATAAAGTATATATAGCGAACTCGATTGAGCGATGTCCGTCTGTCCGTCCGTGTTAGTGTTAAAATCAAGTTTGCCGAGGCACTAGATCAGCTAGAAAAAAATAAAAATGTCAATCGATCAGACATGATGTCGAAAGAGGTGCTATTGGAAATCAGCATGATCGGTCCATGTCCTTCGAAATAGCAGGCAAAACACCACGCCAACCTATAATTTTTTCATGTCATTTGGAACAATAAAGTAACTCCATTCTAAAAAATATAGATATGTAATGTCAGAAATGGCGTTAAAAATAAGGAACATTCAGACAAATTGATAACCTCTTTCCTAATTTTTGAAGTCGGCTAAAAATTAAAATCTTTGGTGATATTTGCTTTAGGTACGATTAATTTTTTCGTAGTTTTTGTAATTTTTTTCTGTCTTTTATGATTTGTAAATTATTTTTAGTATTTTTCAATTACAAGTAATATATCAGTACATAAGTATAAGCAGTCTTTCCATTTTGCCGAATTGAGATGCCAAGATCCTTCAAAACTAAAAGTATGCACCATTGGCAGATACAAACTTTTGCGGTTATTCATGAATTTTTCATATAAAATTTAATGTTTACGATGGTAGATGTGCTTGCTGTAAAAAAGAAGGTCGTGACTTCGAGCACATCTTCGGACATTCGTACAATGCAAAATAATTATTGGTATAATGCAATAAAAAAATAATAGCAGCAGTACAATCCTCCCGAGATGCGAAAGACAATTATTGTGTGAAGCCATGGCAAACAATTTTGTGGAGATGTCTAATTTAATATAAGAGCAACAGATAATTGTCAAGACGCCCTTTATAACAAAGAGTAAGAACGATAGCGGTTAGCGCAGGGAAGTGTAACAGTGTATGGCAGACGTGTGTTGTGGCTATTGGATTAAAGGGGATGATTGGCTTGGATAAAAGGAGTAGTGGAGTTGTCTGTGAATGATTAGGGTTATTAAACAAGGCATCGAGTAGTTCATGTCTCACCGGAGTAACACAGTAGTGAAGCGTGGATGGATGCGATTGCAATAATAACACATGTTTAGTAAATACGAGTACAAGGGATTCACAAGACCGGTAGGATGAGGAAGTGTAGCTAGGAAAGCCATAAAGTAAGAATACAGAACTTATAATGAGCCACAGTAGTATTTGTAATCAAAAGAATCCGTATGTTCGTCTAAAAAGGAAGACCGCGCAAAAAGTATCAAGTATGTCGAATGGTATGTCAACAGTATTATGTGATGTGTTTCAAATCTGTAAAGATTCCGAGAGCAAAAAGTGCATAGGAAGACCCTAAGAGTAGTCCCAGGAAAACAATGCCTTCAAAAACCCATTTTTTAATATAACTGTGCAAATGAATAATGTGTGACATACTGAGGTACGCAAATATTTGTATTAATCAAAATTATAAAAAAAAGTTTGAAAAATGAAAAGTATTGCATCTTCTATCCTCGATAGTTATTGTTACAGGATTGATGCCCTTTAGAATAATTCTTTAAAAGTTAAAATTTTAAAACCGTACCATTAAAGCGTGAGTACATACTTAAACTGAAATGAACAATTTTTTTTCATTATTTATGACAGAAATGTGAACAGTTTTCTTAGTTTGTATTTTATGCTCTTCTTATTAACATTTATGCATATTAAAATAAAAAGTTGTTTGCATTTACATATACTGCTAAGACGAGCGAATTCTGTGTGTTGTTGTAAACATATAAAAACATGTTTGATTTCTTCTTCTTATTTTACTTAAATTTTAAGAGTTTTTCTTTTTTCTGTTTTGATTTAACCTCGACAAAAACCCACTGATTTAACAAAAAAATATTCTTGTCTTTTACTTCTTTTTAATCTTGACTTGGTTACACCAAAAATGTTATATTTTATGGCTGCAATTGTTTAATGTGTGAGTAAAAAGTTTCTGTAAATAGATTCGCATTCATATAATCACATGTTTGTTAAGATGCATAATATGATGATTTTTACAATGTGTTACTCGTTGTACAAGAAAAAAAAAGTTAACATCTTGTTAATGTTTACATTATGAAATAATCTTTATTATCGTTACTTTTATCATTATCATGGAGGAGATATATTATAGAAATTGTGTTGCTGTTACACAAAACTTTTTCTTAATGTTCTGATTTATAGTCCATTTTATGTCTTCTTACGATAATTTAAAAAATGTCTCTTATTTGATCGCAAGCAGCCACCAAAATTAAAATTACCATTTAATATCATATTTGACGCTTTACGATAAATTTGAAAAAAAAAATTAGGCGAAAAAAACTTAACCAGCAGTAAAATACGAAAAATAAAAATATTCTGTTAAGCTTATCGCGCTTAAGATGAACAGGTGAATCACAAAATAGTTGAAAAAACTCAAAATGAGATTTATTAAGGTGTCATATTATGTGAAGAAAA
The DNA here is from genome assembly GCA_916610165.2 of Gymnosoma rotundatum. NCBI lineage: Eukaryota > Metazoa > Arthropoda > Insecta > Diptera > Tachinidae > Gymnosoma > Gymnosoma rotundatum. Next base: position 54,857,218 of record OU744336.1, read on the forward strand.
ATTAGTTTCTTTTGTTTAAAGATGACTTTGGAAAAACATAAAGGAACACAGTTATTAAATATATAAGCACAAGTTTTAAAAACAGAGCAATTGATAACATTTCTTGCACCACAAATAGTTGTCTTTATGGAAACTAAACCAGTTTTGAAAAAATATTAATTTTATATTTTTAGGATCACAATATTCTTTAAAAATTGTTCAATTGTTTTTTATAATTTACATCGACTATGTACAAATGTGTCCTCTATAACAATGAGTGTAAAGGATGTTTCTATTAAGACCTACATGTTGTAGCGCATACTCGCATGCACATTGAAAGCTATCAATGAGTAATCATTAAGACAGAAATATAAGTTGCAAGAGGGTATGCTTACTTAAAAGATAGGGTACAGGAGGGGAGGTGCGGGAAAGGCAAAGTACGCTGAAACGATTTTAACAAAAAGATAAAGATATTTGATATGAAATGTTTGTAGATAAGTTACAACAGAAGAAAATCCATTGTAACTTCTATATAAATATTTATTATAAAATAAAAAAGTGGCCTAGAAAAATGGTCGTAGTACTATTATTCTCATTGGGGTAGCAAAGCTTACCGAAAATTGCAAGTGTGTAATAATATCAAAAAGTTCAACTAATACAGCGTCGTAAAAATGTAGATAAATTTAAATTTTTAACTAATTATCTATCTTGCGACCTAGTAGTCACATTACTATGGCAAAGACCACGCAATGAGCTGCAGAGCGGCTGAACGGCAAGTGGCTTATTACTGATCGCCATTTCTGAGAAGTTTGTTTAATATTTTTACCCAAAAATCGTATTCATATTAACAAGAATTAATTGAATTAAAGAAAAATAAAGAAGATTTGTTATTCATCCTATAAATCAAGCAAGGCGAATTTAACCATTTATATACAAGTCTACGCTGTCTCCGTTACAAATAAAAAATAAAATAATTATAAATGAATAGAAATTATTTTGGCTTAAGTTCATTTATTTTTAATTTGTAATATCTCGTATTCTTATTTACAAAGTTAGCTGGTTATAGATAGATGCGAAGAATGCTGATGAAGGTCGTAGCGGTCCAGAAAGTGCAGCATTTCATTCTGCTAGCGTCTAATTTTTCTTTGTTTCTTTGGAAATCGTCCGCATACATTTGTAAAAAAATTTTCTTTTTAAAAAAGATTTTTAGAAATTAAAAATAAATGAACTTAAGCCAAAATAATTTCTATTAATTTTTAATATTCACAGTTCACAAAAAATCTAATAAAAATTAAATAAAATAACTATAATAAATATGCATTTATTATAAGAACCTAAATAATTTTTTTTTAATAAATATATAAATTAAATAAAATCTTACCTGTGCAACCACAAATTTTACCAACATCACTCCATAATTTATCAGTTATATTTTTATTTTTAATATTTGGGAATCTATCTTGCTACAATAGCGGTCGGCTTTGTACAGATGAAATTATAAGCTCCGTATTCACTTTTGCCATGTTTATACTTTGTCGGTCAGAAATCAACTAAAAATTATAACAATGCCGCTCATTACGTGGCCACTTTAGTTGTATTCCATATGTTTAAGTTTTTTGCCGCTCATCGTTCAACCGCTCGCCGCTCTGACGCTTATTGCATGGCCTTTGCCTAACACAGATACTGGTATACAATTTTCTAAATGGTATAATCTGTTTTTGTAGACACTCCAATATGTACGTTTCTCTGTTTATAGCAAGGCGAATTAATACAGGTGACCGCACGGCTACAACAATCCAACAACACAAAAAACAACAGGCAATTTGTTGCTACAAAATTATGTATGTTGTCAAAAAATATTGTAAAAAAACAAACAAAATAAAAAAATACATTTGATGAAAAAAAGTGGTTGTAATTATCAGAATAAGAAAATTATAAAAATTAAGTTACATAAAAATAAAAATACAGGAAAAGTGACCAAAATTCTTTTGTACCACTAGTTTGCCCAAATCACATCCATCGTTTCATTCTTGCACGTTGACCATTTGAAGACTAACATAATCTTCCACAAAAAAACCAAAAAATTATAAATGTGTTAACGATAATTTCATTATCTTTTTACGCATATTTTGATTATACACATCAGGAACTGCAAATACGGTTCTATGTTGTGGTAGTTTTCTCTAGGAATTTCAATTGTTTGTTTTCTATTAGCAATCAAAAAAAATTAAATTAAAAAAAAATTAACAAATTATTTATTTTTGACAAATTTTTTTGACAACTGTAATGTATACAGCTGATGGGCTTTTTCGCCCGTGCGTTCACCTGTATTATTTCGCCATGGTTTATAGGCTTATTTTTGGCCGCAAATGGCTTCTACACCAGAAATTTTTTACGCAATTTCATTTTATTATTGTCCGGTAATGTTCTGCAACACCTCATTCATCAGCTTTATATAAAAATCGACCTTGAAGTTGTGAAAACTGTGCCGAACGAGGATTTTGCAACCCATCACACAATATATTTTAAATTAGAACTGATTTTTTCGCTCGATTTTTTGCTTCTAAATTCCTTACCGCTTTGCGACCTAAAATTTTCTTTATAATTTAGACAGATGCAGGCAATTAGATAACAATGTCTTTTTTCAGTTGGATAACCAGTTTGGTTTTTAGGTTTTTAATATCTGTAGAATGTTTGTTAGTGACGAACAGCCTATCTTGTCCGGCTGTAAATTGCTCTTCCAAGATTAAAGCGATTAAACAACACTAAGATACACAATTTTATATAATCTGTTTCATTTCTTTTATAAGTGTTAAAAGATAACGACACTGGTCTTTTTCAAAAGATTTAGACAGTAAATCTTCGACATATTGCACTTATATAAAAAAAGTAACGAAGAAACAGAAATAAATAACTGAAAATTAAGGCGATGAGAAAAGGAAATGTTCATTTTTTATCGGCCTCTTGGGAAATAAAAGAAAAAGGTCATAAAATCTACACGCAGTAAAGCATTCACTTTTTCTTTATATCGTCCTTTATAACCCATCTTTGACTTGTATTTGATTTTTATTTTTTATGTTAACTACCAAGAAAATAACACATTTTTGTATGTTGTACATTTATACTATAGCGATCATATAAAAAAAGAAACATTCTCATATTTAGTGTGTTTATATGAACTGACCTTAATGTATGGGTATGTTTTATGGCTAAGACGGATGATAACGATTATGAAGTGAAACTGGACGCGTCCTTTTTTTTATTTCTTCATTTCTATAAAATGTTATTTCCTATTTTTTGTTTTCTTGTTTTTGATTTATTTATTTATCACCCTGACCAAAAGTCATTATGGACAAGACTGTAAAGGCCTAAAGGATTTAGATAATAATGTGTATAGCCCATAAGAATTTAAACGAAATTTGTAATGGTTATAAGCTAATGCCACAAGAACGTTTTTAAAGAGGGATAGAAAACTGTTGTGAATAAAAGAAATAAATAAAAAACAAGAAAGATTTGCAACTTAATTTTCTTGTGACATGCAATTGTTATATAAAAAATAAAACCTTCAAGTGGTATAAAGTGACAAGAAAAAGGATATACTTTCCAAGATAAATTGTAAATTTTTAAGCATGTTTGTGACATAAAAAATTTCTTCTGTTAACATTTTTATTTGTTCAAATAAATTTTATTGATAATTTGATTACAAATTTCATTGGAAGGTTAATTTTATGAATGAATTTTGGTTAACAATGGCTTATACAAACTTCGTTTCCATCTTCCAGAAAGTCAATACAATTACAAAAATTAACAATATGAAAATTTATTATTTGGAATCTTTTTTATTCTTATCTACATTAATTGTTCTTGATTCCTTCAAGTATACATACCTCATGATATGCTCATAAAATAATTACGTTTATAAGGGTATAACTCAGTTTGCCATTCCGTTTGTAATTTCTACAATATCCATTTTCGATCCCATAAAGTATATACATGCGATGTCGGTCTGTCCGCCCGTGTTAGCATTGAAATCAAGTTGGCCAAGGCACTATATCAAAAAGAGAAAATTTAAATGCGCCAATCGATCAGACATAGTGTCGAAAGAGGTTCTATTGGAATTTTGCAAAATCGGTCCATGTCCTTCGAGGCAGTGGGCAAAACACCACTCCTGTTCCTCATTTTTTCATATTATTTGGAACGATGAAGCTACTCCAATCATAAAACAAAAAAAAAAAAAACGGGGCGATAGGAAATTAAAAATATAAAGAAAACGTCAAGTAAAAAAATTGGCGATCGTCTATATACATATTTTACGAGTTTTGGGCCTCTAAACTTTAAAGATTTTTTTTTTAAATCAATATGGGTATCATTTAAATGCTTTTGAAGAGATCTTTAAAGAAATACTAAAATTAAAAAAAAAATGGTCAACCTATTAAGAGCTGACCACACTTTTATGTAAATTGAAATATATTGATTAATTTTTTATGTTTAAATTCTCAGTCACCACTATATCCTTTTTTTAACCGACTTCAAAAAGAAGGAGGTTATACAATTCGGCTGAATGTTGCTTTTTTATATTTGTGCCTCCAGAACTCACACATTTCTGATCCAATTTTGAAAATTTTTAGTAATGTGATAGATTATGCTTACAGATTGGTCCCGATTTAAAAACAGTTCATAATCCTAAAAATTTAAGGGTGTCCCCATACAACATACATATTTTATACGTGTATTATGAATTGTAAAGGGCGATTGTGTAAAATTTAAAATGACTGCGTATTACTATTTTTTTTAATTTTTTATTTTTTAATATTCAAAGGGTGCCCCCATAATTGATGTAAATTTACTTATATGGGCCTATCTTTTGAACCGTTATAGATAAACGCTTGCAAATTGTAAAGAATGGCGATTGCTTTGGCCGTTATAGTAACAAGTATTAATATTAAGAATTATAAATTAAAGAGTGCGCCAAGAGTTCATTTAATTTGATGTATATTGCCATATTTTTTAACAGTTATAGACAGACGCTTAGAATTAACAACGAACTTGTAGTGGTAAGTCCGCTATAACAACAAGTATAAAATATGGATTTAGAAGTTAAAGGGTGTTTCAATAGTTGATGTAATTTCAAGTGTGTGGCCGTACTTTTGAACCGCTATAGACAGAACGCTGAAACTTTAAAGGGACATGTATTTCTAAGTCCGCTATATTAACGAGTTTATAATTATAACCGTTATAGACAAGCGCTTGTAAATTTGACGCAATTTCGATTGCTATGGCCGTTACAGTAACAGCTGATAATATTTAAAATTATAAGTTAAAGGGTGCACCAATATTTCGTTTATTTTGGTATATGGCCATACGTTTAAACAGTTGTAGGCAGACGATTGAAATTTACAAAAAACCTGTATTACTAACTAATCTATAACAACAAGTATAAAATTTGGATTTGAAAATAAACGGGTATCCCAATAGTTGATACAATATGGTGTACAGACAGCTGAAATTTACAAGGGCGATGTTTTGCTAAGTCCGCTATAATAAGAAGCTTATAATTTGAATTTAGAAATTAAAGGTTGTTCCCAAAATTAATGTAATTTGTACTGTATGGCCGTATTTTTTGAAACACCTTAATTTTAGACAGATTGTCCACTACTTTATTTGCTATAATAAGATGTATGAAAATGTTATATTATAATTAAATAGTTGATATAATCGGATGTATATGGGCAAACTGTTGAACCGTTACAGACAGATGGTTGAAATTTACACAGAAGCTGATTGCTTAATCTACTACAACAGCAAGTATATAATTTGAATTTGGAAATTAAAGAGTGACCATAGGGTCACTAACTATAGAGTTACTGCAATTTGATGTATATTGCCAAACTATTGAACATTTGAAAGAGTATAAACTTTGATGATATAAGTGTGACCCAAAGTTAATGTAACCTAATTTATGTGGCCATACACTTGAGATGTTATAGGCAGACAGATGAAATCTGTTTTGATGTCGGCTTTTTCGCAAGAATTATTTTTTTTTTTGATTGGAGTTACTTTACTAAACTAAATCATAATATAAAGTGAAGGGTTTATAAGATTCGGCATAGACAAATATAACACTCTTACTTTTTTTCTTTACTCAGATCAAAAATTAATAAAAATCTATAAATTTAACTTAATATTATAGCGTTTTATTTTAGTAGTGTCTTGTGATATTTCATTAGTTTTTTTATTTCCTTTTCCATCATCTTTTAACGGCATAAAAGATACGAAGAAAGTCCTTGTTGATTGTTGTTGCTAAAACGTAGATTTTTAATTTTCCATTTCCAACCCCATAAGTGTTGAATAGCGAAGTCTATTGAGCGATGTCCGCCTGTCCGTTCGAGTTAGTGTTGAAATCAAATTTGCCGAGGCAATCTTGATTAAAAAAAATACAAATGTCAATTGATTAGATATAGTATCGAAAAAAGTGCTATTGGAAATTAGCATGTTCGGTCCGTGTCCTTCGAGGCAACAGGCAAAACACTACGCCTACCTTTAATTTTTTTATGTCATTTGGAACAATAAAGTAACTCCAATCAAAAAAAGTAAATATATGGGGCGATAGAAAATTAAAAAATAAGAAAAAAATAAAACATCAAGTGAAAAAGTTGGCGCTCGCCCATATTTTTCGAGTTACGAGGATGTGAAATTTTATTTTTTTTAAATATCAATATGGGTATCATTTTAAAGCTTTTGAAGAGATCTTGACGGAAATACCAAATGTGTAATTCGCTTTTATGTAAAATTATATATATGCAGTACTATTTTTTTTTTGATTCTCTTTCACCCCAATCTTTGCTTTTTTGATTGGCATAGCCGAATATAGACCCCTTACTTGTTTTTTTCACTTATTTAAAAAAAAAAACGCAATTTAAACGCCTGATTTAACAGAATGTTTAAAAATTAACAATAACATACCGTATTTATTGATATTTACTGATCACAATTTCAAGGCTACTATGAGTGAATTGGGTGATGTTAGACAATGTTAAAAAAAAATACAAAGCAGTAAGTGGATAAAAATAAATTATAAACTTATGATAAAAAGTTAGTATTTTCTTATTTTTTAAGAACAAGATCAGTTTTATAAAATAAAAATTTTGTTTTTATTCTTATTTTTGCAAAATTTCGCTACACTGTTGGAAAACAAAATAAAAAAACATTAAATATATTAATTAGAAAAGAAAATTTAAATGAAAGGTCAAAAAACATGAATATTGAATAACAAGTTAGTTATTACACATACATTCAAGCACATAATAATTTCAGAGGAGTGTTGGCATGAAGGCATAAAAATTGTAAATTTTCATTTAATTAGATGCATTTTAGATTTACAAATTCTTTAAATTTAAATTAAATCTCTTAACTTTTCTATTATGTTAAAATTAACATTTTCATTTTTATAAAACAGAATTTCTTTACTTCTAAAAGTTAAACGTTCGATAATTAAAGAAGTTACTTAAGCATTAAATACTTTAGAAGTGCAAAACTACAAAATACTCAATTTGAATCCTTTTTGGAGATGTTCCTTCACGGCTGGGGATACAAATTAGATCTGAATTCGATATTATTTATGACACATTTCAACGCCATGAAGTAATGACATAGTGCTTTTTCGCTTGTAAATGATTGCAGGGTATGCATGTATAAACCTACGTATATAAATTGCGGGCCAGGCATGTAAATGTAAAACCTTAAAATTAATTTAATTAATTTGCCTCAAGTGCTTGACTGCAGTAAATTTACGCCAGTTAAATTTAATCATAATAAATTCCCGTTTAACCAATTTAAAGTTTGCCGATATAGATTATTGTACGTCAGAACAGTTTCCATGTTAACTTTGTTACTTTAATCTTCAAGAAACTTCTCAATAATTTTTAAGTAAATTAACTTTTTTTTAAGTAGAATAATACGAGAGCTGCTCTATATATTTCTGGCCTAATAGTGAAAATGCAAATATTTATAATCAAAAATGGTTTTATTGTTTTTCAAAGTATTCTCCAGCATGATTTATACACTTTTGCATGCGCTCAAACCAGTTGTCGAAGCACTTTTTCCACTCCGATTGAGACACCTCTAAAACATGGTTTTTGAACGCTTCAAGAGGTTCTTCTGGCGACGAAAATCGTTGACCACGCATTTTTTTCTTGATGTGCGGAAACAAGAAGAAATCATTAGGTGCCAAGTCAGGGCTGTACGGCGGATGACCCATTATTTCGACGTTCTGGCCGGTCAAAAACGCTCTGGTTTGAGCCGATGTGTGAGAGCTCGCATTGTCATGGTGAACAATGATTCGTCTTCTCTTGTTGGTTTTTCGAATTTCTCCGATGACTTAAGGCAAACAAATTGTAGTGTACCACTCAGAAGTGACCGTCCTACGTTGCTGAAGCGGAACAGTCGCCACATGACCAGTTTTGCCGAAGAAACAGGCGACCATTTGCTTCGAAGTGCTTCTTCCACGAACAAGTTTCGTTGGATTTTGCTCGTCTTTGAAGACCCACACGGTCGATTGTTGTTTCGTTTCGGGCTCATACGCATAGATCCATAATTCGTCACCTGTGACGATCTTATAAACGTCTTTTGAAGCACCGCAATCTTATTTTTGCAACATTTCCATTTCCATTTCCAATCGACACTAGCCCTTTTTTGAGCGACTTTCAAATTGTGCGGGATCCAACGACAACAAACCTTTTTTACGGCCAGATGTTCATGCAGTATCGAATATATGCTGGTGAAAGAAATTTTCAAGGATGTCTCTATCTCTCGGTATGTCGCATGTCGATCTTGCATTATGAGTTCTCGCACAGCATCAATGTTCTCTGACACAATAGACGTTTTTGGACGACCTTTACGGAATTAATCTTTGAGCGAGCTTCGTCCACGATTAAATTCATTATACCAATTTTTCACAGTGCTATAGGATGGTGCTTCATCGCCATACAAAGATTTAAGTTCATCAATGCACTCTTGTCGTGATAATCCACGTCGAAAGTTGTAAAAAATGATGGCACGAAAATGTTCACGAGTTAATTCCATTTTTTTCTATATTAATTTTTTCAAGTCACTGTAAACAATACAAATAATGGTCGTACGTCAAAACGTTTTGAGTACGATTATGCTTAAAAATGACAAACTTTCCAATGGAAATGTCAGATTGCACTTGGCAGCACTCAGTGTTGCCAGGCCAGAAATATATATAGCAGCCCTCGTATGATAAAATAGTTAAAATAGTCTATTAATGTCTTTTATATAATAAGTTTTTGCTTCTCATTAAAAATATAAAAGAAAAGTTTTCCGTTTTTTTGTATCTGCACAAAGAAATAATGCAACATAACTCTACAAAGTACAGGTTGGCCGCCGTTTGATTAGATAAAAAGAATGGATCTTATATAAATAAATGTTTTATTACGTATAATTATGTATAAAATACAATACCAAATAAATGTCCGCTTCTGATAGTCTTACAAATGAGATATCTCTTAAGACATCTTTCATTAAGTTCTCACACATTTCACGCGGTATTTCTTTACCTTTACAAAGGTACAAAGGTACCTTTACAAAAGTTATATATCAACAGAATGAAATCAGCTTTGTGGTTCGTTATAGCCTTCATCCTTTTTGTATTAAAAAATCTAGCTAAACGTCAATCAGCAGTTACGGCGTTTCTTACTTTTTATTTATTATACTCCATTTTTATATATTAAATATCTTAGCAGTTCATTTAACAGTTAACCATATTGTAACTTTTGTAAGGCCTTAAAACACCCATCCTTTTATTTACTAATTCCACCAATAGTAAAACCTTTATGGCATGTTTGCATAATGTAAGGATGTAAGGACTTTTAAATGCATGAAATATAAAATCAACTCCAGGTAGCAAATACAAATTATAAAATTTTTTCTGTCTTATTTTTTTGATACCCTGCTCAAATTTTTGGTAAATACACATGCACTGATTTTTCCATCTCTGTTCCGGACATTTAATACAGAAAATAAATATTCATTTGTTTGTGTAGCTAACTATGCCTTGACTTGGCAGTTGCCACTGTTTAAAGTCAGTTGTAGTTTCTTAACTATGCCAACAATTTTACCCACATTATTTAAGTGACATCAAACATAATTTAGCAACAGCTTCATTAACATTAATGCGTCTTTAGATTTGCTGTACTTTTACTCTTGTTGCTTTATTTGAAGTCAAAAATTAAGTTCAACACAAGGAAATGACAAACTGTTTTATATACTCGACCTTATGTCATGGATTTTATTAATACAAGTCTGAACGTATGGGGAAATCAATGTAAAGTTTTAAGTTGAATGTGATAAAAAAAGATTTAAAAAAGTAAAACATAATTTTTAACACTTTGGTTTTATCTCAAAATTACAATTGCCGAACTTAATTCACTCAAAAAACAACCGTCCAAAATTTCAACAAGAACTTTGTTTTTTAATTGTGGCAACACCAGCATCATAATAATTTTAACATTTATTTTTTTGAAGTATTCGTAATAGATGTATCGGATATTGTTGCAATGAACTGAATTTCTCTTAAAAATCGCATTAAAATAGTTAAAATACACTATAAAATGGTAGTTCTTATAAAGTTACATAATCGTCAGCAACATAATCTTCCTTCTGAAACGGCTATTAAAATGTGAAGTAAACCAAACCTCAGATTCACTCAAGACGTATGACTGATGCAATTATATTTACGTGGATGTGAACAATTTGACAATTTTAATGGAAGTCAATCAAATATGAGACATAAAAATTCAGGTGGGGCTCAAGGCTCAGTCCTTGGACCATTGCTATTCTCAATGAGCTCGTACATGAAGGATTTAATTTGCTTACGTGGATTAGAATTGTGTGAAGCTTCCCCTTTTGCGGATGAATTTTTTTGAAGAACGATCATCTACTTTAAACAGTTGTCAATGATACTTTAAATGCAGTTGAAACTTGAATTGTGTCAAATAGTCTTTCAAAGACGAATGTTATGATCTTTGGCCGATTGTCTCCTCAAGGTTTTCTAGTACATTTTAATGGTTAACGCATTGAGTTTTAGGTGTAATTATTGATGATAAACTATTTAAGTATTAATTTTACACTCCGCTGCTTGTATTCCCTAAACGTATATCTGCTATACCATATAAGATATTAGCTAGCGCATGCTTTACTTATGTCTCATGTCATTCTATGGTAAGCTACTTGGTCTAGAGGCATGATTGGGAAGGTTTTTTTTTCGAACGTGAGACAGGAAATGCGGCAACCGTCAATGGATCACGCTATCGCGAGATGTTAACAACTCCAGTTTTCAGTCAGCGCGGTGGTTGTGTACATTTACAACATATCAAATTTTTATTAATAATTGCCGAACTTTTCTCTTCGTAATACTATAAAAATATGAATTAACTTCATCTAAATTTTTGGTTTTATTTTTATTTAAAAAACAAAGTTTTTGTCGAAAAACCCATTATACGAGTATTGAATAAAAAGTGTTTCATAATAAAACAATAATTTAAATTAAAAAAAAAAAAATTAATTTATGCGTAAGATCAATTCAGTCCATCAACATATGAAAACGAATTCGGGCATATGGCCACCACCACTGTTTCTAACGAACCTTCTCCACCAGCTTCGAATTTAGAGCAACTTTTCGAGCATTGCTGCTGCTGTCAATTACACTGATGTTCATGTTTATCACTTCACTTGAAAACAAAGGAAAAAATTAAGAAGTGGTTAATCGTATGACCTTGGTGGCGAACTGAGATGTCCATTTCTCGAAATAAACTTAGGGCCAAATGTTGAATTTATTCGTTGCGATCGCCGTACGGAACGTAGCGCCATCTGTTTGAATTCAACTGATCATCCGGATCGATGCCATTCATACTCTTAAACAAAAATCAGAAAGTATAAAGCAGCAACCATCTCAATCGAGACTAAGGCGTGCTCTAGCTTTATTTTTAATAAAACAAGGTCCTCTTATGCCACCAAATTATAAACCTCTCCAAACGGTTCATTTTTCTGGTTGTAATCGGGACTGTTGTAGATTAACTTTACTCCATATGCACTAATTAGGTTTGCGATAAAATTGTCAAAGTAAATCAGTATAGTTTGGTAGCATTTTACAAGCGTCAGTCTACTCATGATGATTTTTAGAGTATACGCATCATAAATGCAAGAAGTGAGGGCAGTATGACAATTCGTTTGGCAGATAACCTTTTCCTAAGTTCTAAAGGGCTTAAAATATAACCACTATATGAAACAGCACGATTCTAAAGCAGTAAAATGTTTTTCTAATAAAGAATCATGTTTTGCCAGTCCCTGCGTCTCATTCTTTGCACAAAAACCCAATGCAAAATCGCCGTCGACAATTAAGTTCAATAAATTTATGAAATAAGGAACTAGAAAACAAAACTCTTGTCATCTTAAAATTATAACTTTAAAAAAGTGCAGTCATTAACCACGTTCACCACTTCATCGAGCAGCGTAGAACAGAAATACCATAGGTAAAAAAATCTTTTAAAAAAAATAATGGTTTTTTTATACTAGCAGTGCCCACATCCTTGCATCATTTTTAATTTTCTTAAAATTCAAATTTAACTAAACGCAAAAAAAACATGGTTAAGCTAATCATAATCTAAGAGCAACATGCTATGTTTGTGTTTTATAGTTGTTATCCAAACATGGTGTTGTTACATTTAATAATAGTATAGTTAGTCTTACAGCTATATTGTTGTCTAGCTTAACAATAACATTGTAAAGTATAAGAATATTTATGTTTAAGTATAAACATTATATGGTTAAATATAAACATTTAATGGTCAAATTAAAATATAATAATATGGTTGAAAATGTTATGTTATTGAATGCTATTTAGACTTATAATTGTGTATTGTTTTATTTATTAATGACTTGTAACAAAAATTATTTAAAAACATAAATTAAAAAAAAAATAATTTTTTATTTGTTTGCTATATTTGATTAATAATTAAAAGGCTTTGAGGCATAGGCTATAAGAATCATTTATACAAGAAATATTGTTTTTAAGCCCAAATAATAGCACCATCATAAATTCATATGTGAACATCAATTTATGGAGTAAACGTTATATTCTCTTATTGAAAATATCATACAATACGTAATGGTATTTCGGAACTGACTCCAAATAACGGCAAAACTTCTAACACGTGAATCTAACATGTGCGGTGATTTATTTTGCTACATAATAGCAATTACACTGTTCTGCAAAAAAAATATTTCTTGCCTCCCTTGAACAATTTTGCCTGTTTCTCATGTTTTCAGGTGTCCTGAGTCCGAATCTAAACTTAGAAAAATTCTATCATCTGATTTTGAGAGAAAAGAGGAGAAACTTGGAAAAAATGAAAAAATTGTATTTGAAAATTATTGTGATTGTGGTCATGCAAACATAGCAATCGGTTACGTGAATTGTAGGTTCTCGCCTTATCATGGGAATTGCAAATGGCATTGACTTATGTTTCCCATTTAGCCAACCAGTCAGAGAACGTGAGCAGAACTACAGCATATTTTAGGAGCCCAGGATTTGTCCTGATCACTTACTTTACATCCAAAGTATAACTCTTCACCAGCGGAGTCAGAGGTTTCTGAGTGGACTTGAATGTGACTTCACCACAAACATAGCAAAAGGAATTAGGCTTTTTTATACACTGTCGTGACATTACACACAGAAAAAGTGAACTGTTCCCAAAACAATGATAGCACAACTGAATATCTAAATAAGTGCGTTTAGCGAAAGCCTCGAGATTACTGATCAAATCCTAGAAGAAAAGGTAAGGCAGGTAAGGATTTGAATGAAAAGGATACCACCATAAAAAAACTTTGAGCCATATTTCTTAAACCACTTGTAGTATTTCTATCAAATTTTTTTTCGTTCAAACATACTTCATTGGGCTCAAAATCATCGGGCTTTTGAATTTTATTCACTATGTTTTTTGATGCCAAAAAAAAAAATCGTCAAATTTACAAAAAACTCACGTTTTTGGATAAAAAACTAGAATTTCTCAAAAAACTGTGCGTGATAGACAGAATCTGATTTCAAAATCGTGTTCAGCACATTTGAAAACAGTAAGAAAGCATGTTTTGGTTTGAAGGAGAATTTTGGTGTAGAACAGTGTTATTTTTGATGTACAATATGACAGCTTTAATTGAAAAATATATAAAGATTTCATGTTTGTGCCTAAAACACAAATATAAAGAATTATATTTATTTCAACTATTTTAAAATGTTTTTCTTATCTCTTTATTTGTTTTCATATATTGTACATTATTTTTATTATATATTTTTATTTTCTCTAACAGCAAAAAACTTTTTCAACTTTAAGTTAAAAAAACTACTAAACTGATAGAAAATCACTCTGTCAAGACCCAGAAAATATATTCTTGAACGCAAACATTATATCGTTTGCTTTTAACATTACTTTAATAAATAATAATGTATTTTGGTTAAAAATATTATATTTTTTAATAATTAATAAAACTTTGGTTGTAGTTCCAATTTTTTTAAGCTAAAACCAACCTTGCTGCGTTATTATGCAAAAAATTTTTTGTCGTGAATGAAGTTTTGTTTAAAATGGCTATAATTTGTTTTCTGCAACTATACATCGTTACAAGAAATATCATCTGGTTATTGGAACCATATAACAACCATGTTTTTTTTTTTTGTCTGCGTATATTTATTCCAGAGTTCTGTAGACAGTGTTAATAATTTTACATTTACAAAAGAAAAATGTACTGATAACTGATTTAGTACCATTATACCGGTAAAATTGGATGCTTTCAAATTTGTATCTCAAGTTTCTCTACGAAATTATTTACTTTTACAAAAAGAAAGTGTTCTATATTGGGATCGTGTTTCTAAGGGACCTCCGCAGAAAATTTTCTTTTAACCTATCAAGAAGTCTTTACGTAATGTGAACTCAAACAGACAGACAGAAATTAAAAAATTGGTAATTTTTATTCCATATCGATTACTATCTATACAAACATCATGATTTACAAAAATAATTCATGCACTGAAATGACCCTGTTGTAGTTTTATTATACGTATAGATGATAAAAAGAAACTGCTTTGTAGAACAAATTGAAGTCCCGAAAAACTGATAAAGACCTGACCTTTTGATTGTACGATTTTTACTAAGATTATCTAATACATTTATGGTGATTTATTTATGGCTTCGGGGAAAAAGAAAAAACTTTGCCTTGTACAAAGTCTTCGTTTCGTAGCAGCAGGCGACTGCAAGAAAAAACAAATTCCTGGAAACAATATTTTTAATAAGGACACAATAAACTTTTTTGAGAGTTCTTCAATTGCATTTTTAGCGCTTTATTTTTCTTCCTTCTTTAAAATTCTTCTTATTTTTTCAAGCACGGAAACATCCATATCGAATATATTTATGTCTTTGTCTGTATAATGACTTAAATAATATCATTTATTTATGGAAAGATATTCGTAGCTACACTTGCAAACACAACACCATACATGCGAATGTACGATGTGGTGTTTTGATGTGGTTTGCATTAATAACCAAAATACCTTCCTTCTGTCACTTACACCATAACGCAAGTGCTAAGGCATATGCTTTGTATGTATTTCTCTTAATGCTATTTAAGGATAATTTCCCAACGATGCTTGTAAATTATAGTATTTAAGTTTTAGTATTTTATGACAACAGAACTGCGTCCATAACAAAATACATACCCGACTTGACATTAAACAATTAAGTATAAAAAAGTTTAATTAAAGAAAGGGAGATTTTTAAGTCTTTTAGGAAGTAAAGCAGCTAATACATCACTGATTGTTTAGTTAATTAAAAGCTAAATATTTTGAAAGTCTTTTACAACTTAAACTTTTTTATTATAAAACTATGTGTAGTAATTTGTGAAGCGAAGTGAAATTATATAATTTTAATAGTGTAATTAAAATTAAACTTACTTTCTAAATATCTTTGACTTATGATAAAGAAAATGTTAATATCGTAAAACTTTACTTTTAAGTTAAATTAATTTCCATAAAACATCTATAAGCAGTAGTAGCTCTCATCATATTTTATATTTTTCTTAGTTTTTTAACCCTTTCGGGACGGAGTTTTATTTTGCAAACCAAAATATGTATGGTAAAATTTTTTTCATATTCTAAAAGGTATGATAAAAGTATTATGTTCTCCATACTTAAAAATTTTAAATTCGTCCATTTATCCTGGGACATATAATCCCAACAAGTATTTTCATGGGGCATAAAACCCCAATCAGTGTTCTCGAAGAGCGGTTCGAAATTAAAAAGATAGCTAAAATATAAATATTATTAGATTTAGATAAAAGCTTACATTTATTTTTAACATTTTAGGAATGCAATTAGGTATTTATTTGTGGAGTGGCCCAAAACACTTGTAACATATGGCGTTGTTACAACCTGAGCATATCATCTTTCTTCGCTTTTCTATGCCAAGTGAAGAACAGCGGACACAGCGACAACGCTTCTCTTGCTCTACTGGCAAATGGTCTCCAATATTGATGCTATTCGTTTATGGACGTTTGGGAGTTCTACCTCCCTGGCGATTGCGTTGAAAATAAAGAAAAAAGAAAGTTTGAAAATTGCTGGGACGTATTATCCCAGTAGTCCCGAAAGGGTTAAAGTTAAGGGGGTACTACCAAAGCTACTCTATTATTATTAGGTCCGTTTCTTTACTCTACTTTGCACGAAAATTGTTTTTTACTTCAAAATTGGGGAAATGAGAGCAGTTTTGAGAGAATAAAGTTATTCTTTTTTTGCAAGAAACAGCCCAAACTTTTTCTTCGTGCAAGTTATTTAAACTTGTGCAACAGCCTTAAAACACAAACAAAATACAAAATAAACAATTATTTCTTTTTGTTGATTTATTGATTTGTGCTCATTTTCAAGAACTTTACCCAAAAAGTAAAGAAACAGACCTATTATTAATATTATTATTATTATTATTATTTAAACTCAGCTTCATTTTCTGTATGTTTTTTAAGTCCAATATACGACATGGTTAACGAAATGGTTAACTTTTAAATGAACTGTTATACTAAGCTACCTTTTTGACATTTATGATCAGTATATTCCGGCATATTATCACATTTAGTTTGACACTTGAAGAACACAACCAAAATTTCTATATATATATTTTGAAAATCAACGATCAATTTTACCACCTTAAAAACGCATAATTATGTTACGCGATGTGGCTCATTTTTAGTTTCACAGGTATTTTAACAAACAAAATTGCCACTTATACAGTGAAATCAAGCTATAACAGTATATACAGACTCCATTATATCCAGAAAAATGCAACGTTTCGAAGGTGTAAAACAGTGCACTTAGGTGTATTTTGCCAATCTAGCCGGACATTACTTTTTTCTTTTATATTGACTCTACAAATTTACCGAGTGTCCCTAGATTAATAAAGTTATCAAAAAAATCTGTTATGGTCATATAATGTTAAAGGTGTAAAATAACAAAAATCGTAGCAAGGAAAAAGGGGTTCCCCGTAGAAGAACTAGTCCTACCTCTGCAAAATGAAGGTGTTTTTTTTTTTAACTTCCCGTCATTTGACTTATCAATTACAACTTTAAAGCTCGAAGAATTTTCAAACACTTTAAGTTGGACTCAAAAGATTCTAAGATACCATTTTATCCCCACCCTCTTTTGTGGGTGGTAAAATAAAATATTATTTGAAAAAGAATGTAATTATTAAATCAAATGGATTACATACGCCATAAAACCATAGAAATTAGTTTATATGGTCAACGGGAGGTATCTCTTCAATCGCACGCCCAAAAATTCCCAGTGAAAAAAATTCTTTTTTTTTGTGGCATTTTCCTACAAAATTCATTTCTAAGTTTTTCAATGTATTACCAATCCCCGCGTCCCAAGAATATTACTAAAAAGATATTTTAATAATTTGTTGCTCTATAGTGTTTTATTTATCTGAAAATAATTTATTTATGATTTATGATTGTAACGATAAATTTTATTTAAAATTATAACAACTAATTTATTCAAAAGTAACTTCTCCTTTGCATTAAAATGATGATGAGTGCCATTGTTTTTCTTCATCTGATTCTTCAAGGACGTCTTTCAAATGTGAACTCTCTTCAGCGTTAAGTACAGGGGGAAGCATGAAAGAGATTGCTTCTTTCATAAAATGTTAGTAATTAGTACGTCAGCACTTGGCAAAAATTCTGAATGTAAAACCAGAAATGTTTGCTTCGTGCCTCAGTCGCTTCTTCTGATAACAGCTCAGTAGGCAATAATAATAATAACAGTGTTAGATATAATGGTTTAAATAAAATCGCATGTACCTTCAATTATAAACAACCAAAAAAAAAAAAGAAAAAACAGAAAAAGGTGAAATTTAAAAAAAAAAAATCGCAAAAAAATTGACTAAAAAACGCTCAATGTTTTTTGGTATAAAAGAAAATATCGTAAATTTTATAGTGATATATAATATTTTTAGGATCGCGATGGAATTCGCATTGTTAAAAAATTGAACAAAAAGTCCTTTTTCTTAGTTTTTAACAAATTTTTTCATAAATTTAAACAAAAAATTAATTATTGAAATTTTCGCATAGCTCAAAAATTAATTTTTGCCTAATGTCCGGATAGATTGGCAAAATACCCCTCTGTGCGCTGGTGGTATCATTAGATATAATTTCTTCAAAAAAGAAACTGAAGCTCCTGTTATTTCCACAACATGATCAATAACTTTTGTTTGAAAAAAAACACGGGTGACATTGATCCAAGCAAAATGTGGCATCTTCACGATATTACTTCCTGTGATATAACGACTGCAACCATCGATTTATTTTAATCAAAATTTGATTTAGAGAAATGGACCTGGCACTTCGCCTCAAGGGTGGAGCGATTGTAAACCTCTCATTTATTTCCTTTGGGGCCGCATGGTCGCTAGTTTATGCTGATAAACCAGCTTGTTAATCGTGACCTAAGCAATCAAATTTTTATTAGACTTTAATTTTTTGTTATTTTTACAATTACAAAAAAAAAACTGAAAACCAAGGAATTTTTGAAACATTCTTTACAATTTTGATAATTAGGTGGTTTGTAGTTTCATAAAAGTTTACTACCATTAATGCTGCAGTTTAAAATTGTAAGCTGTTAAATTACATACAAGAATATGATTAAATAAGCCAGAGATTTATTTTATGACACATGATAAGCTACGAAATTCTAACGTGTGACAATTCAAGTGTTTTCATCATCTTCTCTACCAAAAAAAAATCGAAAAAGTAACATGTTATTAACATTTACTTCTGCGGTTGCGGCTTTTAAGTAATCATCACATATACAAGCAAACTACAATTTTACCAAAGAAATGATTTTTATTTTCAACAACAAAAAAAAAAAAGGAACGCGTGTCAAAATAAATGGTATTTATTTTTGCGAGATACATTTTCACTCCTATCTGCGTTTAAGTAGTTGTTCAGGGATGGCATTACATCAGTTGGTATAATTTTTTTTATACCCTTTACCACAAAAAGTTGAAAGAGGGTGTAACTAAGTTTGTCATTCCATGTGTAATTTCTATAACATCCATTTCCGACCCCATAAAGTATATATATACTGATTTCTTATGCATAGCGAAGTCGATTGAGCGATGTCCGTCTGTCTATTCTTCTTAGTGCTGAAATCAATTTTGCCTCGGCAATCGATCAGATAAAATGTCGAAAGAGGTGCTATTTGAAATCAACATGATTGGTCTATGACCTTCGAGGCAGCACGTAAAACACCACACCTACCTCTAATTTTTTCATGTCATTTGCAACAATAAAGTAACTTCAATAACAAAAAATAAATAAATGGAGTGATAAAGAATTAAAAAATAAAAAAAAACGTCAAGTGAAAAAATTGTCGATCGCCAAAATTTTCCGAGTTACGGGTCTGAAATTTTCAAATTTTTCAAAATATCGATATGGGAATCATTTTAAAGCATTTGAAGAGAAATAGTAAAATTTTTAACAAATCTTAATGGCTGTTTTCGTTTTTAACTTCGATTTCTGCACATATATACATAATGTAGTTAATAAATATTAATATTTTATACAATTGTTATTGCCATTTGTAATACTGAATTATTTGGCCTATTAGGCTTAAAATTCATTGGAAATAAATAAATAAATAATTTACACCTAAGCCACTGAATGTGTTATACGAGATAGAACAGAAACGATTTCCTTAAAAAAAGGAACTTAGTGGAACCAATATAACGCCTTCAATATTTAAGGAACCAGAATCAATAGTAATTTCTCTACTCTTGTAGGCTTTTCGCTCAAAACTATTAATGTGTTGGAGGTGCCTAATTCAATGTTAAGCATTAATTCTAGTGCTGTTGCACGTGATGTGATTTCACTTAAATTATTGAAATCAGTTTTCCCTGCTATTCTACAAACTTTGATTTTTATCAATACATATAGTAAAACTGTATCGGGGTCATTTCTGTACTGAAATATTTTTGAAAATTTTAATGTTGATGTCAATAGTTATCGATGTGGAATACAAAACACCTATTTTTAAAATTTTTGTCTTCTTGTGTGTGTTCGCACTACGTAACAACTATTGGATGGACCTGCACAAAATTTTGTGAGAAGATATATAATTCTAAAATCAAATGAATTCAGTCTGGTTGTAAAAGATATTATAATTCAAAAGGGTTTAGCTTAGAGATGTTAGAATATTTAAGAAATAATAGACAAAAAATTTAAGTCAGTGGCATTTTTTTTATTTGTTGTAGATTATTCCCAGGCTTTTGAGTCCCTTTCTTACAAAGTGTTGTGTAATTAAAATTTCACTATATAGATAATAAACTTATTGCTTTTTTCATACTGCTTGTAGTCAGTTTGCAGAGACTTATAGTAAAACCATACTAAAACTTCACAACCACATGTAACAAAAATATTTTATTAGTCGTATTGCGTATCAAAAAAAAAAAAAAATCACACATTAGAGATGATGGTCCAAAAATATGTTTTCCACTCTAACTTATAGTCGTATTAGAAAGAGAAAGAAATCGCACACTTCAGTGTTAGTAGACACACACTACTTTATAAATTTTTATTATTGTTTTCTCTAAGGCAAAAAGTCTATTAATCAAAATAATTTATTATTAAGAACACTTACGTTTGAAGGAAGATAATTTAATTTTACTCATAATCGACAAGCAATTAAGTGTTTTTTTTTAATATGCATGTGTCAGCAGTAAACACATCAATCATAATCCGGGCTAATGTGTAACAGGAATTGAAGTGTTTCTTAGCCCCAATCTCCCTCCACAAAAAAAAAATATTTTAGTTTTAAACGGTTTCGTTAAGGGATATTTAAAATTAAAAATACATCGTTAAAAGCTCGTATACTTATCAAAATCAAAGCTACATACATCTCTTACACTGCTTTAATTTTTTTTTTAAATTTTTTAAATTATCTATTGATTTTTAGTAAGAGGGTGTTGATAACGAAAAACATACTAATTTTTTAATATCGGCCATTGACCAGATAATGGTACATTTATCAAATAAGGTCATAAGCGTGTTCAATTAATATAAATTATATCCCGTTTTGAAAATTATTTATTTACGCGCGAAAACATGGCTAAGCCGTTTTGATGGAATGAAAAAATTATAGAGTTTAGGTGGATCTTAATTGAATTTTAAAAAAAAATTTTAGCGTTGGTTGTCGTTTCTGAAATTATTTTTTCAACAAATAATAACAATATTTTAAATTTTCTACTATTTTTATTAGGCCATGTAGTTTTAAAAATTTTAAAAAGTAAAAGTGCTCTACTGACCGCTCTAATTCCACTATATGTTTTCCTGCTAATGAATTCGTTTGCTATGTAACACACAGTATGTTAAAAATGACTAACCCATTTCCACAAAATTATACTCTACTACTCCTTAGGTTGACTACCCTCACATAATTTGAAGACTGAAGTTTGTATTTCTCGATATGGGCTTATAAATTAGGGCTGATGTCAGAGTGCGCGCTATAAGCGATGCTCTAATATCGCACTACAATGCGCTACAAACCTCTGCTTGTGTTTTCTTACGTCAATGCTCAAAAGATCTCAGAGTTAAAGCGAAGCTACAAGAGAGCCAAAGCGACAAAGCAGGTTGTGAAATGAATTATAGCATGGCATCGCTTCGTTATTCTTTTTGTTGTTTGTTTACATTGTACTCGTAGTTTAACATTTTTCATTTGTTTATTTTATTTGTGCGTAAATTTTCCATTGATTTTAAAAGATATTTATTAAATAAATTAAATTATGAAATTCGCCTTTTTCCTTGCGTAAATTTCACTCTTTTTACTAGAAAAAACATTATATGTATAATTTGAAATAAAAAATTATTCATCTGAATCCATTTTTAACAAAAAAGATTGACGGAATAAAAAAAAGTATTTGAAAAACACAACAAGTCGCTTTGTGTAATATAGTATCCACTCTGACATCCTGTAGTATAAGTATAGCATGAATATTATAGCGCGCACTCTGACATCAGCCTAAGAGTTTGCATGGGGAGATACCTACACCTCTCGCTGGAAAACGCACTTTAATTAACCGCTTGGGTCAGAGAGACGATCAAACAAATTTATCAACGCACTTGAGTCCTGACTAAATTAATGCTCTTTCTGCTACAGGTAATCATTGTCCAATAAAATTAATGGAAAGAAAAACATTTTGATTTTAACCGACTTAACAAAAAGAAGGAGGACATCAATTCAACTGAATGTTGATTTTTTATGTCTGTGCCCGCAGAACTCAGTCATTTCTCAACCGAATTTGAAAAATTTTCTTTATTTGGAAGGTGGATGCTTTTAGATTGGTCCCGTTTTAAAAACAGTTCATAATCTTAAAAACTTAAGGGTGTCCCCACACAACACACATGTTTTAAATGTATTATGAATCGGAAAGGGCACCACTTTGAAATTACAAAAAAAGTGTTTATCACTCCCAATAGCGAAAAGTAATACAAAAATAAATATAAAAATTAAAGGCTGTCAGCAAAAGTACTTTTAAAGCGTTATAGACAAACGCTTGCAAATTGGACAGAATGTCGATTGTATGGCCGTTATAGCACCAAGTATTAGTATTCAAATTTACAAGCTTAACCGTTATAGACAGACAAATTCAATTTGTTTTGTAGTCGATTTTTTAAAAAAATTATATTATTATATAGAAAATTATCTGATCTAAAAATAAACTTTAAATTTTTAGCTTAGATGGTTGTAATTTCTTTTTAACTGATACAAAAAGTAATTTTGATTTAATTAATGTGCTTTGGTTTACAAATAAATATCAAATTAAAGTCCTGAAAATGTTGCTATCGTATTTGTGATTTTTTTTCTACAAGCAAAAATTTCAAGTAGACATTTAAAATTCTTTACGCTTTGTAATACAATTATTTTTCAGCATTTATTATTATTTTGACTTAAGTGAGTAACAATGGAGATCAAAATTTCATTCGACACTATGACCAGATATCTCTAGAAAACGTTATGTGGGTGAATTTTTTTTTCCATCTTTATTAAGTTGTTTACTGTACACTTGGTTAATTTATAATAATACTAAAGAATATACAAAATTTTCTATTATACCTTTATTGCTGTTATTGTCATTTATGTGACGACGAGCGTTGGGTAAAATATAAAATTACAAAAAATATAAATAAACTACATGTCCTTGGGGAATGATAAAAGCAGTAGTGAATTAAATTACTAAATTCAAAAAATAATAGTAGGAGAGCATTAAAGAAATTCTGAAAAGAAAGCCCGCTTTATTTTTATTTTTTTTTGCATTTTATTATAACTAGAGTTTGCCTTGTGGTTAAAATTGACCAAGTTTATTATTGAACATTTTTTCTTTTTTTATTTTATGTGTACACTCATGTTTTGAATACATGTGTATTTTTTGCAGGTGTAGTGGGGTCATTTATTTCTTAAATACTGATCCGATTTAAATGATATAAAGACAGTACACTAAAGCTCGGCAATGTATACAAAAATGTGAAAGAGTCAACAAAATCGGTTGACAAACAGGGGAGAAAAAGAATCCCGAAGTTTTGTGTTTGCCTATAAATATTTATTGTTGTTCTACTTCGGCCCTCAAAAATAAAGCTAAGACCTACTAGCGTTTTTCACGTATTTATTATCTTTCGTACTTATGACATATTTACTCTAGGTGTTTTTTAAAAATATGCAATGCACAATAAAATGCTTTTAATATAAAAGAAGGTTAAGTATTTTCATTAAGGACGTCCTAAATACTGTGATTTCCCAAAATTTTCTTCCGAGATTTAGAATGAGAAATTTTTTTAGAAGAACAATTTTAAGATAATAATGAAATTCTCTATACGTCTCTATACCACAAAATATGATCATATTTTGGCGAAATTACTGCAGAACTTAATCTAGAGAAAAGTTGCCTACCGTAGCCGAAGATCTTCATTTTTAACAAGTAGGAATTAAAGCCTTTCTTTTTACGATTGGCATCAAGTATCACAGTAAATTGACATAAATATATATAAATGTTTTAAACAGCTTTAAATTTGCTGCCGTTATGCACCGATTGAGCAAATAATTAAATCTTTTTCTAAGCGCTTTCTGCAAACTAGGTCCACTAAAATGTTACAAAAAGTGAAGAGTCGCGCTGATTTTTTAAACAAAAACATATCCGAGTAAGCAAGAACACAGATATCGAAGTGATCACACTTACACTAATTCGTCAGCAGACCTTCTTTGTGATCGTAAAAAACTCTGTTAACCTTTAACTGACTAGGTGAATTTTTTTTAACACTAAGCAAGACGTGGTAGTAAAATTAACACCAGAATATTTTTTATATAATTTTTTATTTTTATATATAATAATAATTTTTTTCCTAGATTATTCTTGATTCAATACTTTTAAGCAATTTTCTTGAAAAATAGAGAAAAAAAATGTCATATATAAAACAAAATATACTTTATTTCATAAACACATTTTACATAAATGATATGTTGTAGAGAGAGGTTGTAAAATTTACTACCACATATTAAGTTAAAGGTTAAAATACACAATAAAACTTGGCGCAAGAAGAAAAACAAAACAAACGTTGCTTTTTTGGGAGACAGCGCTGCCAACTGAAATGCTATAGGAGACATTTCGTTCCCTTGAAATGACTCTAGAAAATGAAATTTATAGTAAAAAATGGACTGGCCCTTACAGTTTAAGGACGATACCTAAACCACCGCAACTGTATTTGATTAGCGTTACAGGCAGAGATTAAAATTAGCAATTTGCTAATTCCGATCTTGTGTAATATACTGTTACGAAAATAAAATCTCGCAACCTCTGTTGTTGTTTCCGCATGAGCGTGGTGTGTGTATAGACTAATAACACAATTAGCTGACAACCTCAATGGTAGAGGTGCGTGCTGTAAAAAAGGAGATCATGAGTTCGATCCCGCGTACTTGCGTACGAGGGAAAATAAAACTTGTTTTAATGCAATTAAAAATTAAGAAGCAGCAGTACAAACCTCCCGAAAAGACAATTATTGTATGAAGCCATGGCAGATATTTTAGTGGAGACGTCCAATTTTATACAAGAGTAACAGATAATTGTCAAGAAGCCCTTTGTAATAAAAAGTAGTATGAACGATGGTGGTTAGCGCAGAGAAGTGCAACAGCATAACAAAGGTGTACGGCAGAAGTGTATTGCGGCTATTGGATTAAAGTGGATGAGTGGCTTGGATAAAAGGAGTAGTGGAGATGTCTGTGGATGGTTAAGGTAACTAAACAAGGCATCGAGTAGTTCATGTCTCGCCGGAGTAACACAGTAGGGTAGCGTGGATGGCTTCGTTTGTAATAATAACGCATGTTTAATAAATACGAGATTCACGAGACTTGTAGGATCAAGAAGTATAGCCAGTGAAAGTCATAAAGTATGAATACAGAATAATGAGCCGCAGTGGTATTTGCAATCAAAAGAATTCGTACGTTTCTTCTAAAAGGGAAAAACGTAACAATACAAACAATGATGATGATTTATAGTAACTAGAACCGTTCTTATCGCCACATTAAACGGCTTTTCTTCAGGGCTTTTTTAAATCTTGTTTTCACCTCACAGCAAATGTGGTGAGCCTTCAGAGCTAGCGTTAAACAACACTGAGTTCTATATTCCGCATATATATAATTTTGCAGAAAAATGACATCCCTAAAGACTTCTTCAAAAGCTTTAAAAAGATGCCCATATTGAAATTTTAAAAGTTTTGAGTCCCGTAACTCTAAAAATATTATCGAGCTCCAATTTTTTTACTTGATGTTTTTTTATTTTTTATTTTTCAATTCTCTATCGCCATATACATTTATTTTTTTCGTTGGAGTTACTTTATTGTTCCAAATGACATGAAAAAGTTAGAGGCTGGCGTGGTGTTTGGCCTGCTGCCTCGAAGAACGTGGACCGATCATGCTGATTTCCAGTAGCACCTCTTTCCACACTACATCTGTTCGATTGACACATCTATTTATTTGTGAAACCACTAACACGGACGGATGGAAAGACGGACGGATGGAAATCGCTCAATCGATACAAAGTTAATTATAATAAGCCAACGACAATGAATCAATTCGTTATGTAAATGAAAAAGTTTTGTTTGTAAAAGAATCTTAAACAAGAAATGAGAAAAGAGTAAAAACACAAATTGTTACAACTAAAAATTTTTTAGGGAAATTAAATCAATATGAATCAGCAGGAATCAACAATAAAATTTCTTTTTTGTTTAAAGAACAACGAAAATCGAAAATGGAAAAAAGCATTAAAAAAGAGTAATATATTTGTTGCATTTACAACTACGCTACTTTTTTTTTTACCAATATGAAAATTTATTATTAGAAATCTTTTAAAATTTAATTTACTTTATTCGTGCTTGATTCCTTGAAATATAAATATTTCATGATATTCTCATGAAATATTTATTAATTTAAACTAAACTAAAAATGAAATGTATTGCCGCGGGGAAAGCATATCCATATGGCCATTTCGCTATTGCTGGAATAGCTCATTAGTGGATTTTACCCAAATTTTGTATAGAAAACTAGAAAGTCTTATATCAAAAGCCAAATTGATTAAATGAGAACTCCATTGAATCAATAAGACAAAAGACAATAAAAACTCAAAAATGTTTTATAAAAAAAACACAGCAAACATTCAGTAACTATTTTTATTTTTTCTTTCATTTTTTTTTTTTACTTTAAAATACATTAAGAAATATTCACGCTAGATAATAGAGCTATTATATTCACGACCATAAACCTATTTAAAAGAGGCAGACTTTTTTCCTGTCACCAATTTTTAATTAGTGAATCTCTAAAACGCAAAGAATATACAACGTCTTTAAAAAACGCGACCTAAATAGAATACTTTTAATTAAAAGCAAAAATGTGTTCAAATTTGCAAAATAAAATGGTAAGAATATTTTTAAACTCAATAAAAGTGAAAGCCATTTCTTCGGTCTGCTACACTTAAAGTGATGAAGATGTTTAATGATTGTTTTTTTTTGGATTTAAGTAATTCAACATGAAAGATCTATAAAATAACCTGCAAGTTTTATCAAAAGTCTCCCAAAGTTATTTTAATAATAAAATTTGCATTTTATCTACATTTTATAATTAATAATAGAAAAATAAAAAATGCACATAAATTAAGATGTAGTTTTTAACTTAAATAAATATAAAAACATAGAAAAATCTTTAGTTTTTTTATAAAACAACGTGCTCGTTTGAAACACATAAGGGAAATCACATTTTTGTACCCGGTAATGCAGAGATTTTAAAAAGGAAAAAATATTTATTAATGTAGACATGTATGTATGTATATGAATTACACATATGAATATGAATTGTTTTTTTTTTCAAATGTTTGTGGCTGCCATAAGCATGGCTCTTAAAGAAGACTTGACCTAATACTATTCCTTAGAATCGGCCTTGATGTATCATATTTTGTTCCCAATGCGTTTTGTTAAAAAACAAAATCAAAAAAAAACCTTAACCATTTATACTATATAAGTTATATATAAAATTAAAAACAAAAACAACAAATAGCGTAGTAAGAATTTTACAGGAATTTATGTTTTGAAATGCATCACAAAAATGAATTTGGAAATATGTATTTTGAAATGTTGATAACTATTCTTTTATGGAGAATAAATAATTAACTATTAAATGAAGATTTGCAGGAGTAAAAAAAGACAACCTTTTCTAAATCGTACTTTTCTATGAAAAGTTCAGTGCTCCATTACTCGGAAAATATGGGCGAGCGCCAATTTTTTTATTTGATATGTTTTTCTTATCTTATCTTCTCTATCGCCCCACATATTTGTTTTGTTGTTTTTTTTTTTTTTTTTTTTTTGATGAAGGTACTTCACTAAACTAGATTTGTTCCAAATGATATGGAAAAATTAGTGGCAGTCGTGGTGTCTTGCCCGCTTGCTTATTTTCAATGTAAAATTTGCGAAACTATGTCTGATCGATTTTCGTATTTAAATTTTCACTAGCTCATCTAGTGCCTTGACAAAGTTTATTTCAACCCGAAAAAGGATGGACAGACGGATAGACGGAGATCGATTTCGCTATGCATAAGAACTTCGAATATATACGAATTTATTTTACACTTGTTGTTATTAAGGAGTTAGTAATACAGGTTTTTGTAAATTTCATTCGTCTGTCTACAACTGCTTAAAAGTATGGCCATATACCAAAGTAAATGAACTATTGGTGCACCCTTTAATTTATAATTTTAAATATTATCAGCTGTTACTATAACGGCCATAGCAATCGACATTGCGTTAAATTTACAAACGTTTGTCTATAACGGTTCAAAAGATAGGCCTATATAAGTAAATCTACAGTAATTATGGGACACCCTTTAATTTCTTAATTCAAATTATAAACTCGATGATATAGCGGATTTAGCAATACAGGTCCCTTTTAAGTTTCAGCGTTCTGTCTATAACGGTTCAAAAGTTTGGTCACATACACAAAATTACATTAACTATTGGAACACCCTTTAACTTCCAAATCCAAATTTTATACTTGTTGTTATAACGGACTTAGCAATACAGGTTCGTTGTAAAATTTAAGCGTCTGTCTACAATATCAAATTTAATGAACTATTGGCGCACCCTTTAATTTATAATTTGTAATATTAATACTTGTTACTATAACGGCCATAGAAATCGACATTCTGTCCAATTTGCAAGCGTTTGTCTATAACGGTTCAAAAGATAGGCCCATATAAGTAAATTTACATCAATTATGGAGGCACCCTTTAACTTTTCGATTTATTTTTGTATATTTTTTTGTTTTTAGGATCTATAGTAATACGCAGTCATTTTAAATTTTACAAAAGTGCTCTTTACAATTCATAATACACGTAAAACATATGTATGTTGTATGGGGACACCCTTTAATTTTTAAGATTTGAGGTGTTTTTAAAACCGTACCAATCTGTAAGCATAATCTATCATATTGCCAGAAATTTTCAAAATCTCTAATCCGATTTTGAAATGACTGAGTTCTGGAGGCACAAATATAAAAAAGCAACATTCATCCGAATTGTATAACCTCCTTCATTTTTAAAGTCGATTAAAAAGTGGCATCATTTTTCTACCTACTTTTTTCCCCAAAATTTTTTTTTACTTTCCAAAGTCAATTAAAAGGGGAAAAAATTTATAATGGGAGAAAAGGGAAAAGTGAAGAACTCGCACGGAATCTTTGTTTATAATTAGGCTGATATACTTTATGGGGTAGTAAATGGATATTGTAGAAATTACAAACGGAATGGCAAACTTACATATAAAGTTTTTCCTCTTTTTGTAATGAAGGGTATAAAAACAGTTAATAATAAATGTAAAAAAGTCAATTGGTGGGCCCTCGTTTTCCCTTTCAATAAATAGAGCATATTTTTTAGGTAGTACACAAAATTCTGAAAATCTCACGTGCATATGTCATTTTTTTTATTTCGCAATATTTTTCTTCGGAACAGTTGTAGACAGACGCTTGAAAATTACAAAGAAAGTGGTCACTAAGTCCGCTTTAACAATAAGTTTCAAATTTGAATTTGGAAATTAAAGGGTAGACAGATAATTGAAATTAACAAGGACTTGTAGTGCTGAGTATGCTACAACAAGTATAAAGTTTCGAATATAGTTATAGTTAATGTAATTTGGTACTTTTTGACCGTTATGGGCAGACAGATGAAATCTATTTTGATGTCGGTTTTTTTGCCAGAAGCCGTGTTGCCACAGCCTTAGGACTATTGATTGGTCCCTTTGTGTTAGCTGCTGTCGGAAGGGAGAGAGAAAAAGAAACAGAGAAAATGTTAAGGTAGCATATATAAAAAGAAATGAGGATAAGGAGATGAGAAAGACAGATAGAGAGAAAGACAGAAAGAACCGCGGGTGTGAGAATAAGGAGAATATTCGAGATAAATGCAGAGAGTCTACCAAAGTTTGCGCTCATCTCACTGAATGAGTCATAGTGTCCGGTTGTGGGCCGGTAGGGCATCCACTGTGCCTCAAAAAGCAACTAATCCTACCTGGACCCATTAATGATACATCACAAAGGCACCCGCAGCTGATCGAGATATCTCAGCCGTATACATCCTAGCGCGGCTCATTGACAGAGGAGGTGTTCCACCGTCTCCTCTTTCTCCTTGTCCAGACAACTTTTTCAGAAGTCGTTAAATGGGAGACCCAAATAGACAGTGCCCAGTGATCACAGCCACCTAGTCACGCAGTCGATTTCTCGGTAACTGCAGTTGTGCAGCGACCCTGCCCCCATTCAAGGAGGGCGCGAATGTTCTAGCGGTCGAACATGTCGGCTCGTGAGATCTTCTGATCTGCCAATTACTAACCTAGCGGTTAATTTCCTTAAATTCTCTATTATATAGGTTCAAAATATTGTGCGCCACTCCCACTTTTTAATTCTAACCAAGTTTTGGTTCTACTTAGAACATTAATAAAAAAATTCTCAACATAATTAATATTTTAGTTTCTAAACCTACGAACCTTTGGTTTTAATATTTAATTTTATATATAACGATATTATTTAGTTTATCGAAGTTCTGCCCACTAATTCTGCTACGCCGATTTTTCGCCTTTTCCTTGACGTTATCTGTATAATTTCGTGATCGATTTAGTAACATAAAATGACTCAATTCTCTTTGCTAAAAATTTCCAGCTGTAGGACGACTAATAATTTCTATGCATAGAGGATATTTTCTAAAAAAATATACCAAACTATTTGTATCCCACTACAATATTTTTATACAATTTTCAAAATAAAGTTTTATTGATGTGTGCGAACAAACAAATATTCTTTATATTTAACATGGAAGTCTGCATATGAGACCTGATTTTATAACTTTGTGAACATAAAAGCTAAATCACAAAATTTTTAAGAAATATGCAGAAAATTAATGAAATTCATAGAAAGAAGTACAAGGTGAAAGATTTAAATTGATAAAAACGTTTAAACCTTGAAAAAGAATTGTTTAGGGTTTTTTTTAACAAATAGCAATGGTTGAAAAAACAAAATATTTTAGATAAATTTTGTTATACATATCGAGAATAAATATAAAGTTTAAAGTTATTATATTTTGTTATTGCAAATCACAAAAACTTGTGTTTTTAAACAATTAAATGTTTAATCTCGTGCCATTAAGTTATATAAAGTTAGGGTGGCTGCCAGTGATAGCGATCATAACTTTGTAGTCTCTAAATATGTTTTCACTTCCCAGCAATGTTAAAGGGTAGTATATTTTCACCCGGGAAAATAATTTAGCGCAGTCTGGAATTTTTAACATTTACAGCTTTCCTAGAAAGTGAGTATTTAGTAGAAGTTTCATTAACTGCTCACTCGATGTATTCCAATTCATAAAAACTTTGTCCCCTTTAAAGAGTTAAATAAAGGTCGATTAGGTTATTCGTAACTCTCTACCCCGCCTTGCAGGATTATTCTTAACAACTATTCTTTGTAATACAAAAGTGGAACAAAGATCGATTATTAAATTTAAAATAATTCGTTGACTAAATTTCTAAAATAAAAATACCAGAAAGTTTTTGTGTGGAATGAAGCTCCGAACTAACAAATAGATAAGTATTTTCAAGTTTACACGATACATTAAAATATCAACAAAAAAGTCATTAAATAACAAAATTGTTAGGGCTTTTAAAAATTAAAAAAAAAAAAAAAATATGTTGACTCCGTCTTTAACAACATCAAAAACTAATTAAATAAAGCCAACAACAACTAAATAATTAAAAATTTACTAAATAAGCTAAACAAAATATCGAACAACACAAATCAACAAAAAAAAAAAAAATGTTAGTAAATAAAAAATCTTTTTTAAATCAAATGTAAAAATTTCATTATAAATTAAAAACAAATAAATTAAAAATATATTTGATATGCTTAGTATGTAGGTATGTATACACATATGTATATATGTATGTAAATATTTACACACGTTTAAATGTATACATATGTACATATGAGCATATTTGTGTGTGTTTGCTAATTTTAATTGCAATTAATTCAATATTCTTCATTAAAGTTTGTTTAATTAAAGCACATACATATTTTTTATAAACTATGACAGCCAATAGGAGCAAATATTAACTCAATTAATAATAAATATTTCAAAAATTTAATAAACACATTTTGTGTTAATTGTGTTGAATGAAACTTAATAATTTGTTACTTCATTAATTTAAAATTCTATTGTTATTATTAGCGAATCTATTTAGTTAGATAAACATCAAATACGTGAGTTGCAAATATTAATTAAAAACGAAATTAATTAAAAATGGGTTAAGAATATTTGCTTAAAAAAATTATGCAATCTCACAAAACAGAAAAATTTAGGGACTTAGATCTTTGTAAATATTTTCTTGTAGTCAGTTTTTTCAGAAAATTCACTTAAATGTATGTCGATTAGGCAGGACTCGTAGTGATAAATAAAGAAGCATTTATAAATTTTTTATGGTCTACTAAAACGTAAATAACTATGAAGCAAATCGTATGCAAATGATTAATATAAAAATAGAATTTTTCAAAAGACATTTGTCATTCCGTTTGTTTTTTTACAATATCCATTTCCGACCATATAAAGCATATATCATGAATTCTTATGCATAGGGAAGTCAATAAGCCAAAAAGGCCATAACAAACTATTTTTATTTTTTCTTTTATTTTTCTACATAAGGGTTGCTATATATGAGCAGTACAGAAATGGCCATATTGGTATGCTTTCCCCGCAGTGAAACATTTCATTTTTTAGTTTAAAATAATGAATATTTCATGAGAATATTTAGATCTTAGACATCCAATTTTACATCTATCTAACTTTAATTTCATTAATATTTAGCATTTTTAACTAGAGATCCAAAAAGCGTTCAGGATTTTTTTTAAATTTATTTTTTATTTATTTCCCATAGAAACAATTATTTTTTTCCAAATGTAAATAGTAATTAACCAGTTTTCTGTACTCCATCCAAGAATTATATACTGAAAGATCAAGAAAGTGGAAAATACTTTGACAGTCCATTTCTTAGTTTTCATTTTAATTCTATAATATTCCAGCATCTGGTTACACAAATCAACCCCACCCATAAATGCGTTATAGTTTTTAATAACTGCGGGTATTTGCACTGGACAACGGCGTTTAAGATTTTTGTTCCATCTTTCGATTTCACCAACGGGATCTTTTCCACACATATTTGAAGCAGCTATAACAGCCCTTGTATCCTTCCACTTGACAACGGCTACGTTTTCATTCACAAATTGACAAATATCACCCCGGTTCATATCTTTGTCTAACGGAAATTTAACACTTTTTGGTATTCTGTTAGCCATAATTGTGCCTGTTGCTGGATAACCCATATGGTGTAAGGATTGTAAAAAGGGAATGGTTGTAAAAAATCTATCGAAATATATATGGCTGTTCTGTGGCAAATTTTTAATTAGCCTTATTACTATAGACGGTCCATGTCCAAGACCGCAATCTTTAAATGTCCCAGCTCCCTGAAAGACTTCAAAGTCAACAACCATACCATCAGAAGTTGCGCAGACAAGATTTTTTTTAGTCCAAGAGGCCGTGGCTTTGACCTGATTACTTGCCGTGCAGGACACCTTCCCGTAAATGGAATCATTTGCTCATCAATTGAATAATTTGTGATATCAGTTGCCAATTCGTTGCACCGTTTTCTAACCATGTCGATCACTGTTTGAATTCTCCAAAGTTTATTTGCAGAATCTGGTGCGGAAAAGTCTGTAAAATGTATGTCTGATCGAAGTTGCAGGAATTTTTCACGGGACATGGAATTAAATATAGCCGCAATTTTACATTCTTGAGACCAGTACATTCTTATAGCTGGGTAACCAAGACATCCCATTACCATTGCGCATCCGTAAAACCGGTTAATGTCTGATGGTACATAGCGCACTTCCTGACCACGCTTACTCATAACATACATTTTAGTATACTTCACTACATCTTCGCAATGGTTTTCTGGAAAATATCTCTGGAAATATTCTAATGGTGTTTTGATGACTATATTTTGCTGACAACCCAATGATGTTGGAAGTTCGATGTTGGGAAACGAGATACTTTTTCATATATCTCGCCTAATGCTTTCTTTATGTTGGCAAGTCGATGATTGCTGTGTTGTAGCTGATGGGTCAGTGGAGTTTGATTGTTCATTCGTAGACTCAAGAATATCAGTACTATTGATACTTTCATCGCTCTCTTCTTCTCCAGAGTTTGAATCTATTGGAATCCATGTCTCGTCAGCAGTATTATCGTCGTCGCTGAAGTCAGCATCAGACTCGTCTAAAAGCTCTAAGACTGCTTCAACATCATTATCATTGTTTAAATCGAAAAATTTTCCTATAAAATTTAATGATAAAGGCCTCGTTATGCGAACGTTGATGTAAGAAAAACTTATCGTATTTTAACGTACGGTCGTTTATGTACTTATAGAAACTTTACAAATGTGACGAATGTCAATAAAATAAACAAAAACAAAACATTGTGCAGCACAATGTATTTATAATATTAATTTCAAAAGCCCGAAAAGAATTTAGAAATGGATATTGAGGATTAATTTACTGATGTCCATGAAATAAGTACAATTGTTTTGCAAAATAAAAAAAAAACTATAAAGCCAAAATATTAAATTACAAAACCTAACACAATTTTCAATTTGCTGCAGCTGTTCAGAACAGTGTTGAGATTTGTGGCATAGTTACGGGCACTTTTCCGTACATGTAAATTTAGAAAAAGTACTAATTTCGCTTCGAAAAATATTTTACATTGCAATATGTGCAATGTATTGACAAATTTAATTATCTGTTTTAAAAAATATTATTATGTATTTAATGTAACTATTTATTTATTATACTTTTATTAAGTAAAATAATAAAAACTGATGAATGATACAATTATTATCAATACTTAAAAAGTACCTAAAAAGGGCAAATGTGCCGCAATGGTACTTATCACATATAATTCCAGCACTATCTTACGAATGTCACGTAACAATGCCGTCAAAACCTATTTTATACAGGTTCAAGCGTTCCGGAAACGTGACAGTTAATTTCGGTAAGCGTTTGCATTGTTTTAGTATATTTAAAAACAAACGGCCGTTAGGTTAGCTTACGTGGACGTTCGCATAATTGTACCTTAACACAAACGTGAGCATATATTGAAATGTTGCATTGTGCCTGATCAACACAATCGTGATATCTGTATTTCTGTGCAACCAAAATAATTGTTACTATGCAAAAAATAAACGTTAGGCAGCTGAATGGTTTTAGGTATTCGTTATACAATTACCACATGCTAAATCAAAACATTTGTTTTATTATTATTAAAAAAAAAATACTTACCGCTTGGACGCATATCTGCACGTGTTGAACGACACAATCAAACTGAGAATACTTTTGTTTTGCAATTTTGTTTTTACTTTTTTGCTTTTGGTTTGAAAAATCACACAACTCACAATGGCTGCTTTCAGGTTAATTGACGAGAAATTTCATATAATTTAACACATATTAAATCAGACCTCACAATCGATTAAGCTAGGTCTGAAAGGGATATTAGGAGCGATAATGCACTATTTTTTCCACTACCACTAAAAATAGTGGAAAATTAAATCCATCTATAAATCCAACTCTGCTGAAATCACTTAAATTAAATTCGTTAATGAACTTCAGCCTTAAACGTTTCCCAAAAAATATATATGAGCTGTGTCGTTCATTTAAAAGTATCACACAACAGAACAAAGTAATCCGGTCATATCACCGAATACGTCGTTTAAAATTGCTTCAGTTTATACTTTTTTTTACTATTGTTTAGGGTCTTTTTTAAGTTGCATTCTAGTCAGACGTTGTTTTTGAAAATTAATATACATAATTAAGAATTCATTACCTATTGGCATCGCTGCAGTAATGATATCATCATTTTTGAAATTTAAATTAATTGATTTTAAAGTAGAAATTAATAATTAATGAATTAATACTGACCACATTAGTATGTTACTCGAAAATAGCTTATCCGATTTGAACAATTAATCCCTCGAAAATAGAACACAACATATGCTTCAAGTGAATTCCACTTAATTTTTTTATCAGGCCAGCAGATTATAATTTATTTGGAAATTATTGGCTAAAAAGTATTTTGATCATGTCTAATTTAAAAAAATATGTTTTCTAAAATGCTGAAAAACTAAAAACAGAAAAATTTACTTTTCTGTTACTATTCGTAAAGCTTAATATATGAATCGTTTATTTTGAAAATGGCATTAGTCACTTTTTCAAAAAAAATCGAGTTAAAAGCAACACTAAATACAACTAAACGGTATTTTTAATTTTTAAAAAATTTGTAATCGATAAGTTGAGAACTATTATAATTTGATCATTTTTAAAGTGGCGTAAGTCGCTGAAAGATATAGAAACATGTATTAAATGTGTCAGAAGTATTGTTTTGAATTATTTTCAGTATTTTTAAAAAATTTGTGGTCATTGGACATATTTCTATAAGTACGAAAGATAGTGCAGTTTTATAATTATATTACAGTGACATCTAATATGGTACACAAGATTAGCATTATTTAAGTAAAATTACCTTTATATTATGTTGTCAGACAGCGAATCAGCTAAACAATTTGAAACAAAACACAATTTCTGAGGACTTAATCACTCCTTATGATGACGAAAATTAAACTGAACTGATGTATTTTCACATTAATTACTTACACTTACATAATATGTAATATTTCAAAATGAACTAAATAATTTTGTTTTTTATGAATGTTAAAATAAAAAATACTTAAAAAATGTCTTTATATTAAATATGTTGATGGTATGAATTATTATTATATCTAAAATTTATGTAATAATTTTAGTAAATCACTGCCCTTTCAAAATATCACTTCAGTAAACTACGTCGGACAAACTAATTAATAATTAATATTATAATATTATTTTAGCCAATTTTTTAAACTAATAATTTTGAAAGTGGCTTAAGTCACTTAATGTTTATAGAAAATTATTTTTACTGAGAACAATATCAGTACCATGAAAAAACAAATGAAGAAGAATTTTTTTTATACGTAAGAACATGCCATTAATATTTAAAGATGATTTCGGGCATATGGCCAAGGCGGCTGCTCATGACGAAGCGCATTTTTGACTACCATCCTGCACTATCTAGACAATTTGTCCACGTATTCGACGGACAGAGCCCCAATTTCTGCGACCGACAACGAATCGATAAATTTGTATCTTCTTCCAAGCTTTCGTTTACAGCAGCGATATTCTCTTTAGTGCGCACATTCCTTCGACGTGTTAGTGAGAGAGTATGTAGTACGAAATCTATCCACACTTTGACGGATGGCTTACTCAGGCCGGACGATTATGTGCACCATAAAAATAACGAACTCGTTTATAAGTTGCTCGAATTGATGACTGCTTTTCAAAGTAAACTTGGATGATTTCAAGGCGTTGTTCAAGCGTGAGTCTTTTCATAATGATTTTCCAGTGTTTACTGAAAATAGCAAGAAAAAATTGTTCATTAAAATTTATTTTTAGTCTTATTTCTTATAATTTTAAGTTCTATCATGCTTAAAAGACACCGTTTATATAATGACATATTTTATTCAAATACATGTGAAAATTTTGATTTTATTTTAATGGCAAATAAATGAAAACATCCAAATGATTAACCTAGCACTAAATCGTTTTAACTAAATCGAACTTCTCCATATCTTGTTAAGCACACATGTGTCGTTTTATAGCGTTGTATAGATCTCAGTGGCCTTGGTTAGGTTTGTAGCCTCAATATCTCGTTAACTAAATAACCAAATCATAAATTGTGGCTCGGCAACGCTTGTCTTGTTGAAAACATGCCGTTTTAACCAGCTCAGCCTTCTAGACCACAACTACAATATGGCTCGCAAAGTGTAACAAGAAATTATCAGTAAATAAAATTTTCTAATGTAGAAGTAAATTGTAAGTAATATTATTGTTTTTTTTTTCTTTTTTATTTTTGTACTTTAAAACAAACTTTTTAGAAAACATATTTCTAATACTTTTCTACACAATTTTATGGCTTAAAGAGTGCAAGAAACATTCAAAAAAGAAAGAAAAAAGAAAATAAACTAACATTTTTTTTTTTGCTTCTACCACAGAAAGAAAAATATGCACAAAGTTAAAAAATACAAGTCAGATGAAAGAATAAACCAGGAAGGGCAAAGTTTTCTAAAAAATGTTGAGAAATGATAACAAACTGTTTAAAGTTTTACAAACCAAGTAATTGGCATATTATTATTCCATAAAATCATTTATAATCCATAAAACTATATAGAAGCAAAGAATCCTCTTCGATTTTCATAAAGAAAAAAAAAACAAGAACTTGAAAACTGACAAAATAAAGAGTTATGCATCTATAAAATGAAAACTATAAATGAAGTTTAATTTGAAAATTATAAATTAGCTGGATTAGCTGTTTTGAGTGAATTAAAAAGTTTTATTAAACAACAGTATGTAAGCTGCAACAAAAAAACAATAATACATTTTTAATCGTGTTTACATTTGTAATTGTTATAGAATGTGGTCTGCAAAGAAAAATCAAAACAGACTCAAAACGAAGTTACAAAGAGATTTGTAGGGCTTTTACAAAATAGTGGAAAATAATTGCAAAATTTCAACTTGTTTTAAACATGTGACTTAAATTTTTTTGGTTTGCTTTGTTTTAAATTCTAAAATATTTGGAATGTTTTTATTATTATTTCTTTTATAATAATAGACTATGGAGATCTTACAAGGCATTTAAGGTTTTAGAGATGTGTGGTCATTCATTTCGTTTTAAAAAAAGGCTCTTACAAACCCCAGCTATAGACAAGATTTATTTCTCTTATATTATTAGAATGAAGCGATAACTCATAGCCAATATAAATTGTCCAAAGTAGCCAATTAATAACTTCGTTCCGATGAATTTTCAATTCAATTCTCCCTATTTTGATTGGATTGGATTTGAGTTGCCAAGCACCATCCCCAAATTCCAAAGTGGTTAATTATTGTTGCTCCTGTTGGCAGATTTGAGATGTCTCTATGAGCGCTCTTGAACACTCTAACAAGTTTAATAAGTAATATTAAGAACAAATTTTAAAACCTCAAAGAAAAAATAGTTAAATCAATTAATTTATTTATTCAAACTATACACAATTTTTAAATTGTCGATATTGATTATTGAGAGTGAAATAACGTCTCGATGACTATTTCGCTGCCGCTCTTGAACTTAACTGATTTCTTTTAGTAAATTTGAGTATTGGTTTTCCAAACTGAATAAAGAAAAGTACGTTTAAAAACAAATCTTGTAAGGTCAAAAATTTCGTTAAACTAAGTTTATTAATTCAAAACAAGCAAGAGTACTATATTCGGTTATGCAGAATCTTCACCCTTCACTTCATTTATGTAAATCTAGTTTAGTGAAGTAACTCTAATCAAAAATCAATCAATGGGTTTGTGAGAATTAACAAGTAAGAAAAAAAATTAAATACTACACATAATTTGATATTAAAGTCATCGGCTCTTAATGAGTTAAGCATTTTTAAAAATTATTAGAAATTCCTTAAAGATCACATAAAAAGCTTTTAAATGGTACCCATATTAATATTAAAAAAAAAATTTTTTCATAGGCCCCTCGGAAAATATTGGCGAGCGCTGATATTTTCACTTTATGTTTTTTTTTAATTTTCTATCGCCTCATTTATTTGTTTTTTTTTTTTTTTTTTAATCACTTCATTGTTCCAAATAATATGCAAAACTTAGAGGTAGGCGTGGTGTTTTGCCCACTGCGTCTAAGGACATTAACCGATCTTGCTGATTTCAATTAGCACCTCTTTCGACACTATGTCTGATCGATTGGCGGATTTAAATTTTTTTTGTTTAAACCAAGTTTGCCCTGCTGAATAGAAACAAATTTTATATTTTTATTTTAAAATTTCGCTTTTTTATTATTTTAGATACATTAAGCCTGTAATTAATTAATTTTAAAAATAAAACCGATATTGATTATTGAGAGTCAAGACACGTCTCGATGGCCATTTCGTTACCGATTACTCAACTCTTCAGGAAACTTCTGACAAACATTTAAAATAAACTAAAAATTTTTGTCCAAACAAGAAAGCAAAGACAAAAATCAAAGTTTAACGAAAAACACCAATTAACCGGGATAATAGAAAATAGCATGAAAAAAAGATTTTTTTTAATTAATTAATATAATTATATATAATATAATAGAAAAATTGCCGTTGTTTAATTTAATTTAATATTTGCAAAGTGTCCGTGAATATAAATAAATTATCGTATTGTTTTGTGATATTTTATTTTTTATTCTCTTTCAACTGTATAAAATAGCCACAAAAAAGTCAGCCGTATATAGTGGAGAAAGAAAAATAGAATTACTGTTACCTATTGTTGTTTTTGCATAAACTTTAAATTTTGTCTTTGCTTTATTGTTTGGACAAAATCCAAAATGTTTGTCAGAAGTTTCAATTTAATTTAAATTTTTATCATATTTACACCTTATCCAGTAACAGAAAGAGTAGCTAAACTGAAAATTTTCTACAATATATGTATCTAATTTTCAAAAAAAAAAAAAAAATTTACGATAATTATCGGCAGAATTAACAAAAAATTTTATATGAAAATTTATTCTTCAGAAAAATTTTTAAGTTAATTTACTTTGATCGTGCTTGATTCCTTCAAATATAAAGATTTGATGATATTCTCATTTAATCAATTTGGCTTTCAAGAGAATATCATGAAATATTTATATACAAAAGGAATCAAGCACGATTAAAGTAAATTAACTTAAACAATTTTGATTTATTATTTTAAATTCAGCAAACTATTTCAAGGTTGAATCGGCTTCAGTTATTCCTAGTGCAATAAAAAAGCAACATCATCTTCACAGATCCCAACATTTTGCTATTTAACTCTTTTACACAGTCCTTTTCATTTGACACTTTTAAAACCATGAAACAGCCGGTTACGAAAGACCTTTCGAATTGAATTTGAATATATTTCATCATTCAATATTAAAAAAAAACTTTAACTAAATTATTCCTAAATTGTTAAATGTTTTTTCGTTTTTAATTATAAACGCATTTGTTTTTTGCATGACTTCAAAAACTTTTCATTATTACTGTCATTGGCACTTCTATCCTTTTGAAGGAAGAATTTTCTACAAAAAAAAAAAAAAAAAAGAAAGAAAACTTGGTAATTAATTTTAAAGTTTTGTTTAATAGACAAGGATAATATCTTCCTCAACTATTTTTAATTATTTTTGTGTTTTATTGTTGACAAACGCGTTAAATATCTGCTGTTGATTTAAGTGATTAGAGATAATTATCGTCAAACATAAGTTTCAAATTCTTTAGTTTATTTTTTAATTTAAATATTGTAAACTCTATTATTGTTTTAAAACTCTTAATTAACTTATTTGTTAGAACAAATATTTAAAATTAAAAAGACATAATGACACAAAAATAACACCGGAAGTTAGTTGCCGAGAATTTAAAAGAGAGTTTATAAAATAACTGTTCAATTCACTTCTGTAATTTATATGATCTCTAAAATACAACCACGCTATTGGAGTTTCTATTGCTGAATTATTCAAAACGTCGAGATTTCACAAATAAGAGAAATATAATTTTAAAAACAAAAAAAAATAAGCTTCAAACAAAAAACAAAAATTGATGAGAATAAATTTTCACCTTAAAAACTTTGTCTTTTCTCCCACTACATTCAGCAAGCATATGAATAAAAGTAGAAAAATTGTAGCAGTGTTGTACAAATATTACGGAATCTGATGGCTTAGCACACTTAAAACAGATTGAGAATTGAACGAATATATTTTCCTCACCAAAATTCAATTTCACTTCATCAATAATTAGTTTAATAATGATAATTTGACCCTTTTTTTTTTATTAAATTATTTTCTATTTTCTTGAGCTTTGGGTCCTTATATTTTTTAATAATATTTTATTTCAAAATTTTTTCAATTGTTAATTAATTTTGTTATTTTGGTTATATATTAATTTTGTTTCCTGAAGAAGGTACGCAGAAAGTACCGAAATATTGAAATAAAATATTATTAAAAAATATAAGGACCCAAAGCTCAAGAAAATAGAAAATAATTCATCAATAATTTTTTGAAAAAAATTAGTAGAAAAATAAATTATTATTGTAGTATATTCAAACAAGTGACTGTGCTATATTCGGCTATGCTGATTCTTATATACCCTTTAGCATTTATGGAAATCTAGTTTAATGAAGCAACTCCCACCAAAAAAAAGGAAAAAATAAATATCGGGAGAATTAAAAAGTAGAAAAAAAATTAAGGACTACATACAGGGTGTTTTTTATAGACGTATAGAACTTTAAGTTGGCATCACTTTTTTAACTGGCGGCCATTTTGTCAGCTGTCAAGTGATTAATATTTAGTTTGGTTTGCCATTTCATCATGAATAGGTTGACAAAAGAACAACGCTTGCAAATCGTGCAAATTTATTTCGAAAATAATGGTTCAGTTCGCGAAGTTTACCGCAAGCTCCGTCCATTTTATGGTCGACATAATCGGCCATCAGAGCAATTAATTCGGTTAACCATGGATCGTTTTCGCACTACGTTTACTCTATGTGATAATACGCATCCGCAGAGACGTCGAACAGTGCGCACCGAAGAAACAATTGCCGCTGTAGAGCAAAGTGTTGAAGAGGACCCGAATGAATCGATTCGCCACCGTGCACAGCAATTAGAGCTTTGCCCATCAACTTTATGGAAGATTTTGCGCAAAGATCTTGGCTTGCGACCTTACAAGATCCAGCTTGTGCAAGAATTAAAGCCGCGAGACCATGCAATGCGTCGTGATTTTGGTGTATGGGCCGAAAATGAGATTGATCTCGATGCTGATTTTCATAGCAAAATTTTGTTCAGTGATGAGGCTCATTTTTGGTTGAATGGCTACGTCAACAAGCAAAATTGCCGCATTTGGAGTGAAGGGAATCCACATGAGACCCTTGAAACGCCATTACATGCACAAAAACTGACTGTTTGGTGTGCTCTATGGGCTGGTGGAGTCATTGGGCCATACTTCTTCCGAAATAATGCTGGAGAGTCAG
Source organism: Gymnosoma rotundatum (assembly GCA_916610165.2). Classification (NCBI taxonomy): domain Eukaryota; kingdom Metazoa; phylum Arthropoda; class Insecta; order Diptera; family Tachinidae; genus Gymnosoma; species Gymnosoma rotundatum. Next base: position 54,901,030 of record OU744336.1, read on the forward strand.
TTACCGTTAATGGAGACCGGTATAGAGCCATGATAACCGACTATTTTGTTCCCTAATTGGATGGCATGAATGTGCATGAGTTGTGGTTCCAACAAGACGGCGCTACATGCCACATAGCGCACGTTACAATCGATTTATTGAAGGAAACATTCGATGAGCGCATAATTTCGCGGAATGGACCTGTCAATTGGCCACCAAGATCGTGCGATTTGACACCATTGGATTATTTTCTTTGGGGATATGTGAAGTCGCTCGTCTACGCCAACAAACCAGAAACGTTAGGGGACTTGGAAGCCAACATTCGTGGCGTTATTGCCAACATACGGCCCCACATGCTCAAAAAAGTGGTTGAAAATTGGACCTGTAGAATTGACTTTATTCGAGCCAGCCGCGGCGGCCACATGCCCGAAATCATATTTAAACATTAATGGCATAAAATTATCCTTCCAATAAAGCCAAATTATTTATTTCAATTGGAAGTTCTATACGTCTATAAAAAACACCCTGTATATGTAATTTTACATAAAAATGTTGTCGGTTTTTAATGGGTTAAGCATTTTTTTTTTAATTTTAGTATTTCCTTAAAGATCTGTTTAAAAGCTTTTAACTGCACTCCATACTGTAATCTTCAAAAATACGGTACACAATCGTACTTTTCTAGAAAAGTTCAGAGGTCCACAACTTGGAAAGCATCGGTGAGCGACAATTTTTTCACTTGGTATTTTTTTCTTATTTTGTAATTCTCTATCGACCCATATATTTATTTTTTGATAATATGGAAAAAAATACGAAAAAGGCAGGCGTGGTGCTTAAGTGCTGATTTTCAACAGCAAAATTTTTTAACCAATGTCTGATCGATTGGCGTATTTAAATTTTCTCCAGTTCATCTAGTGCCTAGTTGATTTCACCCTGAACTCAGACGGACATTGCTCAATCGACTTCGCTATAAATTAGAACTTAGAATATATCGCTGGTCTCATGTAGAAAGGCCTTAACTCGTATACAAGTAACTTTACAGGAGAAGGTAAAAACATAATAGAAACTGTATTTATCACAATGTAATATTAAAAAGGCAAATGCTTAGAAAACCGTTATTTTTGATAGTATTGCATTCAAATTTTGTGACAAGCTGTATCTGTGTGAAATGTATTGAAATCACGAAAAAAATCGAGTAAGCGCCTTTCTACATGAGACCAGCGATATATACTTTATAGGGGTCGGACATGCATTTTTTCTTTTGGTTTTATCCTTGACCACAAGCATTCATTTTTTATGTATATAATTTTATAATGTTTTTTGGCCGATTGGGTACTACAAGGAAGAATGTTGACAACTTTATCGCATGCAATTTTTTGTTAGATTATTGGTACTTCACCAATAACTACTCATTGAGTGACTGGCGAAGACCAGTCTAAGAAAATTGTATTTCTCAAAAATATTGGCTTCTTTATTATTTTTTGTACAATTTGCAGACATTAAGATTACTAAACTGATGACATATTTTATGTTGTATTACAATAAAATTAAATTGTTTAATTATTTCCTAATTTGATTGCCTTCTTCATTTATTAGACGAAGAAAGAAAGAATTAACGGAAAGTTTAGATTTCAAACGCAACGATCTACCAAAGCGTACTTTCGGGTGCAGTATTACGAGTAATTTAATACTAAATATTGCTCAACTCGAATGCTGTTGATTATCGTTATACACATAATTTTTTTGGTAAAATTTTTTGGCAAAATTTATCGTTCATTATAAGCAGATTGTACGCCTCTTGATTTCTATACTCTTTTTACATATTTTTGTAAGATTCGTAAAGATTACAAGTGACCAAATTACCAATTTTAATTTCGGCTTGAATTCAAAATTTTAAAGAAAAAAAACTAAACACCGTTAAACTTTAATCCAAATGATGGATCAAATGATGTGCCATTAACGTTATTCGTGTGTCTCTACCCTACGTAGCATATACTGGAAATATAATTTATTTTTTCAACGAACCAACCAACAATTAAGGTGAAATTATAATAAAGAAAATATCATTATTCGTAATCACTTGCATTTCTTTTTGTTTCTGTCAACCGAACGAAATTATCAGTTTTTATATATTTTCTTTTCATGACAGTACTACCGATTTTAGTTTCATAATGATTATTGTGAATTAAACATAGTTACCGTTTTTTTCAAGAAATCTATTTTTCCATTTTATTATAATTAAAAATAAACACTAATAAGAAAACAATGCAAAAAATCATAAGCTTAAGCCAGACTAAAAATTAAATATTTGCTGTTATTCTAAATTGAGTATTTAACGACAACCATTTACTTATTTACTCTATTATTTTACCTGAACATTAATGTTTTTTAATCAAGCTGACATTTTTAAATACATTTTTCAAAATTTATATTACTAAAATTAATTAAACAATAATAACAATTAAGTGAGTGAATTTTATGTTAAATATTTATATATTTTAAACTGTCATCATAAGAATAATATCATAAAATTGATAACAGCTTGTGGCGTAATTTTTATTTAATATTTTTATATGTTTGTATAGCATAAAAGAGAGTAAGATATTCATTTATTAATATAGTAAACTACAAACAAAAACTACTGCATAGTAAAACAGAACACTGCAATTGTAGTAAATACTTGTTAAATTCAACAACGATTTTTTTATAAATATTGTTCTCAACAAAAATATAATTTTGTATGTTCTGGCTTGAAACACAGTGTGTTTATCACAGCTTTGTTTTACTATATAGAACATTAAGTGCCAACTTAAAACATGAAGAAAGTTATCAATTTGGATAAAACATTTTTCAAAAATCTCGTAATGCTGTTAAAACTAAACACAAAGACACCCCTGTCCCTTTAGGTGACGTTAGTTGACATAGTATATGATTCTCTCTCTTAAACCACTGTAGACGGATCCTACATCCGGTAGATAAAATATCATAAATAAGAATGTGTTCCCATATCGTATACTGTTTTAAACAAATGTTTCGAATTTAAAAGTACAATTTAGCCCACTATAACAGCAAGAATGAAAGTTAAAATTTATATTAAATGGTGCCCAATAGGTGTTGTAATTATACATACTTACAAACATGTCCGATGTATGTGTTTAAAAGTTTCATTTTGTTTATCATAGGAATATATAGCTATTTTTTATCTTTTTAAAGTTAATCTTAGTGATATAAACCATTTGAATTTCATATTTTATGACCCTTTCTCCACCTGCTTTTTTAAACGCAGATTTTTTTTTTGCTAGAATTACTAAGTTGAGCTTAAAAAACTCTAATAAATAGAATGTTTAACTAAAATCATTAAAAAGCTCACAGTTTAATAAATTCCAGAAACAGTTTGAAAATGATTTTGGCACCAACCATCTGCTATTTAATATGTCTTCAAAAAAAATTTTTTAGATTTAAACCTTCTTTCAGTCCATTAAGTATTTTTGGTTTAAAAGCAAGGAAAATTTAATGGAAAAGCTTAGAAAAAAAGCCATATTATTCTTATCATATTTCTAACAGAAAAATAATAAACGCAAAAGGTTATAATACTTAAACAGAAAATTTACATAGTTATATTGATGAAGTTGCTTTTTTGAAGGGTAGAGCAAGAGCCTCAGAAAAGTGAATCGCATATTTCAATTTAAGATTTAGGCCTTAACTAATTAAAGGCCGAGAAAAAAAATAATATCTCTCTATATAGTTTACATCCTGAAAAAGCAGGCGGCTGAGTGTAAAATGAAATTTTAAATCTGTAACAATAAAACTTTTTATAAATAAGTATAACTGCTATATTTGGCTAAGACTAGTCTTATATACCCTTCACCATATATATTAATTTAGTTTAGTGAAATAACTTCAATAAAAAAAAAAACAAATATTGGGGTGACAGATAAATAAAAAATAAGAAAAAATTTACTATATATAATTTTGCATTAAAATGTCATCTGCTTTTAATAGGTTAAGCATTTTTTAAAAATTTTAATTTTTCCTTAAAGATATTTTTAAAAGCTTTTAAAAGATACCCATATTAATATCTTAAAAAAATATGGTGCACAATCGTACTTTTCTATGCAAACTTCAGAGGCCAATAACTCGGAAAAAATGTTCTGGCTTGAAACACATTTTTAAATTTTAATCCTCTGTATTTTTTTTGTTAATTTTATATTTTATTTGACCTTAAAAATGCAGTCTTTGTTCACTTAGTCGTTTTTGGGCTATAGATCAGTATATTTATTCAAATAAAACTCTGTTTTTTTAATTACAAAAAAAGCAACAATAAACAAACTTAAAAACACACAAAACAACATTTTTATATTTTACAAAGAAACATTTTTTTATGTACGCACAGAAAAAGGACTTATAAAAAATCGGTTAATATATTTTAAAGTTAACTGCTAATATCATAATTTAATTTTTATTATCAATAAAATATAACCTTGAAAGACTTTTTATATTAAGAACTAACGAGCGATATTGTATATCAAAAGTTGGTCGCAACGGACGGATTTGTGTCTTTACTAAAATATATTCTGTTAATTGGTATATGCAACTAAACTAGTTCAAGACATTGCTACTAATATTCGAATGTTGGTGGTTAGAATTATATAAATCGAGACGCATTACCTCTGAAAATCAAAACAGTTTTAACATACATATATAACAAAAATAAAATTTATACATTTGAAGTTAAAAACTATTTAAGTTTTAAAAGAGAAACATTTATGGGAGGAAAATTCGCCAGTTTTGTTGAAGCGTATGTTCACGATTAAATAAAAAGGACTTTTGTGAAAGAAAATATTTTAAAAACGTTTAATTTTTTTAAGATTGGCGAAACATGTCGTATTTTTGATTGAAATGGAAAGTAGATGGTTTTAAGTGAAAGTAAGAAATCGAAACGAAATAGGGAGGCGTAGTGGTGGGGCTATAGTTTACGTTTTGTATTGTGCAATTTATTAAACATGTCATATTCTTCTTAATTAATTTTTAAATAAATGTAAAAATGAAATAATTTTTGTTTAATGCACAATATTTTATATTGGTCTCAAATTATTTTCTAAAACAGTTGGGAGTACCATATTAATTCAGTCATGTTAACCGAATTCCAAATAATGATCATAACCGACAAAATTCGATTGGCAACAAATTTGGTTATCTTAACGAATCTGTTTTCTCTGTGTACGAGTATATATTAAAAATTTTAAATATTGAAATGTATTATAAAATCACGTTACTACGAGTAAAGCTGTCAATATCCTGTAGTGGGAGTATTATACCTACCATAGATTTTTTATATTTTGTTAAAATATGTCTGTACATATGCGCACAATTTTCCGTATCTTTCTTATAATTCATATTTCTGTCGTCCGGAGTATTAATAATACGTAACATCTTTATTATGCATCTCTTCTTGTAGTTATTTTCTTGTTGTAGTATTATTGGGAGAATGGTTACTCATTGCACAGTGGCCTGCTAACGCGGTTTTTTGCTCAGTTATTCCTTTTTTTTTATTGGAGCTAATTCACTAAACTAGATTCGTTTAAAATTATATGGAATAATTAGAGGCAGGCGTGTTGTTTTGCCCGCTGCCTTGGAGGACCTGGACCGATCTTGCTGATTTTCATTAAAACCAATTTCTTAACTATTTCTGATCGATTGGAGTATTTAAATTTTCTCTAGCTTATCTAGTGCATTGGCAAAGTTGATTTCAACCCGATCACGGACGGACATACGGACATCGCTCAACCGACTCCGGAGTGCATTAGAAATCATGCATTTCCAACCTTATTAGGTTGGAAATGCATATTATAGAAATTACACACGGAATGACAAACCAAGTTGAATTAGGTCGAGAGTCCACTAGTGAAGTTAAGACTATTGATAATTTTTGCTTTACACAAGTATATCCGATTGTATCGAATCTTTTTTATCCTACACTAAAAGAATTATGAATTTATTTTCTTAAACTGAAGCTTGTTGTGCTGGAATATATATCTTGTGTATAATAAAGATATTTGGGGTATGGTTAAATTGTTTTTTTTTCATTTTGGGGTCTCTCATTCTCTATAGAATCTATTGAAGTTTAAGCGTGAAAAGCAAACCTTCAAATTTTCCTGAAAGGAACATTTTCAAGATGTGAGGTCTTTGGTTTCTAAGTTCACTTATACGATTATAATATAAAAAACTGAATTAATAGTTTAAATATGTTTTTCTTTGAATGTTGATATTTTTTTATTTATTTTTTCTGCATTTTTGGTTTTTATTAAAATCTAAAATTTGTTTGCAATCCTGTGGCTCATCTGGGGACGCGGAAAAACTGATTTCAGCCCGATTATAGAAGGATATCGATTAAGCAATAGCACTATGTACAAGGCGCAAGAATAAATACACTTTATGGGGCGGAAATAAAGATTGTAGAAATTACAAACGGAATGACAAACTTATCTTATTTAACACAAAAAGTTTTTCTAAATTATTTGACTTTCTTAACAAATTTAAGCCGGACCAAAAATTATGCGTCATTAATCATTAACTTCAAAATTAAAAATTTTATTGTTATAAAACTTAGTTTGATCGATTTATTTTAACAATTGAATTTCGTACTTGCAGTCTAAAGTTTCGTTAAAAATGTTTTCTTCATGTCTTAAAAATGTTATGAATACAAAAGCCAAGTAGTAGCATTATGTTGTATTTTTTATCGTTCACCTTCCCTTGTATTTAGCTTTTATTAAAAATTGCGCTGTAGTTCTATCTTTTACGAGTACATGACAACTTTATTAATTGTTGATCCGTCAATTGTGGTCCATTTGTTTTTTAGGGTTCATTGTTTGGAACTATTAAATATTATTTTTTTTTTAATTTTGTAAAAAATACTTTTTTATACTGTTTATTTAATTTTAGTTTAATTTATTGTATTATTAATAGTTTTAATTTATTATTTTGTTAAAGGTTGATCTTTATTATATAAAAATTGTTAATGAAAGTGACACATTGTCTGCAAATGCAATATTTAGATGCAAAAAACACAATTAATTTTAAAAACAATAGAAATTTTGCTTAACATATAGTTTAATATACACGATTAGCAGGAGAGACATTTAAAAGTATAAAAGTATTCTTTTTTCGTATCATTTTTAAAATTTGTAACTTTTTGGTAAATAAACGCTGTTATAGACCCTCCTTGCCTTATTTAGCAAACTCTTTAATTTCTGGTTAGTCAGTATCTGCTCGCCATCATAGTTCACTGACGGGAAACATGAGAAGAATGATCTATCTTTCTGCATTTTTTTTTTTTGTGTTCCAACTATCGTTATATGCCAGGACAGTAAATACTCTGCTAGCCCTGATCTTTTATACTTCGGTCGGTTCCTTTGAATTTGATGGCCATGTACTTCACCAATTCTGTGTGTAAAAAAGTCAGTCTTATACAGTGAATAAAGAAAAATAAATTCGTTGTTTTGGTGAAACCATCAAAACCTTCATAACTAAAGCGCTGCTGCTACTTTCTTACTATAAAAAATCTCCTACTTTGTTGCTCCAGATATATAACAAAAACTATTTTTACACGGACATCATAATCCATCGTAGATTTTAGAAATGTTTGCGATAAAAATGCTTTATGCATAATTTGGACTTTGTTTGTAGCATTAAATACTTGATGGATCCTACTGCTTGTCAACGTGAAAGTGGAGAATACTTTTCACTTTCTTTCCCTGGTTCCAAAACGTCTCTTTTTATTGGCGATGAAACTGTTATACAATCCTGTGCTTATACCTCCCGACGAATAATTATTTCGTTTTTGACTCTTATTTATAGTCTCAAAAAAAACCTAATATTTGTCGGTATTATTATTATTATTATTATTATTATTATTATTATTATTATTATTATTATTATTTATTAATAGATATAATTTCATGTTACTAATTTTTATCTATAAATGGCATAACATATTGTTGTAAGCCAGATTAGCAAGCTACAAAGAAATAAAATTGATTCTTAAGATAATACATTAATTTTTGTTTTATATATACATATATATGTATATATATACATATATACACACAATCATTTATTAGTAATCTTAGTAATTAATTATTAGTAATTATTAGTAATCTTCTATATTTCAGACAAATTTCAAGATATTTATATAATTCATTGTAGTCTGCACCATTTAAAATGACAATTAGTTCACTTTCATTAAGGATTCCCTTACCAAAGCATTCCAGTATATATGCCTTATAGATAGGGCATTCACCAATAAAATGTAAAACATTTTCAGGCCTATCTAAGTTGCATATTGAGCATATACCATCAGTATTATTCCGAAAGGCTCTACCGCTTATATTTAGTAAACCACATCTAGCTCTTATTATTAGCCCAGTCATCCGCGACGAATAATTGTAATGCAATATTGGTTTTGTGTAGAAATTTAATCGAGGGTATAGATCATGGAATTGTGAACCGAGTGCGTTGACAATGTGTGCTTTTCTTGCTTTCTCCATCAGTTGGTGTAGAATAGTTTTAAAGTTTTGGTTAGATAGGGTACACAAGTTGTCGATTTCAGAATATTTTTCCTGCAATACAGATTCCCACTCTGAGTACCAATACAATTTGTTGTTTATTATATATTCAGCTAAGATACGAGGTAGTCTATGTTCATTCATATTTAATGTTTTTCTAATATAGTAAATGTGCAATTTTAAGGTGGTAATATATATATAGAGTGCAATCCTGTCTCTAGATGTAGTGCATAGTTTGGTGTTGTACTTGATAAGCATAGCAATCTTTTGATAAAAAATCTAAAAAGTTTATCAACTTCATCGTATTTTTATACCCCCACACTTGTGAAGCATAAATCATTATTGACTTTGAGGCCGCTTGAAATATTTTAAGTTTATTATGATTGGCTATTTGTGGATTGTTTATATATTTCAGCCAAGTAGAAATAATTGTTAGTTTGGCGTTCGACAATTTATATTTCAAATGTTTTTTAAAAGATATGTTATACATGAATTCAATTCCAAGGTATTTGTATGAGTTAACAATCTCGACCAGTTCATCACCATATTTCCAATTCATATTTGAAGAAATCCTTGTACAGTTACGAAAAACAATTATTTTGGATTTTTCAAGATTTTTCAAGAAGAGTCAGAAGGAATAACAATATCATCAGAATATAAAAGTATTTTGACATTGACACCAACAACGTTAACACCTCCTGGAAGTTGATCAACTAAGTCATTTGTGTATAAAGAAAACAATAATGGGCTCAGGATGCACTCCTGTTTTACTCCAATTTCTACATAAAATGAGTCAGAAAAAGAACTGCCATATAGGATTTTGCTTTCAGTTATTTCATACAAGCCCTGCAGCAATCTAACTATTTTGGTTGAAAGCCTTAGACGAGACTCAGACAGGGATAGTATCAAATGCATATGAAAAATCAACAAAAAATGCATAGGTGTTTTTGCCATTTGCCTTATTAATATGCACGATATTTTACAGATTGAATATATTGTCTACAGTGGAGTAATTTCTCTAAAACCGGCTTGATATTCATTTAAAATGTCATTATAATCAATACAGAAAGTTAAGCGGTTGAGGATAATTTTATTAAATAGTTTGCCTATAGTATTGTTCAAAGATAGCCCACAATAATTTGTTGGGTTATTTGGATCACCTTTTTTATGCAATGGTATTATGGTGGAATTTCGAAAACATGCTGGTATTTTTTCATGTAAAAAGATTTTGTTGAATGTATTTTATAATTCTTGCTGAAAAACAGCAGAAGCATATTTGTAGAATTCAAATGTAATGCCATCATTACCTGGAGCTTTATTCGTCTTCAATGTTTTAATAACCGTTAAGACTTCATGGTATTCAATTGGCGATATTATTAAAACTCTTCTTTCAATTCGAAGAAAAATTTTTTTATTCTTTGTATTTTACGGCAGTTACTAATGTTGTCCTCTACATAAGGCGCATGTTATAATTTCCTACCTTTTTTATTTCTCAAGCATAAGCAATGATTAGCTTCAAAAGCCTTAACGCCAGTATCTAACAAATAGTTACCGAATCTTTGATTCTAGCATCCTGAAACTTGTTTTAAGCCATGTAAGCTCCTTAATTTACAAACCCTCTTAGTATTGTCGTAAAAGACTTTAAGCTATTTTATATAGATTATTTCTTATTTCTTCGTTTGTAATATTATTTTACTTTACCATAATTGAATAATAAATAAATAATTAAAGTTAAATTTACTTTATATCTACAGAAAAGTGTTAAGCAAAAATATAAAAATTCTAAACGTTTAAATTCTTGTGGCATTAAAATGATCAACCTCAGTAAAAGGAATCAGTTTTCAGTCATACAAAACTGATCAAAAGTATTCAAAAGAAAATTTTTCTTTTGTATAAAACTCAATGAAACTATTTTAATTTACTTTAGTTGTGCTTGATTCCTTCATATATAAATAATATTCTACGGAAAAGAAATAAATTGATTTAAAATTGTGTAATATTCAGTTGGGTGATGTTATATTTACTTTAATTTTTTTTTTTCAAAATTTGTGACTATCTAACATCTAGTGTTTTATTAGATTTAATGATTTGTTTTTAATTTAAAAAGAAATTTTAGTAGATTTCAGTAAAAATTAAAACGGAACACAGGTGTCCCAAAAAAAAAAAAAGAAAAAAAAACACACAGGCAAACTGAAAATAAATCTTTAAGAACATATTTAATGGGACAAGTATGCAGTTTGCATTAAAAGGCGATGACATTTAATGAAGCAGATGCATTCTTGCTAGTCGAAGAAGATCAAAAGTTTTTGTCGCCTTTACCTATTGATATTTAACCTGCCCTTTCATCGCAAATAACGGCCAATTTACCAAATGTTGACGATAATACCTTGTTTACACATGTTTTCTTAATTGAATCAATTTAGTTTTAATTGCCCAATTTAATTTGGTGTTCACACATGCTCAATTAAGCTTATTCAATTAGCAAAAGGCATATCTATTTTACTAGGTAGTGTCGTCCGCCCAGCTGATTTCTCTTTTTATTAAAAAAACAACATGGCTTTTTGTTGTTGCTTTGAAGTTGAAACTGTCAAAAGCCAATTTCGTATGACCCGCCATTTTCTTTTAATTTGTTTATTTATATACATATTTTACTTGCGGCTTGTCAATTTTATGAATTCCTTCCTTTTACTGAACATAGTTCCCAGAGTAAACACACTTGTAAGCAAGGGTTGCATTTCACATCTTATTCAATTAGTGATGCAATTAAGTGCTAATTGCTCAATTTATTAATTGACTTCTTAATGGTAAATTGAGCTCAATTAAGGTCTTAATCGCGTAAATTCCTTAATTAATTGCGCACTTAAAGCGTATGTCTAAACGGTTTATAAAAGTGTGCAACAAGATAACAAAATCTACTCTAATTTTCAACTGCAGAAATAATTTCTATACAAGGAGCTCTTTTAGTGACATAGAAGAATACAATTATGTGAAATTAATATTTTGAATAATATCAATATGAAAATATATTATTCGGAATCTTCTTCATTTTAGTTAACTTTAATCGTGCTTGATTCCTTCATGAATCATATTCATAACATCATGTTCTCATGAAATATTTATTATTTAAAACTACAAAATGAAATGTATTACTGCAGAAAAAGCATATCCATATGGCCATTTCGCTACTGCTCATATATAGCTCATCAACAGATCTTACACGAAGTTTTTAAAGAAAACCTCAGAGTCTTATATCAAAAGCGAAATTGAATCAATGAGAACTCGATTGAATCAATAGCCAAAAAGACCATAATAACTCAAAAAATTCTTAGACAAAAACACAGTAACCATTGAGTAGTTACTATACCCGGTATTAAGTTAAACCTAAAGTTGCATTTTTGTTCCAAATGACATGAAAAAATTAGAGGTAGGCGTAGTGTTTTGCCTGCGGCCTCGAAGGACATGGACTCATCATGCTGATTTCCAAGAACACCGCTTTCGACACTATATTTGATCGATTGACATATTTATTTTTTATAAAATAAAGTTTGGCTCGATAACTTCATGAGAATATCATGAAATATTTATATTTAAAGTAATCAAGTACGATTAAAGTAAATTAAAACAAATTATGGATAAAATGTAGAAGGTTTGCTCATATATACATCTAGATATTATTTTGTTGTTAATTAAATACAGATTTGTTTACGCTCGCCAGAAGTCTTTTAAAGATATGACTGTTCACGAGTTAGAGGATGGCGAAATTTTAATCGACTCCACTGAAAGTTTTAGTGATGAAATTGTTACAAATTCTGATCAAATTTTTAACTCCTCCAAAATTTGCAGTTGAAGATGTAAGCAAAATAAAATATACTTCCGTCGCTCTTAAAAGACAAACTTTCACAAGCTAAAAATTTTTAAACAACGGCGTGTTGGTCTAAATTTATGAATTTCTGAAATTCGAAATAATCTTTATCATTTTCACTTAAAAATTTGTTGTATAATTTTTAGCAAAAAAAATATCTGTATTTAACCCTTTCGGGACGGAGTTTTATTTTGCAAACCAAATTATGTATGGTAAAATTTTTTTCATATTCTAAAAGGTATGATAAAAGTATTATGTTCTCCATACTTAAACATTTTAAATTCGTCCTTTTATCCTGGGACATATAATCCCAACAAGTATTTTCATGGGGCATAAAATCCCAATCAGTGTTCTCGAAGAGCGATTCGAAATCAAAAAGATAACTAAAATATAAATATTTTTAGATTTAGATAAAAGTTTAAATTTATTTTTAACATTTAAGGAATGCAATTAGGTATTTATTTGTGGAATGGCCCAAAACACTTGTAACATAAGTCGTTGTTACAACCTGAGCATATCATCTTTCTTCGCTTTTCAATGCCAAGTGAAGAACAGCGGACACAGCGACAACGCTGCTCTTACTCTACTGGCAAGTGGTCTCCAATATTAATGCTATCCGTTTTTGGACGTTTGGGAGTTCTGCCTCCCTGGCGATTGCGTTGAAATTAAAGAAAAAAGACAGTTTGAAAATTGCTGGGACGTATTATCCCAGTAGTCCCGAAAGGGTTAAAATATCATAAAACCTGAATTCAGGTATTCTTTAATTTTGTAAGAATATCGGAAAGTTATTAGCTGTTAGCAAAAAAAAAAATAAATTGTAGGAATCATCCAGGATTAACCAAATAATATTAATGATCAACAATAATAATCATACTTATTGTTGCCGAAAATCATTTGAAATTATTTAAATAGCTACTCTATGCTGCCAACAGAAGTTGTGTTTTGGACAAAATGGATTATCAAAACAATTTCATTTTTTCTGTATACAAATTTGAATCTGTGTGGGAGGAAGCAACGATGTATTGTTGCTTGTATTTTTTTTTAAATTTACTTTGAAATAAATTAAAAGTTTTGTACCAAATATTTGATGATTTAATAAATGTGGTACAAAAGTAATTTAAATAATTTTCGATGTTAAATATTTACATTTTTAAACTTTTGTAAAACTTTGCCTTTAAAGTGGGGTTAATCTTGAATTGAATACGTTTTTGTTAAGAATTAGAATTTTTAATATATTTTATCCTTAAATTTAAGTAATATTTTGATATTAATTTCTACAAAACAAAAAACCATAATAAGTTTATGTCTTTATATCTAAAGAATCATAATTCCATAATTCATAATTTAAAGAAAGGAACATTTCTTACAGAAAAAGAAAAGTTAATTTTATATTCAACACAAATTATTCAAATACAAACTTAGTGGCTGATGCAAAGTAGCGAATGCAAAACATTCAAAATGTTTTAAATTGGTCGCCGCCAGACCATGTTCAGAGGCATCTACTGTGAATACTGTAAGCGTGCTCTTTCAAAGAAAATATTCTATCGACGTTAGGTTAGCTTATTCTATATATTTGTTAAACAAATATTATATTAAAGTAGTCTTTAGTATTATAAACCAGTTTGTTGTTAGTTTATTAGGTGAAAAAATTCAAAAAGTATTACACTGCAGAGCATTTTTGTGAGTCCAATTGGTACAAACGAGATTAAGTATTTTTAAGCACTTTATATATTTACATATAGGAAATAGAAGCGTATACTGACTAGGCCAAAAGAAATTAATATAGTTACTTTCAATAACTCTCAAGTTAAGAAAATAACCATACAGAAAATAAGTTCGTTACTTACAAAGACGGCATATTATTAATTGTATATGAAATCTGATAATTGAGTTCTTAAATACCATTTGGCTCTGACACTTTGCCACAAGTTGCAGTCATGCATATATGAAGACTATAGTAACTTGCAAGTAGACCTTCCCTAAGAGTAAATATGAGCCTTTTATACTTAAAAATTTGTATAAATCTTATTTATAAAATACATATGTATATAAATAAATTTGTAAAATGTGTTTTTGTTTGCTTAATCTTTGTCTATTATTCACATGTGTAAAATTATCTGTGTCCACGGTATTTGGTTTTATATTTTTATTTGATGGCTACTGATATTTAATGCCAGCGTCAACATAAACTGTATTGCGTGGAATAATATTGCTTCATTATCAAAACTAACCCTGTTCATGTTTCTTGCTCGAGCTCTCGTTAGTGATTTCTTGGCTCGACAAAGAAATCGTCAATCTGTAGTAATAACAGCTAAGCGAATCAGCTATGCTGCAAAAACGGGAACACTTTTTCATATAAATATATAAACAATGATTAAATTGAACTCAGTAAAATTCGCACCCCTTATAGCACATAGGGACACATTTGTCCCGCCTAAGAAATCACAGAAAAAATAATTTTTGTTTATCTTTTTATAATTTGTTTCCTAACAGAAGTCCATTGAACACTAGCGATTATAAAGTTATACTTAAGAATTTTTTGTAACAAAATATACAAATTAGAGTTTTGTAGTTATTAAGTTTTGTCTCATAAGAAAATTTAAACAATAAAGTTGGATTTTTTATTTACTGTTATATTAATTACATAAGTTGCTTGAAGGGTTTAAAACAAATTAACATCAAAAAGAATTTAAATAATAATTTTTCTTATTAATAAATGAAACTTTATTTTAAAAAATAATTTATATAAAATCAGTTTCTAAGCTCAGAGGAGTGCAAAACTTTAGTTATTGCATCTTACTCTTCACTTCTCACTTTTCAATAACCTTTAATTTTAATATAATTTATTTAATATTTTCAAGCACGTTCGCTAAATGGTGCTCTTGTTCACTTAAAAAACTTTCACAATCTAGCTGTTCAAAAGTGCAAGTACATTTCCGACAAGAACAAAGTAAAAGGAAAAAAATTTAGTTTTGTGATTACAAATTATTTTAGGAAAATTAAAAATTGAAGAAGAAAAATGGTAGTATAAAAAAAATTCTGGTTTATTATAATAACCACAAGCATTATGATGACCTAAATTTATCATACTTTGCACAAAACTTTTACAATTTGTATGCCATCTTTGTTTAGAATTTTTTATTATTTCTGTTAAAGTGCAACTGCTGCTCGTGCAAGCCATCAACATTGAGTGATTACTTTGGTCTCAGGTTGCACCTTTCAAGATAATTAAAAATTAAAAAAAAAAAAACAACAACAAAAAAAAACTTTAAGAAATTCACAAAGTAAAAGAAACTCTAAATAAATAAAAAAAATTATAATGAAAATAAGAAGTATAATATAAGCAATACAAAAAAGGTTAAGTAGAGATCTGAAGCCTTTGCTGTAATTGTCTTAGATAAAACTTAAGCTAAATTGCTTAAATGTTGAACTAATCCATGTGCATTTTCTCTAATTAGTCGGTATCTGTATAGGGTTAAATGTTCCAATGTCGTATTTGTAGCAAAACACTGCTTTGTTAAAATTAAATAATTTTAGAGATAGCGATTTAGCTTAAGCGACTTACAGAATAAGGCTGCTGGTATAATCTCTATTTCAAAGGCTCTAATTTCTGTTGTAGCTTTTAACACAAGCTTTATTAATATCAACTTGTTCTTTAGCAATTATTTAAGATTAAATGGAATTGCAATTAAAGCAAGGAAGTTGGTGAAATGATGATAATTTATTAAATTGGCTTATGGGTCAGAATTGTATCGGTTGATGAATTTTGCAAAGGCTGTGAATTTTTACTTATTTTAATATTTGTTTAGATGTAAGCAAAGTTTAAAAGACTATTGTAACAAATAACGATATGTTTATTCTCCATCTGAAAGCAACACTCGGATGGTCTCGGAAATGCATTACTTTTTTTAAGCATGTACGTTTAAGCAGTGGCTTAATTTATTAAAATATTGATTAATTACGAAATTAGTTTCTTACTTTTTATTTAAATATATGTTTAACTGAGAAAAGTATTTTTATTTCTTATTTAATTAAAAATATAATTGTATCTATTAACAAATTGTTTATATTTCAATTTGAAATCAAATAAAATTTTTGCAGGTAAACACCTTCTCTCTCTTCTCTTTTATTCTTCAGAGAATAACATTTGCATGCCTCTAATATCTGTAAAGCAGGTGGCAAACACTTATGGGTTTAATTTATATTCTTAAGGCCCAACTATAACGAAAATCTTCTCTAATGCTTAAGCAGCCTATTAAAGAGTTTTAGGTAACTACAATGTACTTATTGAACTTTATTAATACACGTTTTTTTATTTTTATTTTAAAGTGGTGCCCTTTACGGTTCATAACACACGTAAAAAGCATGCATGTTGTATGGCGACATGCTTTAATTTTTAAGATTATGATTATGTTAGATATAAAACAGGACCAATCTGTTAGCAATGCCTTTCAAATAAAGAAAAAAATTTCTCAATCGGTTCAGAAATGTCTGAGTCTGTTAAAAATATTCGTTTATTGTACTTAGGGCAACTTATAAGCTTTCCAGATCAGATAGTAAAATACCTGAACTGAGTATAGCGGTATTTTCTGCAAATATGGAGGTTGTACAGATATTTAAAATTGAAAAATCTGCAGTATATATTTATTATATAATATGAGTGAGCGGTAGGATGCCTAAGGGCAGCCTACTAAGAATTTCCTAATTTCAATAACATTCTAACAAACTTCTCGTTAATAAAAACTTTAGAAAGTTTTTAGTTGCATGGAAATTGTTTTTACTTACATCTTAGATTCCAACAGCAACAACAAATAAAAAAAGTTACACAACGAATACAACAACAATATTATTAACAACAATTTAGTTGCTAAAACTACAAGAAAATTAAAAATTGTAAATGAAAAAATTATATATAACAAAACAAACAACAGAACGAAATAAAAGTAAAATTGTAACAAATGAATTTTATACGTTATAAAAGTGTTGCTGGTTTGTTTGAATTTTGTTTTTCAGTTGCTTTACTTTTCGTATAAAAAAAATGTAAAACAATAAATGACTACAAGTGGATGATGAATGAAAGTTTTAAGTGTTGGCAGTCAAGGTGTTCGTGATTGTATTTCATTAACACATGTCTTTATTTGTATCAACCAACTTCATTGCATGGTCATACATTTAAACAATTTGTAATTCTTTGTAAATACTATATAAAAAAAATAAAAAAAAATAAAATATAAAAAAAATTAATTATATTAAAGATATTTCTTCAGAATAATTATTATCGATTCGTTATTCAACTGGCTGAAAATATAATGAAAACAAGTTCAACTGAATATAATAGTGAATTAAATCAACAATTTCTTTATGTTTGTTTTCATATAAATTAAATAAAATTAAGAAAAACACGGCAAAAATCATTACAAAATATTTTAATTCTATTTATATTTAAAGCTCATTAAATCTATTAAACCTGAAAAATTGTGACAAGGAAAAAATTTAGGAAAACAAGTAATAGTGCTACATTTGGCTATGCCTAATCTTATATACCCTTCACCATATCCGTAAATCTAGTTTAGTGAAGTAACTCCAATCGTAAATATATAGTGCGGTGACATATAAAAAATAAAAATATAATATTTTTTCATATATATAATTTAACATATAAATGTCATCGGCTCTTAATGGGTTAATCATTTTTAAAAAATTTTACTATATTCTTAAAGATCTCTTCAAAAGTTTTTAAATGATACCTATAGTGATATCTTAAAAATATGTTGCACAATCGTGTTTTTCTATGAAAAGTTCAGAGGTCCATATCTCGGAAAATATTGGCGTGCACGATATTTTTTCTTATTTTCTTATTTATCACAAAACTTAATTTGTTCCAAATAATATGGAGAAAATAGAGGCAGGCGGTCTTTTGTCCACTGCCCTGAGGGATATAGACCGATCTTGCTGATTTTAAATAGCAAAATTTTCGCAACTATGTTTGTTCGATTGGCGTATTTAAATTTTCTCTAGCTCGTCCAGTGCCTTGGCAAAGTTTTTTTCAACACTACATGGACGGGCAGACTGACATCACTCAATTGACTTCGTTATGCATAAGAACTGAGAATATATATAAATAATGGAATAGAAAATGGATTTTAGATCATTGTAAATTCACTTTTATACAGATAGTTGGAAAATCCCTTTTCAAGTCCCCAAGTCATTAGTTAAAGTTTTTCAACAAAAAATTTTATAAAAGAAAGAAATTTTTTGACGTAGAATTGGCATCCTTCTATATACTACAGTGATCACTAACCCTCAAAATTTCTAAAGTTTTTTAGATGGCTTCTAAATCATTCTTTTTTTTAAGTCATTGCGTGGTATAGGCATAAGATATACAGAATTGAAACCCTTGGCACATAGCAAAAATATTGTTACGAATAATAAAAATCTGGCAACCCCTAATGGTGTGTTTATAGAATAACAAAACCACAAGTTAGCCAAAAAAAGCTGAGCAGCCTCAATGGCTGCGTTGGTAGAGGTGCGTACTACAAAACAGGTGGTCCGAGTTCAATACCGCATTCGGGCATGCGTACTCGTACAACAAAGAAATAATAATTGTTATAGTGCAAATAAAATTAATAAAACAGCAGTACAAACCTCCCGAGAGGCAAAGACAATTATTGTGTGAAGCCATGGCAGACAATTTAGTGAAGACGTCTAATCCAATAAAAGGAGTAACAGATAATTGTCAAGAAGCCCTTTATAATAAAAAGTAAGAGCAATAGCGGTTAGCGCGGGGAAGTGTAACAGCATAACAACAGTGTATAGCAGACGTGTGTTGTGGCTACTGGATTAAAGGAGAAGACTGGCTTGGATAATAGGAGTAGTGGAGATTTCTGTGGATGGTTAAGGTTACTAAACAAGGTAGTTCATGTCTCGCCGGAGTAACACAGTAGTGTAGCGTGGATGGCTGCGTTTGTGGTGATAACGCATGTTTAGTAAATACGAGACCAAGGATTCACAAGACCGGTAGGATCGAGAAGTATAGCCAGAGAAACCCATAAAGTGCGAAGATAGAATTCAGCCACAGTGGTATTTGCAATCAAAAGAATCCGTACGTTTGTTCTGTCTAAAAAGGGTAAAACGTAACAATATATTCAGGTTTTCTGCAGCAGAAACAAATAAAGTGCTGCTTTACAATGAAGAAGGAAAAAAATTTAAAAGCTAGATATTTAACAAGAAAGCACAAATAGTTTTTTGCACAAAAAAGTAATATTATTTTTTAATAATTTTTATAAATTTTGCCCTTACTTTTGCGTGTAAAAACATCAATAGAAAGCAATGTTGTTTTTGGAATTTTATAATTTCTGAAGAGCCGCTACTTCCTGGTAAAATAAATGTACCTTGAACTTTTAAAAGGACCTAATGTTTGTTATGAAAAACATGTTTACTACATTCTGAAATAGAAATGTTTAGCTGGTAATGCAAATAAAGTTTCGGTAAAATTTACTGATACACTGAAAGTTAAATTGCACTATCAGTAAAAATTTACTGATAATGAAAATAAACTACATTATCAGTAAAAGTTTATTGAAACCGACTTAGGGCATTTAAGTTTATGAACAAATTCAGAGACATGGCAGCAGCACGAAAATTTCTGATTGAGTGTCAAACCAACATAATAGGTTTTCATAAACTCGTCCGTTTATTCACACCTAGGTGAGAAGTTTTTAAATTTGTTCTTATTTTTTTTTTTTTGCAAATAAAAAATTAATCGTACTAAAAACTACTTTTTTTATGAATAGTTCAACTAAAAACTAATTTTAACAGCGATCGTTATCCTTAAAGGAAAACACCTTACATTACAGTATTTCATTTTGTTTTACAATAATTTAGTTGGAAAAAAAAACTTTAGTGCTTTACTAAGTCCATAATATGACATGCGTTTTCGTGTTATAAATAACCTGACAAAATCATAATATGATTTAAAGTTACCAATTTTTATGAATTGAAGTAAATTAAGCCTCATCATCGTATTTTTTAGCAGTTGCTCTTAATGTTTCTTATTTCAGTTTTTTTTTAATTTGAAATTAAACTTATTTGCTTTCATGTTGCAAATATATTTTTTTCCTATTTTGTTATACGTTTTTGCTATTCCTTGTTCTTGCAATTGAAAGTGACAAGTTACAATATTTGTAATTAAATTAAGCAAAACAAAAACAAAAAAATTGCAAGCAAAAGTTATTTAGTAACTGCTAGAGACCAATAAATTTAGATTAATATTTTTTTCTAGAATAAGTATAAATTATTTAAAAATTAACTTATTACTTAAAGTTAAGATGTGTTATTTTAAAAAACTATTTCTCAGTACAACAGGTTAAACACGGGCTTAGGCCCAGAGTTCTGCACGAGTTGTACTTCGACAACTGATATTTTTAACAAATATTTTTTGAGTTTCTTGCAAAAGCAGAGTATAGGCGTTGTTTTTATTTGTTTTTTTTTTCTTTTGTTTTCTGGTATACATATGTCGAGCCAATAAAATATTGAAATAGTATTTCAACAAGATAATTTATTATTTATTTTAATTGTGCTTGATTCCTGCAAATACATATATTTCACTAAAATTGAAATAGTATTTCACAACACAAAAATCAGAACTGCACTGTTCTAATTTAAATAAATTTCTTCATTTTAATTTTAAATAGGAAAATACTTATTTTTTTTCATGTGTCATAATAAATGTACCAACGATACAGATAATCAGCAGAAAAGTTGATACAGAGGGACCTGCTTAAAATAATAAACATCTAGTACATCAAATATCACACTTTCACAAATAGTTTAACAACAGATGACATATAATTAATAGTAATAATAAATTTTAATTAACAACAAAATTTGAATTATATGTATTTTTAATTGACAATTAAAAAAAACAAGTTTTTAACTAAGAAGTGTAATACGTTGTTTTTATGATCACCCAACCCACTACTGTTCAAATCAGAAATATTATAAGAATAAATTATAATTAAAACCATGACCTCATGCTGTAATAATTCACACTTATTCTAGTTGTCGGCGTCGTCACATATTTATGTTAATATGTGTCGACGCATTCGATTTGTTATTCTACTTGTCGTTATTGAAACATCGATTACTACTCAAAGAATTTTTGTATTCTATAACAAATGTGACGACGATATTGCATTGACGTGACTCTGCGTTTTTCGACGCTTTTTTGCATGACGACTGGAAGCGATTTAAACCAAACATAACATTAAAAATGTAAAAAAGTGAAGTTTACAAGTGGAAATCAATTTGAAAAATTGGTGGAAGAATTGCAGAAGAATCCATCTTTTGCTCTTGGTTTTCGCAGAGGCAGTGCTTCATGCAATATTAAAGAAAAATGGGAAGAAATTGGAAAAATTCTAAATTCTCTAGCAGATAGATAGCAAAAGGTAACAAAATAAAGAATCGAACAGGAATTTATAAAAAAGTTTGTAAAAATAACTTTAAAGGTATGGTGAACTTAAAATTTAAAGTAGAAAAAGATGGTTGCTAAAAAAAACGGAATGTAAAGCCACTGGCGGCAGAATGTTTAAACAATTTTCAATCAGATCGCTGGAAGAAGCTGTGGCAAACATTCTTGAGGAAAATAGCCACGAAACAATTAAACTGATTTACTGCGATCCGGCAAATTAAAAACATTGCAATTCTACCTAATAAGTCTTCTTTTCAACACAAGTTTTTTTTTTTTCGAGCTTCCATCATCAATTAAATAAAAATTTTCTTCACTAATAGAAAACATTTTATCATAAAAGTAGCAAACACATATTAAATTTAAGAAAAAACTTAGGGATATGCATTTTCATTTAATAAAAATCGATAAACCGTCGACGTCGTCACAGGAATGTTATATATAGAATGCAAAATTATCATTAAATTGACGCCGATATTGATACGAAGTGATATTGATACTAAAACGAGGACGACGACGACGCCGACAATTAGAATAAGGGTGATTAATTTAAATACAAAAATTTCAAAAAATTTAAAATAAGAAAGAAATAAAAAGTTGTAAAAAAATATTTTATTCAAATTTAAAAATTTTAGTGTCAAATTTATGTGTGAACTATTATAATTTTATTTAAAGGCAAAACTAACAGTTTTAGTGTTATACTTGTTCAATTCATACATGGGAGTAATTAATTAGATGGACTACTCAATTGACGATTTCATTAGCATTGAATGACAAATAATGCTAATGTTTTTTTGCATTACCAGTATTTTTACTAACGGTGATGCTTTCATTGATAATTAGTAAAAAAAAAAACAAAATCATTACCGTTGTCTAATGATTAAATGGTTTCAAGTCATTATCAATCATAAAAGTATTCCTTGTTTATGTATATTAAAAACTCATATTAAAGTAGAACAGAGCATTATTTCAAAATAGCATGTACATGCATTACAAACTAAAAATTAAATCTGTAGAAATGTATATTAATAATGTGGTTGATGTACCAGATATTAAAAACTTATTATATTTTCTATTTACGTAGTTCACGTTTTATTTATTTATTTATTTTTTTAATGTATAATAGTTTCCAGCTACGAGCTTCATTTGTTTTTTTTTTTCAAATTTCTTAAGTATCTTTATTGATTTTTTCAATAACCTTTAATTTTAATAACAATAAAGTGTATTCCCGTAATAGTTCTTGAACCAATTTTGATTCACATAAATCTTTTACAAAATGTTCATCTTTAACTTCCAGTTGCTTCTTATGTTTTCACTGAGTGCTGCCAAGTGCAATCTAACATTTCCATTGGAAATTTTGTCATTTTTAAGCATAATCGTACTCAAAACGTTTTGACGTACGACCATTATTTGTGTTGTTTACAGTGACTTGAAAAAATTAATATAGAAAAAAATGGAATTAACTCGTGAATATTTTCGTGCCATCATTTTTCACAACTTTCGACGTGGATTGTCACGACAAGAGTGCATTGATGAACTTAAGTCTTTGTATGGCGATGAAGCACCATCCTATAGCACTGTGAAAAATTGGTATAATGAATTTAATCGTGGTCGAAGCTCGCTCAAAGACGAATTCCGTGAAGGTCGTCCAAAAACGGCTGTTGTGCCAGAGAACATTGATGCCGTGCGTGAACTCATAATGCAAGATCGACATGCGACATACCGAGAGATAGAGACATCCTTGGACATTTCTTCCACCAGCATACATTCGATACTGCATGAACACCTGGCCGTAAAAAAGGTTTGTTCTCGTTGGATCCCGCACAATTTGAAAGTCGCTCAAAAAAGGCTCGTGTCGATTGGTGCAAAGAAATGTTTCAAAAATACGATTGCGGTGCTTCAAAAGACGTTTATAAGATCGTCACAGGTGACGAATCATAGATCTATGCGTATGAGCCCGAAACGAAACAACAATCGACCGTGTGGGTCTTCATAGACGAGCAAAATCCAACGAAAGTTGTTCGTGGAAGAAGCACTTCGAAGCAAATGGTCGCCTGTTTCTTCGGCAAAACTGGTCATGTGGCGACTGTTCCGCTTGAGCAACGTAGGACGGTCACTTCTGAGTGGTACACTACAATTTGTTTGCCTGAAGTCATCGGAGAAATTCGAAAAACCAACAAGAGAAGACGAATCATTGTTCACCATGACAATGCGAGCTCTCACACATCGGCTCAAACCAGAGAGTTTTTGACCGGCCAAAACGTCGAATTAATGGCTCATCCGCCGTACAGCCCTAACTTGGCACCTAATGACTTCTTCTTGTTTCCGCACATCAAGAAAAAAATGCGTGGTCAACGATTTTCGTCGCCAGAAGAAGCTGTTCAAATAACATTTTTTAGAGGAGTCTCAATAGGAGTGGAAAAAGTGCTTCGACAACTGGTTTGAGCGCATGCAAAAGTGTATAAATCATGGTGGAGAATACTTTGAAAAACAATAAAACCATTTTTGATTATAAATATTCGCATTTTCACTATTAGGCCAGAAATATATAGAGCAGCCCTCGTACATGTATCTATGTGTGCTGTTATTTACTATTTGAAGATGCCTTTATTTCTACATACTTGTTTGCAGTCATATGCTTTTGAGCAACCATGATTTCTTTAAAACTATTTTTTTAATACTTTTGATTTATTTTATTCAAAATATTTTTTAAAAAATTCAGAAAAAAGTTTCAAAAATTAGCGGCTAATTTTCTTCTTTTTTAGTCACGCATGCGACTCTGTTTACACTGATCGTTATTCAATAAAAAATTTTATAAAATTATTATTTGGAATCTTGTTTTATGTTAATCTACGTTAATTGTGCTTGGCTCCTTCAGATATAAATATAAAATTATACTTACGTTAAGTTCTCTATATTTTATTGTTTCTTTTAAAAAGGTATTAAGTGCCGCCCATTCTTCAGTTTTGTATCTGTTAAATTGTGTACTTTCCTTTTTTCTGTTTTCCTTGAAAATGAGAAATTTCTCCGAGTAATCTGTTTCCTGTATATTAAACCGATCATCAAGATACCTGCACACAAAACTTTGTTAAAGTTCACTCATGCATGCAAGGACAGACTAAGATTTACCGTATTCTTTACAAAAAAAAAAGAAAGATTAATGTTTTCATAGTTATTGTCAACATTTTAAAATTAATATCTTCTTAACACTCATTCCAAGAATTATTCATATATCGCTAACATGAATATAAAAATTGTGACAATGTTTTAATAACTTGTGTTTGTCAGGTTTTTGGTTTAAATAATATTTATAATATACGAAATTTGTTTGTTACCGAAATATGAATATTATACACATACAACTGCAAAAAAAATATTAATCATAAGTAAAGATTATTAGCTTAACTTTTGTTACTGGTGAGACACATATATAAGCATACTCATTCTCATATGAATACAATTATGTTCTTAAAATAAATGTGTTAATCTGACATTAGCTGTTTCTCATTGAGCACTTGTGACTTAATTAATGTTTAGCTGTCTTTTGTGGTTCAAAAACTAAGATATTTCATAGATTCATTTATATGATAAAATCTTATACCATTAATACCACACATATCCATGGATACATGAAGATACACTTAAAGAAACAAGTATCCAAGTATATGATTTAAAATAATTTGAAATTTTTATCAAACTAGAGACGTAAAAAGTAATAATAGTAATTATCATTAATTGTATTTTTAAAATTATTGATCTAACAATAAGCTTTCAAATCTCAAATCTAGACCTTAGTACCCACAAACGCACAGTGGCTTGAAATAAAAAAAATGGAACAAAAGCCTGGTACTTTTAAGTATTTACCTGATTTTCATGAAAATAGCTGCAATTTATAGAAGGGAATATAAGATTTTTGTCTACTGCCTTTGGATACACCCTGTTTTAGTTAGTTAGTTAGTTAGGAGTGGCAGCCTCTCGCGACGAAGCTCACTTGAGCACAATTGAATGGCCCGTTGTGATACCACAAGGAAGGCGGAGGATTCACGGATGAACTTCGCTTTGTCCCCTATAGAGTGAGATGATAGCTCCGTAAGAGTTCCAAAGAAAGGAGAGCCCAGAATTCTTAGTTTTCTTCGAGCCAGGGATGGGCAGAGGCACAGGAGGTGCAGTACGGTCTCTTCCTCATCCTCCGAGCCACAGCTGCGACAGAAATCATTAAAGGGCAGACCGAGTCTTTCAGCATGCCTGCCGATTAGACAGTGTCCAGTAAGTACCGAGACCGTGATATTTATGGATTTTCTGTCCAGTCTGAGCAGCTGCCAGGACCGCTTAAGGTTCAGTGTAGTCCACAGTTGTCTGGAGACACAACAGGAACTTTCCTCTACCCATAATTTGCGAGCCAAATTGAGGTAGTGGTTCTTTATGGCCATTTTCACCGTTGCCAGAGGAATTCCAACGTCTGGTAGCGAGGAGACGTTAGGAAGCAATGTGCCCCGTTTAGCAAGATCATCGGCCTCACAGTTACCCTGGATATCCCTGTGACCAGGGACCCAAAAAACAGGTCAATCCTTGATCGCTCCGATAAAGTGTTCAGTAATGAGCGACAGCACAGGACTAGCTTAGATGTACTGTATGCACCAGCAAGCGCTCTGATTGCCGCCTGACTGTCCGAAAATATCCGAATTGCTAGGCCAGAAAGATCGTCCATAAGCGCTATTTCGGATGTTTTCAGAATAGCCATTACCTCGGCTTGAAAGACACTGCAGGAAGTCTAAGGGAGAGTCTTAGTCCAAGGCTATTGTAGACGATTCCGCAACCAACTCTGTCGTCCAGTTTCGAGCCATCGGTGAAGATGTCAACAGTACCATCCACAACCACTTCGTTATGGACCCATATCTCCTACTCGGATTATGGATCTGAAACCCGTGGTCCAGAGCAGGAGTAGAAGAGATGTAGTCCACCATTGATGGCAGTGGCACATCCCGAACGATTATCTTAGAGTGCCCTATATCCAGCCTGAGCGTGAGAGGGCATTAAGTCTGGCTGCACAGCATTTAGCCTGTTGCAATACCAGAAGTTTGGTGGGTAGCCAGTGGAGAAGAGCATAGAGAGCCTTTGTCAAAGTAGTTCGGAGAACCCCAGTAATCAAAATGGCGGCTGTTCTCCGGACTTTATCAAGAGGCTTTCTGTTGACCGTTTTCTCGAGAGCGGGCCACCAAAAAACAGCACCATAGAGAATATTTGGCTCTATAACTGCCTTATAGAGCCAGGAGATTATCCGAGGCTGAATGCCCAATCTTGGTCCTAGAGCTCTCTGGCAGAGATAGGTCGCCTTCCGAGCTCTTTCGGCAATGTTTGCCTTCCATTGAAGTTTGGGGTCAAGTATAACCCCAAGGTATTTAACGCTTTTACTTACACTGAGCACAATGCCGTCCAGCCTAGGCGCAGTAAAAATCGGGATCTTGTATCTGCGTGTGAAGAGCATAACCTCCGTTTTGCCGGGGTTAACATCAAGATCAAACTCGCAGCGCCATTGAGACAGAACATTGAGCTAATGGTTCACCCGTTCTGTGAGTGTTGTCAGGTATTTTCCAGTGACTGCGATAGCAATGTTATCAGCATAAGCTACTACCCTATTACCCATTTAATCCACCACCTTTTGGAGTGCCTCTTTTCACTACCTTTTCAACGTGATCATATCCCAAAATGGACTTGATGATAACGTGTCTTCAGTAGTTGCGCAACGAATCCCACCATCAAGATCGAGATCCAAGAGGGCCTTTATAACGGCATTGGGGCAGACGTTATTGAAACCTCCTTCTATGTCAAAAAACACTACAAGCGTAAATTCCTTTCTGAAGATCAAGAATCCTTTCCAGCGTATTGAGTAAGAAGGACGACAGGCTTATAGGCCTAAAGTCCTTGGGTTTAATATGAGAAGTCTTTCCCGCTTTAGGGATGAAAACAACTCGGGCTACACGCCAACCTATCGGCATGTAAGTATTTTCCAGGCAAGCATTGCAGATTGTTTTAAAATTTATCAAAAGTTAGCCGATTTAAATTTTTATTTTATTTTTAGTAATCTGCATAAATAGATACAGGAAACAATGCTTGGAATTTGCATGGAATCTTTTATACTTTTAGAGAAATTAAACTTTTAAAGTTAAAATACGAAATTTTTATCTTTGCATTTTTTAGTTTTTCACCGATAGTTTTTTTTTTAATAGAAGATAAAACAATTTTAAAAACGGATTTAGAAAGCAATTGCTAAATAACTTGTAAAAATGTTTTCTTTGACTTCATTAGGTTAATGGTAAAACTTTTTTAATTTGAATTTTCAGAAAAAGTTAAAAAATTGTGAAATTTTGTTAAAAAAAAATAGTACTTTTAATTTTTAAGTAGATTTTTTATGCTGTTCAGTAAATTTGAAAATTGTTAAGTTTTTCCTCAAGATAAAGCCTTAGGTAATACATATGATGTGTTTTTATGACCTTTTTGTAAAGAACCCTACAGTCAGCCTTGTTCAAATATAGGCATTATTTTTAACAAAAATCTACATGTTCGAGACTGAAAAAACCATAATCACATTTTTCAAATAGGTTACTTATTTTGACGCCCTGTGGTACTATCCTGTACTGAAGCAGGGTATATCCAAATGCAGTAGGCGAAAAGCTTATATCCTCCTCTATAAATCGCAGTTTGTTTCATGAAAATCGGGTAAATAGCTTAGAAGTTCTAGACTTTTATTCCATTATTTTTTTATTCACGCCACTGTGAAAGGACCAAGTGGAGCGTAATATTGATTTCTGCTGGCTTGGGGATCGGGGATTGTTCCAAGCTTTCTCAAGTGAGTTCTTACATATTTAATGATTTCCGCTTTAACCAATAGAAGGTTTAAGTCCTTAGACAGATTAAAATGTTTTATTTTGGTACTTTTAAATTTTTTTTAGGCTAGAAACTTAGACTGTATGCCCTAACTGCATTTCATAGTACTGTATAGGTTTTAGAAATACATAATAGAGAAGACTGTTTTAAGATTAATAAACAAAAATATATTTTTTTATAATACAAAATTTATTTAAGTGCATAAATACTTAAGATATTTGAATTTATGGAAACACGTATAAACATCAAAAGAATATATTTAAAAAACTACGCTCATAACATGGATAACAGTGTGTGGTATATTGTGTTATGATTATAATTTGCTATAAAACAAACCACCTCTCCTACGGAATGAAGAAACGTATAAAGAAGGGTGAGTAATAAATATATGTATACTTACGAAAATATTCAAGTTATCATACATTTACGTAGCGTAATTTTTGAATGTTAAACCATTTTAGTAAATGATAAATTTAATAAACTTTATATGTTATAATTTTCAAAAGTTATAGCAAAACTCATTTTCATTAAGCTTATAAGCCATTGCAAAATAACAAAAAAATAAATATTGAAAACAATTTTTAAAGTTAAAAAATAATTGAAATAGTCGTATGATTTCTAAAAAAAATTGTATTCATGTTTTCAGTCCACAGCTCTGCATTTTATAGTTTCTATTTGAATCTTTTAAATATTTTCTAACAAGTAATTTATAAATTTTAAAGTATTGTTTTATTTAAGCAATGTGTTAAAAAAAACTATGCAGAATTTTTATATTCAATATTATGAGTTTCATGATGAGAATTATTTTTTTAAAAAGAGTTTTTAAAGAGGTGCACAAGCTTTAATAATCATATGTATGTTGTAAATAATCCTGTTGCAATCTTTAGATAAAATTTACTAAATTTTATTACATGTATATATTTATTAATTTATATATATTTATATATTATATATTAATTTGTATATATTTATTAATTTAATCGCTTTTTATTGATGTTTTATAGAGCTGAAATATTATTTTATATAAGTGCGATTATAAGTACGATATAAGTTATCTACCATTAAAAAAATTAAATCCGACTGTAATAAAAAAACAATTTTTATACATACGTTTCAAGTATTGTTAGGTCAATATAAAACAACTTTATTTTATTTATTATATCATGCTTATATCCCTCAACATTTTTAAATAAAAATTAAATTAATTTTTTTGATTTGAAAATGTGTCATCTATACGTGTTTAGCAGGTTTCTTAAGCTAGCTCATCAGGCAACCTTTATACAAATTTTTAGAAAAGCCAAAAACATTTCCTTAAAACATATTTATGAAGCCCATACAAAAATGTTAGGGCTTTAACAAGAATTACCAACAAATATAATACGTTTTTATGTTATGAAATAGCATAATATAATGAATAATGTTTAAAAATTCCCAAAAAAAATTTATAAATAAAACAAGCTTATGTTTAAAATTCTGACTTTATGTAAAATATTCATATGAAACCTCATGTATGAATTTGTTTGTATCGCTCACCAGTAGCTTTGCAACCTAATGTTTGTTACTTAAAGGTTTTCTATCCACGAGTTCACTTCATTTTGAAGAGACTAAATTTAAACAAATTAGAAGGTGCTCTTAAGTTAACCGGATATCAATTGGCTTGTTTGTTAAAAGTATGAGAACATTTTTAATGTAAGCATAAATTCAAAATTTGTCATTATATTAAAAAAAAAACATCTTTTTATAATCGAAAAGTCAAAAAACATTTTTCTTTAAAAACAGAAACTTATTAACAGTATGAGAATTTTTTTGAAGCTCTTATCAAATAATAAAACTTTAACAAAACTCACCAGCAAACAAACATTGTTTTTATTTATTCTTTCTGCGTTAGGTTGTCGACCCTTATTCCCAATTCACTTGGCAATTCGTATTGGCTTATCCCTTTTGCTTGTGGGTGAAGAAGTATATAAAAATTGAAATTTGTTGCACAAAAGAAGAAGAATAACTGATAAGTTTATTAATAAGAATTGCTTCGTGAAAATTGGGGCTTAAGGCATACGTAAGATGTATTAAGCTGGATTTTGATCTCAAAAGAGAAAAAATACCACATGCTTGCACAAGCGATTCCATGTTTTTTGTACTGAAGAGTTTTTTTTTTTTTATTATTTATTTTAATATTGACTACAAGTACCAAATGTCCAAAGTTGTTGCTTTTGAAATTTATAAAAAGATTATTTATACCCTGTACTACAAAAAGTGGAAAAAGAATATAACTAAGTTTGTCATTCCGTTTGTAATTTGTACAATATCCATTTCCGACTCAATAAGGTATATATCAGAGAACTGCAAGAGTGTCTGTTTTTAATACTCTAAGTATACTCATCTTAAATGCGGTTGCGGTGTGATCGCTACCGCATTTCTTAAGTGCGAGTATTTACTATACCCATTCCATTTGAGTATAAGTGTCTACCATACTCAAGTAAAATGTTTGCGATGCTGCCTTTACTTTATTCGTACTCATACTCACAACAAACACCAAGAGAGAGATTTTAACGTGTGTAGTGAGAGGAAAACAGAGTTATCAGATCAGAATTATTAAATCAAACACAATATCAAAAGTCGCCAATGTCTAAATTAGCTAACATACATACTTCTTTGAAATTTTGAAAGTTTATTAAATATGTAACAGAAAATAAATTTAATAGAACCCGTAAAATTCGCCATATTTTCATTTATTAAAAACACAACAAAAGTTTACTAATAACTCAAGAATGGTTCATTGTTTATTATATTACGTTTTTGTAAGGGTTTTTTTTAAGTCACACAAGAGAGAAATTAAAAAATTCTATTCTTTAAGCAACTAGATTTTTAAAATTAATAAGTATGTATAAAAGCAATAATTATATTTAACAAAATAAAATATGTAAACTAAAAACTTTATTTTATTTATTATTATTTAAAGGGTTTAATGACATTCAGTTAATGCAATATTACATCTGCTTATATACAGTTTTGTTAAAACTAAAAAAATTAAGTAATTTTCCTTTTATTCACGGATTTATTTTATCATTTTGTTTTCCTAAATACCGTTAGTAGCACGTTTATGACAACAATGACAACCTGCTTTAAATAGTGTACAAAAGCTGTGCCTTTCAGCGGTTTTTATTGCATTTTATTAACTTAATATGTGCTTAGAATGTTTAAGCAATATATTTGATCAAATTTTGTTTTTTTTTATTGTTTATAAATAGATCTGCATACAATGCAGTATTTCACAAAACGGCAGTAAAAAACTTTAATAGGGTAAAAATGTGGCAACGTTGCTTACAAATAAAGAGAATTAAAAAATTCTCTTGTACGAGTACAGAAAATACTTAAAATTCTTATTGCGATATTTTTGAGACTCGTTTTTAGGCTCTTTGTTTTAAATATATCCACAACAAAAAACACTTACAAGAATGGGTAAAATAAACACCGCAACTTTTTATTGCGGTGTTTATAATACTCGAGTATGAAAAGTATAGAGTATGTATAGAGTAAGTATGCGGTGTACTCATGAGTTGCGGTGTACTCGTGCAGTTCTCTGGTATATATGTACATAATTATATTCTGGCTTCCTATGCAGAGCGAAGTCGATTGAGCGATGTTCGTCTTTCCGTTCGTGTTAGTATCAAAATCAAGTTTGCCGAGGTACTATATAAACTAGAGAAAAACTTAATACCCAAATCGATCAGACCTAGTGTCGAAAGAGGTGGTTTAGAAATCAGCATGATCGGCCCATGTTCTTCGAGGCAGCTAGCAAAAAAAAAAAAAACTACGCCTTCTTTTAGTTTATTCATAACATTTGGAACAATGAAGTAACTTCAAGCAAAAAAATAAACATATGAGGAAATAGAAAATTAAAAAATAAGAAACAAAAAAATTGGCACTCGAACGTATTTTCCGAGTTACGGGGCTCTGAAATTTGGAAATTTTTTAAAATATTAACACGGGCACCATTTTAAAGCTTCTGAAGATATCTTTAAGGAAATACTAAGCTTTATTAAAAATGCTAAACCCATTTAGAGTCGTTGGCATATTTATGTAAAAGTATATATAAGAGGTAAATTCGCTGTCACCTCAATATTTGCTTTTTTGATTTAAGTTACTTAACTAAACTAAATTTAAAAATATTGTGAAGGGTATATAAGATTCGGCATAGCAGAATATAGCACTCTCTCTTCTTGTTAAATAAGAGCAATCGGCAAGCATAGCCTTTCAAATAAAAATCGGTGTAGAAATTGCCAAGTTTTGAAGTGACAAGAATACATTAAAAAATGGATATTTCATTATCACGCATAACAATAATATTGAATATAACGGTACAACTGTATGTATATATAAAAAAAGATTTAAGCATCATGTTTTTGATTAGACTTTATATACTTAGCTTCAGTTTGAAAAGAATGAATCAAATCTGTTTGTTTTAAATACTTTTATCCGGCTGTACTGTTCTTAAACATGAATGCAATTTATGTTATTAAAAAAAATGGGTAATTATTTTTACAAAGATATGAATAAAATTCCAAAACATAATTTTTCTTAGTATTATGGTAGATTTTGTGTAGCAGCTCCGTAAGGAGTTTGCTTGAAATATGATTCTACCTTTTTGTTGTTAACGTAATTCTAAGATATCTTCAATTTCTCTTTAAACACCACCTACTCAATTAATTTTAGCATGAGCACATCCTGCCAGCAATTTGCAATACATTTCTCGACAGAAGTATCTTCCTCGTTACTTCCTTAGATTAAGAACTCAATTTTACCAAAAACAAAATACATTATTGTCGAAATAATATCTTACAACAAACAATATTTCGTATCTACAAGAAGGTGACTGGACAAAAGACCCGTTATAATGGGTGTTTTTTTAAGCCTAATAGATCTCAAGTTGTAAAAAAAACACACAAAAAATTAAATTTTAACGAAAAAATTTTTTTATAGCAAAGATCAGAAAAATGTTTCGGGCATATGGCCAACATGACTACTCATGGCGAAACGAATTCCGTACGTCCAATTGTGGGTCACTTTTTCAAGTACTACTGACCGCATGTCACGAATAAGATGATCAATGTTGGCCTCCAAAGCGTCAATTTCTAGAAATCAATCAATGTCATCCATATTTTCAAACAAATAATCATTAATCATGGTGTGGTAACGATCTCCATTGACCATTACGCGTGATTCGACCTGATTTTTTACGAAATTAGCTTCGATGATGCCACCAGAGTGTAAACAACACCAAACGGTGCATTATTCTGGATGCAATGGAGTATGTAGGGTATGTTATGGATTGGTCTCACTCCGTATGTGGCAATTTTTCTTTAGAACAAACCCGTTAAGCCAAAAATGAGTCTCATTGCTGAAAGCATTTTGGCGATAAAACAACGGGTGAGTTACTAACTGCTCTAGAGCCCAATCGACGAAACAACGACGCATATAATGGTCTCGTGGCTTTAATTCCTGTGCCTGCTGGATCTTATACGGGTGTAGCCTAAGATCTTTGCATAAAATTTTCTACGTAGTGCGACCGACGACGAATCGATAAATTAGGTTCTTCTTCCATACCTTTGTTTACAGCAGCTCTTCAAAACGCACAGTCCTTCGACATGTTGTTGTTATTGCATCCTGTAGGGTGTATGTGGTACGAAGCCCATCCACAGTTCAACGATTGGCTTGCTCAGACGGATGATTATGTGCACCATAAAAATCACGAAGTCGTCCATAAGTTGCTCAAATTGATAACTGATTTTCAAAGTAAAGTTGGAGTTGTTGTTAAAGCGTGTGTATATTCATAATGATTTGCCAGATTTTACTGAAAATAATAAAAAAAAAATTTCTTTCGTTTTTTTTGTTTCTTGTTTTTGATTCGATTCATTTAAAAATTTTTCATCAAAATTTAATTTTTAGTGTTATATTTTATAATTTCAAGTTCTGTTATGCTTATAAAACAGCCTTTATTAACACAAAATCACTTCCCTTAAATTTATTATTTTAAGAGAAATATTTTTACAAAAATAAATTGCATATGTATCGAATGTTGGTGTTTTATAGGTCACAACACCGACTCTTCTATGAGTGAATTAATTAATCTTAAAGATAAACAAACACATTATACTGCACACGTCTTTTAGTTCACCTTGCGCAGTGTTCGGTTATTGCTAAATACATGTGACTTATAAAAAATGCCAAGACAAACAACAAAAAATATATATAAATTGATAATAATAAAATTAAAATTTATTTTTAGCCGTAAGTATATTTATGTTAGCTAATTAATTTTTTTTTTAATTTAAACAAAAAAATATTTTTTCTCTAAATCTTTTTTTGCATTCTAGTTAAACAAATTTTTAAAATTTTAATTAAACCTTTCTTTCTCTCTTTAAACCTTTCTGTTATGTTAAAATTTACCATTTCGATACAGCAAAATCTTGTTACTTGTAAAAGTTATATACTCGATACTTTTAGAGACACCCTTGTTACACTTTTCACACACACACATATTTAACCCGGACAGAATACTCACTTTTAATTCTTTTTAGAGACGCGAAATAGTTTCCCAATAATTGTATCCCTGTAGCGGTAATTTCCTTCCGTACCGGGGATACTATTTAAATCAGAATTCGATATTATTTGCAACACATTTCAGTGACATGATGTAACGAAGTATTGAATTTTCGATAGAAAATGTTTGCGGGTCTTTAATGAATACATTTTTCCATGGTATGAAAATGTTGTGTTGATTTCATATAATGTGTGTGTGCGTACATACGTATCTTTTTATGTAATAAATATACATACATAAATAAGCTTTACCTTCTTGCTCATTTTCATCATTATCAATTTAATTCATTCATCTGTTGTAAACCTTGTTGGAAAGTTTTTATGACATCAATAT
Organism: Gymnosoma rotundatum; assembly: GCA_916610165.2. Taxonomy (NCBI): domain Eukaryota; kingdom Metazoa; phylum Arthropoda; class Insecta; order Diptera; family Tachinidae; genus Gymnosoma; species Gymnosoma rotundatum. The sequence goes on from OU744336.1 coordinate 54,936,717, forward strand.
AAATAAATGTTGTTTAAAAATACTCTTGCTTGAATTAGTTGCCATCGTTAATTAGTTATTTTTCGAGCCATATATTTTATAATAATGTGGATTTAAATGAAGTTTGGAAGGATTCACACCTAACAGAGATTATTAAACGCATTATTTTTTTGGATCGCTTCCACGACGATAGTTAACATTTAGAGCCTTACCATCCTAAGTGAGGTGCTAGATATGTAGCTCTGCAGTGGTAGGAACACCGGTACATTAACAACTATAATGTCACTAAACTGACCTTTAATCTAGACTATTGAATTGTAAGATCGATTCCTTTTTTTAATTACATACTACCGCTTAGCCACCAATATTTTATTAAGAGCTATTGTCATCATAAGAGCATAAAAGCTTGTTGTTTGCCTTCCGCCATCTTTTTAGATTTGCGGATTTCAACCGGTGTTTGCCAGTTTGCACAATAGCAATTATCGCTCACTAATAAACACTGTGCTTCAATTGGCTGCCAATAGTTTTAAAGGTGATTTTACATAGTGAATGTTAAATATGAACCTATTTAATCTGGGTAAATCGTATGTATTTTTTTGCTGTTGCTTTTTTCCATCTAATGATAAATAGCTTTTGTATTGTTTCTTTTTTTCCAATAAATAAATTAAATTCGTAAAACGGAAATAAAGTTAAATCGAAAACCCTTGTAATTCGTAAAAAGCTGCTGCTAAAATACAAATTAAATTAACATTTAATACTTGGAGTACAATAATAATTCCAACAGGGTGCGAACAACATGTAGTATAAAGAACTGTATTTACAATACACAGATTTCTACCTCCGCTTATTAATGTATACATACTTGTGTTTCTATATTGGTGTAAATGCATTTACGTTATGTGGTATCTTTTAAGGTTTCTGACAAGACAAAGACTATTCACAATGTTTAACAAGTATGAATATGCAGATATACTCACATGAGCCACAACTTATACGTGTCTATTTTAATTAATCTGTGTTTTTTAATTAATCTTTCTTAAGTTAATCTGTATGACTAAATAAAATGGTACGTATTTAAAAAATATATACACAACTAATCCTCCATTATGTAGGAAACTTGACTTGCTGCTGCTAAAATTTCTGAAGATCGAAATGGGACCAAAGCAAATCCAAAATATCCCCTTAAAACTTATGTCATGCAATTTTGGCTACAACGCTTGCTTCTCTGCACCTCTTGCCAACAACTTTATTCAATTAAATTAATAAAAAATTGCATCGTGTAAGTAGAGTCTTAGAATAATAAAAACATACGGTACAATAAATACTTTTTGGTATTTCTTGCCTTTATATGAAAAAGCAGTAAAAGCACATGGACATTTAAGCCCAATTAATTAGTTTTACTGGGAATAAGATTATAATAATTTAAGTGATTATTTGCAATATTTTTTACATAAGTGCAGTAAGCAATTAACTGCTAATTGTTTGTGCTAATTGACCTGAAGCCATTAAAATGTTGAAAGAACATAGAGGGAAGTTAGAATGTTGTCAAAAAGAAAACAGTCTGATTAAGGATACAAAAAAGAGAAGGAATGTTCGCATAGAGTCTCAACAAAAACGGACTGAAGAGCTACTATACGAGCTGCCTATAATTCTAGTGATTCCGCTAAAAAAAAAAAAAAGAACAAAAAAAACGGGTATTATAGCAAACCTAGCTGCGGCAAAATGTATTTAAAAAGATTAACAAAAGTGTTTAGACTACGCATAGAGGAGTATTTGACCCAAAAAGCTGGCCAAAATTATTAAGCGTGGTTTTTGTTTTAAAAGTTTAACATTTTTGATAGTTTTAGCTTTAGTTTGATAAAAAAAGGTAGTGGCAGATTATTCTTGGGTTAGTGTTATTTTTGACACCCCCCACCCACCAACCACCCACCCAACCACCATTTAGAACTTTGTTTATTTTTTTTTCATTTTGAAGAGAATTAATTTTTATATATATGTTGTGTATTTTTAGAAAAATTATTTATTATTACGTATGCCGATCTCCCCCTCGCATTCCGCCAAAATTTCGTTTGCAACTGTTCTTTATTCTAAGAGCAAGTCAAATTAAATTTAGATAGTCGAACTATTGTAGTTGTGTAGATACAGGGAAATAAAACATAGCTTTTTATGGATTTTACAATGTCTCCTTTCTCAAAATTATAATTTATCCAATATTAAATATTTAAAAAACTTGGTCTCGTAGCTTGGCTTTCTATAAGGAATAAACAACCAAATAAGCAAAAACATGTATACTTCTAATATTTATTTTATATAATTAAATACTCATCACATGAAAAAATTAAACTAATTTAAAAATTCAAAATTATGATAATGTCATACGTATTTCATCATGGGCATCATCATCTGTATCAGGAAGTAGTAGTTTAATAGTATCTGATGAAAAGGTTTTGTTATCTTTCGTGTTTTTGTGTATTGCAGCTTAAAAAAGGGTCACTGCTCAAAAACTGTTCCAGAAACTTAAGTTCTTCATAATCCAAGTGCTGTAATACATCATCAAGGTATGTACATAAGCGTGTTGTTGTGTGGTCGAGGAGAGATTGCAGCTTCACTTCCGCTAAGTCTCAGTCAGGGTTATGGCATCTTCACTAGGATAGCAATTTTTTTTAGCATTTTTTTTAACAATGAGTGGCATGGATATACATTTTTGTTGGCATTGTATAATATTCATATTGGTTTTTCGTGAGATCAGCATTTATAAACAATGCTAAAGCACTCTCCCCTGAAAGCTTATTAACTGGGTTGACCTCGGAAGTTGCTAACGATCGCTTGCAAATTTTTGCTTTTCTTGAAGATCGTGTTATATCCATTATTAATTTAGCCGCATCACTATGTCCCGCTGATCTCTGGCTCATTGATGCAGCAAATGTGATCTCCCCTGTTGTTAATTGCTGATGAATTTCTTGCGTTTTTCTTGGTTTTGTTCTTTCACTTGCTTCATGAAATTCTTTTTTTGGTCGCCCTGAAAATAAACTGCCAAATACTGGTATCGTCACAGTTTCTTCCAGCCATTTAGCATACCTGCTTAAATATCGGTCCTCTCTTCGTTGTGCTAAACCCCAATACTTTTTGAAATTTATAACACACTGCTTTATTGCTTGTATATCCCCATCTCCTTGGCATTCTGAAATCACACACAATTTACTAGCTAAAAACTGCAACTTCTCGTCAATGATTCTAGCATCCTGTACTATTTGTAATAACTCAAATCTTGTGTAAATTTTTTCCATGTTATCCCTCAAAGTTGCAACACTCTTATAATAAGAATTTTGCGCAATAAGCCATATATGTATATTTTTCAAAGTGCATTTTTCCGTTAATTAGTTAATAACCTGATACTTGGGTGCATTTTTTATATACCTGCACCGTATTTAAATGTAATTTTGATTTGTAACCCTTTTAAATTAGGTATGTTTATAGCTAACTATATTTTCAGAAGAAATAAAGTGTCCTGAAGACGATGAAGTATTACATAGACCGCTGGTAAACAAAAACAGTTTAATAGGTGTGTATGCGTGGGTTGACTTACAGTTAGTAAATTTTAATTTATAAAGTAAGAACTGAATTCTAAGAAATTGCTCTTTAACGGCAGGTAATCCATCATGTTGGTAGTTGTTAAAAGTGATTAAATAATATTTTACATCAATAATTCGAAAAACACAAAAGTTAATGACGACAATAAAGTATAAGAAAAAGTGCCTCATGAGCAAAAACAAAAAAAAAAAGATATTGGCTTCTTAAATAACTCTCATGTTGTTTTTGAAGTTTTTATACTTAAAGGAAATGTTTTTGGTTTTTCTAAAAATTTGGATAAAGGTTTCCTGATGAGCTGGCTTAAGCAACCGGCGAAATACGTATAGATACCTGCTTTTCCAACCAACAGATAAATTGCATTTTTATTTAAGAATGTTATGGGATATTAGCATAATATAATAAATGATATTATAAAAAGATAAAATTTGCAAAAAATCACCAAAAATAATGGCGCAAACTTTTTTTCTTTTTTCTAAAATTAAACATCTCAAATTTTATTGTGGTATATAACATTATTTGTACAATAGCTACCTTTACTTTCAAAAAACTTTTCCTTTTTTGTTTTTGGTAAGAATTTATATATTTAAATACATAGGCCCATATTCATAGTTAAAATAAAGTATACTTTAAGGTAACTAAAGTCGGTTTTATTTTAGAGTCGATTCTAATTCATTCGTAGACAATTTAAAATATACTTTTGGCGAGAAAGTCAACTCTAAATTTAAAACTACCTAAAGTTGTTTTTAACTAATTTTTCCAAAATTATTTTATTTGGTTTAAGAACACAATACTCTTTATCTGATTTGTATACCAAAGTGAGCAAAAAAAAAACAAGGTTACTTTTTTATAATGCTTGTTTAGAAATTGTATTAAAACATTTATCAAATTACAGTTGACACCCAGTGGAAGGCGCCTAAACTTATAGTATACTTTATTCTTGACTATGAAAGCAAAAAAGATATTAAGAGCCTTTTATTGTAGAGTATACTTTAACAAGAGTCGACTTTAGTTTATAACTATGAATATGGGCCATAGTTTTTTTTTATTATTAAAATTTTAAAAATAAATATTTGAGATAATTTTTTCTTTTTAAATACTGAAAATAGCTGCTGATGAAATCTTGCACGCAAAAAAAATCAATGTAATACCTCTATTCGTTTAGCCACAAAAAATATCATATATATATAATGAAATCAAAAAAATTCAATAAAAACGCATGCAATTTTCTTCACTTTCCTGACTTTAACAGTGTCCCACAACTACAAATCTTAACTTACACCCTCTAGAATGCACGATATGATGTAGAATTTTGTTCTCTATCGATCTGCTTAATTTGTTCTAAGGATTTCATCAAATTAATTTTTGTGTTTTTGGCCAGCTTTTTGGGTCAAATATTCCTCTATGCTACGTGTATAAGCCATATGGAACGTCAGATTTTTCACATATAAATCAATACACATAGTGCAAACCTCTTGAAATATAACATATGTTATTTTGCGGCGTGTTATAACATGAGTTAGTTTTTTATTTAAAGTCGTAAACAAAATTTCCCTGCTGATGTTAGAAAAGACTGCGAACGAAACGTCGGAAAAAGTATGTTAAATAAATTGTCTTTTTTATTTAAATTTAGGCTAACTATAGGAAACTATAAAGAACAAACACTTAGTAAAGTTTTTCTTTCTAACTAATTATCCCAATAAAATATTGAATAGTTTACATTACTTTTTTAAGCATCAAAATTTTCTTTACTACAACAGCAGGTTACGTCATATGTACGTCACATATGCCAATGTGAACATGATAACTATAAACCGTATGTTAAAGAGAAATTTTGACATATATGCAAAATAAGATATGGATAGCAATTTCGACATTCCATATGACTTGTACACGTAGACTAAACACACCTTAAATGCTACGACTTCAGTTCGACCAGCAATACATGTATTTTAAAAAGAAACAAATATAATTGTGATGAATATAATTATTATTTCTATGAATTCTTTCATCCAGAATGAACGCTGTATTTGAACTACTCAGCAAAAATTTTTAGAAAGGGTAGTCAAGTGTAGAATTAGGTATTTTTGGCGGAAGGACTTTCCAACTAGATTACCAATCTAATGATTTTAACAAAGAATAAGACTTTTTTAATCAATTGCTGAGAGTTGATTAAACTGATAATTGCAAGAGATAACGATGATGATCATCGTATTTTAAGGTATTTTCTTTTAACTTTAAGAACTAGTTCTATTACTACTTCCTATTTTTGAAAACTAATGTAATGTGTTTTGTAAGCGAATAACAAAATATGGCAATCATAAAAATAAGCGATTAAATAGCAAGTACTTTTTAAGGTAATGTCTAAGTTTTTGTTCGGTAATTGTGTGGATATTGCAACAAGGTAATAAACCTTAACCATCCTGCAAGTGTTGTAAAAGAATGGATTGGAAGCCAAAATGTCAATATTTTAAAATGGCAGTAATGCCTTTCATTTATTGGTCTACAATAATAAATATTTCATTTGAAGGAATCAAGCACAATTAAAGTAAATTATAAAAAAAAAAAAGATTCCAAATAATAAATATTCTTCTCTTTATAAATAACATTAATAATTTATTTTACTTTTAGTATTACAAATAGATCAATATCTTTAAACTATAAGAAAAAAGCAAAACAAACGCAGCCATTAGAAATAATATAAAAATAAGTTTTATATTTTAGCAAGTTAAGGCATGCCTAGCTAAACACGTACATACGAGTAAAAACTTTTAAACTTATTATAAATTCAAAGAATACTTTATAAACTTATTTCATTAGTTATATGCAAATAGCTTTTTAAAGAAAAATTTTCTTTGTTTGTTTCATTTATAAAAATGGAAAACTTTTCTACTATAAAAACATTAAATGACAATCATACCTCAGACAGCGATTAGCTAACAAAAAACGTAACAGAGTTATGCTTTGACCTTCAATAATCAATATCGGTGATTTAAATAATAAATCGGGAGAATAGCATGAAAAAAAGAATTTTTTTGAAATTTGAGAATTAATTAATATTATTAAAAAAAATCCCGTTGTTTAAAAGAGTTATTTATGGTTAGTTAAATTAAAATAGAAATTTATTTTTATACTGTTTTGAATTTTATTTAATATAATCGTGAAAATTGTATTATAAAATGTATCAAGTAACAAACAATTAAAATTATAATTGAGAAAATTTTTAGCCAAAACTTTAAAATGTTTTAACTTTAAACTGGACAAACTATAATGTTTGGACTTTCAGCTTCTTTGGCATAAACACAATTAATCATATTCTATAACGAACTTAAATATTGTTCAAAAAATTTTGGATTATAAAAAATTTTAATATTTTCTTAAAAAGTTAGCAATCAATTTTAAAATAATAAAAAAAATTCATATGAAGGTGGGGAAGAAAAATGTTTAATTTGGCTATATTCTAAAGATGGCATATCATAGTGTCCATGGACATTATGTCGCTTTGAAAAACGGCATGATATCCATTGCCATTGCGTTGGTCTTAGTACGTAAATAGAGGCACTTACAATAACAACACGCAAAGAAAAAACATGGTTGAGGTAACCATAATCTAAGAGCAACATATTATGGTTGTATTATATGGTTGCTAACAAAACATAGTATTGTTACATATAATAATAATAAAGCTGGTCCTGCAACCATATTATTGTCTGGCATAACAATAACATGGTAAAATCTAAAAATAATTATGCTAAAATATAAACCTTAAATGGTTAATTTAAAACATAATCGGGTTAAAAATGTCGAGATATAAAATTGACGTACATATATTTTAACTATTTTTGAAATGTTTTGCTTACCTTTTTATTTATATTTTTTTGTTAGCTTAAAGCTGAAATTGTTTTTATTGTTAAAGAAAAAATAAAATATATATACATATGTATATATTATTATTTTTAGTTATTTAGTTTGTACATAAATTTTTATTTTTTTATTTTCTTTAACAATAAAACAATTTCAACTTTAAGCTAAAAATAATTATTAAACTGAGACAAAAGCATTCTGTCAAGACCTACAACAAACTATTTTTAAGCGCAAATATTATTTTGTTGGTTTTAATCATACTTTGATTAATAAAAATATATTATGGTTAAATGTATTACATTATTTTTAAAAAGATATAAAACTTTGGTTCTGGTTTAAAGTTTTTTACGATAAATAAACCATATTGCATTTTGTGTGATATTTTACCATATAATGTTTAAATATCAAAAAAACGTGTTTCTTGTGACTAAACTATTGTTGAAAACAACTATAATTTGTTTCCTGCAACTTAACAATGTTACAAAGAAGATATTATGTTTATTGTGACCATATCACAACCATTTTTTTTCTTTGCGTGAACGGGTTCGCTAACCACAAATTTTTTTTATAGCCGTCCTTTGGCCGGGCGCAAGCATTTTCTCCTCTATGGTATAATCAACACTGACTTCTCTTACTAAAGATTTTCTGCGTAGTCGGTCTTCAGCCGCCCCATACATTTGGAGTTACTTCACTAAACTAGATTTGTTTCAAATGATGTGGAAAAATTAGAAGTAAGCGTGGTGATTTGCCCCTTCCCTCGAATGACATGCGCCGAACTTGCTGATTTCCAATAGCACCTCTTTCGAACTATGTCTGATCGATTGGCGTACCTTAATTTTCTCTAGCTGATCTATTGCCTTGGCAAACTAACATGGACGGACAGACGGACATCGCTCAATCCACTTCACTATGAATATGAATCCAGAATGTATATACTTTATGGGGGTCGGAAATGGATAGTGTATTACCTAAAAACGGAATAACGAATTTAGTTATACCCTTTTTCCACTTTTTGTGCTGAGGGTACAATAAATTTTTTGAACTAATATTTTACGGCCATTCTTAACCGCTGGTAGTGCTAATATCTTTTATCTGATATATATCATAAATCTTCTTTTAAGTTAGTTTATTAGTTTATTGTTGTTTAAATAATAGCTAAAGGCCTGACCGGCTGGTAATACTGGCACCAAATTATTAAAGCCTTTTTTGAAAAATGGCAATAAAATATTATATTTTGATAAATACCAATGTGGCTCATTATAAATTCTGTATTCTTACTTTTGTGGCTTTATCTGGCTATACTTCTTGATCCTGCGGTCTTATGAATTCTATGGTATCGTATTTACTAAACATGCGTTATAATTACAAACGCAGCCATCCACACTACACTACTGTGTTACTCCGGCGAGACATGAAGTACTTGATGCGTTGTTCAGTAACTTTAACCATTCACAGACAACTTTACTACGCCTTTTATCCAAGCCAGTCATCCCCTTCATCTAATAGCAAAAACACACGTCTGCAATATACTGTTATTACACTTCCCTACGCTAACCGCTACTGTTCTTACTTTTTATTATTAATAGCTGTCTTGACAATTATCTGTTACTCTCGTATTAAAATAAGACGTGTACACTAAATTATCTGCCATGGCTTCACACATTAATTGTATTTATTAGTTATTTTTCGTTGTACGCATGTCCGAAGGTGGGCCCGAACTCACGATCTTCTGTTTTAAGGCCGGGGCACATAGAATCCGTCATACGTTAAACTTCAACTTTTTTAACTGACAACTCAGTTAAAATACATGTTTTCTTATGAGTGTTGTCACAATCAGCACGTCTCCGTCAACCCAAAGTATGAAAGTTGAGCAACTTTTAACTTTTCACGTATATTAAATACTTTGACAGCTATCAATTGCTTCTTCTTCTTCTTTGTTGTCTTGCTGTGCTCTTTACTCTCTCTTTGCACATATTTTTTTTTTTGCACATACATTAAAAGCAGTATTGCCGTTTGGTTACAATTTTAACATTCTTGTAACTTTTGAAAATTTATTTATTTATTGTAAAATTTTGTTATATTAGGTAAAATTTTCTTAACTTTTGATACAAACACGAAAGAAAATAATATCACTGAAAGATTACTTTTCCCAACTGGGAAGTAATATGGGGTGCATTTCGAGCGTTCTGCTCAAACTTGCGAAAATTGGTAGCAGTTTCAGTTATTCTGCTTGAAAGATTTGACAATCATAGCAATATCTCGTCTTAGAAAAAATTTGTCTTTTAGATTCCTTCAGGAAGTGCCGGATTATATTACAGAAAAATTGTCAGTAATTTTGTGTTGAAATTTTAAGAAAATAAGTCTCAAATTTATTTTTAATAACGGCATTTTTAACATAATTAGTGTAGTAAATTTCATGGAAGCTCAATCTTTTAAAGAATAATATACTTTAAATAATTTTTTTAAACGGTGAGAGCATTCACTTTTCCATACAAAAGTATTAGTATTGGGTCCTAATTTAAATCCTCATGAGTAGCATCGGTATGAAATTTTATTTTATACGTTATTCTTTTTTTGTTTTCATTTTGTTTTTGTTCAGTAAATGAATTTGTTGCCTTGTTATTTTCCCTGACATATGGAATAAAACTTTTTACTATATTTTATACCAAGGCGCATTAATTTACAGGTGGTCTTAATAGCCCAGCTAATTTTTGTTTATGTTTGACGTTTTAAAAACTTTAAAATAATTTACTGTCATCCCTAAATTAACGCGTAAAGCGCAAGATAACTGTCAAAATTTCTCATGTACATACAAAATGTATGAAGCATCCCTAAATAGCTTGGCGTCAACGCTTAGCAATTGGAAAATCCAATTTTGACAGTGCGTTAGGAAGTGAAGTTTGCTGTTTGTTGGTTTGGTTTGTTTTGTTATGGTTGAAAAGTAGTGACAATTTAGTAATTTTCCATGCAATCTAGCGGTTTTATCTCTTCTTTATTCTTATACAGCGGGTTTTATGAAATAAAATGAGTTAACATTACTTTTAACGACACGAAGTTAACGCTGTTATTTAGGGATGACATTTCAGCGCAAAAGCTATGGATTACATTGCTTTGCGTCTTACGCGCTAATTTAGGGATGCCAGTTAGAAATTAAAAAGTTTTCAAATAATTTTTAAAATTTTATAAAACTAAATGTCAAAACCAAATGTTAAATATGAAATGTTATATTGCTGCATATGCAGGAGAAAGAAAACAACTGGTACAACTTTATTTAAAGTATCAATTGATGATAAAAGGATAAATTAAATTCGGCTTCCTTCTGTTCAGCCAGCTACTTTTGAAATCAACAATGTGCTGTGCAACAACAAAATTACATTGGGTTTTGGTTTTTGTAGGCCGCACCTCATATTTAATTCGCCTTGATTTTACACAAATTACATTAAATTACTATTTTTGAAAGGAAAATTTCAAAATGTAACTTTTATTGAAAAAATTCATCTCTTTTCCTGTCTTTCCCTGGCAACACTAATGAAAAGATTAAGAGCTGATTTAAAATCCGTCAGCAAAGTACTCATTGTGCCAACCTCATCCGTCGTTACTTTGACTTCAGGCGAATATGTCAAAGTTCAACGTATGAAGGATTCTATGTGCCCCGGCCTTTACAGCAAGCACCTCTACCAACGCATCCAGGTTGCTCAGCTTTTTTTTACCTAATTGTGGTATAATTTTACACACACACCATCAGTGGAAGTTACTTATTCACCACGCTCATACAGACAATAACACAGGTGTTGCCAGAATTTATTTCCGTAATAAAATTAAATAGCGACGGTCAATAATAAGGGCCGTAGAGACAGTAGCGCTGGCTTATCTCAGACATAGAGTATAATGCTAGGAAAACCTAATGATTCCAATGTTGCAACAGCAGACGCTTTTTCAGGGAAAGCCGCCACTGTTTTTATTAGTGGACATTCGGCACACAGCGTACTTAAAAATATATTTTTCCAGTTTTTATTGTCTTATTAAATAGCCACGAATTGATTGCTGCGTTTTTTTTTTATGTAAAAACTGAATTTGTTTCACAGCTTTTTATCCTAAAAAGCTCTCGATTTGACAAATCAAAACTGCGGCTTGGCATCTAAATCAAAGGCTAACAAGACCTACTAAATCTAGAAGTCAGTTACAAATTAAGAAGTTAGTGTTATTGTTAACTTGTTTTTAATTTCTACTTCAGAAATAAAAACTTTTACATTTATTGCATTAGTACATCTATTACAAAAGTCTTTTCTATTCAAATATTGGATAAGAACTTTTTTTTTTGCATAACTTTAATTACTCTCCGAAAGTTTACAATTTACAAAAAAGTTTTAATTTTAAATTCATCTAAGTGTAAATAAAAAATTAAAATAAATAAATAAGACTTTAAATGAGAATTTAAAAATTATCTTTAAAAATAAAAAGAAAAATATTTATTTTATAATAATTTGGCATAAAACCAAGAAATGTGTAATAAGAACATTATTTTTGATAACTTTTTAAAGATACAAAAGCAAGAGTGTATAACAAGAAACAAGTTTGTTACAAGACATGTATAACACACACTCAACCAACCAAAGGCTATTTGAGGAAAGTACATCTGCCACATTACACACACATGCATTGTTTTAAAAAGGAAACAACCACAATGAAATTGTCCATTTGGCCATAAGAACACTTTATAAAATGATGTTCGTTCTCCAAGGAACAATTTTAAACACAATCTTGTTGCAGCAAAATCTATGTTATGCTGACATTAATTTTCTTTTTTAAGAAATAAGACATTAATGTCTTGCTTGTGGTAAAGTAAGACATAACTCGCCAGGAGAAACACAAACCTTTTTTAAATAGTTTTGTGGTGGAGTTTTTGTTTTTCAAATAAGAAATGTTAAGGTATTCTTAGAGGGTGTGCTAAAACTAAATAGCCAAAGGAATTTTTTAGCTATTTCTAGCGCAGCTTATGTCTTTAGGGCATCAAGATTTCGTCGAGTATACCCTACTGTGCTTTCTGTTGTCACAGTATAATGTTAAAAAAAATAATAATAATAAATAAAGCATTGTTTTTTTCTACTTAGATGATAACTTTTCGACGTTAAACAAAAAGTTAATTTCTGTAGTTGATAGTAGTTGATAAATATAATTTTTGTAATGAACTTTTTGGGAAATAGTTAAGTTATTCTTTCGTCAGTGTTTAATTTCCTTACTTAAAAATAGCAACAGCACTAAAATCTTTGCATTGCTTACATGTTTTTCAGTAATTAAAAAAAACTAAATGTCTCAGCATTTGCAAAACATTTCATTATGAATGAAGCAACAGAAAAAGCAAATGAAAAACAGAGAAAGAAACGCATTTGCTTCAGTTAACTATGTGTTTCTATCTCCAGCAAAGCAATAATCAAAGCATTTTTTTTTGACAACGTTCGTTGTTGCTTAAGCAATAAGTTGATGTTTTTATCTTCTTCTGCTGTCGCTTTTTAAGAAAAAAAAGACACCATTGTAATAAAAACAATAGCTCTATTCACGATCTTTGTGCAATGGTCTTGCATCATAGAATTTGCAAAATGTGTAGCATATTTAACTCATTACTGTGTGTTTTATTTGTGTGAACTAAAAGTATGCTACACTTTTTTGCAAATGCTATGATGCAAGACCATTGCACAAAGATCGTGAATAGGGCTAATGTTTTTATTTGTATTGCATATATTTATTGTATATATTTGTATATATTTGTATTGTAAGTCATAAATACAAAAATATATTTCCAATGTTAAAAGTTCATCCCTTTTAACAGCGAGTCACAGCAAGAAACAGCAATCATAGTCTGCCACAACTATATAGTAAAAAGTTAAGCAAAAAAAAAATAAAAATAAAGAAAAACTGCTCAAGCAAAAGCAAATGTTTTCAAATTAGTTGCTTTGCTGATTGCTTTGCTGCAGAAATAAACACACAGTCAGCTAAAGCAAATGCGTTTCTTTCCCTTTTTTGAATTTGCTTCTTGCTTTTGCTGCACATTTTTCCACAGCAACAGTTAAGCAACTACATATACATTGAAAAAAGCCAAGCATTTTTAATCACTGCTTTTTCTTCAAATTATTTTGAGTATCAAACTGCATGCATTCTTCTCTTAAGACACAGCCACAACCAAAATTACTGAATAAATATAATTTAAGATAAACAAGTAAGAGTGCTATACTCGGCTTTGCCAAATCTTATATACCCTTTAACATATATGTAAATCTAGTTTAGTGAAATTACTCCAATCAAAAAAGCAAATATTTAGGTGACAGAGAATTAAAAAATAAAAAATACAAATAAGAAAAAAAAATTAACAAATTAAAAATTGAATACTCATTGGCTCCTAGTGGGCTAAGCATTCTTTTTAATTTTTAAATTTTCTTAAAGATCTCTTCAAAAGCTTTTAAATGATACCCATATTGATATCTTAAAAAATATAGTGCACATCCGTTCTTTTCTATAAAAAGTTCAGAGGCTCAAAGCTTGAAAAACATGGGCGAGGGCAAATTTTTTCACTTGAGGTTTTTTCTTATTTTTTAATTCTTTAAAGCCCCATATATATTTTTTTGTAATTACTTCTCTAGAAAACTTGATTTATTCCAAATGATATGGAAAAATTAGGGACAAGCTTGGTGTTTTGCCCGCTGCCTCGAAGGTCATGCACTGATCTTCGATATTTTCAATTGCGAAATTTTCAAAACTATGTCTGATCGATTGGTTTATTTAAATTTTCTGTAGTCATCTACTGCCTTGGCAAAGTTGATTTCAACCCGAACACGGACGGACAGATGAACAGACGGGCATTATTTAATCGAATTCGCTATGCATTCGAACTTAGAATATATGTACTTTATGGTGTCGGAAATGGATATTGTAGAAATCATATGAAATAAAAAGCTTAATTACCCGTTTTCCATGTGTGCTAAAGGCTAGGTATAAAAAGGTGTTATTTTTTTAGAGTAAACAAAACCTTCACACAAACATACTTATGAATATTTAAGAAAACTGTCAAATGCATTTTTTGTGAAATATAAAAACTTAAAAAAATACAAAATTTGGCAATAATTCATTTTAAAAACTGCAAAGATAGTGTTAAGTGGCATGTGTAATGAGAAATCATCATTGTACATTATTGTCGACACTTATAAAGGGGTTTTTAATTTTGTTCAATGTCGGTACTTTTATTGTGCAATATTAAACCTATCAACGTAAGAGTTAAAATAAAGACAGATTGCTATGAGCTTTACTTTCGTACTGCTGTCAAACTATTTAATACGATTCTGTAGCTATTTTAATATTAAAAAATTAAAAATACTATTAGTGAATGTTTACCGATATCGGTACCGTTATTTATCTAAAAGTTCGCTCTTTACGTTACAGTCGAACTTTTACGATTTAAAGTTTTGATTCCATAAACTGAGTTTATATTCACTTGGAAAAGATATTGTCAAAAGTTTGCCTAAATTTGGCAGACAATATTATTATCGAATGTCGTGGTCAAGCGAGATGTTTTTTAAAGAGAAGATGTTGGTTAAAATTCTAAGAAAGCCTAATCTAGGTATCTTTTTTGTAGCGTGCGTCTATATATAAAAGTAGCAATGAGAAAGTTAATGAGCTTTTTGTTAGGGAACAACAGTTGAGCTGGTAAAGGACACCTGTATACTCAAACACGGGAGTTAGAAAGGGAAAATATTCATACAATTGTAGTAAATGCTGTGGACAGAAAATAAATGTATTAGTAACAGCATAATAACATTGTCTAAATGGTTGAATTGGTCAAACGCAGCCGATAAGTAAAACAGAGCTTCGAAAGTTCGTCTTATCTGTACGAATGTCTGAATACATCTAGTATTTCTACTCTTTGCCGAAATAATACCGTGTTTTAAAGTGCGTTACTAAATTAAAATATCGTATTAAAAAAAATCCAGCATCAGTCACAGGGTTAGTAATTAAAAACAGCGAATAAAATAAATAAATTTGCACAGAAGAGCAAAAAAAATTTATCATTCCGATACTTGCGATTAAAAGTAACCTTGCGCTTGAAATGAACAAACGTAACAACATTTACAACATTTTTTTAGAATTGCTTGTTTCAAAAACCTTTTTTACAAGTTGTGAATTTTTTATTTATTCAAGCTTCTTTTAGTACAATGTCACATTTTTCTCTATTGCTGCTATGAATAATAGCAATGTAAAGATTATTTTAAAATCTTATTTATTTAATAACAGTTTCGGTATCAAGTGTAGATAGAATTATCCCGAAGTTGACACAGCGTATTTGCCATCTCACACAGTTTTTAAAATTTAAAAAAACTTTTTGTCGTTCATAGAGAAAAAGTAAACACGAAAACACATTTTTCTCTCAATGCCCTTGTGATTTTTTTTATCTTTACAGAAGACACTTTTGCAAACCAAATCACTTCCACTTTGCGTTTAAATTATGTAAAAATAATATCAGTAATTGTCTTAATGAAAAAGAAAAAATCAAAATACATGAGATGATTGTTCTATAAAATTTTCAAGATGTTAATATGATGCCCAATAAAAGTTTCCATTTGCATTGGTTACTTCCCTCTTTAGTGAAGGAAGCGATTTTTGCACGAATTAAAACAATAAATTTTCAATATTTATTCTTCTCCCTCATATCTTTGCCCTTTATTTTGCTGATTTAGGAGGAAATATATTGTTGTCGTTGTTATTTGGCTGTTATATTTGTGTTTTAGTTTTTATTGCGAGATAAGAATTTTCCAAAATGGCGTTGTTGTATAACATCCGTTTTTATTATCGGCAATCAGCTTAGCAATATTTTTATTTTACAACTTTAATGCTGCTACATTCAACATTAATGGCTGTTTGTAAGGCAGTTCGTTACGATATGATTAACTGTTTGATGATATTGAATTTTTACTAAGTATAAATTGGCTCTTTATGTAAATTGAATAAATTTGTGTAAAAAATATGTGATTTAGAAATTAAGTTTTCATTATTTTAATTGTCATACTTTTGATTTTTTCATTACCATTGAAATTTAATTGGCATTGTTTGAAATAATGACAATGAAAAAAATTTAGCTCCGATTTAATGCTAATGATTAATTATTTTACTAATGGTAATGAAATTTAAATGAAATTGTTTTATTACTAAATACACTGACCATCAATGAATATGTTTCGGGCTTAAAAATATCCAATTACCTCTAAACGGGCCAACTAGTGTCGTTTTGAAGAAACAGTAATCCAGCAAAAATTCTAAAAAAGGTAATCGAGTGTGGAATTAAGCATTTTTGAAGAAAGGACTTCCCAACTAGATTACCAACCTAATTATTTTAACAAGGCATAAGATTTTTATAATCCATTCCTGAGAATCGATTACATTGATTTATGCTGGAAATTATGAGGACCATTAGCAAATATTTTAAGGTATTCTCTTTTAACTTAAAGAACTAATTTAATTACTACTTCCTTCTTTTGCGAACTAATGTAAAATGTTTTGTAAGCGAGTAACAAAAAATGGCAAACACGAAAGTAAATCATTATATGGCAATTACTTTTTAAAGTAATGTTTAATGTTTTGCTGGGAACATGTCACTTTTTACATGCTCAACTTTCACTTTGTTGAGAAATTTAGTTTTTGGATATTGGTACACCTGTTAACTGACAAAACCAAATGTTTTGTACCTATTTTAAGGTTATATACGTGATTTCTGTGATTCTGATACTGCTTGGGTTTTCTGTTGCTTTTAAAGTTTAATATTTTGAAGTGATATTTAAGTGAACTAAACCAAAATGCCACGAAGTTGTTTGAATTCAGTAAAAAAATTTGTAATATTTGTGTTGAAGTAATATTTTCGTCACAGAAACGAAATCTTAATCTTGCTGTTAAGACTGCTTATCAGCATTATTTAGGAGTTGCCCGTGGTTTGACGGATCCCCACAAACTATATAAATGACTGCTATTTCTGCTTGACTCCACTAACAAACTAGAAACTAGAGGTAATAATTTTTTTTAATTTTCGTTTTTTTATTCAACACAAAATTAATAATATTTGACTTATGAAGTAAAGGCAACACTACAAAAATATTTTTTTGTTGGCTAGTGTTACAAGTGAATCTAAAATAATTATTTTTATGAAACACAAATTTTTGATTGCAGAAATTTAAAAACACTATGCATAAAAAAAATAAATCCTAATACTCTTGCAGATATATTTGAAATTTTCATTAATTTAGCAATTGTAAGTGAGGGTATAATGGTTGAATTCTGAGATCTAAAGCAACCTAACACCCCAGCTAGCAGCTGTTATTACTTTTAAGAAAACAAAATTGTTTCTTCATGTTCTCATTTTTCCTGAGAAAGCTAAAACATATTATATATTTCACTTTAAGCAGTGTATTTTGTTTACAAAGACAAGGTTTACTTTTATTAATGAGAATGATTTGGAACCATTTAATCATTAACAATTAGTCCAGATTTACACTATGCAATTTTTTGAGTAATTTTTTCTCAATTTTCAAGTTACAGCGTTATGCGTTATCGAAAAGTAAACATAAGCGACAGTAACATCCCCTCCAAACTCAAGCAATGCCATATTGTTTAATACTCCTGCTTCACAAACAAACAAAAATTTCATGCTAGTTTCATGAAAAATTGCATAGTGTAAATGCCGTGTTAGCCTACTTATTATCAATGAAAGCCTTTTATTAAAAAGCATTGCCATTAGTTAAAATAATGATAATTTGATAAAATATTCCGTCTAATTAAATCCTCCCATATGTGTTTATTATGTACAGTAGTTCTAATTTTTTGCATTAATAAAATTTAAATATATTCCGATTAATTTTTATTAAAAAATCAACAGTAAAAAATTAAAGTAAATTCAATTTCAAGCTCCATTAATAGAATGTTCGGATAAATATTGTGGCCAATTTGGATGAGTAACATTTTGGTTCGAAATAATTTTTTTATTCTCTTGCAAGTTTTAGTAGAGTATTACTTTGTTAGCTTTTATCATTATAAAATCCTAACGTTGCCTGCATCTTTTGTTTATTGCAATATTTATTGTTTTCGTGTGTGTGCAATTTACAAATAAATAAAATTGTTATGTGCAACGTTCGTTGTATGTGTGGTAGGAGTTACTTTTTATTTATCTTTCTATGTATGAATGAATGAGTTAACGTTATGTGTTCTTTATTTTTATTTTTTAGAAATTGGGGCAAGTGTCTCGTGTGTTTTGTCTTATTTCCGCTGTTTATCTAGTGTTTGTTGGTTCTGGTAATGTGTTTATTGCAGCCTGTCAATTGGTCTCATACCAAAGTGAACAACTTTTCTAATACAATTGTCATAACAGGCTGGAAAAAGTCAAGAAGCTGGTGTTACATTTCATTTAGCAAATGTCATCAATTCTATCTTTTTGCTTTTTTTATTATATTGGACTTAATGGAATGAAAAATTTAACTTCACTTTAATTATATTATTTTAAACATTGATTGGTGTTACTTGCATGCTGCAAATAGTGTTAAAAAATAAATAATAATTAAAGTATAATTAATTGCGTTTACAAAATTAAGCGTTTGATTAAAAATTTGATTATCTGGAAATAGCACGAAAAATATTTTATTTTGAAAATTAATTAATATAATAGAAAATTTCCGTTGTTTAATTTTATTTAATTTAATTTGAGAGTGAATAAATTATCGTAGTGTTTTGTGATATTTTATTTTTCATCCTCTTTCAACTGTATAAAAGAGACGAAAAAAAGTCGGCCGTATACAGTGGAGAAAGAAAAACAGAATTACTGTTGTTTATTGTTGTTTTTGCTTAAACTTTTGATTTTTGTCTTTGCTTTATTGTTTGGAGAAAAATTTTTCCCAGTTAGCATTTGGAAGATTGTTTTTACAAAAATCACCAAAGTGAGTCTTTTAAGACTACCCAAGATGACTTAAAACTGATTCATCAGTTATGCGTTTAAAAAGAGACTCGAATATAACTCCGACAAACGCATAGAAAGCGACTTTCTAAAAAAACAAAAAGTACAAAAAGCAAATGCTTGAAATTCGACTGTTTTTAGAATTATTTTGGAGACATATTTAACGCAGCCTAACGATGAAAAAATGATTCAAATACATATTTTATTTTTATTTTTTAAAATACATATGTCACTTCGTAAAAAAACAGAAACACAAATGTAAAATAAATTTTTTTAAATTCATGTTTTTAAATTTTAATTTTAAGAAATTAGGAATTACATGCTAACGAATGTAACACTACGTCTTGACGAGCAATTGATTTGTTCGCACATGAACAAAACGTCAGCAGAATAGGTTACAAACATTTGTTCATGTTTGTCTGCGTGGAGAAAACTGCTTCGTTTTCTCGCTGTTTGAAGCCGACATGACATCGACAACGATGGTCAACAATAGCCATTTTAATGTGCGGACATGAAATTGAGAAAATATATTAGAAATGTTCGTATAATATGGTTCGAAAAAGACTCGCATACGGCTAGTAATATGATTAAAAGTTGACTCGAAAAAGTATCGTATTTGATTATAAGTACGATTGAAAACAGTATCGAAAATGAGTCGGAAACGAGAGTCATAAGGGACTCGGTCAGAAGAGTCGCGGCTAGGGTACCATTTTCTACCGACAAAACAATCATTTTCGACTCTAAAACGAGAGCATAATCGATTATTTTAATCGCGTCGAGGAGTCAAAAAAGACTCGAATATGATCAATAATGCTTACTGGGTTAGTTTATTTAAAATGTTTGTCGGAAGTTTCCTGAAGAGTTAAGTAAGCGGTAACAAAATGGCCATCGAGACGTGCTTTCACCCTCAGTAATCATTATCGGTAATTTAAATAATTAATCGGGATAATAGAAAATAGCACAAAAAAAAGATTTTATTTTGTAAATCTATTTCAGTATCACATTTTGAGGCGTTCAAAATTTTTACGAAACTCCATGAATAGGATAATTCTTGTGAAAAAACCGACTTCAAAGCAGATTTCATCTGTCTGTTTTTAATGGTTAAAAATTTATGAAATTACATTGACTATAGGGATCGCTTTAAAATCCATCTCAACACTTTATACTTGTTATAGCGGACTTAGGACTATAGTTCCTTGTTTCCTTCAACCGTCTGCCTACAACTCTTTAACAGTTTGGCAATATACATCAAATTATATCAACTATTGTAATACCCTTTAATTTATAATTTATAATATTACGAGTACACATACATACATTCTGCCTAATTTTCAAGCGTTTCTATATAATGGTTCAAAAGATATGGCCATAGATGAATGTATACTAAGCTTTAGCGTTCTGTCTACAAGGGTTCAAAAGTTTGGTCAAATACTTCAAATTACATCGACTATTAGGGCACCCTCTTATTTCCAAATCAAAATTTTATACTTGTTGTTATGTCAGAGTTAGCAATACAGTTTCTTTGTAAATATCAAGAGTATGTCTACAAGTGTTCAAAAGTATGGTCGTATACATCAAATTATACGAGTATTAGTATTGGCAAAGCCTTTAATTAATAATTTAAAACATTAATACTCGTTAGTATAACGTTCATAGTAATCGACATTCTGTCCAATTTTTACGGGTTTGTCAACAACGGTTTTAAAGATACGTCCATACAGATCAATTTACGTCACCTATGGGGACACCCTTTAATTTTTAGATTTATTTTTGCATAACTTTGTGCTATTGGGAGCAGGATTTTTAAATTCATAATGCATATGCTGTATGGGGACAGCCTTTAAATGTTAAGATTATAAACTGTTTTTAAAGCGAGACCTATCTGTAAGCCGAACCTTTTAAATAAATAAACTGAGTTAGGCAGGCACAAATAATAAAAGAAAGCAATATTCAGATGAATGGATCACCTCCTTCTCTTTTAAAGTCGGTTAAAAAACTTACACACCTATACACCCTAAAATTCTATGAGACACCGGCAAGACTCGTGCCTTGACCCAGCTCCGCTACAACACAATACTCTGTGGCTGCAGCGAAAGTAAAATTTCGCATCTGTTATTTCACCAACCAAGTCCGCCGTATAGTGTTGTTAGAGTGTTACCTCCCTCTCTAACTAAGATTTCAAAATTATTCCATTTATTGCGCGTTCTGCAAATCATCTACTGTGTTTTTGTCTTGTACTAGTATCGACAGTGAGAATTTCGTGCTTTGCTATACAGGCCTTAACCATTTCATCTGGCGCTCTTTCCGTTTCTAATCAAGACTCCAGAAGGTGAGGAGCGCTTTCTAAAAATAACTCATTTTTATTTGTACTCAAGGCACTATTGGAATTTGAACTCCTGACTTGCAATCTACTGTTTAAAGCACGCATGCAGATCTACCATCTGCAGAAAAATCTGTAGTAACACATTTGACATTCGCTTTCGTGCTACATAATTGCAATTTCAAAAAGGATTTTTTGGTTTCCGAATGAGATTAAAAAATTACCTTAATTTACGAACGTTCGAAAATAAATTTCCGAAAATGGCAACATTTTTACGAATTCGTTGATTTTCCGATTCGAATAGAAATAAATAATAGCCCCCCTGGCTGCCCAGTATGTGTTATTTAATTCTCATGTTATTCGTTTTAATCACACATACAGATTAGAACTTTTATGTCATGGAAAGTAACAACTTATTTTCATGTAATTTATATTGGAAAACAACAACAACTTCCTTTTTTTTAAAGAGTCCTAACTATTACTCTCATAACAGTATTTGCACTCAAACGTTGAAGATTTATCACATCTAAACTAAAATAAAAATTAAAGCTAAAAATTTAGCAAAACTTTTACCAAAAGTGTGTGGTTTCGTAAAATTGTCAAATATAAAAATATACACAACTTCAATATGGAACTAAAAAAACAGAGTTTGATAAAAAAAAAAACTTAAAATCTTTTTCTTAAGATTTTATTCAAATTTACATTTCTTTCAGCTGGCAAGAATATAAAATATGAATTTTAATCGGATTTTCTATTTAAACATTTGGTATAAATTTAACTGTTTCTCACCCATGATTTGCAAGTATCTTTGGCCAAACAGCAGGGAAGAAAATTTATCATTTTAAAAATTATTAATTTCTTTACTATTTGCATAAAAAACAAAGGTGCCAACAGAAAGAAGTGTGATATAAAATTTCCTGAAATAAAGGTGTTGTCGTAATGCTATCTATTTAAGAACACAGAAACATCTTAAACTCCTTAACTAACTTAAGCATGGAGACACATGCAAATTGGTTGTGTTTTTATGTAGATACAAGTAATTTATTCCTTAAATGTTGTATTTATGTTCATGCTGTTGTTCCTGGGTCTGTCTTTCTATGTGTATGTTTTTTTCTTGCTGTTTTTTGTCGCCTGTACTCTAAGAAGACAAATTGTTTTAATATTCTCAGGTAAATATTCATGTTATAAAAATTCCCTTGGCAGTGATAAATTTGTCGTCCATAAATATGGCTCAAAGATTTGTTTCTTTCATGCACACACACTTACACATGAAGACCATTATATTCTAATCTTTTAAAAACTTTGTTTTATGAACTTGAATTTATTTGAACAGTGGCCAAAAATAAAATAAATTGTTGTTTAGGGGTTGTAATAAAATTATTTTTAACTCAAATTTACATGCAGCCGTCAAAGCTTTTCCTTGCTTTTGTCAAGTGTGAATAGATGTGTTGAATTATATTTTCCTTCGTTTTCTTTTTGCATTTTTATAAATTAGTAATATAACTTGAAAAATATATTGAATTATATTGGTGGTCAAATAAATATTTTTTTTTGTAAAATGTTGCATTATGTAAAGGAATTTTAAATTATTAGTTGTACTATTTTAGTATTGTAAGTTATAATTATATAATTTATAAGGAATGAATAGATTTTAATTTGGCTTAAGTTCAGGTATATTTTAGTTTCTAGATTTAATAAGAAAATAAATATAAAAAAATGTTTTTGTTAATTTAAAAAAAACGATAAATTTATGCACTAGCATAATTTTTTTTTCGTATATTTCTGCGTTGTGCATGTTGTAAACATCAACTATTTAACCAACTAATTTGATAAATAAGAATACGAGGAATATTTATAAATAATCAATATAGGGCTACGTGGTCGATTGTAACTGAAATGGATTAGACACAACATGGTCCTATGTAATGCAGTCATGGACCATGTTATTATCCAACAAGAGTTTGTTGTTAAACGAAAAGTGTTCGCGTTTTAACGATTGCTTAAAGTGTGGCCAAGAGCTGTAAAGTTCGTGCAGTTAGAACTACGTGGTATGATATTTGTTGAAAGATAACTTAGTGATAACTCTGATGCCATTAATTGTATACTTTTAACCGACTTCAAAAAAAGAAGGAGGTTATACAATTCGGCTGAATGTTGCTTTTTTATATTTGTGCCTTTTTGGTAGTATGATAGATTATGCTTACAGATTGGTCCCGTTTTAAAAACAGTTCATAGTCTTAAAAATTAAAGGGTGTCCCCATACAACATACATATTTTTTACGTGTATTAGGAACTGTAAAGGGCGATTCTGTAAAATTTAAAATTACTGCGTTTTACTACAGCCCCCAATAACAAAAATTTATACAAAAATAAATCTAAAAATTAAAGATTGCCCCCATAATTGATGTAAGTTTACTAATATGGGTCTATCTTTTGAACAGTTATAGACAAACGCTTGCAAATTAAACAGAATGTCGATTGCTGTGGCCGTTATAGTAACAAGTATTAATATTAAAAATTATAAATTAAAGGGTACGCCAATAGTTCACTAAATTTGATGCATATGGCCATACCTTGAAGAGTTGTAGACAGACGCTTGAAATTTACAACGAACCCGTATTGTTAAGTTCGCCTTAACAGCCAATATAAAATTTGGATGTGGAAGTTAATGAATGTTTCAATAGTTAATGTAATTTTGTGTATGTGACCACAATTTTGAACCGTTATATACAGAACGCTGAAACTTAAAAGAGAACTGTATTTCTAAGTCCGCTATAGTAACGAGTTTATAATTTGAATTTATAAATTAAAGGGTGTCTCATAATTGATGAAGATTTACTTATATGAGCCTATCTTTTAAACCATTATAGACAAACGCTTGTAAATTTAACGCGATTGCTATGGCCGTTATAGTAACAGCTGATTATATATAAAATTATAGATTAAAGGGTGCACCAACAGTTCATTTAATTTGGTATATGGTCATAGTTTTAAACAGTTGTAGACAGACGATTGAAATTTACAAAGAACTTATATTACTAAGTCTTTATAACAACAAGTATAAAATTTGAATTTGGAAATAAACGGTTGTCCCAATAGTTGATATAATATGGTGTATGCGGCCGGACTTTTGAACCAGACAGTTGAAATTTACAAGGGACATTTTTAGCTAAGTCCGCTATAACGCGAATTAAGAACTTAAAGGCTGTTCCCAAAATTTATGTAATTTGTTCGATATGGCCCTATTTTTTGAACCGTTATATACGAACACCTTAATTTTAGACAGAATGTCCACTACTTTTTTGGAATAATATAAAAATGTTATATTATAAATTAAAAAGTTAAAACAATCTGATGTATATGGGCAAACTGTTGAACCATTACAGACAGACAGTTGAAATTTACACAGAAATTGATTGCTAAATCTACTACAACAGCAAGTATATAATTTGAATTTGAAAATTGAAGAGTGACCCTGTAGGTGCTGCAAATTGATGCATATTGCCAAACTATTGAACAGTTGAAAAAATATAAAGTTTGGAGATATAAGTGTGTCCCAATAGTTAATGTAACCTAATTTATATGGCCATACACTTGAGCTGATAAAGGCAGACAAATGAAATCTGTTTTGAAGTCGGTTTTTTTCGCAAGAATTATCGTAAACAATTTTGTGTATGTACATTGTACAAAGTGAAGCGGTAAAATTATAATTATTATAAAAGAAATATGAACTGTAGTGCGCGACATAAACGGCGACTTATAAAAATAGAAAAGAAAATTATTTAAAAAGATTTAGAAATGCAAGTAAAGCAATTGTGTGCATAATAAACTTAGCAGATAATGACAACACAAAATCCCAGGATACCGAAATTTTCGTGCATAAGGATTTAAATGAGGGATATGGCAAAAACAAATTAGCCAGTAAATTAGGGCAATGGCAGTAAGAAGCAGAACTTCAAGGAAGAACATGATAGAACATTGGGCTATACCAAGAATTCATGGTGTAGATGTGCCTCTATCTCCACTACGCTTGTAGAAAATATTGAAGCACCACCAAAAAAAAAAAGTGACTGTGCAGCCCGGGCAATACGGGCATTTCGATATTATACGAAATTTGATGAAGGTGGCACAGTTAATTTAAGATGCATTATAATGCGAACATGTACCTTAGTTTTTTTTTATGATAGAAATGAAAGCTTTTCTTAGTACAAACACATGTAAATGTAATTTGCTTCCTGTTTTTTAATGCACTTTTCAAATGAAAAATATATAAGTTAATAAATGTTTTTAATAAATCAAAAAATAAACAACTTTCATGTAAAATTTATTTTTGGTGTTTAATGGAGCGTTAGAATAGAGTACCTTTGAAAACAGCCCTCCGGGGTGTTTCATAAAGTAGTAATATGGAGTAATTTTAAAATAAACCCACTTGGGTGTTCCATCGTGTAGTGACATAGAGTAGTTTGGAAACTACTCCCATGTGATGCAATGCTGGGTTATATGGTCCAGCCCTAGGACATCGTAATGTAAATGCATCATGTTTTCTCAATACAGCTGGGTTACCTTTGATCTAGTCCTTCTCCCTTATGGACTATAAATTACATGCGTGAAAAGCTTTTTTTACAACAATGGTGTCTTTGGTGACCCCCACTGAAATTTTCCGGCAAATATCTTCGTACAATATTTTAATCCTTAAATGTCCTTTTTTAAAGGATATTTTATGATTTTCTCGAATAAAGGGTCGAATTTACCCATAAGGGACCAGTTAGAGGGAATTCTCTCAGACATTAACTTACAGCATTTTTTTTATACAGTATAATGCTCCCTTCGACCAAAAAATGAAAACTTCGACCCACTGTAAAAAAAAAAACTCAGACGTGTTGGACCATAAGTTTGTTCTACAAAAATGATCTACTCAACATACCCTTTCAGAATTATGGGGTTGCTATTCTGTTCCATTCAAAAAGTCTTAATTTGTTGGACAGTGTTTTTAATTTGGCTAATTACAGCAAACGCCAAAAAGGGAATACATGTGTGAACCATTATTTGGACGACAGCAATACATCAATGCGGCAGGTTCTTGCTCTCAAGGTTTGTCGCTGTAACCCAATTAAACTAAGTTTTGTTGGCAACAGTAAACAGTAGGATTATGTCAGTAAAACAAGTCATGTAAAATAAATTCGTGCTCAAAAATCTCTTATTTTGAAAAAAGATAAGAACAATAAAAATTTGAAATAAATATGCATTACTCATCAAAAGATTTATTTCAAGACTTAAGTGTATTTTATATAAGTCATTTAATTGTTGAAGGCTTGTTCAGTTTAGGTGTGTGCATATGTATTTCCAATTAATTTACAAAAAAGAAAATAAATTCAAATTAAAGAACAAGTAAAACTGCGTTATTCGTCTATGCCGAATCTTACGTACCCTTAACCATAAATAATAATCTAGTTTAGTAAAGTATCTCCAATCAAAAAAGCAAATATTGGGGTGACAGATAATTAAAAAATAAGAGAAAAAATTAAATAGTATATCTAATTTAACTGAAAAAGGTCATCGGCTGTTAATGGGATAAGCATTTTTAAAAATTTTTAGTATTTCCTTAGAGATCTCAAAAAAAGCTTTTAAATGATGCCCACATTGAAATTTAAAAAAAAATAATTATTATGCGGTCGGGGCCAAGAATCTCCAGCCGACTAAGTTTACATTATGGCGATAAACACAGAGAGATAGTATATAGCTATAAATATCTTGGTCTTGATATAACTTCTAATCTGTCATGGAACACATATTTAAAAAATAAGTTAACATCATCAAAATTAGCAATTAACTTAATTAACTAAAGCAAAGAAAAGCAAACTTAAAATCTTTTATGCGGCTTCACGTTCGATAATGTTTTATGGAGCACAAGTCTGGGGTTATAAGAAACACGATATGGTAAAAAACCTTTTCAGGTTCTTTGTTAAAAAATGTTCTACTCACCAACCACAACACCAAATTACATGTTGTATATTGAAACTGGACTTGGCTCTATGTACGTTTCTACGCTGAATCTCCATTTATGCAATATAAACAAAGTGCTTGGCATGAATGATACCCGACTACCAAGAATATTAGCTGAAGCTGTTATAACAAACAACATTTTTGGGCTAAGGAATGGTCTGAACTATTTCAGAAATTGCAGTTTGCACCTCCTATAAATGGGCCTCTTTGTACTCAGTAGAATTAATCTACCGAAAAGGAAGGAACACGAAGAAAACAAATTAAAGGCTTTAGATTCTCAACATCACGACTTGTACCCCAAGCTTAATAATGATGTTATGCCAACACTTGCTTCAAATCTTTCGTCACGTACTACTTCCTTGCTTATTAAAGCAAGGGGTGGTTTCCTATACTTGAACGGCAGGGTTTTTAGTAACAATACAACACTTCTATGCACAGTATGCAACCTAAACCAAATTGAAGATACACACCATTAATTGGCGTTTGCCCTATATATAAAGATATTAGAAAACAATACAAACAATATAGACGAGTATGATGTTTCGTTTGGTGTACAAGATAAAATACTCAATTAGCTCTCAAATATTATTTTAGCATTGTAAATATGCAAAAAAATCTGGTGATATACATGTACTTATATAAAATGTGAAATACTCCCAATTATACCTTTTGTCAATCTGGCTCACAACTCACACGTTAAGTCATAATAAATTTGCAACTATGCACTTGAATTCTGTCAATATACGAGTATTATATTAAAATTGTTGAAAAACTATTAAGAAAATAATAATAAAATAAATTGATATTTTAAAAAATTAAAAAATTTCAGAGGCCCATAACTCAGAAAAATAGGCGAGCGCCAATTTTTTCACGGGATGTTTTTTTTTCTTATTTTGTAATTCTCTATTGCCCCACATACATGTTTTTTTTTATTGTAGTTAATTCATTATTCCAAATAATATGGAAAAATTAGAGGTAGGCGTGGTGTTTTGCCTGCTGCCTCAAAGTACATGGACCGATCACGCTTATTTCCACCACCACCTCTTTCAACAATATGTCTGATCGAATGCCGTATTTAAATTGCAAAGGCAAACTTGATTTCAACACTAACACGGACGGACAGACGGAAATCGCTCAATAGACTTCGCTGTGCATACGAATTCAGAATATATACAATTTATGGGGTCGGAAATGAATATTGTAGAAATAACAAACGGAATGGCAAACTTAGTTATAACCTTTTTCCATTTTTGTGGTGAAGCGTATTAAAACTGAAACCATACTTTACTAACTTTTATAAGAAATTAATATCATCAAATAAAAAGTATTTTACGTATTTTAAATTGATTTGTGGAATGAAAAGTTGCCCTTACCAAATAGTTGGTATAGAATTTTCTATTAATTCTCACAAACTTAACAGAGAAATTTTGAAATATTTGTACAATTTATGTTTACGCTGGCATATAACATCAGTAGCCATCAGATAAAATTATAAAACCAAATACCGTGGACATAGATAATTGTACACATTTGAATAACGGACAAAAATAAAGCAAACAAAAAAATATTTTACAAAATTATTTATTTATTTATTTTATATAATTTTTAATTTAGTATCCAAGCACAAGGTCTTTTAATTTTTATTTTTTCAATATTTCGCTACTCCCTTTTGTAGCATCATTATAAGATTTATAAATATTTATATATTTATTTATATAAGTGTAAAATGCTCATATTTACTCTTGGGAAAGATCTACTTGCAAGTTACTATAGTCTTCATATATGCATGACTGCATCTTGTGACAAAGTGTCAGAGCCAAATGGTATTTAAGGACTCAATGACATTCTATTATCAGATTTCATATACAATAAATAATATGATGTCTTTATAAGTAACGAACTTATTTTCAGCATGGCTATTTTCTTAACTTTTTTTTTTTTTTTTTAAGAGAAGTAGCCCTTCAGGCATTAATACCTACTTAGTTTTTGTAACCGTGCTACATTCTTTAGGAAAGGGATAGATGAGAGAGAAGACAGGTGGTGAAAGGAGATAGATATAGCCATTTTATTAATTATTTTACTTCGCCGGCGAATATGCTATGCAGAAGTACCGACGAAGGAGGCTGCATGTTTTTATGTTAATTCTGATTATGTATTTATACCATTAAGGGTTGAACCCAAGGCAGCCAGTAGCCTCAACTTGAGTGTTATTGAAAATAACTATATTAATTTCTATTGGCCTTAGTGGTCAGTATAAGCTAATGTTTCCTATATCATAAATATTTAATGCTCAAAAGATACTTAATCACGTTTGTACCAATTGGACTCACAAAAATGCTCTGTAGTGTAATACTTTAAACATTTTTTAATTTTTTCAGCGAATAAACAAATAACAAGCTGGTTCATAATACTCAAAACTACTTTAAAATGATATTTGTTTAATTCTTAGCATATAGATAATTATATCAAAGTATATTTTTATAATTATCGATATGCTAAGAATATTTCTTCCACAAAAACAAAAATCAAACAAAAAAACAACAAAAACGATATTTGTTTAACTTAACTTCGATACAGTATATTCTTTGAAAGAACACGATTACACTCTTCACAGTAGATGCCTCAGCATAAGTTCTAGCGGCGACCAATTTAATACATTTTGATTATTTTGCATACGCTACTTTGGATCAGCCAGTAAGTTTGTATTTGAATAATTTGTGTGGAAGATAAAATTAACTTCTTCTTTATCCATAAGAAATCTTCCATTTCTAGAATTATGAATTATGGAATTATGATTCTTAAGACACAAAAAAATTAAACTTATATTGATTTTTTGTTGTGTAAAAATTTATAGCAAAATTTAAGGATAAAATATATAAAAAATTCTAGTTCTTTTAAAAACGTATTCAATATAATATTAACATTAAATTAACTTACTGCTACTCACCTTAAAGCTAAAGTTTTACAAAAGTTTAAAAATGTAAATATTTAACATCGAATTTTATTTAAATTATATTTGCACCACATTTATTAAATCATCAAATATTTGATAGAAAACTTTTAATTTATTTCAAAGTAAATTTTAAAAAAATACAAGCAACGACTTTTCCTCCCACACAGATTCAAATTTGTACACAGTAGAAATGAATTTGTTTTGATAATCCATTTTGTCGCTAAAACAAATTTTGTTGGCAGCATAGAGTAGCTATTAAAATAATTTCAATGATTGTCGGCAACAATAAGTATGATTATTATTATTGATTATTAATATTATTTAGGTTAATCCTGCCTGATTCTTACAACTTTTTTTTCTGGCTAACAGCTAATAACTTTCTGATATTCTTAAAAATTTTAAAATATCAGAATTCAGCATTTTAAACAACGGGATTTTTTAAATAATTATATTAATTAATTTTTAAATTTTTAAAAATTCTTTTTTTCATGCTATTCTCCCGATTTATTATTTAACTCACCGATATTAATTATTGAGGGTCAAAGCACGTCTCGATGGCCATTTCGTAACTGTATAAAAGAGCAGAAAAAACTCTGCCTTATACAGCAGAGAAAGAAAAGTAGAATTACAATTGGTTATTGTTGTTTTTGCTTAAACTTTGATTTTTGTCTTTGCTTTATTGTTTGGACAAAAATCTTTAGTTTATTTAAAATATTTGTCAGAAGTTTCCTGAAGAGTTAAGTAAGCGATAACGAAATGGCCATCGAGACGTGCTTTCACCCTCAATAATCAATATCGGTGATTTAAATAATAAATCGGGAGAATAGCATGAAAAAAAGAATTTTTTAAAATTTAAAAATTAATTAATATCAGAATTCAGGTTTTATGATATTTAAAATACAGATATTTTTTTGCTAAAAATTATACAAGAACTCTTCTACAAATTTTTCAGTGAAAATGATAAAGATTATTTCAAAGTTTAAAGGAATATATTTCAGAAATTCATAAGTTGAGACCAACACGCCGTTGTTTAAAAATTTTTAGCTTGTGAAAGTTTGTCTTTTGAGAGCGACGGAAGTATATTTTATTTTGCTTACATATTCAACTGCACATTTCGAAGAAATTTAAAATTTTATCAGAATTTGTAGCAATTTCATCAGTAAAACTTTTAGTGCAGTCAATTCCCGTCTCACAGTTGCTGACGATTAAAATTTCGCCATCCTCTTACTCGTAAACAGTCATATCTTTAACAAGACTTCTGGCGAGCGTAAACAAATCTGTATTTAATTACCACCAAAATAATATCTAGATGTATATATGAGCAAACCTTCTACAATTTATCCATAATACATTTTAATTTACTTTAATCGTGCTTGATTACTTTAAATATAAACATTTCTAGATATTCTTACGAAATATTTATGTCAAAAAATACAAAATGAAATGTACTACTGCGGAAAAGCATATCATATAGCGCATTAGTAGATGTTGTATGGAAAACCTAAGAGGCTTATATCGAAAGCCAATTGATTGATTGAATAAGTAAAGCAAAAAGCCAATAAAAACTGAAAATTGTTTTATACAAAAACACAGCAAACTTTCAGTAACTATTTTTATGCCCTTAAACACAAAAAGTACAAAAAGGGCATATATAAGTTTGCATTCCTGTGTAATTTCTACATCTTTTTCCGACCCCATAAGATACATATATTTTGAGCTCTTAGGCATAGCGAAGTCTATTGGGCGATTTTTTTTTTATCAAGTTTGCCGAGCCAAACTTGATTTTATAAAAAAAATAAGTATGTCAATCGATCAGATATATTGTCGAAAGAGATGCTATTGGAAATCAGCATGATCAGTCCATCGAGGCAGCAAGCAAAACAACACGCCTGCCTCTAACTTTTTCATGTCATTTGGAACACCAAAGTAACTCCAATCAAAAACATAAATATAAAAATGTCATTTTTATGTAAAATTATATAAATGCAGTACCAAATTTTTTTTTATTTTTTAATTCTCTGTTACCACAATATTTGCTTTTTGGATTGAAGTTACTTCAATAAACTAGATTTATTTAAAAAATCAAGTACTGTCTATATATAATTTTAAATAAAAATGCCATCGGCTCTTAATGGGTTGAGCATTTTAAAAAATTTTTAGTATTTCTTCAAAGATCTCTTCAAAACCTTTAAAATGATACATATATTAATATTTTAAAAAATTTTAAAATTTCAGGGATCCGTTACTTGAAAAATGGGCGAGCGCCACTTTCTTCTCTTGGTGTTTTTTTTTCTTATTTTTTAATTCTTTATTGCCTAAAATATTTATTTTTTGATTGGAGTTACTTAATTGTTCCAAAAGACAGAAAAATTAGAGGTAGGCGTGGTGTTTTTTACCTGCTTCCTCAAAGGTCATGGGCCGATCATGCTGGTTTCCAATAGCACCTTTTCGATACTATATCTGATAGATTAACATATATATACTATATGGGGTCGGAAATGGATATTGTAGAAATTACGCACGGAATGACAAACTTACATATACCCTGCTTCCACTTTTTGTGGTGAAGGTTATAGTAAGTACGCAATTGTACTGTGTTTGAATTTTTTGAGGTTTTATTGTCTTTTTGCCTTAAAAACTTCGTGTAGAATCGTTGATGAGCTTTATATCAGCAGTAGCGAAATGGCCATATGGAAATGCTTTTTCCGCTGCAATACATTTCATTTTGTAGTTTTACATAATAAAAATTAATTGGGAATATCATGAAATATTTTTTTGAAGGATTCAAACAAGATTAAAGTAAATTAACATAAAAAAGATTCAATTTTCTTTTTAAAAATAAAAAAGATTCCTAATAATAAATTTTCATATTGAAAAAAATTAAAAATTAAAATTAAAGATATTCCTGCTTGTAGCTTTTAAATAACAACAAAAAATAATAACAAAATAAAATAAAGTCCATATATGCCACGAATACCTTCATATGTTAGTCCCCTCTCTCGCTTTTTGTTTCATATCAGCTCCCTTCTCTCAAAGGATTGGTTTAAATATATTATGTGCCATTTTTTGAAATCTATAGTTTTTTTTTTTTAACCGAGAATTTTTCTGTGTGTAACTATGAACTAAATAAATTTTATCCATAATATTAAAATATTTCGATTCCTTTCCTAAATCAATTTTACTTTTTATTTGTACATTTTAATTTTATGGTTTCTAACCATTTTTCATTGATAGCCTCACTTTCCGCTTTGGTGAATATTCAAATAAAAATTTCACACATTTCATATGTAAAAAAAAAATTTATTCAAATAATTTTCATATACAAGCATGTGTTCACATATACACCTACAAATACACATACATGGACAAGTTTTTAACAAACACAAAAATACGTAGATTTTAATATTAAATGGCTTTTTAAATTTCCTTTTATTTCATGTTTGGTTGCACATTCCCATGGCAGACACATCTCTATCCTGCCTTCGCCATAATTCGCTGGAAATCAATAAAATATTCAGTTAAATTAAACTAGAAAAAATTAAAATGTATTTGTAAGGCAAGAGCCACAACCATATTGCAATTTGCTTATATATTATTTTTTGCATTTACTGGCTTTTTTAATGCACAATTTTTCGGTTTTGTGGTATATTTTTGAAATTGTATAAAAATTACATCAAATTATGGAAATTTATTGACTTCAAATTAGATTTTCATGATTGCTGCAATTAACAAGTATCGAAAAATGTTTAAATGGCAGTGGAGTAAATATGAGTCAAAAACCAAAAGCTATTTTGGGATATTATAATAATATTGCTTTACGAAAAAAAAAAGAAGTAAAAATATTTTAAATTGAGTTTTTGTGAGAATTAAATTTATTTTGAGTGCTATAACATTTTTTTATTTTGGATCTTGTGTAATGAAATTATGTAGAAATTTATGGAGTAGATATATGAAACCAAAGTAAAGATTGACTAATCTACAATTGTCAGAAAAGTATTTAAAATTTTATGTGCTGCATTAAAGCGTCGTGGTGCTGTCTCTCTAAGCACTGTAAAGTCCACATTAAAAGGCTTTTGTTAAATCTAAGTAAAATTATTAAAACTAAACAATTACATCCTTTTTTTACCAAATCCACCACTGTGCGTTGTAACACTTAAAACCGGTGATATATGATTAAAACTGTAAACCTAATGAACCAAAAATCAATCTATGTTTGTCTTTTTGTAATGTCGAACATCTTTTTTACACATTTCTAACATAAATAGGATTAAATTAAAGACATGAAAATTGTTTGGACAAAAAATTTTAGTTTATTTAAAATGTTTTTCAGAAGTTTGCTGAAGAGCTAAGTAAGCGGTAACGAAATGGCCATCGAGACGTGCTTTGGCAATCAATAATCAATATCGGTATCTAATTTAATCGGAATAATTTAAAAAATAGCACAAAGTTTTTTATAAAAATTAAATAAATAGGATTAAATAATAAAAAAATTTGTGTTACCAATCGTAGAAAGAATCTAAGAATAAAGGTACAAAAATTAATACTTTAATATATATTTTGAATAGAAAAACTTTTTACTTAAAATATTAGGTACCTATTGTAAACACAACATGAGTTATGAGCAGAGAAGACAAAAAAAAGCAAGAAAAAGTGAGTTTAAAGTAAAGAAAAAACCTAAAAAAAAGCACAAAAGTTAAGAAAAAAAATAAGCAAAAAAAGCATTTTGTTTTTACAGATTTTTATTAATGATTTTATTCCAAATCGGCAATTTCATCAAAACTATTACAATAAATAATCATATGAGCCTTTATATTTTCAAACTTCAACTTTCTTCGTCTTTCTGCCAAAAGATTTCCATACGAAGAAAAACTTCTTTCAACATCAACTGATGTGGACCGAGCAAACTTATTTTAAAATTTCTTTTGACGAAAGGCTGTCAGCATATTTATCGTCTGGCTTTATTCCCGACTCTAAAACTTTGTTTATATGTAAAAATTGTTGAAATCCTGGATTTCTTCGAAATACAGCTTAAAATTTTTTTAAATATTTCGGATCATTTAGTTTACTTATCTCTTCTATAATATTATACTTTCATGTATGGATAATCCAATAGTTTGTAACTTTTTTAAAGCAATAACGATATTTGAAAAATTGTTTTTTATAAATGCGAGCTGCGCATTTAGCTCCAGCATTTTATAAACCCTTTTAGCCTGTACAATTGACTCCGAGTCTACATTATTAAATGTTGAAACAACAGCCTTAACTTCTTCAAGATGTTCTGCAAAATATATAGGAGCTTCTAACCACGTACCCCAACATGTATGGTATGGAATCGGTGGTAGAGCTAAATTGGGCCACATTTTTCTAAACAACTGTTTTCTTCGAGGTTCCTACATGTATAAAATTTAAAATTAGTTTTAAGTATAATTGCTGGATTCCGCTTAAATAACCTTTAAAAATACCGATTTGGTACAAGATATCAATTTATTTACATGCTCGAATTCTAGTCGATAAAATCCGCAACACGATGAAGAGCGTGAGAGAAGAAATTCCACATAACATATTCATTTTTCTCAGCTTTAATGTACTGTCGTAAGTTGAAGATGAAAAATTCAAATGTTTTTTTGTTTCTATCATTCAATTGAAATGTGTTTTGTTTTGTTTGTTGTTGTTTGTTTTGGATTATTTGATTTTAAATTTGTTGAGACCAAAGATGATATTTTAGGATGATAAGCAGAGTTGTAGAGAATGGAAAAAACTTGTGATAGACAAACGAAAAAAGGGTAAAATGATTAAGAATTGGACAAAGTACTAAAAAAAGCATTTTTATAGCAAAAAAACTTGAAAAAAGCAAAATAAGCCCAATAATGAAAAAAACCAAAATAAATCACATTGTATGAAAAATAGCAAAAAAAGCTAATTTATCTTCTCTGGTTATGAGTTAACGTCATAAGTATTTGACTGGTTCTCACCAAAGAGAAAAATATCAGACTGCATGAATTGCCACTACAATAAGTAAAATGATTTATAAATAAAAAATTCATTTAAGAAAGCTTTCATCAGTTATATATTAAAGGCGAGGTCTGAGACAAACTATGTGGGTTGATTGACTTATGACATTATTGCTGTAAAAATATATCCGCTACTCCGTTATTTATGAAAAGAAAGACAAAATTTTATTTAAAAAAAATTTCTCATCTCATATAATATGCAAAAAGTCAATATATTTTAAAAAAGATCAACTTTCTACATATTCAGTCAAAAAACATATGTGAATATATTTTAAAAATATTTAACTAATCTGACCGCACCTTAACTCCAAAATTTCAAATTTTGAGTTATGACGTTATATTAGTAAATGAGCGATATGACATTAGCTAAACCTACAACCTAAAAGGAAGTAAAACTAAATAATTAATCCGCTGAACCGTTGAAGGCATGGACACTTAAAGAAATTTAATTAATTTACCATAGTAAAACTGAATATAGTTTTTTAAACTATGTTGCTATGGAAAATTCGATAAATTTAACTATTTATTTAAAAAATATTTTTGGGAGACATATAGAACACCAAAAAATTTTTAATTTCACATGTTTTGTAATTAAAAGCTTTTTATGATTGGCAATGATTTAATTATATATCGGTTACTTTTTTAAAGACACAAATAATACATTTTTGCGATACTTTAGCTAGTAGCTGTTAGAAACAAGAATATTTTTCAAATAAATGGCAAAAAATCTTTTATTTAAAACATCATAATAATTGAATTAAAAAATTTGAGTTGTTTTTTAAGTAGTATAAGGCCGTATTTTCATATTTTCAATATTGTCTACTTTAAATCAATTCGAGTGATTTTTTTACACTATAAAACTTTTAAATTTTATTAAAAAATATTAATTACTAAAATTATTTGAAATTTAAACAATTTTTTTACATACATGGAGTTATACTACTTTAAAAAACAACATACAAGGAATAAAAAAAGAAGCAACGATAAGTTCATATTTCCATTAAAATAAGCTTTACTGAAATACATTTTTATATAGAAAGCAACAGTTAAAATAAAGACATTTAAAAATACGAATATCAAAATTTATTAAGAGTTTTTTTTTTCAGTTATATTAAAAATATAAAAATGACTTTGTTAAGATATTTAAATAGAACAAGTAAGAGTGCTTTAAATCTGTGTGTTTTGCCCGCTGCCTGGAAGAGCATGCTGATATACAATACGAGTAGCAAAATTTTCGAAACTACGACGATCGATTGCCGTATTTAAGTATTCGCTAGCTCATCTAGCGCCTTGGCAAAGGCGCTCGCTCAATCGGCTTCACTATGCATAAGAACTCAGGATATATATATATATATATATATATATAAGGTATATAAGGTAAAAAACTTATCATATTTTTATATTTCTCTTGTTGTGCTTCTTGAAGTTTTATATAGTGATAAAATTCTGCTTTTGCTGAATTTTTTGAGTCTTCCCTGTTTCCCAAATAAAAGAATTAATTTATGTCGAGCCTTTTCGTCTATACTAAATTCTTAAAATTTATTTTGTATGTTTTATATTTTAAAACAGTTTATGAATTTCTTCAACAATTTTTTTTTTGTTTATTAATGCCTCTTCTAGAGATTTTGTTCAGTCAAAGTCTGCTCTTTTTATATCATACGAAATAGCGCCTTTTTTTTGCCAAGCCTATATTGCATTGTAGTATTCTTGGGCATTGGAAAATTGGTCCTTCTTCTTTAATGCTGTTCGTAAGTGGACTTATTCCGCTTTCAAAAGAAATATTTGTGTGACAGAATTGCACAAAACTGTTTTTATTTATTGTCAAAAATGTCAAGATATAACTCTGTTAAACTTGTTACAGAATCCATAGCTTATTAAAATGAGCTTTAACTTAGTTGTTAAAAGTGGACTTATACCACTTTCAAAAAAATCAGCACATTTTTTGAAATATTTGTTTTTCAGATTACGTTGAAGCTTTAGAATTAATAAAAATGTGTTAAATATAATGTGTTAAATTATTTAAAAAAAAAATGAAATTAACAGCTACATAAACTATTTTTTATATTATTTAATTCATACTAAAGAATTTCTTTTTTGTAACGAATGTTTTAAAGTTTTTTTCTAAGGAAAAACACAAAAAACCCTCTCCAATTCTGCAACCCATAATTAGGTAAATTTTTGGTACAGTTGGCATTCCCTAATAATGGTTCTATCATGAGGAGGGATTTTGAATTATTTCTTTTTTTTTTTTTAATAATAATGATACTCTCGCCATTGTAGTATTTTTCGAAACGAGATTTCTTATAGTTTAGTTACATGAAACATTCAGTGCTGCTAGATCTGAAAGTGTAATTCGAAGGTTAGACTTCGACGAGTTGAAAAGAACAATTTGCCAACCAGATAAACTTGACAACTTGATAATATTTTGCAATATTTGTCTAAGACTGTTTCAGTTCTTAGGTTTTTCGAGTCATGTAATCGCGTTAATCAGATCAGCCAAATCAAAAATTATAAATACTTGAAATATCAGCTAACAGAGAAACCATACTAATAAATGTGAAACAGGGAGAATTAGTTAAAAAATTTTACTCTTTATATTTTTTATTTAAATTATCTTCTTTAAATTACTAAATTGTATATACGAAATGTATAAAAAATTTGAATGAATAAAATTTAAATTAAATTTCACATTGAGTTGAGTTTAATTAAACACCTCATGTTAAAAAAGAATTTTTTATTAATCGCTAAAATATTTTTGTCATTTATATTTTTTTTTATATATTTAATATGAATTATTTTTTATTCTTGTTTGACTTTTGCATGTTATTTGTTTATAGTTGCGTTCTTCAGAAAATAGTTAAAATCTACAAAAAAGTAAAAAAAAATAAACAAAAGAGCTTTAAAATTAATCATTTAAAATTCATATTTTTTTATTTGTTGTGGATGCTTGTTTGCATTTTTATTTTAATTAAATATTTTTGTTGTTTTTGTTTCCTCTAATCTCCGTGGAATCAAAGTTAATGTTGAAAGCTGCGTATATTAGCTGGGGAAATAAAGAGTTTTTGTTTTTATTGTAAAAAAAAAAGAAAATGACACGCAGTAAGTCGAAAAAACTAATTGCTAGTAGTTGTTTTTACTTTTCAGTCACAAAAAAAAACAAAATTGCTAAAAATATGTTTCTTGTTTTACAGTTAATAAATTTAAAAAAGTTTTAGTGTTGTAACTTTTTTTTACCAAAATTTTTAGTGTTGTAACTTTTCTTTTGCAAATATTGTTCTGGAAATAATTATTTAAAAAAATATAATATATTTCAGAATATTTTGAAATTTTTGTACTTTTATATTTAGATTTTTTAATTAAACAGATATAATATGAAAGAAGGATAACTCATAAATTTTTATTTTTTATACTTGTCTCTATATAATCTATAAATATAATAAATCTTGAAAAAGACCGATTACAAATACGACATAAATTGTTTTTTCGATTTTATTTCGGTGGTGTCTGAGAGTTATTAATTTGGAATATAAAACACTATTTTTGTTGATTTTTTTCCGGCTTAAAAGTTTTGTTTCGATCCGTCTGCTAAAATCACAAGATGAATTTTTATCAAATTGTGTGGGGAGACACCTGGTTAAACGGGTTAATATATAAAACAATGTTTACTCGAGACAGTACTAATTTCTAAGGAAAATTTGAGAAAAACGTGAAAGTACACAATTTCTCCGAATAGATTGATACTTCAAATTTGGCAGCATCTTTTATTATGTATAGAAACTTCTAACAATAGAAATTTATATTATTTTCACATATTTACAATATTATGGTCAATGCAATGGATAAATCATCATGTACCAGGTGATGGCAGTGGTGAACTTATAAATTCTCGCCGTTGCAGGACGCTGATTTTTTAAATGTGGAGTTTGATATTTCTAGCAACGGCGAAAATTAATGAACTCGCCACTTCCACCACCTGGTACATAATTTCGCCATGGTCAATGCAGTCGAATTTTTTGGCATATGATACAATTAAAATATATTTAAAATATCTGTTTTCCTGTTTGAATATATTTTTTTGAATTTGCGCGATTAGTTATTAAAACAAAAATATTTAATTTCATCAATTTTGTACATTGCACTTCAAAATTGCATTGTATTTTTAAAACCTGCAGAAAATGAGAAATTTGCAACTTTTTAATTTTTTTAGACACCCAAAGAGTGCTGCTTTAAAGCTTTGAAGCGCCGATTTTTTTTGGGAAAGTGTCCATATAACATAAGTGGCTCCCCTGTGCATTAATCGAACCACCATCTACTGAAAACGTTCCAGCACTAACCAACAGTAATTCTATTTTTCTTTCTCCACTGTATACGGATGACTTTTTTTCGACTCTTTTATACAGTTGAAAGAGGATGAAAACTAAAATATCACAAAACACAACGATAATTTATTTATATGCAAGGACACTTTGCAAATATTAAATTAAATTAAACAACGGGAATTTTTTATTATATTAATTAATTTTCAAAGAGCCGAAAAAAAGTCAGCCGTATACAGTGGAGAAAGAAAAATAGAATTACTGTTGGTTATTGTCGTTTTTGCTTAAACTTTGATTTTTTCTTTGCTTTATTGTTTGGACAAAAATTTTTAGTTTATTTAAAATGTTTGTCAGCAGTTTCCTGAAGCGTTAAGTAAGCGGTAACGAAATGGCCATAGAGACGTGCTTTGACCCTCAATAATCAATATCGGCGATTTAAATAATGGGGATAATAGAAAATAGCACAAAAAAAGTTTTTATTTTGAAAATAAAAAATATAAAATTAATTTATTTTATTCTATAAGTTTTCAATTTCCAATTATATTATCAAAGAAGAAAGCACTTTCCAAATATGCTTTGATTATGAGGTGGTATTCTTATTTTGCTTCTCTAATTTAAATTTACTTCGGTACTGGCAACTTTTTTAAACCATTTTAGAGATAACCTATAGCAAATGCGAATAAAAGTAAAATCTAAATATAAATATAGCCAATTTTTAAACAAAATTTATAAATTATTGTAAAACTTCTCGGAGTGCAAAGCACCGATTAAAAAAAGGTAAACGGGCCTGTAAGTTCACAATTGGTGGCTATATACTCCAAAGAGCATTTGACAGCACCGTATTTGGTATAACAAAATTTACTAATGCCGAAGTAAATTTAAATTACATAAGCAAAAATAAGAATACCACCTTTTTTGGGAAAATCCTTAAAAATCGGTATATTTTTCATTTTCTCAATTCAGAGGCTTTTTAACGAAAAGCGTTATCAGAACAAAACTTTAAACCTGTTTATTCTAAATTTCATTAGGAATGTTTGCCAATTTTTTCCAAACTTAAAAGAGACAACCTATACATACCTATAAGCAAATTTTTATAGATATTTTCAAGGTTTAATTACATTTTAAAAATCTTAGCATTTGAGTTAAAATTAAGTTTTATATGACATTTTCGAAAATTATATATTTGAGGTATCTAACTTGAGTGGTCTTCGTAGAAGCCCGTCTTCACCCAGGGGGCCGACCATTCGTAGATTTAGTTAGAAACACCTCTGCTTTGCCCTTGTAATATTTCATTAAGATATCTTGAGTGGTTCATTAGATAACGAATTTTGTTCAAAAAATTGTTTTCAAACCACTGTGCAGTGTCACATATTTATTTAGTTTATTTTCTTTTTGATAAGCTTTATTCAAATTTAATAAAAAAAAATCAAAATGAAAGATTTAACCGCCTTTATCCGCCATAGTTCGCACACAAAATGTGTGATTTATTTACATTAATGTGTTTGGACATGATGGTACATTCATACGTTCTCTACATGTGTATGTATGTTTGCTGATAATATCAATAATTTAAAATTTTAAGTTTGTTTTTGACACTAACAAATTTTAGATTTTGGTGAGGTGCTATAGTCTAGAATTTTCTTTAATTTTTTTTTCAACTTCCATAACTCAAAAAATTAAATGCCGTACTAAAGGTTTTATCCTTTTTTTTAAATAAAAGTGCTCTAAAAAATAGACCAGCTGGTTTTATTCAATAAGTTCTTTTTTATTGTACATATTGAAAGTGTTAAAAATTGCAACAAGAATAATTAATATATTCTTCACGGAGTAAAAATTTTAGGGTAAGACTTGTACTAATTACTCACATATACGTTCAAACTTTTTGCAACAAATCGATAATTTGGTTTCAAAAAACTGAATGGCTATAATCTTCTTTGTGCATTTAACAAAAAAAAATGTATGAATATAAAATAATTCTGAATACGGTAAAACTCATATTTAATTAAAAAAGTATTGATAGTAATAATAATTAATGTGATTGTATGTATAAAATTACATGCCTAATTTTTGTTTGCATATGTGTAAAGTATGTTTTTGTGTATATGTGTAAGTGCAATAAACTTCATACAGGATATCTGTAAGCAGTAAAATAATATTTTATAACATGCACATTAAAATGGCATAAATATATTTATTAGGATATTCCTTCTTTTTATTGATATAGATTACTAAAGTAAAAAAACCAATTCTTTAATTAGTCTGATTCATGTTCCTGTTCACTTTATATTCTGAAATCCCTAAATCAATCTCCCATAATAAAGATTCGAAACAAGTTCTCTGCTTAACTCAGCTTCTAATCATTTACATACATATATCGACATAAAGTCCAGCCTTTTTAAAAGAGAAAAACAAAAAAAAAACGAAATTGCTTCTCAGCCAGGCACCAAAACAGAAAGAGTAAAGTTGCACTTTTTTTATATTAGCGGAACTCACGCTTCGTAGCAAACTGCTATTGCAAACCTTGCAGCACTTGCAAACAGCATATATGCTATGTTTTGCAACACCACAACAACAAATTATATATAATTGAAATTTGCTACACCATAGCACATTTACAACGCTAAATACTATTGCATACTTTCTAGAGCAAACTTTTGGAAATATTTTCAAGCAAAAAGTTTATGGTTTTGTTTTTTCTGAATTCTTAGGCATTGTATTTTAGTTGTTTTTTAATAAAAATTTTTAACATATTCAAATATAACTTTAATTTAATAAATTTAATTTTCAGTTGTTAAAATTAATTTGCCATTCGTTTAAAAAACGGCACTCACGCTTCGTAGCAAAAATCGTTGTAATTATGCTAAACTTGCAGATATTCTACAAAGAGTGAATTCCGCTATTATTTTTATTAATTTGGTTAAGAGACGTACACATGTTATACAGCACAATTATAAACGAAAATTCAGTGCGAGTTTTTTTCACTTTTTATTCTT
The DNA here is from genome assembly GCA_916610165.2 of Gymnosoma rotundatum. Lineage (NCBI taxonomy): Eukaryota > Metazoa > Arthropoda > Insecta > Diptera > Tachinidae > Gymnosoma > Gymnosoma rotundatum. The sequence continues at coordinate 54,980,721 of OU744336.1, forward strand.
GTCTCACTATGTTTGTTTACGCTTTTTATTGACTATGGAAATTAAAAAGTATTCATGGGAATTAAAAAAGAAAAATAATGTGTAAATGAACAAAAAAACTCCATTCAAATAACGATGATGCAAGTTTTTATTTATTATTTTTTTAATTTTATTATTTTGTTTTCACGGAATTCATAACTCGAAAATTTTTTTCCGTGAAAACGACACTTAGTGAGAATATTCATGATTGGGCTGATTTTTTTTATTTTATTTTACACCAAAAACCACTTCTACTTATTTTTTTTTTAAGTTAATGTAGTGATGTGGCATTGAGGTAGTGTCCCTTACCTAATGTTTCAAATTTAAAAATAATAACCAAACGATAATATAATTTTCTATTAATGTTCAGTGTGGACCACAATTATATACATTTGTAACCGACGTCAAAAAAGAAGGAGGTTATCAATTCGACTGAATGTTGCGTTTTTATGTTTGTGCCTGCAGAACTTAGTCATTTCTGAACCAATTTTGAAAATTTTTTGTTAGATGATAGCTTATACTTACAGAATTGTTCCGTTTTAAAACAGTTCATAATGAAATGAAAGGGTATCCCCATACAACATACATATTTTTTACGTGTATTATGAACTGTGAAGGGTATTTCTTTAAAACTTAAAATAACTGCATATTACTATAGCTCCGAATAACAAAAAGTTATATAAAATAAAATCTAAAAATTAAAGGGTGACCCATAATTGATGTAAATTTACTTATATGGGCCTATCTATTAAACCGTTTTAGACAAACGCTTGCAAATTGGACAGAATGTCAATTGTTATGGCCGTTATAATAACAAGTATTAATATTCAAAATTATAAATTATCCGCGTAGCGTTATTGAGTGGAAAAAGGTGAGGAACTGTGTAAATTATGATTCATGTTATTTCAGACTTGGACTGATTGAAAATCGCAAACAAAAAAAAAAAAAAAAATTGCGAAAAATAAGAAAAGTATGCATGAAATTTGTGGTGGTGTCTATCGAATGAACTCACTTTCGGAATTGGAAAAAAATGTTGATCGGACTTTGTTTTTATTCAAAGCTATAGCACCTAGCGGCAAGGTATTTGGCTTGGATATACTTAGGAAGTCCGAAAAAAGCAGATTCCATCCAAAGTTGCTTCTCACTGTTAGCGGATTCACCACCCAGGAGTAGTAAATCAGTAGCCGTTGTCTCACCTTCTAGTCAACAGCAGCCTACTTTCCCCTTCTTTGCAGTATAAGACACAACAAAAACGATACCACGAAGAAGAAGACTCTGATTTGCCCATCTGCTCCTCCGCAAAAAAATGATAGTTATTCAAAAGCAAATCGCCCTGATTTGCCGACAACTAAGGGTTGGAGAACAGTGAGTTGCTGTAGCAAAACAACATTCGGATGCTGCAGTTATGCTGGCTAAAGCCACAAAAGTTCTTGCGGATGCGGAAAACAGAATAGCCGACGATGCTATAGAAATTCAAGCTGCAACTGCTAAAACAAACGCCGAAATCCAAGTCAAAATTTTGTCGTCCCTGAACACAACAATTTTGCTGCCGAAAAAAATAAAAAAAATTGTAAACAATGATTTAAATTAACAACTTAAATAGCATTATAGGACAAATTTAGAAATATGCAGACTTGGCAGTATAGGTTTAATTCCCCTATCATACAAGGGCTGCTATATATATTTCTGGCCTGGCAACACTAAGTGCTGCCAAATGCAATCTTACATTGCCATTGGAAAGTTTGTCATTTTTAAGCATAATCGTACTCAAAACGTTGTTACGTGCGACCATTATTTGTGTTGTTTACAGTGACTTGAAAAAATTAATATAGAAAAAAATGGAATTAACTCGTGAACATTTTCGTGCCATCATTTTTCACAACTTTCGACGTGGATTATCACGAAAAGAGTGCATTGATGAACTTAAATGATGAAGCACCATCCTATAGCAGTGTGAAAAATTGGTATAATGAATTTAATCGTGGCCGAAGCTCGCTCAAAGACGAATTCCGTGAAGGTCATCCAAAAACGGCTGTTGTGCCAGAGAACATTAATGCCGTGCGTGAACTCATAATGCAAGATCGACATGCGACATACCGAGAGATAGAGACATCCTTGGACATTTCTTCCACCAGCATACACTCGATACTGCATGAACACCTGGCCGTAGAAAAGGTTGTTCTCGTTGGATCCTGCACAATTTGAAAGTCGCTTAAAAAACGGCTCGTGTCGATTGGTGCAAAGAAATGTTGCAAAAATACGATTGCGGTGCTTCAAAAGACGTTTATAAGATCGTCACAGGTGACGAATCATGGATCTATGCGTATGAGCCCGAAACGAAACAACAATCGACCGTGTGGGTCTTCAAAGACGAGCAAAATCCAACGAAAGTTGTTCGTGGAAGAAGCACTTCGAAGCAAATGGTTGCCTGTTTCTTCGGCAAAACTGGTCATGTGGCGACTGTTCCGCTTGAGCAACGTAGGACGTTCACTTCTTAGTGGTACACTACAATTTGTTTGCCTGAAGTCATCGGAGAAATTCGAAAAACCAACAAGAGAAGACGATCATTGTTCACCATGACAAAGCGAGCTCTCACATATCGGCTCAAACCAGAGCGTTTTTGACCGGCCAAAACGTCGAATTAATGGGTAATCCGCCGTACAGCCTTGACTTGGCACCTAATGACTTCTTCTTATTTCCGCACATCAAGAAAAAAATGCGTGGTCAACGTTTTTCGTCGCCAGAAGAAGCTGTTGAAGTGTTCAAAATCAATGTTTTAGAGGTGTCTCAATCGGAGTGGAAAAAGTGCTTCGACAACTGGTTTGAGCGCATGCAAAAGTGTATAAATCATGCTGGAGAATACTTTGAAAAACAATAAAACAATTTCTTATTATAAATATTCGCATTTTCACTATTAGGCCAGAAATATATAGAGCAGCCCTCGTATAATAGTAAAACTTATACCCGGCTTGATAAGTTTAGCAGGCAATTGTTTTTTTACAAGCATATAAAGCCACTTAACTTGTCAAACCGAGTATAAGGTTTTACCATCCTATTACAGGAAAATTAAGCCAACGTTTCTCCTAATTGCTGCCGCCGTAGCCACTTATTTTTTGCCTTCATCAATAGTTGCGACAATCTCCACTTCTACTTCCACTTCATCTAGAGTTTCTTGTACGCATCTGTATTTTATGCACATGTTGTGGACTGCACAACATGCATTCATAATTTTTTAAGATTGCTCTGGGGAATAGTGAAGCTCTCTTGAGCCGAGGATGCAGCGAAATCTATTTTTGAGCACTCCGAAGCATCGTTCAACTACATTGCGAGTACTGATGTGCTTTGTGTTGAAACGTCTAGATATCTTTTGGATACCTAAACGGCGTCAATAAATAAGGTTTCAGCTTCTAATCACCATCCCGTTTAACAAAGAAAATTAATTTTTTAGCTTTTTTATGCATACTTTTATCTTTATATAACAATACACATTACCAAGCACTACGTTTGCCACCTTCAAAGTTTTCTTGCAGCTTTTGGTTGGCCAAACTATGTTCCAATATGAACGCATCATGATTGGAGCCGGGATACCTTGCGTCGACAAACATGATGGTCATTTTGTAGTCACAAATCTAAAATAAAATTCATCATAAATATATATTTAATATGGCAGTGCTATGATTATACTAACCATCATTGCATTTATTCTACAGTATCCCTTTCTGTTGTAATATAAACGTTTAAAATCTTCACCCGGGGACTTTATACGAATATACGTCCCATCAACACATCCTATTACGCCCGGAAATCCTGTGCGGTCAAAGAAACGTTCAATTATTATTGATTCTTCTTCTGGCCCAGGCAGTTTTATCCACTGCGGGCAAATCCAATTCTCGAACACCTCTTAGCATTCTGTGATGATCCTGTGTACTGCTGATTTAAATGTTGAAGAAATGTTTTCCAATCGTTCGAAGTGTAGCTCCCGGTGGCCAAGAAGCGCAAAGAGGTAAGTTCATATGTAAACATTCTAAATTCGCTTACTCTATTATTTGAACACATGCAATTATATTAACATTTGCATAATTACTTACTGTGGTGAAAGCATATCCAGAACATAAGAATGATCTCGCAAATATCTACGAGAAACCTGGACCTCCTCCACATTCTCATCCAAAAAATTTAGCGCCACGGACAAAAACATTATTACTTCTTTATTGTCATTTGTAGCAGGTTCAACTAGCGCAGAGCTGCATTTTTATTGCCTAATTTACTTGTTTTACCGATTTTTATTTTCAAACAAGCGTTTAACTTCTGAAATAGGTAATGTGGCAATATCATCAACTGACAATAAGTAAAGTGATTACGTTTAAAACGTAATTCCTGGCGACCGACAAGTCCATAGTTAGTGGGACCAGTATGAGAACGATAACAAGTGACTTGTTGTCGCTCACTTTAATTATCAATAGACATCGTGGGCCAGGCAGTTAATTTCAATAAATCGACGTTTGCGTTCGCCGTATGGCACGTAGTGCCAACTTGTTGAAACCACATTTCGCTGTGATGAACATTATTCATTGATAATTTTGCGGCTACGATCTTCATTTTTTGTAACGCAAGCTCCTGCTTCGTTTGTGAAGAAATAAGGTCCTACGATGATTCGAGCGTATAAACCGCTCCAAAAGGGTTTCTTTTTTATGTAAAAGAGTCTGATAATGCTCAGTTGAGCCAATACTGAGCCTCAGCAACAGTTTTGCGTCTGCAATATGCTTAAATTGATAACTGAATTTTAAGGTAAATTTAGATAAATTTGTAATGCTGCGAAAGCCAGTGCCAGTGTTTACTGATCTTAGTGTCAAACAGCTAGCGGACTTTGAAAGTTGAGCCTTTTTTTAATTCTATCGGGCTTAAAAACCATCATATTAAAAGGTCGTGGTTATAAACAAAGTGGGATAATGATCGAATACCGGAGAAATGAAAACTAGTGATTGAAGTTTGAAAGTCAAAAAATTTTTTATCTAGCACTGGCTGGACTTATTTAGGAATAATTAGTAGGCCTAAGACAAGAATACTTATTTAACAATAAATCTCTTCTTTGTAAAATACAATTAAAATATATTAATTTTTAGGCCATTTGAGTATTCAATAATATTTTTAAAAATTTTCTCTAAGGGATACCCTATTGTATAATAGAATTTGAAACAAACATTTGAAGGAATTTGGTATTTTAAATTGTTTTTATTAGATATTTCTGCTCAAACATTTGCATGCTGAATATATATTGTATTATGAATAGGCCTATGTAGGTAAAAAATTTATTTTTATTTTATTTTAATATTTCATATAAACCTAAATGTATTAAAAATTCTATAGCTTTAATTTTCCATTTATTCAAGTTGTATTTGGCGTAATAAACAGAGCAAACAAATAACATGATTTTAAACAAAAGGTTTTTGTATTTATGAAATCTAGAGTTATTTTCTTTTAATTTATGTATATTGAAGTAAAATATGCAGCATTTTATATTTTTATATGTTTAATTTTTTTTGCTTAATAATATAATATATAATATAATAGCTCTTGATATGTTGCTTTTAGTTTTTAATTTTGGATTTATTAGTAGAGGGTTGTGTACTTCAAGCAAAGGAAAAAAACTGAAATTAAAAAAGAAATAAATATAAAAATTTCTTGCAGAGAAAAACCGACTTCAAGACATACTGCGATACTAATGAGACAGCCTTTAACAATAATTTTAGTTTTCACTCTTAATAAACTTAGTTACACATACTATATGCAAGTTATAAATTTCTATCTGTAACGGTTTGAAAAGCGGTATATGTCATTTTTACGTTTTTTATGGGCACACCCTTTATTTTCAAATTTGTACTTTTTCTGTATAAATTTCAAGTGTATGTCTATAGTGGTTCAAAGGATAAGATTATATAAGTTAAATAAAGACACACATAGGTACACCCTTTAATTTTCAAGTTCAGTTTCTTACGAATATATACATATACGTATGGTGACACCCTTTGTTTTTAAATTAATAAAAATGTTTTCTAACTGGAACCAATCTTTGCAATATTACAATTTTTAATCAGTTTAGAAATGAAGATGTTCTGAAGTAAAAAATGTAAACAGACAGACGAATTGATAACTTTCTCGTTTTTCTTCTACTTTCACTCTGATGTAGGCCACTTACATTTTGTGTTTCGATTTCAGCTAAGTCTTGGACAGTTCGTAATAGATAAATAAATTGTCAGGAAAGGGCTAATTAGACCCTTTACTATCAAGTAAAAAAGTTTAAGGGACAGGCAATGAGAATTTCAAGGTAAGAAAAGATTAGTCTTCCAAGTTGCATCGGTTAGAAAAGACGAAAAAGGAATGAGATGTCTGCTTAAAATAGGCAGAAAACTATTGTTCAGCTGTTCAATCAACACTAATCCGATAATTTAAGAACTTGCAAGGAATTTAAAAAGAAAAAACCTAAGGAATTCGAAACAATCCCAATTACAGAAAGAGCATTATAGTGGTATAACAGCCGTGCGTTATACAGTATACTTCAAAGTCAGGATCTCAGAATAGCTGGATTCCATCTTTATTAAGAGATTGGTATGTACAACTATGTATGTATATTAACGCAGAGCTCAATAAGAGTAACAGAGTAAGAAGACGGTAATCAGCATAAACGGATTGATGACAGGACATCATCCAGATAAGATAAAAATCAATGAGGTGATGTAACTGGACTACGCGACGCAGTTGTAGAGACGGAAGCGGTCATCGTGTGTAAATATAGAAATACAATCAAAACTAATGCAACTTTTATTCGTACCTCTGCGGGTATTAGTCTCGCACTATAAAATTGAGCGTTAGAACTAGTCAAATATCTACAGATAAGATAAAAATCAATGAGGTGATGTAACTGGACTACGCGACGCAGTTGTAGAGACGGAAGCGGTCATCGTGTGTAAATATAGAAATACAATCAAAACTAATGCAACTTTTATTCGTACCTCTGCGGGTATTAGTCTCGCACTATAAAATTGAGCGTTAGAACTAGTCAAATATCTACATATATTATAAACAAGTAAGAGTGCTATATTCGGCAATGTCGAATCTTATATACCCTTCACCATCTACGTAAATCTAGTTTAGTGAAGTAACTTAAAGAAAACATTGGGATGACAGAGAATTATAAATAAGAAAAAAAAATTAAGTACTACTTATAAAAAATTTTATATAAAAATTCCATCGGCTCTAAATGGGTTAAGCATTTTTAGTAAAGTTTGGTATTTTCTTAAAGATGTCTTCCAAAGCTGTAATATGTTATTCATGTTGATATTTAAAAAAAATTTTTAAATTTCAGAGGCGCGTTACTCGGAATATATGGGTGTGCGCCAATTTTTTCGCTTTATGTTTTTTCTTATTTTAATTCTCTATCGCCCCATATATTTTTTTTGAGTTATTTCATTGTTCCAAATGATATGAAAACATTAGAGGTAGGCGTGGTGTTTTGCCCGCTGCGTCGAAGGACATGGACCGATCATGCTGATTTCTAAATGCACCTTTTTTGCCACTATATCTGATCGATCGCACTTAAAAACTAGATTTCTACACTAACATCGACGGACGGACTGACAAACAGACATCGCTCAATCGACTTCGCTCTGCATAAGAAGTCAGAATACATACACTTTATGGGGTCGGAAATGGGTACTGTAGAAATTACAAACGAAATGACAAACTTAGTTACACCCTTTTTCTACTTTTTGTGGTGAAGGGTATAAAAGGTTCGGTATTCAGAAAGCAAACCCAATGCGAAATTAAATAATACTGCAAGAAAGTTCACATCCCATAATTCAAATTAATATTAAAAAATATTTTTACTATGATTTTTCATTTTATCAAGGTTGTTTTACCACTTAGAATTTCCATTTTACGCTAAGTTTACACGGCAAAATGAAGCACTTGCTTCACTTTATGAACGAACAGCTGTCACTTCTAATAAATTGGCACCAGTGACTAACGTAAATTCAGTTAATAAAAAAAAATATATTTGTTTGGCAAACGATTTTATCCATCATCAAATTTTTCTTCAAAATGAAAAAAAAAGAATGATAAGCATATGATATCCTAACAGCAAAAGCCTGTTTCAGAGTAACTGTTTCCACCTCCGTCAATAATTAATACATTTAGGCACATAATGAAGAAATAATGCTGCTTCTAAGATCGAGTATGAAATTAAAAATATTAAAAATAAAAATTCTTGTTTTCTTTGGAAAACGTTCGCAAACATTTGTAAATAACTTTTTTTCTAAAAATTTTTTACAAATCAAATTAAAAAAGGAACTTTAGCCGAAAAAAGTAAGTTTTAATTTATTTATAAACGATTCAAATTCTAATTGGAAAAAATTGAAATTAAAATACACGCAAGGCACAGCGAATTTACATTTATACTTAACTCATAGCAGTCAATATGATACTGGAACAACATCCATAATATTGCTAGCAACCAATTACTGCCATCCCTAAATTAACGCGTAAGACGCAAAGCAATGTAGTTCATAGCTTTTGCGCTTTAATATCGTCCCTAAATAATAGCGTCAACTTGTGTCTTTAACAGTAATGTTAAATCATTTTATTTTATAAAACCAGCCGTATAAGAATAAAGAAGAGATAAAACCGCTAGATTGCCTTGAAAATCACTATATTGCCATTACTTTTCAACCAAAACAAAACAAACTAACAAACAGCCAACTTCACTTCTTAACGCACTATCAAAATTGGATTTTTCAACTGCTAAGCGTTGACGTCGTGCTATTTAGGAATGCTTCATACATTTTCTATGTACATGAGAAATTTTGATAGATATCTTGCGCTTTATGCGCTAATTTAGGAATTGAAGTTATAAATGATAAAAAATAAAGCATTTAACACATTCGGCACAGCAGCTACCGACTGCAAAAAGTAAAAATAGAATACATGTGCTTATATGAGAATATTTATTTTGACGACAGCAAGGCAGGTTGTTTTCTTGGCTGAATTTGCCGCTGCAGTTAAATAAAACTAATTTCTATTTTTGTTGGCGACAATAAATAGTTGAGTGATGTCAGTACTATGAGACATGTAAAATGATAAGTGCTTAAAATCTCTTATTATGAAAAAAGGAAAGAACAATAAAAATTTTAAATAAAAAGTATTTATTTAAAGATTAAAGTGTACATCTACAATAAAACTGCAACAGGATCATTGCAGTACACGAATTGTTTTACGAAATTTTTTTTTTGTTGGTAAAGATAGTAATTGATTTGGAATACAAAATACCTATTTTCGGAATTTTTGTCTGCCTGTGTTCTTGTTAGGAGATCCTTTACAACCTTGTTTTAAATATAGAGTATTTATTTGTAGTTTTTTATAGTTGAAGATTTTGTTCGGCTTAAGGTCAAATTAAAATATTAAAAAATGAAAAACAATAAAATAATTTGTTTTAGTTTTATTTTTCCAATATTTCGGTTAACTTCGTTAACCATTATCAAGGAATCTACATACAGAAAAAGATACATTTTCTTAAATACAATAACTAGAAAACACTATACACTTTAATAATACATACATTATAATTTTGAAACAATTTAATATTTAAATGTCGTACATCTTATTGGTTTCATCAGTTTTCGTGAACTAATTGTTTTGTTTTATGTCTTTATTAATTATGTGTCGATATAATTGAGTGCAATTGTATTTTTTGTAGAAAAATAGAGATAAAAATATAAAACTTTACCAGGTAATTGTACTTAAACAGTTGTCAGCACATATTATTTTTGTAGATAAAAAATTTATATCACTTTTTCCAAATTTAAATTAAAAAAAAAAACAGAAATGCCATACCGACGAAGAAAATTTTTAAAATTTCAAAGGAATGTATTAAGATGTATGTAAAACTACAATTCCTTTTTTGTGGACAACGTTTAGTTAAAACTTTACTTCTGTTCTTAGTACTTGTTGATTGAAGTACTTATAGTAATTTCAGTTATCGTTTATAAGTAAAAAGTTTCTGGTAAATATTTAACACGATTGATTTTAATAGATATCACAGAACTGAGAAGCCTTAAATTTTTTGTTGTTTTTACTATTCTTTATTTTAGTTTACAAGCAACTATGTGCTATGTATATTGACTATACTTATTATTTCTTCTGAGAAATAATTTAGTAAATTTTCAATTTTAAAACAGTTTAAACCAAAAATCGACGTGACCTTTAAAAGTGTTATTTTACTCTTATAATAGCCTCTTACATAATAGGTAAAATACTTTTAATTATAAATCAAATCTGCCTCTTTAAAAAGCGCTAAAGTGACATTACTGAAATACAATAAAATCATATTTTTATTATGTAGCTGCTGCTTTCAAAATAATTATGTAGCTGCGTAAAAGGCGACAAATGTTGCTAGCATCATTTGCTGTCGTGTGTTCGTGTATCCTGCTGCGGCGAATGTGTTTAATCCTTAAGAATAGCATTTGGTGGCCATACCAATGGTAGGTACGAAACAAAAACAAATGTACAAAACGAATTACAGAGAGAATGACAAAGAGATGATTTAGGTTGTGTGTGAACTTCATCTAACCAAATTAGTATAAAGATTATTTGGTTCAGTAGATGATATTTACAACTTACACAACCCAACGTAGATAGGTGAAAGAATGCTGATAAAGGATGTGGCAGTCCAGAAAATGCTGCGTTTCATTAAGCATGGTCTAATTTTTCTTGTTTTCTTTGGAAAACGTCCGCATACATTTGGAAACAATTTTTCCTTCTAAGGATTTTTTAGAATATAAATTAAAAAGGAACCTTAGCCGAAAAAGTAAATATTAATTAATTTAAAATATCACGGTTCAAATCCTGAATAGAAAAAGTTATAATTTAAAAACAAAAATTGTTTCATTAAATTCATATAAAATTTTATAATTTGTAATCTTGTGCATGTTAAATTACGTCATATATAATTATTTAATAATATTATCATGAAATATGTATTATTTAAAAGTTAAAAATTAAATAAATTACTCCGGGGAAATTGGCCATTTCGTTACTGCTTATATAGCTCATCAGTGGTTTCTACTCAAAAGTTTTATAGAAAATTCAAAAGTCTTATATCTTAAACACAAACAAAAACACAGAAACCATTTATTTTAATTAAATTATTTTTCTTCTGATATACGTAATGTATTTCAACATCCTAAAATTTTAAATAACCTGACAGGATCTAGTATGTTAATATTAAAATAAATACACAAAGAACAAAACTAACTCTCTAAAAGGGACATTTGTTGGATTTATATTTATTTACTTAGACATTAACTTATGACAGCATGGGTTTTTATTTTATTTACTTTTATCCTTTCTGTCGAGTTGGATTTTTAAGAATGTTTTCTGAAAAGTTTCTCTGCATGAGTGAGTACCTTTTTAGAAAATAAAAACACAGAAATGTTTTATTTTACCACAATCTAACCATTATCAAAATCACCATAATGATACTGGTGATGTTGATTGTCATTATTCTAAACATGAACATTTTCTTAATATGTCCATATTATTAAGTAAATTCTAACAAGCACGTTCATACGAAAGAGAATCATGTGTCAGCTAAATGCTGAGAAATAATTTGTCATATCGTTTGCCACAACTGACAAAGGTTTTGTTGTTATCACACCTTTTCATTTGCTCTTTGGCAAAGATATTGCTGATGTATTCATATTTATGCATGAACGCATTTCATATATAAATTTAAGCATTTATTTGGATGTGTTAATGTAAACAAACAAATCTGTGAATGCATCAGTGTTGCCAGTATGGGTCAAATTTCTTTGGTTGTGTTCGAGTTTTAAAAGTAAGCGTCGATTTAAGGAGATCAATTTAGGCAAAAATACAACTACCTTGGGTATGTTTTAAAGAATTTTGATTTTATTTTTGTAGTAAGACTTTTTCAATTAACGTTTTTATAAGAATTTTGTTACAAGAAATTTGTTTTTATGATTATTTATGTTTTATAAGGATCACAGGATATAAAATATCACGCGGGCTTTACCTAATCCCATTTTTAGCAAATATTATTTATCTTCCACAAATGTTGTATTGGTCATTTTAGCATAAATATTATGCGCTTAGAGCACAGGATCTAGCGAACTATTTCGATAATAGTATCAGTAATTACAGGCTGTATGGCATGCGACACTGCCTTGCTATCAGTTATATAAACTATCTACTGTAAGCAAAAAAAACTATGTTACCATAACACAGTATAAACATGAGGAACAATCGAAGAAAAGTAACGCAAGTAATCCATACTAAATAGTAGCACGTTTTGCAGGTATTTAATTTTGTATAAATTTTCGAAATGGGCTAAGGGTCTAAAAGTATCTTTTAGTTTATTTCCTTATTATTTGCCATTAACATTTTTGTATTTTTTAAATATTGTTTAAAATTACTCAATGTATTACTTTATGTGATGTAATGTTAACGTGTTTTTCAATAAAATCAAATGCTACTGGCCCTGATAGTATACAACCAAAATTTGTGAAAGTGCTTTTGCCTCTGATTCTCCCTTACGATACATATCATTTTATACCCTTTACTACAAAAAGTGGAAGAAGGGTATATGTAAGTTTTAAATCGATCAAGTATCGAAAGAGGTGCTATTGGAAATGAACATGATCGGTCCATGTCCTTTGAGGCAGCACGCAAAACACCACGCCTTGTTTTTTTCAATAAACAATAAAGTAACTCCCATCAAAAAAATAAATATATGGGGCGATAGAGAATTAAAAAATTAGAAAAAAACACCAAGTAAAAAATTTGGCGCTCACTCATATATTCCGAAAAACGGGGCTCTAAATTTTAAAATTTTTTTGAAATATCAATATGGATATCATTGTAAAGCCTTTGAAGAGGTCTTTCAGGATATACAACAATTTTTTAAAAATGGGTAACCCATTAAGAGCCGATGGCATTTGTATGTAAAATATACATGCAGTACCAATTTTTTTTTTATTTTTTTTATTCTCTGTCATCCCAATATTTGCTTTTTTGATTGGAGTTAGTTCACTAATCTAGATTTACATAGATGGTGAAGGGTATACAAGATTCAGCATAGCCGAATATAGCACTTTTACTTGTTTTAAACTCTGAAACTGGATTTTACTGCTGAATTTTTTTAAGAAATATCCTGATTAAATGCGAAATTTTTGATGAAGGAAAAAGAAAAGAACAACAAATTTTTCGGACAGTTGTCATAATCTGAGTAAAAAAAGTCCACAAGCGTATATAACTAAAACTTTACAAAAGCTTATAACAGAATATAGTTTAAATTTGCCTGGTATTTTCTCTCCTGGAATATGATATGACATTTTTCTTTTTTTCAGCTTAAATTAAAATATTATTTCAGATATTTTTCACTTATTTTTTTTTTTACTTATACAAATGACGTATATTTTTTGCATAGGCACTCTGTTCGTGTTTTTAACAGAATTGAATCAGGAGTAGATTCCACTGGCATCACGATTTGCATATTTTTTTAAATTTACACTTAAAAAAAAACTATATATACTTTATATTTAAAAATATGTAATGCATGCAGATACTTTTAAGTACATACATATCGCATTGAAATAAGTTTATATGATAAGTTTGAATGTACAATATATTCAGAGGTACTGATTATGCTGAACTGTGTGAAATGGTATGTTCTTTTAGAAATGCTAGTTTACCTTCCAGCCGTGTTCGTAGACTTGGTTCCAATTGATTTAAAAGACTTTTGATAGAAAAAGCTGCAGTTACGGCAAATTTGTATTTATTTGTTGCAAGTTGCTGTCAATTAAGAATGCATGTGTACATTGCTTTTAAGAGTTATAATTGAATATACAATTTCCACTTCTTGGCGGATGAATAATTTTTATTCTTTAAAAGTGCAAGGGAAAAGCCCATGCCGGTGCAGGGTTATTTATAAAATCTTCTATACGTTATGAGCCTGATAAAGAACTTCAAAAAGATTTTATACAAGGCGCTGGTGTTAAATTAACCTGTAACAACAGACCTATAAGTCCATACTCCATATATTTTCCTCCTAGACACGCAGTTAAATGCGAACAATACGAATGCTTTTATAAATCTTTGGGAACCCGTTTTATTGTTGCTGGTGATTACAATGCAAAACACCCATGGTGGGGCTCCAGACTCACAAACCCGAAAGGTAAAGAATTATATAAATTTATATCAAAAAACAATTATTCTCTGCTTTCTGGAGGAAATCCAACATATTGGCCCACTGATGTAGCAAAGATACCAGATCTTCTTGATTTTGCTGTGTATTCTGGAATTTCTAGGCACTCGTTAGACATTTTAGATGACGATAGCTTAAGCTCTGACCATACACGGGTTATAGTTAATTTTAATGCTAATGTGAAAATAACATCTAAAAATGGGAAACTTATCAATCGGAACACTAACTTGGACTATTTTAAAGAATTTGTTGGAAATAATTTAAATTTAAACATTGAAATAAACACAGCAGAAGATTTAGATGACACCATAGAATCTTTTAATTTATTAATACATGAAGCTGCGTCCATATCTACCCCACCATCATCCATTCGTACTCAGGATATAGAAAAGTACATGCATCCGCTGCTGCTCGAGATATTATAAGACAATCCAGACGCCTAAGGAGAGTGCGGCATAGAACCAGAAACCCAAGGGATAAGGCTAACTGGAATTTGGCAACTAAATTATGCTCAGAGATATTGGCGAAAGAGAGAAATGAAAATATAAATTCATATCTAAGAAAACTAAAACCTCAAAATAAAAAAAAGATCATGAACTGTACAATGCTACGAAATTTCTAAAGCGACCTGCAAAAAGGAATGTTCCTATCAGAAATTCTAATGATGCTTGGATCAGAACAGATAAAGAAAAATCTAATGTATTTGCTGAACATTTGGAATCAATTTTTAATCCTCAACAAACGAGCAATTATGGAGACAATGTCGCACATTTCCTAAACATAGCTTGCCAAATGGAGTTGCCTATAAAGCATATTACGCCTAATGAAACAAAAAAGGATATATGCGCCCTTAATAACAAGAAATCTACGGGATATGACAAAATAGATTCGGTTGCAATAAAGTCTTTGCCCTTTAAGGGGATCTTATTCCTTACTTTAATATTTAATTCCATTTTACGTCTGCAACACTTTCCTTCACAATGGAAGTGTGCTGAAATTATAATGGTTTTAAAACCTAGTAAGCCCGAAAATATAATGACGTCGTACAGACCTATTAGCTTATTGCCCATTTTACAAAAATTTTTCGAAAACTATTTCTTAAATGCAACATTATTCCTGATCATTAGTTCGGTTTTCGAAGTCAACATGGAACACCAGAACAGTGCCATCGAATTATTAAGGTGATAACTGACTCCTTTGAAAATAAAAAATTTTGTTCCTCTGTGTTCTTGGATATACAACAGGCTTTTGATAACGTATGGCATGACGGGTTATTATACGAATTAAAAAATATGCTTCCTGCTCCATTCTATTTATTCTTTTTATCTTATTTGAAGAACAGATGTTTCTACGTCAAAGTTAATAATGATTTTTCTCATGTCTGTAAAACAGAAGCTGGAATCCCCCACGGAAGTGTCCTTGGACCAATTTTATATACTTTATTCACAAATGATATGCCGGCAGGAGAGGATGTAACAGTCGCTATATATGCCGATGATACAGCATTCTTATGTTGTAGTGAAACCCCTTCAGAAGCTTCTAGAACTTTACAGTTGCAGCTAAATAATCTTTATTACTGGCTTACAAAATGGAACATTGTTGTTAACACCCAAAAGTCAAGCCACATTACTTTTACAACAAGAAGAGAAAATTGCCCAGCTGTGTTTCTCAATGGCTCTTTAATTCCTAGTGTTAATACTATCAAATACCTTGGTTTACATTTAGACAGAAGGCTTAGATGGAAAGCACATATTAGCGAAAAAAGAAAACAACTCGACATCAAATTTAAACAAATGTATTGGCTTCTGGGACGAAAATCCCAACTATCTATGGAAAATAAGGTCCTGCTGTATAAAACTATTTTAAAACCTATATGGAGTTATGGTATAGAACTATGGGGCACTGCTTGTAATTCCAACATAGAAATACTACAAAGATTTCAGTCCAAAGCTTTGCGTTCTATTACAAACGCTCCGTTTTATATAACGAACAAAGCGCTACACAACGATCTGAAAATACCGTTTGTCAAATCCGAAATTAGAAGATTTAGCTCCAAGTACCTAGAAAGGCTTAGTAACCATGTAAACATACTAGCAATTTCACTTTTAGATGAGACTGATGAAGTTAGAAGGCTAAAACGAAATCATATCTTAGATCTACCTTACATTTAAGTATACACTCTTGGTAATGAAATAAAAATTTATGTTTATGTAAATATATATTTCCTAATTTATTGTTTAAAATATTAAATATTAAATTTAGCTCTATATATGTAAATATTATTTTCATATATAAATTAATTTTTTGTTTTCTATTGAAAGCAATTAGACATGTTATTTTTTTAAATTTAACTCATTTGCTTATTATCATAAGATAGATTGCAAATAAATATGTAAAATAAAAAAAAAAGTGCAAGGTCGTTTTTCATCTAAACGTTCATTAGTATTGTTACGTTTTTGCATTTTTTAAGAATACACGAAGGGATTCTTTTTTGATTTCAAATACCACTGTGGCTCATTATTCTGTATTCTCTTTCTCTGGCTATACTTCTTGATCCTACCGGTCTTGTGAACCCTTGGTCTCGTATTTACTAAACATGCGTTATTACTACAGAAGCAGCCATCCACGCTACACTACTGTGTTACTCCGTCGAAACATAAACTACTCAATGCCTTGTTTAGTAACATTAACCATCCACAGACATTTCCAATACTCCTTTTATCCAAGCCAGTCATCCCCTTTATCTAATAGCCACAACTCGTGTCTGCAATACACTGTAGTTGTGCTGTTACATTTCCCTGTGCTAACCGCAACCGTTCTTTTTTTTTTATTATACTCGTAAAGAGCTTCTTGACAATTAAATTATAAATTATATTCGACGTCTCCAATAAATTATCTGACATGACTTCACACAATAATGGCTTTTGCCTTTCTCGGGAGGTTTGTACTGCTGTTGTATTAATATGAAATTGCTTTACAACAATTATTATTTTCTGTTGTACGCATGTCTGAACGCGGGATCGAACTCAGAACCTCCTGTTTTGCAGCACGCACCTCCTCCAACGCAACCATCGAGGTTGCTTATTGTGGTATTATTCTAGACACACACCATTAGTTGAATTAACTTATTCACCACGCTCATAAGGATAACAACAACAGGGGTTGCCAGATTTTTATTGTTCGTAACATTATATTAAATAATTAATAATATCAACACACATTGAGATTCTTAATTACTGCCGTTTAGATTGTATATTTAATTTATAAAATTTTTGTTAATCAAAAGAAATTTAAAATTTAAAACAAACATATAGTGAACAATAAATAAAATACATTTTTATGTTTTTAACTTAAGAATAATTCACACAGAACTAAGCTTTCAAATACAGAATTGTTCTGTAAGTTTTAGAAGGCTTGGTCACCTTACATAAACCCAAATTTCTTTAAATATTGGATTTCATTTTCCACCATTTTTAGTGGTTTTGGAAATTTAGCGCACTAAATAAAACGATTTTAATACAATAAATAATGCCAGCAAATGAAAAAAGCCGTTATACTTCAGCTAAAGAGTGGATCGCCTTATTGTATTTTAACAAAATACCACGATACTGTATGACAAATTTTGAAATATAAAGAGAAGCTACCGAAATTGTTTGCGTTGTTACATATTCCTAAATTTAGTATTCAAGATATTGAATATTTAGAGCAATACCGCGTTGTATTGACACCAATTGCGCACGCTTTAGATTTTCTGCAAAGAGAAGAAACTATTTACTTCAGATATTCCATTGCAACATTAGTATCTTTAAAAGTCAAGCTGCGCAAAATATATGAATCCGGAGAGATTACACACTTTCGGTTTGTTTGCCACTCGGTTAGTCAAACGCTTTAATATTTATTTTAAAATACACAATGAAGCTCTTGATACAATTGTGGCAGCCATCACATTACTGAATATAAAACTAAGCTTCCGCAAAGTTTTGTTCGAAACTGCTCAAAATTACACTTCTGAATCTGTTAAGCAAATATTTTTAAACTACGCAAAGTCAGGGATACAATTTGGCGACCAGAACGCAATCAACGTAGCTGTACCAGCGCCAAAAGACAACAACTTTCTAGATTTTTGCAAAAGTCAATGTAACTTACATTTTAAAGGAAGACTACTAAACACTCGTACATACGAGGGCTGCTCTATATATTTCTGGCCTAATAGTGATAATGCGAATATTTATAATCAAAAATGGTTTAATTGTTTTTCAAAGTATTCTCCAGCATGATTTATACACTTTTGCATGCGCTCAAACCAGTTGTCGAAGCACTTTTTCCACTCCGAATGAGACACCTCTAAAACATGGTTTTTGAACACTTCAACAGCTTCTTCTGGCGAAGAAAATCGTTGACAACGCATTTTTTTCTTGATGTGCGGAAACAAAAAGAAGTCATTAGGTGCCAAGTCAGGGCTGTACGGCGGATGACCCATTAATTCGACGTTTTGGCCGGTCAAAAACGCTCTGGTTTGAGCCGATGTGTGAGAGCTCGCATTGTCATGGTGAACAATGATTCGTCTTCTCTTGTTGGTTTTTCGAATTTCTCCGATGACTTCAGGCAAAAAAATTTTAGTGTTCTACTCAAAAGTGACCGTCCTACGGTGCTCAAGCGGAACAGTCGCCACATGACCAGTTTGGCCGAAGAAACACGAACAACTTTCGTTGGATTTTGCTCTTCTTTGAAGACCCACACGGTCGATTGTTGTTTCGTTTCGGGCTCATACGCATAGATCCATGATTCGTCACCTGTGACGATCTTATAAACGTCTTTTGAAGCACCGCAATCGTATTTTTGCAACATTTCTTTGCACCAATCGACACGAGCCTTTTTTTGAGCGACTTTCAAATTGTGCGGGATTCAACAGGAACAAACCTTTTTTACGCCCAGGTGTTCATGCAGTACCGAATGTATGCTGGTGGAAGAAATTTCCAAGGATGTCTCTATCTCTCGGTATGTCGCATGTCGATCTTGCATTATGAGTTCACGCACGGCATCAATGTTCTCTGGCACAACAGCCGTTTTTGGACGACCTTCACGGAATTCGTCTTTGAGCGAGCTTCGGCCACGATTAAATTCATTATACCAATTTTTCACAGTGCTATAGGATGGTGCTTCATCGCCATACAAAGATTTAAGTTCATCAATGCACTCTTGTCGTGATAATCCACGTCGAAAGTTGTGAAAAATGATGGCACGAAAATGTTCACGGGTTAATTTCATTTTTTTCTATATTAATTTTTTCAAGTCACTGTTAACAACACAAATAATGGTCGTACGTCAAAACGTATTGAGTACGATTATGCTTAAAAATGACAAACTTTCCAATGGAAATGTCAGATTGCACTTGGCAGCACTCAGTGTTGCCAGGCCAGAAATATATATAGCAGCCCTCGTATATTGATTTAACTTTCGTTACGTTTTAACTTCCTTAACTGGAGAAGATGGACATAGATACCAGCTTAGAATGCCATAAGCGCTAACGAAGAATTCGTGAAATTTTCATAAAATACAATACGGCGATCCACCCTTCAGCCCTAGTAGAACGGCTTTTTTAATCTGCTGCCATTATTAACAGACCACGCCATAAAAATCTGACCGGTTCCAATTTTAAAATAAAATATTTTTAAGAGCCAATAACAATTATGTTTGAATTCATAAATGTACAAATGTTTATAGCCGTTATTAATTCATAAACAATTTCGTAATTGAAAAAAACAACTTTTTTAAGGTTACCTATCTTTTTTTCGATAGTGAATTGTGATTAAAACAGCAACAAAAATGGTTTTCTCTTTTTCGGCGGACTCTGCAATTTAAGGAAAAAATTTTGATTACTAATATGTATAAAAGTATATGATAGTTCATTCCTTTATGAAAACGATAGTGGACCTGAAGCAGTGGAACTGAATTTGTATTCCACTAGAGTGCCAGTGGATTTTGAGTCCACTACCACTAAAATCGTTTCATTTAGTGCATTACATTTCCACTAAAATCGTTTTATTTAGTGGTTAACTACTCCCATCTGCCACCAGTGGTGGCTTGAATTTTGCTGCATTAATGCTACGTTATTTAGTGGAAATGGAAACGATAATGCATTATAAATTCAATGCAACTCTGAAATATATGAACATTTTAATTTACTTTAATCTCGCGTGATTCCTTCAAATATAAATATTTCAAAATATTCTCAGGAAATATTTTTATTTAATAAATTTTCAAATTGATATATGAACATTTTGAACATTAATGAATTCGTCATCTAGACCACCGGTATTATTTCGCCATGATATTTATTCAATAATGAAATTGCCGCCTTCTACGTTGTTAATAATCTTATCAGTTGTTTATTGACATTAAATCATTAAACCAGAATGTTGCTTTAAGTCCCCTTGAATATTAATTAATAAAATACAGTTAATAAAATTATATCAACTCTAAACGGTTTTAAGATTATTTTAAAACCTAAAAAATTACTTTGTATTAATTTTTTAAAAACCAAAGAAAATTTATTTAACTGCAAAAAAATGTATAAAAAAGGATTTAACCATAAAAAAAATGTGTAAACGTAAATAAGGATCCACAGTAGGGCTTGTATAAAATAACAAATTAATACACATTCTCGCCAGCAAGTCTATAATAATATTATTTCCTTAAATCGGTATCTTTATTTTGTAACAGCAAATGAAATTCTTCTACCGTTAAGACCAAAGTTTGAAATCTCACAGTTGCCTCTGAAAAATTCTCACGAAGTGTGCCAACAACTTTTTCCTTTTTTTTTGCTACAACTGCATGTAACGTTAGCAGTTTGAGACAGAAGCTAATTAGCATTAACTTTTTATAAAATAAAAGCAATTCAAGGATGCTTCTTGTTAATTTACCCTCAGCTTATCAATATTTATTTTACATATACTTTCTAACTTTCGCTGAATTAATTTTCTCTCTGCATTATAAACTTTTGATTCTTTTTAATGAATTAATTGATGCCATTAACTTAATACCAAAACATATATTCCATATGTGAAAATATGAAAATTTGTCGTTATTTACATATTACGAATATAACTTTTATAAAGTACATAACATTGATATACAAATAAATACTTGCTGGCATTAATTAAGTAAATCTGTATTCATCTGTATAAGTTTATTATGGTTGAAAGTATTATACCCTTATATAAATAATGCTGAAACATACTGTAATCTGTGTAAGACTTTTAACAGAAGAACTCATGGTTTAAATACTTAGAAAAATTTCATCTAACAAAATCTATTCGTATTGAAAAATTATATACTTAGATAGCTTTCTACTTGTAATACTAGAAGAAATTGATTTAGAAGTGTCATCGGTCTAGAGAAAAATATTATTTTGAACTGCTGTAGATAAATTAGGTCGGAAATTGAACGGAATGAAAAACTTGGATATAGAAATTATTGAGTTACTACAGCTTAAAACTAGAATTTGTAACAAAATAATAGATTCAAAGAATATCACCGTCATTTTTTAGTTTGAACGGCGTGTACAAGTCATATGGAATGTCAAAATTGCTATCCACATGTAATTTGTTGTGTGTGTAAAAATCTGTGTTTAACATACGGATTATAATTATCATGTTCAAACCTGCATATGTTACGTACATACGACATAACCTCCGATTGTTGAAGAGAAAACTAAAATGGTTAAAGCAGTGATGTCAACTATTCATTTTTTAGCAATAACTATTTAAAAAAGAACAACGACAAGCACAACACTTCATTTCCTTATTATCATTTATATCAAAATTGCCATATATTAAATTTTCCATAATATAAAACTGCACTTATTTACTTATTGTACACGCAAAATAATAATATGTATGCAGGTATTATTTTAAGAGACAAACATATTTTTAAAATGTACATTGAATGAGAAATTGTTGTAAGCAAATTCCTATTTGCCGCATTTTTCATTTTTTCGCTACCTGTAAGGGGCACACACGCCTATATCTTTAAAGAAAGAAAACCCTAGCACGCTGGAAAAATTTAAACTCATATTTGTTACAAACTCATAAAAAGCAATTATTTCTACAAAAAAATCTTCTTTCTGCTATTTGTTAGAAATTTCACCATTATTATTTTTCCTTTTACGTATTCATATACATAAGAAAACTTAAAATAATTTTCAAATACTCATCGTACAAAATAAAAGTGGACATGATTTTTAGATTACATTTCCATTAAGAAAAAATATGAAGTATTAGATAGTAATATGGGCAATAAGTCAAATTTCTATTCTTTTTCTACCATAAAATAATTTAATTGTAAAAATTTAATAAGCGGTAGTAATCTCAAAATAGTAAACTTAAATATTTCTTTTGAATCATTTTCTGGAAGTTAGCATTACTGAAAATATGTGTTGTCATATAGTTTTACATATCAAAATAGAGCGTGCTCTAAATAAAAAACTGGCACATGTTATAACACTTAGGAAAATAATATATATAATAATATCTGACATTCCATATGACTTGTACACAGCATAAATTTGTATTCAAAATGCAACCCTATTGTCTGCTTAGAATAACACCACTGATAATTATTGATCAAATGTAAAGTACCGTTAGCAAAAATGCATTTGTAACATAAACCCAGGATTTTATAACAGAGATAAACTTTAATAGTGAATTGAAAAAAAAACATCAAAAAATACTTTTTTAGTAATTTGGTATAATCTATCTTCTTATAAGCAACACATCTATACAGTGATTGCGTAATAAAATGTATATTTATTTAATTTGTAAAATATCCTTTTCTTTATATCAGCAATAAAGGCAAAAAGTAAATAATCTTTTAAATTATATTAAGATTTGTGTCATTAGTAGTGCCAGAAACAGTGAACAACGAAATATACGTGCAACTAAATCATCATGTAGTAGTTCAAACATAAAGAACTAGGTATACGTACAAACTTGTGCTAGATCATTTAGTTCAAGCAAAGAATTCGTTTAATTTAACTAGTTCGTTTATGAACTACTGAAGTGTAGTACTTTATAGTATTGTTACGTTTTTCCCTTTTAGAACAAACGTACGGATTCTTTTGATTGCAAATACCACTGTGGCTAATTACAAATTCTGTACGCTACACTACTGTGTTACTCCGGCGTGACATGAACTACTCGATGACTTTGTTTAGTAACCTTAACCATCCACAGACACCTCCACTACTCCTTTTATCCAAGCCAGTCATCCCCTTTAATCCAATAGCCACAACTCACGTCTGCCATACTCTGTTGTTTTGCTGCTAAATTTCCTTACGCTAACCGCTACCGTTTTTACTTTTTATTATAAAGGGCTTCTTGACAATTATCTGATACTCTTATATTGAATTGTCTTTTTGCCTCTCGACAGGTTTGTACTACGGTTCTTAATTTTTAATTGCATTTCAACAATTATTATTTTCTGTTGTACGCATGTCCGGAGGCGGGATCGAACTCACGATCTTCTGTTTTACAGCACGCACCTCTACCAACGCAACCATCGGGGTTGTTCAGCTTTTGTTGGCTAATTGTAGTATTATGCTATACACACACCATTAGATAAATTAACTTATTCACCATGCTCACACGGATAACAACAACAGGGGCTGTCAGATCTTTATTTTCGTAACAGTATCAACAACACTCTGAGATAAATAAAAAGTGGAAACAGGGCATATCTAAATTTGTCATTCCGTGTGTAATTTCTACAATTTATATTTCCGACCCTATAAGGAATATATATTCTGATTTGTTATGCATAGCGAAGTCGATTGAGCGATGTCCGTATGTCCATCCGTGTTAGTGTTGAAAAAAAAAATATATCAATCGGGCAGATACGAGGGCTGCTCTATATATTTCTGGCCTAATAGTGAAAATGCGAATATTTATAATCAAAAATGGTTTTATTGTTTTTAAAAGTATTCTCCAGCATAATTTATACACTTTTACATGCGCTCAAACCAGTTGTCGAAGCACTTTTTCCACTCCGATTGAGACACCTCTAAAACATGGTTTTTGAACACTTCAACAGCTTCTTCTGGCGACGAAAATCGTTGACCACGCATTTTTTCTTGATATGCGGAAGCAAGAAGAAGTCATTAGGTGCCAAGTCAGTGCTGTACGGCGGATGACCCATTAATTCGACGTTTTGGCCGGTCAAAAACGCTCTGGTTTGAGCCGATGTGTGAGAGCTCGCATTGTCATGGTGAACAATTATTCGTCTTCTCTTGTTGGTTTTTCGAATTTCGCCGATGACTTCAGGCAAACAAATTGTAGTGTACCACTCAGAAGTGACCGTCCTACGTTGCTAAAGCGGAACAGTCACCAGTTTTGCCGAAGAAACAGGCGACCATTTTCTTCGAAGTGCTTCTTCCACGAACAACTTTCGTTGAATTTTGCTCGTCTTTGAAGACCCACACGGTCGATTGTTGTTTCGTTTCGGGCTCATACGCATAGATCCATAATTCCTCACCTGTGACGATCTTATAAACGACTTTCAAATTGTGCGGGATCCAACGAGAACAAACCTTTTTTACGGCCAGGTGTTCAGGCAGTATCAAATGTATGCTGGCGGAAGAAATGTCCAAGGATGTCTCTCTCTCTCGGTATGTCGCATGTCGATCTTGCATTATGAGTTCACGCACGGCATCAATGTTCTCTGGCACAACAGCCGTTTTTGGACGACCTTCACGGAATTCGTCTTTGAGCGAGCTTCGGCCACGATTAAACTCATTTTACCAATTTTTCACCGTGCTATAGGATGGTGCTTCATCGCCATACAAAGATTTAAGTTCATCAATGCACTCTTGTCGTGATAATCCACGTCGAAAGTTGTGAAAAACGATGGCACGAAAATGTTCACGAGTTAATTCCATTTTTTTCTCTATTAATTTTTTCAAGTCACTGTAAACAACACAAATAATGGTCGTACGTCAAAACGTTTTGAGTACGATTATGCTTAAAAATGACACACTTTCCAATGGAAATGTCAGATTGCACTTGGCAGCACTCAGTGTTGCCAGGCCAGAAATATAAATAGCAGCCCTCGTATAGTGTCAAAAGAGGTGCTATTGGAAATCAGCATGATCGGTCTATCTTCAAGGCAGCAGGTAAAACATCACGCCTACCTCTAAAGTTTTTCATGTCACTTGGAAAAATAAAGTAACTCCAAAAAAATAAATACATGGGGCTATAGAGAATTAAAAAAAAATAGTGAAAAAATTGGCGTTCGCTAATATTTTTCGAGTTACGGGGCTCTGATATTTTCAAATTTTTTAAAATATCATTATGGGTATCATTTTAAAGCTTTTAAAGATATATTTAAGGAAATACCAAAAATTTTAAATATGCTTAACCCATTAAGAGCCGATATCATTTTCATGTAATATTATAAATATGCAGTACCAAATTTTTTATTATTTTTTAATTCTCTGTCACCCCAATATCTGCATTTTTGATTCTAAACTAGATTTACGTAAATGGTGTAGAGTATATATTATTCGTCATAGCCGAATATACCACTCTTTCTTGTTTTTTAATTTTTTTTAATATCGTTATATGTGATCCAAAGACTATGCTCCGTGTGCAATAAGCGAGTAATTATAATAAATTTAATATTTAACGCCATTTAACTGGTGTCAAAACTCTTAATTGTTGTCATAATTTGCATTTTATCAATGAGATTCTACTCTTTGGAAATATTAAATTTCTTATTCTCCCAACACTTTATCAAATTTAATATAAATACCAAACGAAACTCTTGTTTTAAAAGATAAACTTAAAATGAGTTAAAGCAAAAGAGGGATTACAAAACACTCAGAATTTAATTTCATACCAGAATGAATTGGGCATCCTGTTAATATTTTCAATTTAAATTTATAAACCATTAAACTAGAAGGTATTGTATTTCCCCACTAATTATGTGCAGTTGCAGATAAGAAGACAAAGGACTACTTATTCGGCTTCTGACTGAATGTAGCAAGGAGGTAATATTACGATGACATCAAACAAAGCAATTAAGAGTTTCATAATTTACGCCTCAGAGTAGATAATAGAATTTGAGTGACATTAGAAACACAAACCTTAGTAACAGGCATTAATTTAATTAAATTTTTATTAGCAATGTAATTTGTGAATTAAATAAAGTAAAAATGCAATCTTGTATGGATTCTGCAGACGTTTATTCTGAGCTACATATTTATATTATCCTTTAGATTCGAATACAATTTAAATAGAGAGCGAAGCAATAATTCTGCTTAGAGATTCATAAGAGTAAATAATTTACTAATATAAACTTCTATTCAGGCCACAACTTTTGAAAGTATGTTGCGTACAAGGTTATGCCCTCAAGTTGGCACCAATTTAAAAACAGATCATAATTTTAATAATTAAAGGGTGTCGCCATATATCATACATTTTTTTATGTGCATTATGAACCATAAAAGGCACCACTTCAAAATTTAATAAAAAAAGATAACTTCCTGTGCCACCTTAGCTCTCAATAACAACAAATAATACAAAAGTAAATCTTTACATTAAAGGCAGACCCAATAGGTGATTTAAATTGTGCTTTATGTGCCTATCTTTTGAATCGTTGTAGACAAACGCTTTATATATAAATTAAACGGTGTGCCAATAGTTGATGTAATTTGTTACATGTGGCCGAACTTTTGAACCAAAACTCAAAAGGCACCTGTATTGCTAAGTCCGCTATATGAACATGTAGGCAATTTGAATTTGGAAAACAAAATGGTGTTTTCCTATATTTGATGTAAGTTGATTTACATAACCCTATCTTTTAAACCGTTATAAACGAACACTTTAAAGTTAGTCAGAATGTCCACTTCTTTGTCCGGTATAAGAAGTATAAATATTTAAAATTAGTAAAGGGTGCTACAATAATTGATGTAATTTGATGTATATGGCCAAACTATTGAACAGTTTTAGACAGACAGTTTGAATCTTTTTTGAAGTCGGCTTTTTGCAAGAATTATTGTTTATTTTATTATAACCACTTCGTATTTAAAAGCATTTTTTGCAAACAGTATACCTTGATTTGCACATTAAGCTATACGCTGATGAAATTTATTAGTTTTGAAATAAAAAATTAATAAAACTGGGTAAAAACAAAATTCTACGCAAAGCGAAAAGATCTTAAAATGATGTGTATTTATCATTGAACTATGTCTGTTGTACTCTAGGCCACGAAATGAGCCGAAACCACCAAACTGTACTTAATTACATAAAGAATAAGCAAATACATGAATAAAATAATTCTTGCGAAAAAAAACCGACTTCAAAACAGATTTCATCTGTCTGCCTATAACAGCTCAAGTGTATGGCCACATAAATTAGGTTACATTAACTATTGGGACACACTTATATTTCCAAACTTTATACTTTTTCAATTGTTCAATAGTTTGGCAATATACATCAAATTGCAGCAACTATAGGGTCACACTTTAATTTCTAAATTGAAATTTTATACTTGCTGTTGTAGTAGATTTATCAATCAGGTTCTGTGTAAATTTCAACTGTCTGTCTGTAACGGTTCAACAGTTTGCCCATATAAATCAGATTATATCAACTATTTATTTTATAACATTTTTATACTTCTTATTATACCAAATAAAGTAGTGGACATCCTGTCTAAAATTAAGGTGTTTGTATACAACGGTTCAAAAAATACGACTATATAGAATAAATTACATTTATTTTGGGAACATCCTTTAATTTCTAAATTCAAACTATAAGCTTCTTGTTATAGCGGACTTAGCAAAACATGTCACTTGTAAATTTCAGCTGTCTGTCTATAACGGTTCAAAAGTTCGGCCACATGCACCATATTATATCAACTATTGGCACACCCGTTTATTTCCAAATCCAAATTTTATACTTGTTTTATTATAGAGAGTTAGTAATACACTTTACTTTGTAATTTTCAATCGTCTGTCTACAACTGTTTAAAATAATTTGTAATATTAATACTTGTTACTATAATGGTTATAGCAATCGACATTTTTAAGTCGGTTAATTATAAAGGAAGAGATTTTACTCCGGCAGAAACGAGAAAAATTCGCAGAATTTTGTCGATTTCAACCATTTCATTATCAAAAATTAGATCAGAAGCTGGCATACATGAGAGATTCTATAAAGCACATAGAACTCTTATTACATGTGAAAACAGTTGCGAAAACTAAAGAAAGGTACCCGCTTAAATGAGACATGCCAACAAAATTATGTACAATTGACAAAGGAGTATGTGACGTGGGTGTACACGACAGGAGTCACATTAATGATTATAAACTTGTGGTTTTAATGAAGGATCAGATGGGTATAACTGCACTACAGCATAGAGAGCAGTGGTATGGTGTCCAGTACACCAGCTTATTAGAGATATATGGTCTGCTTAGTAACGAAAAATTATGTGGGACTCATCAATTTAATAAGAAAGTATTATCGAAATAGAGTAGAATAAACTCTTTTATTTAACATTTGTTATCGAACTTAGATTACAGCTTCAGTTTCCTTTGGCCTGAGACCTTGGTAACAATTCATTATTTCATACACATGAGTATATAATTTTTATTACTTTAGATATTTTTGTATAGAGATTTAAATTAAATATTAATTCTGGAATATTGATTCTGAACTTTCAATCCAATTTATACACAACAATAATAACTCACTTTAAACTCGACAGCAGTGTTCTGGTATTTCTGCAATATTCTATGGTGGCCAACATTATTTTTAAATGTTCGTAAGCAAATACTTGCCCTATCAAGCTCCTCTGTCTTTTATCCTAATATAAAACTGCTTAGCCCATACTTCTTAGATATTAAATCTGCTGTTGGTTATAAAAAATGCAGTGCAGGTTGTGGAAATATTTTTCTCTTTTAACCAATCACAACAATTTCTGCCTGAAATACGCGGCAGTTGTCCAGGAAAATATTAATTTCTTAGAGAATGCTCAAAACATGCTCCGCCAGTTTATTTTGCAACAATTTGCATTAAAAGTCAATGCTTGACTTTCGTTCGGTATTCAATTCCTGCATAAAGCACGAGCTAGTAAGCGACATCGTGAACCAATAACACTTGTTGTACTTAAGCTTTCTGTTCTTAATCCCCACCATACAATAATATGCTGCAAATTCATAAATTAGAAAACTTTAGGGAATTACTGACCCATCAAGATAAAAATTTTTTTTCTGATAGAAAAACTAATAGCTAAGGTTTTACTATTTGTCATACATTATGTTATTGAAAATTTTATTAAAACGAAATTATTTACATATTTTGAATCATTTCAAAAATAAGATTACATTAGAAGTAAGCATTTAATGACATGCTCATAAAATGATTATTATTTTAAACTAAAATATAAACGTAATGCTGCAGGGCAAGCATGTCCAAATTTTATATAGAAAATTCTACGTTTCTCGTAGTAGTTTAATAGGAATGTAACGAAATGTTTACTGTAATAGGAATCAAGTGTAATAAACGTAAACTAAACTAAAATTTCTTAATTTGTTTTTAGGGTTTTTACAGTTTTTTTTGTTACTTTTGTAACATAAATGAAATACAACTCTGCAGTTAATTATCCCCTTTCGTTCAAGATATAAAATTTCTATTAAAAATAGAAATATTTTAAGATAAGTTTGAAATAAGAAGTCCAGAATAAAACTTTTTATTTCTAATATAAACATTTATTATTGCATTTACACTATGAAATTTTCCATGAAACTAGCACAAAATTTTTGTTTGGTGGTGAAGCAAGAGAAGTAAGCATTATAATATGGCTTCAGTTTGAGAGGATGTTTATGTTGGTTATGTTTTGTTTAAAATAACGAATATCGCTGCAACTTATAAGAAGAATTGCTAAAAAATTCCGTGGACTTACTTTAATCTTGCTTGATTTCTTATAAAAAATATTTTTATTTAAAGTAATCAAGCACGATTAAATTTTTTTATTTCCTTCTAACTTGATAAAAGTGTTGTTGCGTTACTGCAACTATGTAATTTAAATTCTAGAAATTAAATATCAAGCAAAATGTAAAACTACACGTTTGTATTTTTTTAAACCAAATGAAAAGAAAATCAACATTAAATATAAGAAAAAAAAATAATTGAATTCTAAAGATAATCTTATTACTAAGGAGATCATATTCAGAGATGATTATTTAATATTTATTTAAATTTCGTTCCGTCCTCGCTTTAATACTTAAATTAATTTAGAATAAGATAAGTAGGAAACAAAAGTTTTTTGGCGAATATTTATAATCAAAAATGGTTTTATTGTTTTTAAAAGTATTCTCCAGCATTATTTATACAGTTTTGCATGTGCTCAAACCAGTTGTCGAAGCACTTTTTCCATTCCGATTGAGACACCTCTAAAACATGGTTTTTGAACACTTCAACAGCTTCTTCTGGCGACGAAAATCGCTGACCACGCATTTTTTTCTTGATATGCGGAAACAAGAAGAAGTCATTAGGTGCCAAGTCAAGGCTGTACGGCGGATGACCCATTAATTCGACGTTTTGGCTGGTCAAAAACGCTCTGGTTTGAGCCGATGTGTGAGAGATCGCATTGTCATGGTGAACAATGATTCTTCTTCTCTTGTTGGTTTTTCGAATTTCTCCGATGACTTCAGGAAAACAAATTGTAGTGTTCCACTCAGAAGTGACCGTCCTATGTTGCTCAAGCGGAACAGTCACCACATGACCAGTTTTGCCGAAGAAACAGGCGACCATTTGCTTCGAAGTGCTTCTTCCACGAACAACTTTCATTGGATTTTGCTCGTCTTTGAAGACCCACACGGTCGATTGTTGTTTCGTTTTGGGCTCATACGCATAGATCAATGATTCATCACCTGTGACGATCTTATAAATGTCTTTTGAAGCAGCGCAATCGTTTTTTTGCAACATTTGTTTGCACCAATCGACACGAGCCTTTTTTTGAGCGACTTTCAAATTGTGCGGGATCCAACGAGAACAAACCCTTATTACGGTCAGGTGTTCATGCAGTATCGAATGTATGCTGGTGGAAGAAATGTCCAAGGATGTCTCTATCTCTCGGTATGTCGCATGTCGATCTTGCATTATGAGTTCACGCACGGCATCAATGTTCTCTGGCACAACAGCCGTTTTTGGACGACCTTCACGGAATTCGTCTTTGAGCGAGCTTCGGCCACGATTAAATTCATTATACCAATTTTTCACAGTGCTATAGGATGGTGCTTCATCGCCATACAAAGATTTAAGTTCATCAATGCACTCTTGTCGTGATAATCCACGGCGAAAGTTGTGAAAAATGATGACACGAAAATGTTCACGAGTTAATTCCATTTTTTTCTCTATTAATTTTTTCAAGTCACTGTAAACAACACAAATAATGGTCGTACGTCAAAACGTTTTGGGTACGATTATGCTTAAAAATGACAAACTTTCCAATGGAAATGTCAGATTGCACTTGGCAGCACTCAGTGTTGCCAGGCCAGAAATATATATAGCAGCCCTCGTACTACATCTTCTTGTTACGAAGCTTTTAAATATCAAAATTCGGCTGGAAATAATATTTTCAATTTGCTTACTAAGTTTGCCTTGCGATTATTAAGCATGTCAGGGTATAATGCGAAAGTGGGTCGATTTTCTAGTCAACTTAATATAGATAAATCAAACATCAGAAATCGATTGTAAACCAATATTGTTAATGCTATTTTAACCGTTAAGTATGCCAATTCTTCAAGGATATAACAATAGTATAGTATGACGATGAACTGTTGCTTTAGTTTCAAATATGATAGACATATCAGTAAGTTACTCCTACGTTATTTGAACCGATATGGATACTAGCTGGAATTGGAATGAAAATTCAGACACAGGCTTTATCTGGTAGAGTTGGCAGATCAGTTAATAAAGGAGTTTATTTTGTGAAGGAAAGTTTTTCCACTATAAACAAGAAATCTTTATAAAAATATTAAGGAACACATTGATCGCAAAGGTGCCTCGAGATGTTCTATACAAAATATTACAAATTCACCACTGTCCAGTAATTTACCAAATAAACGAGAGCGGTGTTGCACACAAATTTTTAACTTAATATACATTAGTATTAAAAATACAATTATTGGTCTCCGCCGGCATAACCAATATTGCTTCGATTATAAGGTTCCGAAAAATTTTAAAACTTAATTGGAACGTCTAATATTTATTTAAGTTCTCAAAACGAAACTCATATGTAGAGATAAGCAAAATCTTAACTAGAGATGGACAATTATTGACATATTCATAAAACAATGTAAGATAATTTTATGAATACGGCAGTTAGTGTTAAAAACAGTTTTAAAATATAAACTGTTGTATTTTAAGCGGTTTATGTCAGAGTTTTGCTTTGACTAGTTAGCGGTTTCTAGCGTTTTTTTAAATAATTTCTAGCGGGAATTTGTTCAGTAGTTTTGGCAACACTGATTCATATCAATATTAATTTGGTTAGAGGAAGACCAAACACAACCCAAAGCATTTCTTCGATGTTCTTTCTGAATTTCGTCTTGTACATTTGTTTTTATTTTGTACATAATTTCGTTTGGTGACGAATGCAATTTTTATTTTTAATCATTCTTACTTGTTTCCTCACAATATTATGGATGGTGTTTCCGTATCATATTGATTATTATGAGCTAAGCATAATGTACATGCGCTGTGTATTGCGTATTTTAACTTAATTATTTTTTGTTTGAAATTAGAAGTTGAACTGTGGATACTATAGGTGAATTGAAATTGATTTTGACTTAAGTTCATTTTTTAATTTCTAAAAATTTTTTTAAAAGGTAAATTTATTTTACAAATGTATGCGGACGTTAAAAGAAAACAAGAAAAATTACACACAACAAATTGTAATGCTGCATTTTTTGGAATGCTATATCATTCACCAGCATCCTTCGCATCTATCTGCCTATGAAATTACCTTTTAGAAATAAAAAAAATGAACTTAAGCTAAAGTCGATCTCAATTCATTTGAAATGTTTCGTAATTAAAAAAAAAATTTACAAAAATCCTTTTATCATTCTTACGTTTTTTTTTCAACTAGTGCTTATTTCGTGAATGGTAACACTTAGCTTATGTCTGATTTGACAGATACATAATTAGTTTTATTTTTCGTCGGAACGTTTGAACAATGCTGGAAAATATTGCGACATTACTTTGAAAATCATGGTAATGTTTCGGAATGTGTGCGAAAATTGCGTACGGCTTTTGGAAGAAAAGCAGCACTGTCAGCTCGTACGTTCGTTATCTTGTGAAAAGAGTGAAAGAAACTGGCATCCTCATCGATAAACTAAAGCGTGAAAAGCCAAAAACAGTGCGTACACCCGAGAATATTGCTGGTGTAGCAGATAGTGTGCCTGAAGCGCCATCAACATCAATTCACCGTCGTTCTCAACAATTGAACATGAGACATCATTGAGAGAATTTTGCATAAAGATCTTGGTATGCCGATATACAAAGTCTAATTGTTTCAGGAGTTGAAGCCAACTGACCATTTAATGCGTTTTTTATAGCATTTAAAAAAAGTTATTTAACGGACCCTATAAATTAAAAAAGAAACTTAAAAAAATAACTTTTACTGTTTAATTAAAAAAAGTTTAAGCAGAAGATATTCTTAAATTTTCGGAAGGAAATATTCTCTCAGATGTGACAGAATTCGTTTAAAACCTAAAGTACCGCTATGCCATCTCTTTTAAGTTTGGTTCTAAGACGGTATTGTGCCAGAAACCAAGCAAATCTCAGCCTTTAGGAATATTAGGTATCTCTCGACTTCTCCTAGAGTAGAATTAGATTTTTAACTGTGCGTATGGGTTACGATGTCTGCAGTAGTTTCAGAAGGCAGAGCTGGACTATTACTTTCTTAGTTGTAGTTAAACAGAGAGAGAGAGAGAGAGAGAGAGAGAGAGAGAAATAGATCAGATCGAAAATCAATTTATTTTATATATATTTCTTAACAATTTTAATTCAACTGTTTTATACGCAAATTTCTTTTACTAGCCTGTGTGCCTAGATGTACATGGATATATGCTTAAATTTATATTTTTTAAGTGTTTCAATATTCCTTTTTATTTTGGAACTTGTTAAAAGATTGGCAGTATTGAAACAAATTGAAATGACATTGATGTTAACAAAGACTGAGGTTAGAAAAAAGAATGTAAATAATCTACTAAAGTATTAATGTGTTTTTATTCGTGCGTGTAGACAAAGGCATAAAATTGTGTCTGATATTTTTGAAAAGAACCAATTTATTATTAACTTCGTTAAAGTTTTTTTTTCTTTGTTGTTTTAATGCTTTTAAAGCCTGCGCCAGACAACAAATAAAAATAATTTTTGCTCTTTTAATCATGCTTGTATGCTTTATGTTCATAAATGAAGGTAATAACTTGAGGTAAATTCACATGGCAAAGTTTATTGGAAGAGATATTAAGATTTTTTTAATAAAGTGTTAAAAATATTATATTGAAAATTTTTCTAGGACCAGAGATATAAGTCGAGAATTTATATTTTCAATTAACAAATGTACAAAATACTATCTTAGTGATG
The DNA here is from genome assembly GCA_916610165.2 of Gymnosoma rotundatum. Lineage (NCBI taxonomy): Eukaryota > Metazoa > Arthropoda > Insecta > Diptera > Tachinidae > Gymnosoma > Gymnosoma rotundatum. Next base: position 55,015,653 of record OU744336.1, read on the forward strand.
AAACAAAATTCGACTGCAACATCAATCGTAATTTTTGTTCCATTTTTAGCGATTGTTTGAAATTTTGTTTATCTTAAATATGGTTTTTTATCATCAGTGTCGCGAGAGGTAATCAAATCTTTCGGCTTCTATTTAGTTTATTCACATATATTTAATGTGTTTATATTGCGACTAGTATTTCTTTTACTTGCGAAGTATTGCAAGAGTAGCTAATATAATTTTTCCATATCAAAAAATTTCGTAAAATCCGAGAATTTTGAGTTTTATTAGATTTTTTATAACTGTGATTTTTTTCTTTCTTCGTGAAAATATTTTTGCCTGGAAAATTATATAAATATTTAACTGACGGCTTGAAGTTCTACAAATTACTGTAAAAATTCTTTTAATATTTCAGTTTAAAGGCGTGTGTGAAACGGTAGCAAAGTACCATGGCTAAATAAAGTTTTTTTATGGGGACAAAATTTTTATTACTGCTGTGTGAAATGATATTTTTTTTGGCAATATTAAATTTTGACGTTTCTATAGGAAAAAGGATATTTTTATAGTTTTAAAAATAAATTAATTAAAATATATTTTCCGTTGCTTATTTCAATTCTTTTAGGAATAATATCGTCGAAGTTATTTAATATTTTATTTTTCACACAAACCTAGTACGAGTATATAGTATATATATATATATATATATATATATACTATAAACATTGTATGTATGTTTAATAATTTTCAAAAGTTACAATTTTATTTTTAAGAATTTTTTTTTTTTACATTTTCACAAAAGTTTAAAATTTTTTGTGTCATAAATTTCTATGCTTTTGTCAAAAATTCTACTATTCCTCAGGGCTAGTGAAATTTTAATTAGCTCAGAACTGTCAAAATTTTACTTACAAGAGTACTTTCTTTACTTTACTTTCACACACGCCCTAATAATACTTATCATAAACAGCTACAATATTTTTTTCTCTATATGAAGTAAAAATTTTCTCCAATAAAAATTTTATTTTTGCTCTAGAGATCTTTATTTCTTTAATTTAAAAAACTCCATTTAATAAATAAAGTTCTTCCTGTTTAAAACAAGACAGCTTTAATATATTTAGTGTGAAGTTTCTCACTTAAGTTACAGTTACAGAAACGAAAATAGTTTTTTTAATAGTATGTATTCTCAAAATTCATTTGATTTTTTTCAAATATTTTTGTTGCAAATTTTGAAACTGTTAGTGGCAATGATAAATACATATTCTAACACTTTTTACAAAACTGCTTAATTTATGTTTTAATAATTCTTGCAAAAAAAAAAAACACTATAATACAAATTTCATCTTTCGGCCTATAACGGTTTAATAGTATGGCCACATAGATTAAATTACGTTAACTCTTGGGACACCCTTTCATTCCGTCGCCAAACTTTATACTTGTTCAACTGTTCAACAGTTTGACAAATACATAAAATTACAGCAACTAGAGGTGCACCTTTAATTTTCAAGTTCACTCTATATACTTGCTGTTATAGTAGAATTAGCAATCATCAGATTACATCAACATTGTTAAACCCTTTAATTTATAATTTGAAATTTATATACTTCTTATTATCTAAATAACTGTTCAAGAAATACGGCCATGTAGGTCAAATTAAATTACCTTTGGGAAGACCCTTTAATTTATAAATTCAAGTTATAAGCTTCTTGATATAGAGGACTTAGCAATATTGGTACCTTGTAAGCTTCAGCTGTCTGTCTAACGGTTCCAAAGTTCGGCCACATACACCAAATTACATCAACTATTGGCACACCCGTTTATTTCCTAGTCAAAATGTTGTACTTGTTGCTTTAGCGAAGTTACCAATACAGGTTCTTTGTAAGTTTCGAGCATCTGTCTATAATTGTTCAAAGGTATTGCCATATACATCAAATTAAGTAAACTATTGAGGCACCCTTTACTTTATAATTTTTAATATTAATACTTTTTACTATAGCAGTCACAGCAATCGACAATCTGTCCAATTTGCAAGCGCTTTTTTGTAACGGTTCAAAAGATAGGCTTATATAAGTCAATTACGCCACCTTTGGGGATACCCTTTAATTATTAACCCTCTAGTGCGCCGTGATGCAAATTTGAATCATACCGAATATCTCTCTGTAGCTTCCAAATTCGAAAACACTGTTATGTAAATGTTCATTTTATGTTGTCTCCATTTAATAGACGTCGTTTTCTCTGCTTTTGAAGTACCGTTATTGCAGCATTGAATTATTGTGCAATTTTTAAGTGCCTGCTCATTCGTTCGTTGTGCGTAGAGGAAACAGTGTGTTTTTCTGACCTTTAAATTTATTAAGTTCAACAAGTTTATAAACAGTTTTGATGTTTAAATAAGTTACACTATTTTTTTATTACAATGTTATAGTGTGTATTGTTTTTTTATGGTAAGTACTTTGCGCTAAATGCGCAATGATGCAAATTTGCATTAAGGGATTTTTCGCCTCCTGCGCCCTTATAAATGAAAATTATACAAACTGCTAGAACAAAAGTTTGCTTTTCAACCATTTCCTTTCGTTTAAGTAGTATTTTACTTAATTTGGTTTTCTTGCGCACTAGAGGGTTAAATTTATTTTTGTATTGCTTTTTGTTATAAGGAAGTATACTAATACGCAGTCATTTTAAATTTTATAGAAGTGTGTGTTGTATGGGGACACTCTATAATTTTTAAGATTATGTACTGTTTTTTTAACGGGATCAATCTGTAAGCATAGTCTATCAAATTACAAAAAATGTTTTAAACTCATTCAGAAATGGCTGAGTTCTGCAGGCAGAAACATTACAAAAACCAAAATTCAGACGAATTGATAAAACCTCCATCTTTTTTTGAAATCGGTTAAAAATAAAACACACTTTTTGAATTAAGTTCCTTTTAATTATACAAATTTGCCCAAATAAAATAATCGAAAAGGTAAATATCTTTACATTACTATCTCTTAATTGCTATGTTAACTTAAAATCTCAAAAAACCCTGGAGTTATTTTATTAATTCCTAAGATTCGAGATTTATTATTTATGTAAATCATAGATTTCACGTTTGGCATCCCTCTTTTTTTCTAAGGTGTATACTTAATCGATTAATCGCCCTTACCAAATACCAATTTGAACTATAGCCATTGTTTAACAAAATATAAGCAATTTAATCACAAAACCGCCAACAAAGTAAGCAAAATGTCACTACCATTTTTATAAAATATTCAAAAACTTTAAATCATTGAAAATGATTTTAAGAACTGCATTACATGCTTGGTTTGTTTTTAATAAGAAATTATTTTTATTTTTTTTTTAACTACTTTTAAACCCCCAAAACAGAAAAATTCTTAAGTAAATTTTCAATAAAGTATAAAACAAATACAAAAGTCTTGTCAAATCCTTGACAAAATGACAACTTGACAAATGACAAGCGACACAACGAACATCGAGAAGAATAAAACAACAAACAAATAAGAGAATATAACTTAAAGATGAGACACAACACGAACGACATGGAGTTTGAAATACTTTATACCCAACCATTTAGACATTTTTTTCTCATCTCGTTTTAGTAGTTTTTTTAATAATTTATATTGTAATTTCTTATAAATACACTCAAAAGTTTTTGTAAATACAGAATGTAATAGAGAGATCGATTAAAAAATAAAAATACTCTAATAAAAAACATATATTAAAATAGTTCTTAAAATAGATACCGTTATGTATTTAGTCTGTTTTGCCAAATAATAATGATAATCTCACATTAAGTTGATGTAAACTGGCCACCGTAATCGTTTGATTTGAACTCTTTAAAATTCTTTTATAGTTGTTCCGTGGCGGATATTTATGCAATGTTACACACAAAATGGCAATAACAGACCTTTCAAATGAAAAAATAAAAACATGCGAACATTATTATTCTTACCAGTTTTGATAGCAATCGAAGTTCCTTTCTGGGTTCAAAACTGCAGCAAGTAATGTGGCAATAAGACAAGTTGAAATAGGAATACATAAATATGAAAGAAATAAATAAAAATTAACTATCAATGGTTACTGTGTTTTCGTATAAAAGATTTTTATGTTCTCATAAATGTTCAACGAAGTTCTCATTTAATCAATTTGGCTTGAGATATAAGACTTTGAGGTTTCCAACATTCATCAAATATCTTCAAAAAAATAATACTATTTATTTTTTAAGTCAATTTAAGTATTAACATCCCAGTAAAAAATATATGGATTAATCCATAATCGAGCAATAAAGGAGTAATGACTTGTTCATCCGTTTGGAGTAATAAGCGAGCTATCGAAACTATTTTTTGTTTTATTGCTTATGCCTCGCTTAGTACTCCAAATGGATTAATGGGGGATGTATCAGTTCGTTTGTGTTTTTTTTTTTTTTTTACATAACTGTTAATTGTTGATGTTTTCGTTTCGTTTTTAAATTTAGTCAGTTTAGTTTAAAAAAGTGAAAGACATATTTTTAAAAAAAGCGAAAAGGTCCGGTTATAATAACAAATTTGTTAAAAATGTGTGAAAATTTAGTTTCTAAGCGTCATTGAAAAAGACTAGTTAAAAAACAAATTAAAAAATTCTCAAATTGTCATCGGGAGACTTAAAGAACAGTACTTAAGGAAGTCAATGAATTATCAAATGAAGATAGCCAAACGGAAAACTTTGATGTTCATATGATATCAATTCAAACAATATCGGTAAAAATTTTAAAAGAAGCTCGCTTCTTGGGTAATTGAAAATCGCGTTTCGAACGAATGCTGTAATTCAATACTCTACATTTTAAAAAGTGAAGGTGTGGACGTTCTACTATGTTGAGAAATATTGTTAAAAGCAGTGCATGCAGAAAACCCATGGTGCTTCACAGGGAGCGCAGAAATAATAGATATGGCACCAGTTAAATACTTTCATTGTGGTTTAGAAAAAGCACTGATAATGCACGGCTAATACATATCACCTAATGCAAATGCCGAACTATTGATCGATATAATTGTGGATGGATTGCCGCTTTATAAAAGCTCATCAAAGTCATTACGGTTTGTGGAAGAACACATCAGATTAAAGAATAAAAATTTTCCCAATTGATTCTTTGAAGGAACTAAATTCGGCAGAACAGCTAATTAAAACCGAGCCTGATTCAAAAGTGGTAAGACTGAGTTCTTTTTTTTAATGCAATCAGTTAAACAAGTATTCAAAATTCTTTGTTTTTTATTTTAATTTATTTCAGATTTCGTATATTAAACTGCGGTTTGACAAAATCAAAATTGAAAAAACCATACACAAAATTATCGGCGAAATATGTGCTGGTCAAATTAAATTGGGATGGATCAAAACAAACAAACACAAATTGTTTAACATTTTTTATTTCACTAATAGCTGAATTTTTAATATCATGTTCTTAATAATATATTACGTATTATTTTTTATATGGAGGTTTACTCCACTTGTGTTCTATTAGGAGACAAAAACGATTACTCCGTCTGTCGTCATTTCCAAGATCAAAGAGAGTACTCCATAAGGAGCTTAAAAGGAGTACTCGTGTCTGCGGACATGCTATGTTAAAAATCCAATGTGTTTCGGAGTTTTATGGAGTAATCCATTGCTCGCAAAGGAGCGCTTCATGATTACTCTTTGGATGATCCTATTTTTTACTGGGATACATTCGCTTTATAATATTGTATTTGTAAAAGCTATTAGCAGTGCCCACGACTTCATCAGCGTGTTAAACTAACTTTCTTAACATTCAAATATGGAAAGATATATTTTTAATATTAATTATAGAGTTTAAAAATATGCCATCTACAAAAATAAAATGTGTTCTATTTTCAATATGAAATTACATATTTTTGCGAAAAAAGTATTCTTTATTTCAAACACATCCAGTAGTTTTTATGTGACACGAACACAGGCAGACAGATGGACAGACAGACAAAATCCAAAAATAGGTGTTTTTATTCCATATCGATATCTAGATCAACAACAAAACTTACATTTGTTACAGTTTTATTTACATTTATTATTGAGTTGAGTTGATTAACAAAATCGAAAAGTTATGAAACCAACTATTCTATCTCGTTGTTTCAAGTAATTTTTTGATACATATTTTTAGAGTCAAACATGGAAGGCACTTCTTAAGATGAATTAAAAGTGTCGCTAAGAATTAAAATATTTTTAAAATGTGTACTAATTCTCACGTATTGTATTATATTTCTTATTTTGGTTTTCATTGAGTTCATTGCTGAAAAGGGAAAATAATTTTTTTAATTTTCGGAGAGACTTAAAAGTTGTAATATTTAAAAAATTTTTTGTTACCATACTTGGAAACTTATACGTAGCAAAAAAGTAAAATTTGTTTAAAAATAGTATAACTACAATAACCCAAAATATAATTTTTATAAAGTCCCAAAAAAAAAAACTTTTCTTAATCCCTAAAACACAAAATATATCCTCAAAGAATTCCTCAATCCCAAAACTGAAATTTTCATCCCCATTTTAAAAACAAAATCCTCGATTTGGGGATTTACGGATGAGCTGGATTATCACGACAAGAGTGCATTGATGAACTTAAATCTGTGTATGGCGATGAAGCACCATCCTATAGCACTGTGTATAATGAATTTAATCGTGGCCGAAGCTCGCTCAAAGACGAATTCCGTGAAGGTCGTCCAAAAGCGGCTGTTGTGCCAGAGAACATTGATGCCGTGCGTGAACTCATAATGCAAGATCGACATGCGACATACCGAGAGATAGAGACATCCTTGGACATTTCTTCCACCAGCATACATTCGATACTGCATGAACACCTGGCCGTAAAAAATGTTTGTTCTCGTTGGATCCCGTACAATTTGAAAGTCGCTCAAAAAAAGGCTCGTGTCGATTGGTGCAAAGAAATGTTGCAAAAATACGATTGCGGTGCTTCAAAAGACGTTTATAAGATCGTCACAGGTGAGGAATCATGGATCTATGCGTATGAGCCCGAAACGAAACAACAATCGACCGTGTGGTTCTGCAAAGACGAGCAAAATCCAACGAGTTGTCCGTGGAAGAAGTACTTCGAATCAAATGGTCGCCTGTTTATTCGGCAAAACTGGTCATGTGGCGACTGTTCCACTTGAGCAACGTAGGACGGTCACTTCTGAGTGGTACACTACAATTTTTTTGCCTGAAGTCATCAGAGAAATTCGAAAAACCAACAAGAGAAGACGAATCATTGTTCACCATGACAATGCGAGCTCTCACACATCGGCTCAAACCAGAGCGTTTTTGACCGGCCAAAACGTCGAATTAATGGTCAACGATTTTCGTCGCCAGAAGAAGCTGTTGAAGTGTTCAAAAACCATGTTTTAGAGGTGTCTCAATCGGAGTGGAAAAAGTGCTTCGACAACTGGTTTGAGCGCATGCAAAAATGTATAAATCATGTTGAAGAATACTTTGAAAAACAATAAAACCATTTTTGATTATAAATATTCGCATTTTCACTATTAGGCCAGAAATATATAGAGCAGCCCTACCCGTACGTGCATAGTAAAACTGAAGTAACTGAAGTTTTGTCAGCCCTTATGTTTGATATTTTTCATTCAACCGACCGCTTTGCTGCTGATATCAAGTACGCAATAGGGAAATGTGATGCAGATAGTGCAAAACAATTCGGCGAGGAGTCCCTCCGGAAAACTGAAGATCAATATTTTATTGTCAGTTTTAGTAAGAAAGGTGGAAGTAACAAGTTTTAATACCTTAATAAAAATTATATTTTTTATAACTTTTTTTAATTTTTAAATTTATGGAGAAAATTTATTTAAAAATTTTTGTGTTCATTTCTAAAGTAAACAGGACAAAGTAGCACTAACAGAATGTTATGCAGCAGCATCTTATGGAACGCTACATTCGTTATTAGAATTCTTGGTAGGCATCTGCTTTTTGTTGTGCTCGCTGTAAACATAACCTATATACCAACCAATTTAAAAATCTAGAATACGAGGAATAACTCATAATCAATCAATAATAACTTGAATAGATGACAAATGTGCACTAACTCGGAAGGTGTTCTTTTGGCTGCAATAATCTTTACTGCTTAATGACATCAATTTCTTATCTTTGAATAAAGTTTTACGGTAAGAAAATCTCATTTCATTTATTTCTAACAAAATGGTATCCAAATCACTGATATTTGTTTTCTGAGTGTAAATTGAAACTTATCTTTACCGTTATTCTGCCTTATTGGTTTGTTTTTCTTTTTTTTTTTTTCTTATGCAATTTGTTGCAAAAGCTATAACAGATATAAAAAAACTTGATGTAGGCAAAAAAAATAAAAAAAAAATTTGAAAAAATGTAGAAATCGAAGTAAAACTTTTATTATAACAAAAAGCGCAAAAGAATGACAAAAAAATTTGGAACGACAGAAAAAACTTAAAAACTAAGACAACGACATAAAAATTCTAAGTTTTAATCATACGAAATGTATAGTATAACTAAACGAGGACAACACACATACATATTCAGTTATATAAACATCCAACAGGATACTTACACAAATGGTTTGCTGTTAAATATCCGATTCCGTTCGTGATGAAAGATGGTTTAACTTTACTTTACTTTTTGTTATTTTTTTTTTTTTTCATTTCGTTATTAAAGGTGAATCGTGTATACCGTAAACAAAAATTTTCTAACTCCAGCAACGGTTCAATATTAAAGTTTGAACAATTATTTATGATATCAAATTGGTGCGGTACAAATGTCAAATAGGCAGATTGTGTGGCATTCATAATATATTGTTGTATTTTACGAAATGTATAAAACGAAAATTGCTTTAACTTATTTAAACAAAGAATAAATTTTTCAGTTAATGAAATTAAAGAAAGTTGAACTGCGGAAGAGTAAAATTAATTATGCTAACTGGGTCGAGTTCCACTGAGCGCTTTTTATGAAACCCTGCTTGACGTTTTATATATTGCAATAATTTATTTCCTTTTCATACTGTTTTCCAAAAAGACTTTGGACAAGGATGTTTCCTTTTTTGGGGAAATCCATTGGCAACATCACACAGTAGTTTCCGCATAGGCCAAAAATAAAAAAATAAGTTTTTTTTTAAAGCAACACTAAATTCTGTGGCAACTCTCTAAATTTTAGAAATCGAATAAATTTTGTTGCTTTCCTTTATTGCAAGATTTAATGTTTGTGTCCTTTGAAAGTAGAGTTTTGTTTATATTCAATGTACGGTGGTGATAAAAGCAAACTTAAGTATAGTTAAAAACTTATGCGCGATACTGCGGCAGGTCTTCAAAAAACTCTACAAGCATATAATTTTAACCCATTCGTTATCAAATTAAATAATAAACTCTGCAAAAATATATGCACATTTAAAAATTCCTGAAGAGTAAATTTTTGAACTTTTCAAAACACACTTTTTCACGCAGACTTTTAGATATTTAGCCCTCAACTGCCCGCAACTTTTTATATATCCAATTGTAGATTTTTTATCCCTCTTTAAATTAGAAAATATGGATGTGACTTACACAGTCATCTGTAAAAAAATAATCACCTTTATCGTGAATAGTTTTTCCCTCGAAATATTTCCCTTCTCCACAAAGTTGCAACCGTGAATTATTTCCATGTGAAAAAACTCGCATATTCAAAAAAAATATGGTATCGTCGATTTTAATTCCGGTGGATTTTTCCCCAAAAATTATGTGAATTTTTTCAAAAACATTTTGCTTGGGATAAAAAAAAAAGAAACACAATGTAAGCAGTTTTCTTGTTTTTTTAAATAGTTGTTAATTGGTTGTTTTTATTTTAATGCCTGAGATGCGATATTTTTTAAAAAATTTCTTGGCAATAGCTTTTTGTTCTTCTATAAAGTTGTTTTTTTCAAAAATCGTTTAAATTTCTACCAACACTTCACGAAAAGTAGATTGCACTGCACCAACGTCTATTTGCCGCCCAACACCTTTTTGATAGCTTCCTTATGCAAAAAAGCGTAGACATGTTACAAGCTTCACTACCGATGGAATCGCTGACGACTTTCTATAAGGTAAGCAGTTCTGTACTAACATATCTAAAAGATATTTGAAAGCTACTTTGCTTACTCTATAATGTTGGAATCTGCAAAGAATTTGTACATAATGCCAAAAATTCTTTCTGCTTTCACTTACACTGCTTCTGACTCATCTTTAAAATTGCTGCTCTTATTTTTTTTAAATATTTTTTTTCCTTCTAACAACTTGTATCTCATCGAAATTAAAAAAAAAATCACAAAAATACGAGTAAAAAATAAAATTACATCAATTCACAATAGAGTTTTCGAATTCCAACAGATGTTTATTTTATTCCCTAACAATTGGCGATGCCAATTTATTGTTCGTGAGAATAAAAAAATTATTCCCTAGAATTTATTTCCTTGAGATTTGCGATAAGGGTGAATAATTAATCATATTTTGTTTAGTACTATTTCTTTTTAAGATTTTTTCAAAAAGCCGATCTTTCCTCAAAAACTAACAGGAATCGATAAGGATATTTTCCAAAAATGTGTCAACTTATAATTACTCTATTTGAAATTGATGCCGAAAAGCTTGAGAAATATGCTGTACAGACAGCCAGAAAACTCGTTGAATAATAAACCTGGTACTTATTTCCTTCGTCGATACATAAAACTCTAATTCACGGAGCCCAGGTGATCAAGCATGTAATCGTTTCAATAGGTTAATTAACGAAGGAAGCAGTCGAAAAATAAAAATATAAGACAGTTTAAATTGCAAGGCTCTTTTTAAGTTCAGAACCATTTATTTCTGGAACCCACAACTTAAAAACAAAGAATACAAGTAATTTGAGCCAAGAAGTTTTAAATTTGCATAATATTCAATATATATTTATATCTTATTTAACCATTTATTACTTCATAGTACCTCATATTGCATTTTATAATTCTTTTAATTTAGTTTTTTTTATTATACATATATTTCGAAGAATTATACAAATTTATATATTGGAATTTTATAATAAAATACTTTATTTCAAAAATTCTTAAAACAAATCTATAAGCTAATTAACCATCCAAAGATCATGTGGCTATTGTTTCTACAGTTGTTAACATCTAAGTATACATATAAAAAATTGTTGCAAGTGTGTTGCGACTTTAAAACTCACGATCGGTAAAACTAAATTCAATTAAATTTTGTTTGTTCGTATGGTCGTGTAGATGGTTTATTTTGCACGAAATCGGTCAACAGGTTCGTGAGTTACGACTTTTCCTGGCAACATGTGATTTTGTCCATAAAAAAAACACAACAACAAATACGTTTGCGCCTATGATCATATGCGGTAGGTATACTATGTGCTGATTTCATTTACAAATTGCATTTTACACGCCGTAGATAACTTTTTTTCAGTTTTAAACTGCGTTTCTTAACTAGATATGTTTCAAAATAAACTTCAGGTGTTTGTGTTGTGTAAATTATAAGCAGCAAAAAATGGATAATTTAAAATTTTATTTAGTTTTAATTGTTATTAATAAACGTCTTGTCAAAACGGGATTTTCCAATTGCAAAGCGGTGACCTCGCGATATTTCGGTATGCTTCATAAAAAAGGTCTGTTTTTTTTTACTTTTTGGGTAAGGTTTTTGCAGATAAGAGCAAGCATAATTTTCGCTCATAAAGACACAAAATTGTATAAAAGTACGAGAAAAAAAATCTTAATTTTAAAGACAAATTAAAAAAAAATTAAAGTTTTTTTGGTTTGACTTTTTTAATAAAAAAAAAAAAACCCATTTCAATATATATTATGGGATGCCAAAATTCTTTCGATTTTATTTGACATTAGCAGTGCCCACGACTACCTCTGCGTGTCATTTTCGAATTTCTTAAAATTCAAATTTAGAGAAATGTGTTTTTAAATATTTATTTCAAAATTCTGTAGGCACACAACTATTTAAGTACTATTTATACTGGTAAAATTGGGTGCTTTCACACTTGTATCCCTAACTTCTCAACGAAATGACTTCTTTTTACGAAAAAAAAGTATTCGGTATTGGAATTAAGGGTATAACGAACCTCCTCACAAATTTTTTTTCAAATACATCCAGTAGTTTTTACGTGATGCGAACACAGACAGACAGACAGACAGAAAAAATTCCAAATATAGGTGATTTGTATTCCATATTCACACATAGGTATTTGACAAATCTTTAAACTCAGTATTATAGTGTGAAAAGGACATAAGCAATACAGGTTCCTTGAAAATTTCAGCTGTCTGTCTACAACTATTCAAAAGCTTGGTCTTTTTCATAAAATTACATCAACTATAGGCGCATTTTTAACTTCTAAATTCAAATTGTATACATTTTTGTTATAGCGGACCTACAGGTTCCTGGAAAATTTCAGGTGTCTGTCTATAACGGTTCAAAAGTTTAGCCATATATAACAAATTACATTAATATTGGGACACCCTTTAAAGTCCAAATCCAAATTTTATACTTGTTGTTGTTATTAGCTGACTTAGCAATAAATTTTTTGCAAATTTCAACCGTCTAAAGGTTTGTCATATACAATTATGGCGTCAACTATAGGGTCACCCTTTAATTTCAAAAATCAAATTTTATACTTGCTATTGTAGCGATATTAAAAATACAGTTTTTTTGTAAGTTTTAACCGCCTGTCTGCAACTGCTTAAAAGAATGGCCATAAACATCAAAAATGTTTAAGTTTAGCATTGAATATTTATACTTGTTTTCAAAACGATCATAGTAATCGACATTCTGTTCAATTTTTAAGCGTTTATCTATAACGGTTCGAAAGATAGGCGTATATAGGTCCATTGACGTCACCTACGGGGACACCCTTTAATTTTTAGATTTATTTTTGTGTTACTTTGTGCTTGGAAGCTATACTGATACGAGTTTTTTTTTTTAATTCTAAAGTGGTGGCTCTTACGGTTGATAATATACGTAAAAAAATGTATGTTGTATGGAGACACCCTTTAAATTTTAAGTAAAGTATAACCTTCCAAATAAAAAAAAATTAAAAATTGGTTTAAAAATGACTCTTGCACGCTCACGTGCGTGAAAAAAAAATTAAACGCGATAAACGTTTTTAGTGATACCTCTGCTCTTAACAAGACCCTGAATTCCGTTTGTTGGAAAATATTACGCTTTAGCTTTGTTATTCAAAATATATACAATTTATGAATGTTTAATTTTAATAGTCGTGTGAAAATATAAAATTTAAGGTCCTATTTATTAATTTTTAAAATTTTTCGTGCAACCTCTCTTTTTCTATTTGCGATGTTGGACGAAATCTATTTTAACCTATTTTAACACTATTTTATGGGATTTTTAGATAAATGGACTTACATGAGTATTTTATTACAATTTTTTGTAACAAAATGGTTTTTCGTAATAATTATTTATTGTGCAACGCCAGCACGCATTAGACTGTAATGGTTTTATAGGATTGCAGTACCCTTCATTGCCAATTTAATTCACTGAAAGCTTAATTTTTCAAGTTAAATTTTGAGGCAATAAATAGAGCTGAGAGGAAGAAAAAAAGAAAAATCATAAACCTTCTAGTAAATCAACTCATGCACAACAGCGACAACGGCCGCAGTAAAACAAAAACAAAAAAAAAGAAACTACATTTTTTTAAGTCAAAGAATGAAACATGGTTAACAAACAGCCCGATTGTTGAGAAGCAACATGGATGGTTAGATTTATTTATTTACTTCTCCTTCTCCTTAAAGTTTTTGAAAAAGGGTAAAAGGTCATTTGTTCGTATTTTGTAAAATTCATTTCCTTTTTTTTAGTTCGTTGGTTAAACTTTTTTAAGCTAAAAACATGTTTAAGGTATTTTTCATATTATTCGTCTGTAAATTATATTTCTGTTATGTTTTATTTTTATTTTGAATTTTATATGGTTTTCTCTTACAACATTTTATTAAAAAAAAATTGAATTTTATAGTCTTATCTTCATCACCGTCATCATCAACACCATTTACATTAACAGTGATATATAAAGTCTATATACTGCAGATATTTTTTTTAAAGCACAACCATTAAATACACTCACAAATCCATTTCTGCATGAGACGTAGAAAAGAAAATATTTAAAAATTAAAGAGAAAAGTAGAAAAAAAAAACACAAAGTAAAAAAAAAAAAAACCTTTTAGTTTTTCATAAAATTTGCAAATGAGCAGAATAAAAAAGAAAATAAAAACAAAAACGAAAATGAAAACAACATGCAACTATGTCAAAGGCAGAAGTTGGTAAATAACAGCGGTTTTGCCATACCAGCCACCATTTCATTAGCCAAGAAAAACAAAACAAAGACCAAACTCTGCAGTACTTACAGCCGCAATAACAACAACAGCGACTTCGTCAACATAAGTCTCATCATGCAGCATCATCATCAACATCATTATCGACGTTTACAATTTGTGTATTTTATACAGAAACACAGCAAAGCAGCGCAAAAAAAATATTACTTTTGTAAGGGTTTGACATAAAAGTAATTTCTATGATTACAAATTTAATGCGGCCACCGCAAAAGAAAATAAAACCGCAAAATTACCTTGGGTTTCTCCGCTAGTCCAAGTAATGAACAACGTTTAATTTTTCAAATTGATCTCCATTTTTTTAATAATATTTTTTTTTCTTTTTGGTTTTTCTTTTAGAAGCCTTTTATACCCGAATGGCTTTTAGCAATAGAATTGGCTAATGGAATTTGTTTCTAGGCAACATACATATGGTTATGAACAGATATCAAAAGTAATGCTGCAAAATATGTTTTTACAATGAACGGTTCCATTTCTCTTCCACAAGACAACCGCGCCATTGCACATTGGGTAATTTTAGCTACTTTTTTTTTTGCCAAAATCAATTATAGCCAAAGTTTAGGACGGACATGCCTAAAATTAAGAAATTAAGAACTTTTTATGATCACGCACAGCTGGGTGTTTTGATTTATGTAACAGTGTAGGATTTAACGGTGGTTGTGATATAAATGGTAGCTAAAACGAACGATAATTTTTTTTTTTTTAATTCGGCATGATAAACCAAGTTAGTTTGTAAAATAAAAGAACATGATAATTTAATTTTTAATTTTTCCGTGAGTCTTCTGCTACCTAAGCGATAAATTTTTGCAAACAGTTTGAACCTTTTGCTTCAACGAAGACAAATCTTGTTTTGAATTATTATTTAAACCGATTTTACTGATAACAAATTTATAAACAGCATTTTTTTGTTATTCGTTTAACAAATCCAAACATTAAAAGGATATGAATAAAAAACCGAAAAGAAATTAATTCGGAACACCTTTCTTAACTCTTTTCATCAAGGTAAAAGACGGCATATCTATCGAAAAATTCATTTGTTTAAAGTTAAGTTAGAAATACATATTTTCTTGACGAAAGCAATAACGACCATCAAAATATTTAGGTTTTTTTTTTTACTACTATTTCCTCTCTTCACCATATTATCCGCGATTTTCTACTTTTTGTTTTATATTTAATAAAGAACGTTTTGTTTTATATAAAATTTACACTTTTTATGTTGCTTGAAAATGTCAGTTTCGACTGCCCACACGCAGAAAAAATACATGGTTAAGATGTGATCACAATAACCGTATTATTTTCCCTGTAACAATATATAGTTGCGGAGATCCAATTATAGTTGTTTTCACCAAAACTTTAGTCACGATAAAGATATTTTGTTAACGATTATATGGTTACTTTATACAAAAAAATGCAACGTAGTTGGTTTTAACTTAAAAGAATTTCAACCACAACCAAAGTTTTATAACTTACTAAAAATAATATAAAATTTTTAACCATAATATATTATTATTAATCAAAATATGGTTAAAAGCAACAAAATAATGTTTGCTCTAAAAAGTATTTTGTTCTAGTTCTTGACAGTTTAGTAATTTTTCTGTTGGTTAAAATTTGAATTTGTTTTTTATTGTCAGAAAAAGTGGAAAAAATAAAAGTTTATGTACAAAATAAATAATTTAAAATAATATACAAAATACGCAAACAAATAAAAAGGGAGCCAAAACATTGAAAAAAAAATTGAAGTAAGTACGTATGATATGCAAGCATATATATCTTTATTTTTGTGTTTGAAGCACAATTGTGAAATCATTTATTTGGGCTTATAAACTATATTTTTATATAACTGATTCCTGTAGCCTATGATCTAAGCGTTGTTATAAGCAATTATAGGATTTTTTTGTGAATGTATGTTTTCAAATAATTTTTATGACAACTCGTTAATGAATAAAACAATAATTTTGCACATTTTCAGCCATATTATTTTATTTAAATTTAACCATTTAATGTTTATATTTGAACATAATTATTTATTTATGCTTTACAAAGTTATTGCTTTGCTAGACAACAATAAGGTTGCAAATTTAACAATACTAAGTTTTGTTAGCAACCATAATATGTTGCTCTTAAATTATGGTTACCTCAACCAGGTTTTTTTCTTTGCGTGTATAAATCAACTGCTATTTGTTATTCACACAAACCAAATATGCAGTTCATTGCTTTGATATGTTATTAATCGAAAGTTGTTAAAATGTTTATTTTATCGTTATTATTATTATCGTTAGTGTAAAGAAGTGAGAGTTCTTTATTCGGGTATGCCGAATCTTATATACCCTTCACTATCTATGTAAATTCAGTTTAGTCTTTAATCAAAAAAGCAAATACTGGAGTGACAGAGAATTAAAAACTAAAAAAAACTTCCGGTTTTGCATATATATAAATTTACATAAAAATAATATCGCCTGTTGATGGGTTAAGCATTTTTAAAAAATGCTTAAAGATCCTTAATGATCTCTTCAAAAGCTTTAAAATAATACCAATAATGATATTTTAAAAAACTTGAAAATTTCAGAGCCCTGTAACTCGGAAAATATGGGCAAGAGCCAATTTTTTCACTGGATTTTTTTTTCTTATTTTTTAATTCTCTTTCGCCCCATATATTATTTTTTTTTGATTATAGTTAGTTTATTGTTCCAAATAACATGAAAAAATAAGAGATAGGCGTGGTGTTTTGCCTGCTGCCTCCAAGGACATGGACCGATCATGCTGATCAATAGCACCTCTTTCGACACTATATCTAATCGATTGACATATTTATTTGTTTTTTTTTTTTTTGTGAAATCAAGTTTGCCTCGGCTTGATTTCAACACTAACATGGACGGACAGACGGACATCCGCTACACACGGATTGACAAATTTAGATATACCCTTTTTTCCACTTTTTAAGGTGAAGGGTATACAAATTATTTTTGGCTTAGATTTTGGTTCAAATAACCTACCGTGCATTGATTCATTTGTAAGCTACACATCTTTTCAAGTTAACTTTTTATGTATTAAAATGGAAAACGAGTAATAGTTAGTTGAATAAAAAATTTATATCTTCACAAATACTTATGTATATACAAGCGCAGTAAGAGGGAGCTAAGCATTATCGATTTTGGGAATTAAATATTGAAACATA
The DNA here is from genome assembly GCA_916610165.2 of Gymnosoma rotundatum. Taxonomy (NCBI): domain Eukaryota; kingdom Metazoa; phylum Arthropoda; class Insecta; order Diptera; family Tachinidae; genus Gymnosoma; species Gymnosoma rotundatum. Next base: position 55,033,154 of record OU744336.1, read on the forward strand.
CTTTCAAGAATTTCAATTACATTTTTCCTTTGTAACGATAATATTTGTTTATTGATTTAAATATTTGAAATTCTCTGGTATCAATAAATCAACAAAAAAATATTTGCATGAATTAAACTAAATAAACTTTTGAAACGTTGTACGTTTACTCAATTATATATTAAAATCCGCGGTGTGAACAATTTTGCTAGAAGGCGTTTAATCAGAGCCTTATTTGTCACCGATTTTACAAATAGATATCTACTATTAAATTAGACATTTGAAAAGGTCAAACGCCAAAAATATGGGTTGCTACTTTCCGGCGAACAGGGTGATTCAAATTTAGTTTTCTTAGTATTTACTATTATTGTGTTTTGTATTCGTTAGCCAGGGCATAAAGCAACCATTAAGCAAAATGAATATAACCGTCCATCCATAGATCATCGAAAGGCACCGCGACCTCTATCTTAAATAAATTGAGTTTTCAACAGAACTTTTAACGTTAAAAATATCTTTTTTAAGAGAGGCGCAGCAATTAAGAATTTCTAACGATATATTATAGCACGTTCTACATTTCGATTTTTATCTCCATCATTCAATTTTCACCATCAAATTGATGTGGAATGTTTGGGGAATATTATTAAGTAACCACCTCTCTACATTAAAAGATCTGTATTTTAGATCGTTATCTTGTTGAAAGGTCTACTGGCCTAAAAACTACACTTTATCGGCAGTAGCCTTCAAATTTGATGATCAAGTTTCGTACTTCATGTGACCCTAGATAATGTCTCCATACTGATTAACAGTTGATAACAAAATTGTGCATTTCCATCGCTGTATTGGGATTTTCTCCAAACTCATTGTTTACCATTTATTTTATTGAAGTTAATTCACTGATCTAGATATGTTCCAAACGATATGAAAAACATACAGGCAGGTGCGATATTTTACCTGATGCCTGCAGGGATATGGAGCGATAGCGCAGATTTTCAATACCAAAATTGTCGACACTATATCTGATCGATTGACGTATTTAAATTTTCTCTACCTTATCTAGTGCCTTTGCAAACTTGTGATCAACTCGAACACGGACTGTCAGGCGGACATCGCTCAATTGATTTCGCTATACATCAGAAGTCAAAATATATACAATTTATGGGGTTGGAACTGGATATTGAAGAAATTGCACACGGAGGCTGACTTCCAAAATGTATTAGTACAAAGTTTCTATACAGTTTTGCTGCGGTATTTAGATCTTTTACATATAAAAAATTGTGAAACAAAGCATCAATTTAGAAACTGATGCGCTAGTTGCTCGGTTGCAACGTTTCTAATACTTGTCAGCGACTTTTTAAAACAGTATGCATTGTAATAATTTAGTACGACGGCATTATGAAACACAATACATTGTTCGAATACAAAGCAACTGATGTTTTGGAAGTCAGCCGGAATCACAAAATTAGATATACTTTTTTTTGCCACCTGCGGCTAAGTCTATAAGAAAGATATGGAAAAATTAGAGTCAGTTGTGCTGTTTTGCCTGCTGCCTCGAAGGCTACAGACCGAACTTGATGACTTTCAGGTGAAGGGTATTAAAACGTTCATTGGTAATTGTTGATTTAGTTAAACTTTTATTGTTTTCTTAACTTTTTTAACTGCATTATTATATATTTCTAATTTAAAATCTTATAAGCGGTAGCGCAACATTTATCGACGCGTGCTTGCACTTGCAATAATCCGTAACGACTTATTTAAAATATTTTACGCGAAAAACACATGCTTAAATTTAATTAACATTAATTTAACTTTTTCCCGCTTTAATTTTAATTAACGCAAACATTTTGCAACAGTGGGACTAGCGACTGGGATCCAACAAGTTAACTATAAAAAACGAAAAACTTTAATTTTTTATTTCATTACAAACGAATGAATAACAAAAAACTTTATACTTTATTAATGTTGGCAGTAATGTTGTGTAAGGCCAGCAAACTTTAACACACTTAATGCGCGTTCAATGTAAATGCCATAACCAAGCGTAATGTTTAGTTTATTTAAGATCCATCTCTCACATGCATCACTTAATAATTGTATTAAAAAATATTATTATACTTTTAGATTTAAGTTTAGTTTGCTAATACTATTACCGTTAATATAAAATTCCACATTTATTTTTTAAAGGCGCTTTGCTAAAGAGCTTAAACCATCAAATTAACACAAATGTATATTTGTATACTTATTTATATTATATATTTTGTTCAGATTTTCAAGGTACTTATACATTTTAACAACTTAGATCGTCCTTAATAAAAGTTAAGTAAGAGTTGTTTCCCTTTTTCATAGTAAAAATTTTTAGTCCGTCATGTTTTTAAACTTTCTAATCCCACAACAAAAGTGTAGCCTAGTACCAAAGCTCTAAGATGATACACGTTTAAAAGCTCTTCTAAATTGTCGTTATTAAAGTCAAGGATTCACTATCATACTCAGTCGTACGATCTGTCAAAAATTACATATGTACTAAAAAAGTATGATTGTGTGTGTGTGTGGATTAAAAGAGTATGCGTTTGCCAGAACTGTACGATTTTATAATCGTTTGAAATAATTAATAAAATAGTTTTCTCTATGCGATCAGAATTGATTTTTTTAAGATGAAGAGAAAATAACAACAAAATTTTAGCACCATGTATTTTTTGCTTCTTTTTTGTGTAACAGTGTGGCACCTTCGACGCCATTTTGAAATGATTTTTAATAGGTCAGAATTCTGTCAGATTTTTGTATGCTTAAATCGTACGATTGTGTATGATAGTGAATCCTGACCTTAAATGATGTAAATACATGATATAAATAACTGATATAAATACAAACATCAAAATGCGTTTAACTTTTACATTGATTTGTTGATTGGGTAAGATTTTTTTGTAAACATACAATGCATGCACATACATACGTATACACACATACATACGTTATTACATTAGCACATACATTCATGTTAATTCCTATGAAATAAATAAAAAATTTTTGTAATATTCAAAAGGTTCTACAAAACTTTTGGGAATTAATTTCGAGGTAGAGAAATACACTTGTACGCCAAGCGACGAATGAAAAAGTATATTAAAGTACGTTAATTATGTGATGGAGTATTAAGTACACTAAACTTTTTGGCTAGCAAAATACAGCTAATTAGATAATCTGACTTAAGAATTTTATTTAAATGTTGCCTCAATTCTTTCACTAGGGAATATGTGGTTGGGAGGAAAAGTCACAAAAAGCAACAAAAAAAAACCGCAGCAAACTTAGACTTACATATGAATGTAAATTGAAAAGTTTTCATTAATAAATTGCAGTTTTTATAACTTTTTGTTATAAAAGTAATAAAGTTAAAAAGAAAAATGTTAATTGATTAACTTATTAGCAAAGAATATTTTCTATAGTGAATAATGGTCCCGAGATGACCACTACTTTTTACTCACTAATTTATTTAGTAAGAATGCAAATTTTATGTGATTCCAAAATAAAACATCACAAAAAAAAAATAATTATTCACTTTTGTCAAATTTTATAAACTTTTTATAAAACTGTGTTAAATAGCATCTCAGAAGATGCCCATTTTTTTATTTATAGCAATTTTTACTTCTATAAACATTTCGAAAATATCTTTTGATAAAAAAAAGTCATATGAGTGAAGAACTCCATGGATGTGTCAGAAGGTCAAAGGCCTATCAGCAGAAAACTAAAAGTAGAGCAAGTTATTAATGCTTAAATTTATGAAAATAATTTTTATTATTATCTTATTGTTAAGCGGCTATTATACGATCAAACTTCGCCTGTGAGCACGGCCTGATGACAAGCCATCAAACTCGTGTAATAGGGTAAATTTCGTGTTTGTCAGCGTCGCTGGATGAAAATCAAAAATTTTTGATATTTTGTGTTTGCCATCAGGCCATCATACACGTTTAATAGCGTGTTTGTCAAACACAGTGTAAATTTCATTTGTGTTTTTGTCGGCGAACAGTAAAGATGGCTTGGCTAGAGCGCATAAGTTAAATAAAGATAATATGTATTGACAAATTATTAGAAGTAATAGGTAAATTAAATTTTTCTGAAATTTTTATTAATTGCTAGGTTGAAAATAAAATAAAATATTAACAATTTACGAGGGCTGCTCTATATATTTCTGGCCGAATAGTGAAAATACGAATATTTATAATCAAAAATTTATTTTATTGTTTTTCAAAGTATTCTCCAGCATGATTTATACACTTTTGCATGCGCTCAAACCAGTTGTCGAAGCCCTTTTTCCACTCCGATTGAGACACCTCTAAAACATGGTTTTTGAACACTTCAACAGCTTCTTCTGGCGACGAAAATCGTTGACCAAGCATTTTTTTCTTGATGTGCGGAAACAAGAAGAAGTCATTAGGTGCCAAGTCAGGGCTGTAGAGCGGATGACCCATTAATTCGACGTTTTGGCTCGCATTGTCATGGTGAACAATGATTCGTCTTCTCTTGTTGGTTTTTCGAATTTCTCCGATGACTTCAGGCAAACAAATTGTAGTGTACCACTCAGAAGTGACCGTCCTACATTGCTTAAGCGGAACAGTCGCCACATGACCAGTTTTGCCGAAGAAACAGGCGACCATTTGCTTCGAAGTGCTTCTTCCACGAACAACTTTCGATGGGTTTTGGTCGCCTTTGAAGACCCACACGGTCGATTGTTGTTTCCTTTCGGGCTCATACGCATAGATCCATGATTCGTCACCTGTGACGATCTTATAAACGTATTTTGAAGCACCGCAATCGTATACGAGCCTTTTTTTGAGCGATTTTCAAATTGTGCGGGATCCAACGAGAACAAACCTTTTTTACGGCCAGGTGTTCATGAAGTATCGAATGTATGCTGGTGAGAGAAATGTCCAAGGATGTCTCTATCTCTCGGTATGTCGCATTTCGATCTTGCATTATGAGTTCACGCACGGCATCAATGTTCTCTGGCACAACAGCCGTTTTTGGACGACCTTCACGGAATTAGACTTTGAGCGAGCTTCGGCCACGATTAAATTCATTATACAAATTTTTCACAGTGCTATAGGATGGTGCTTCATTGCCATACAAAGATTTAAGTTCATCAATGCACTCTTGTCGTGATAATCCACGTCGAAAGTTGTGAAAAATGATGGCACGAAAATGTTCACGAGTTAATTCCATTTTTTTCTATATTAATTTTTTCAAGTCACTGTTAACAACACAAATAATGGTCGTACGTCAAAACGTTTTGAGTACGATTATGCTTAAAAAGACAAACTTTCCAATGGAAATGTCAGATTGCACTTGGCAGCACTCAGTGTTGCCAGGCCAGAATTATATATAGCAGCCCTCGTAAAACTTGCTTTATTTAAAATATATGATATTGCACTCATATATTTAAAATGCAATACAATAAGTTAGTGAATTTTTTATGATAATGCAAGTTTGAATGTAGGTAAACCTAACTTAACTTGTAAGTTTAGCTTTAAGTTTTATCTTCTTCTGTTAATATTATAGTAAAATCTTAAATAAAACAAATTAACAATAAAATAGTGTATTTCTTTTTGAAATAACTAAAAACACATTATTTAATTTGAATTTTTAAAGAATTTATTAGAGTATATAAAAGTTTACCGGAATTATGCAAATAAAAAGTGATGTTTATAATAATAAAAATTTAAAGCAAAAGTCTTAAAAAAGGTTTTAGAAAAAAATTTAAAAACAAATGCAACAATTAATGTTGTAATAATGTAAATAAACATATTGCAACTAATTCATGGGCTATCACAAATACGAACCTTACTATTCAAAATCTGCTTGCGCACTGATGTTTGACAAACTTGGACCGACCGTGTAATAGCAAAACATTCTCTCTCATTAGGCCGTGCTCACAGGCGAAGTTTGATCGTCTAATAGCCGCTTTACGTTTTTCCCTTTTTGAGATAAACGTACCGATCATTTTGTTTTGGTTGCACATTTAATATTTTAAAAAACCACAACAACAAAAAACACAGGCAAATTTAAAGCAGGAAAACAATTGGACAAACAAAAAACCCAAATGATACCAGTAAACATCAATAATTCCTTCCCTAGATATAATTGCAAAAATGTTAAATTTATACCCTTAACCCCTATTTTTTATAGTACTACTTATTGCACCTTATTGCACATTTTTATTAATGAGCCATTCATGTGACCCTCGCTTGAATTTTCAAGGAACTCCACTACTTTCCAATAATTAAAAACAATCTGCAATGGTAGACTTAAATTTTAACTAAGAAAAAAAAAACAGTACAATAATAACAATAAAAAATGTTATTATATTTTGTTTATTGTACATGTACTTTTTTGCCGTCCGTACACGCAGTTATTTTTATTTTTCCATGTACGTTTTTTTCCGACTCGCAGTTATTTTAATTTTTTCATGTACGTTTTTTCCGTACACAAATTTATTTTAATTTTTTTATGTACTTTTTTCCGTACACATACTGAAAATGGAGTACACGTACACAAACAATAGCTACAGTCTTACATTCACGTACGAGTACGCAAATAAATATTTTAATAAAAAACATTCCTAGGTGTGTATGTAAAATTTCTTAATTTAGAGACTCACATAATTGTTATGAAAAAAAAGAATATACAGGTTGGTTTTAGTTGTGTGTTTTCAATTTATGTACGAGTGTACTTTTCTGATCTGGTTTTTTCATACCAGACTGTACAACCTAACATGTTGCTGTATACCCTTAAACGATTTGAAATAATTCTCAAAAAATAAAACGTTCATTTGGAACGTATTGCTATTTTATTACTTTTTGAAATGCAAATGATATCAATTCAATTTTATAATGTTTTGTTATAACAAAACTAATGTTGTATTTGCCCGTTGAAATTGTTAAACATTGTCTCTAAGTTATTTCTGTTAATGCTAACAAGAAGTAGCAAACACACATTAAGCAGCCTCGTTGGGTCCGTAAGCAGAGGTGTTTGTTAAACAGGAGATCATAAGTTTCATGGCTTAGGTATAAAAGAAAAATAAATTTTGGTGAGTAGCCTCTCGATTAGAAACTGAAATTTGTTATGCTACAGCAGGTGAGTTTGTGAAGGTGTCTATATAATGATATATTGTTACGAAAATAAGATTTGTTGTTGTCCGTATGTTTGAGATGAAAAGTTATTTAGACTAATGGTGTGTGTATAGAACGATAGCTAACAGTAAGCTAACAAGTTTAAAACAACCACAATGGTGAGTGCTGTGAAACAGATCACCATGGGACATGCGTGCACGCACTGTAGAAATAATAACTCTAGTAGTAGAATACAATTAAAAATTGAGAAGCAGCAGTACAGTCACAGTGGTATTAGCAATCAAAAAGAATCCGTATGTTTATCTAAAAAGTGCAACACGTAAAAGTATGTATAACAATAGTAGACGAGGTTGGTGAATGGATAAACAAAAAAATATTAGAGTATTAATTAGAGAAAAGAAACATCATGAGAGAGTTGCAGCCATGGCTGACTTGGTGAAGGACTTGGATGGTAAAAAAAACACATCACGAGTTTGAATTTTGTTGAATACGTGGTATTATATTCTGCGATGGTTAACAGCCCGTGTTTGCTAAAGAAGACCTCAAGGCCTACAGCAGTCATGGATGGCAGTGTGAGTAAGAAAATCGCATTTTAAATAGACAAAAGGTCAGGAAAACAAATCTGTCTAGAGAAAGGAAACAAACGACAAAAAATAAAAGGGTAATAAATACGCATTAGTGTGTTGCTATTTGTAATTCCAAGAAGTCCCGAGAAAAGTTAAAAACGTAGGAGTACTTGACTCACAGAGGCAAACTCAAAATGAGAGGAATAATCTTATACTAAACAATTAAGACAATTTGACACTTTTAAATGAGTTAGTGTTTTTGAATCTAAATTATTTTTTTTATACCCTTCACCACAGGTGGAAAAAGGGTATATCTAAGTTTGTAATTTCGTGTGTAATTTCTAAAATTTCCGACCCCATATATAAATATTCTGAGTTCTTATGCAAAGCCAAGTCGAATTAGCGATGTTAGTCTGTCCGTCCGTGTTCAGGTTGAAATAAACTATGCCAAGACACTGAATACGCCAATCGATTAGACACAGCTTAAAAAATTTCGGTATTGAAAATCAACAAAGTCGGTCCATTTCCTTCAAGGCAGCGTGCAAACCAAACCACGCCTTTCTCTAATTTTTCATATCATGTGGAGCAAATCTAGTTTAGTTAAGTAACTCCAACAAAAAAAAGCAAATATATGCGGAAAGATAGGATCACCAAGTAAGACAAAAAAAAAACATGAAGTGAAAAAATTTGCGCTCGTCCAGATTTTCCGAATTATGGGCCTCTGAACTTTCATAGAAAACTACGATTGCGCACGATATTTTATAATTTATCAATCGATATTAAATGCTTTACTCATTAAATATATATATATATATATATATATATATATATATATATATATATATATATATAATTAAATATAGTACTGTTTTCTTCCTATTTAATTCCCTGTCACCCCAATACTTTTTTTTTGATTGGAGTTACTTCACTAAACTAGGTTTACATAGATAATTAAGGGTATATAAGATTCGGCATAGCCGAATATAGCACTCTGACTTGTTCATTTGAAGTTAGAATTTATTTTCAATATTTAAGAAAGAGTATAAGACAACGTTTTCTGGACCACTTTAAATGATTTCAAGTTTTTTCAGCTGCTTGTGCTTTTATTTGGGTGAAACTGGTTTTTTACGATGAACTAGGAATTTTTCGTTGCGAATATTTGTTTTCAAAATTAAACCATGTTTGTGTATATGAAAATGTGCACATTTATTCCATCTAATAAAATTCGTCTTGCGTAACGAACTCTGCGATTTCCACCTTTAGATAGACGAAGGAAGCATTTTGGTGTAGATTTTTTATTTATTTATTTCATTTATTGCTTTCTTTTTTCTCATGCATGGTCACTCTATCGACTGGCGCATACGAACAAAGACATTTTTTTAACTGCTTTGCAGTCATCAAAGTTACGCATAAATTTTTGGTGATGAACTCATGTGTCTTTTCTCTCAGTTGTGTTTATACTGTTCGTCATTTTCTATTTTTAAAGTAACAATATGTAATGAAAGTTGAAATAACTTTAAGCGCGTGTGAGTGAGGACTAGAAAACGTAGACTTATCCAAAACATGATAAAAAAAATATACATATACAGTGTCGGAAAAATTAATAGCACTGTTATTAGTTACATGATTCTTTTTTTTAGAAAGTTGACAATATTTTAAAAACCTTGAGATAGAAATTGTTTAATACTGTCCAAAAAGCTCTTGTTTATATCTTAGAGGATCTCCGAATGTAGAACATGATCCAAGAGTAACATTTAAGACCATAAAGCGTGAAGGTTAAAACATAAAGTTGGGGATATGTTTTTAACGTTTGACGTATTCACAAATGTGGTGCTACAGTATATATACAAAGAAAGAAAAAATTTTGGTTTGGTGTCTTCCAACAAAACAGTCTACAATATAAACATCGTAGTATGATTTGCACCGTCGCCTGACATAAGCCCGACGTCAAGAAAGACCTACTAACAGGTAGAAAGTTTGGGCTGTAGTGAAGGAGTCGTGAAAAAAAATCCCAAATAACGTTTCCTTTCTGTTATTGCTAACAAAAGTCATCATAGTTTAGTGGCGTGATTTTCTGTAGTGTTTATTCTAATTATCGTTATTTGTTGTGCAGTTTTTGCGGAATAGTGCAATTAGTTCTACCGACAAAATTTTGACATTTAAGCGTATTTTATAATATATTTTAATAAAATTTTATATTTTACTAAAAAAAATGGTCAAATTATTACACAAAGATTACCGTTGCATTTAGTGCCATTTTTTACCATTCTTTAGTGGTATAAATAAATTTGATATTTAAATATTATTGGAAACAAAAACAATCCAGATAAAGAAAAAAAGGGAAAAAATTAATAAATTTTACCTGAAGAAAAAAATGGGTTAAGCTATCAAACAAAACAAAACTAAAGATTTATTTTAAATTCCATTTACACAAAATATCATTTGAGTACAAAAATCTGTTTTTGTTTTCTTTTTTAAAAAAAAAAATACATAGTTGATGTAATTTTTCAACATTAGTGTGGTTCAGATATTTTGAAATATTTTTTTAGCGGCGAAAAATATCCCTAATATCCTAAGTAATTCACCAGTGGAACTTAAGTGTATTTATTACACAAATGTAACATGGAAATGTATTAAAATAATATTTAAGTGAACCACCTTAATAAGTATAAGTAGGAGCAGTAAAACGTGTATTTTTTAGATTTCTTTTTATGTCCATAGTAAATCTTATAATCAATAACTATGCAAAATCACGTTGTTTGAGCATGTTTATTTTAACTACATAGTTACATATTGATAATCCTTTTTTAAAAATATTATGCAGTACCTTATTTAAGAAGTCAAGTGTGTCTCATAATATACGGGTGATTTACTCGAAGGTACTTTAGACTTTAAATTCTTTGCTTTGGCTTCAGATTTTATTTAAATTATTTTTCAATTTATTTTTTTGTTTGTAGGTCTTTTATTATGATGGGTTATAGCTGCGACAAATGCTTACGACGGTGTGTGTGGATGATTTTTGAGAGATACAAGTGTGTTTGTACCGAAATTGTATGTCATAAAATTTCAAACCATTTTGTAACAAATTTTCATCTTGATAATATTTTAAAAGTGAAAAAAGGAAATTACTGAATTTTTAATTAAGTTACAGGTCAAAAATTTGAACATGGAGTCTTCAAATATTATGAGGGATATACACGTATTGAAAATAAAGTGCGTGGACAAATTAATTATGGATTACTCCAAGGCACATTTATTTCATTAGTTGTGGCGGCTCCACAACACTAGACACATTGCAAAAACAGCATGGCCTTTTAGTGTTGTTTTGTTCGTTGGAAATGTCAAAAACAGAAAGAGAAATAAAAGATAATTGCTCTCAATAAAAATGCCTGCTTTCTTTTGTAAATGCTTGTTGTTAATAATTTTTTCATACTCGTAAACAAACGTAGTATATTCTGTAGGACATTTTTTGTGGCATTTCGCATCTGTTGATGGCCGACTAGGTCGAAGTTTTTGCGCTATAACAAAACGTCAATAATGCCATTAGCAATACAACATCGGAAGTGTAGTAATGCTATAAGATATGATGGGAATGGCGTTTACTTTGCGGACAGTATTAACACCAGCTGCATTGGAATACATCGACACCGTATTATTGCCACGATATTTGCAAATTTTGACATTGTCTGATACATCATAATCACATAAACATCTCTTTTCGTTTTTATACCCTTTACTTTTAAAAGTGGAAAAAGGGTGTATGTATGTATATAAGTTTGTCATTCCGCGTGTAATTTCTACAATATCCATTTCCGACCCCATAAAGTATATATCGTCCCCTTAGTATAACAATAGCCTATGTGCTCATAGGCTATTATTTTTTTATTGAATTTTTGGATTCTCCATCGTCGATTTTATATGTGGTCAAAATTTTGTCAAATTCTAGTTCCACAAAGTGTGTCAAAACGTCAGTCAAAAAAATATAGTATAAATTTGTATTAAATTATTTTCCTCAAAAATCATGTAAACGCATATACGCTATTTTACATAAAGTAAATTTTCTGTTTATTCAATATAATAGTAATGTACACTCACATACTCTATTTTAAATTTTAGGAAAAAAATCAATTTTGTCATGACACAAACACCTAAAATGACGTATAATGATATACGTTGTTGTTCAATAAATATTTTCAATTTGTTCATTTGTATGAATCTTTTAGGCCGTTATATTGTCAGAACAATTAACATGTGTTTTAAAAATAACAAAAAACAAAAGTAGGCTATGCAATGCTTACGTTGTTTTATCATTAATTTGTACAATTTTGGATTTCAGTTCGTTGTTGAAATTCGCTCGTTCATAATCATTTAGTCGTTCATTCGTTCCCAATCATTCATTTAATCATGGATTTGTCAAGCTCTGGTGAGTATCTGCTATCTTAAATTGCAGGAAGGAATATTAAGGTGTATTAATTGTCAACAGAATTTGCGACGGAATCAACAGGAGCCCTATGTGTCAAACTTGCTCCAAACTCTGTTGGATTATCTGTGGAACCATTGGATTCAAATATATTGCAAACTGACGAAGAGGATGGAGAAGACTTTTCAGCAGGATCGTCGGATTATTATATTCCAGAAACGGATGAAGAGGAAATTGAAAAATCTTCGGTAAAGCAACATGAATCTTCGGTAAAGCAACATGAAGTGCTCTGCGAAATCGCAGAAGAAAGCAATGATGAAAATGTAGAACTGACAGTAACACGAAAAAGAAAGGTGAGTTAATTAAAAGGTAATTTAAGAAGATATCTCCTGCAATTATGGATTTGTTGTATTCAATAGCGTAAGAGCCAGTCCCAACGCCTTTATCTGAGCTCAGACCTAACAATTACAAAAATGTATAAATTATTTAAAGAACGCCAGCCAGATCTCTCAGTTAAAGAACATATGTATCGCCACATATTTTGTAATAATTACAATTATTCATTCCATCATCCAAAAAAGGACACATGCTTAACATGCGAAACGTTCAAAAATACAGAGGACAAGGCTTCAATACAGAAATCATATGATGAACACTTAGCAAATAAAGCCCAAGCAAGACTCCACAAACATGCTGACAAGGAGTTTTCTAAAAATAACAGCAATATTAAAGTATTTACTTTTGACTTACAATCAGTGCTATTGACACCATGTAGCAATGTAAGCACCTTGTATTACAGTCGAAAGTTCGCCACATACAACAACACATTTTACGATTTAGCTAATGGAGCTGGATATTGTTTCCTGTGGGATGAAAACCATGGTAAGCGTGGGTCAGAGGAAATTGGAACCACTTTATTAAAAATGCTGAACAATTTACCCGAATCAGTAACGGATGTTATTCTGTATTCAGACTGCTGTGGAGGACAGAATAGAAACAGATTAATTGGCACATTATTGTTGCATATGAATCATTCATTGCATTTTAATTCAATAACGATTAAATATCTTCAAAGTGGACACACACAAATGGAAGCAGATTCCATGCATTCGGCTATAGAACGAACTAAGAGAAATATTTGTGTATATTCACCAGAAGAATGGCCAACTATACTTAGACTGGCAAGACGAAAAAATCCGTACGCTGTAGAAAGGCTTAACTACAGTGATATTATTGATCTCAAAACGGCGTTCTCAAAATTGAACCATAACTTGAAGAAAAATGTCAACAATGAATCGGTAAATTGGCTTAAAATCAAGGTTCTCCAAGTAATAAAAAGTGAAAAGAGACAATTGTTATACAAGGAGCAATGGAACGAAGACTTCAAAGTGATTGATATAGATGGCTCGAGAATGAAAAAGAAAGGGGTCACAAATTTTACATTAACTCACAAATATAAAAAAGAACTACCAATTTCTGACACAAAATTGAAGGATCTCAAAGATTTATGCAAAAAAAATGTAATTCCTCCCGGCTCACAGACATTTTTTTTGAATTTACAAGGAGGGAATAATCGCGATTGTTTAGATGAACCAGACAGATTCGAAGAAGAGGATGAAGACGACAATAATTAAAGACCATGCTAATAATTTACGATCTGACTGTAATTAAAACATAATTTTATACTAATAAAAATTCATATTAAATTTACTTATTATTCTGGTGTATTTCTTGAATAAAATAGTGTATACCATACAAAATAAAATAACGTATCAGAAACTTGATAGAAAACATTAAAAAATAAAATAGCCTATCTGATGTATCTGCAGTTTACACCGCTTTTTTGTTCATTAAAAGGATGATTACAATAATAAAAATTGGTCAGTTAACAAAATAGACTCATTTTTAAACATTCTCAAAAAAAAACGTCGAAAATAATAAATATTTACAGACATAACGAGATTTGAGTGAGAGCTACTTTCGACAAAAAGTTTGAAATTCATTTTCTCAAAACATCAAAAAATTTATAGGCTATTGTTATACTAAGGGGACGATATATTCTAACTTCTTATGCATAGCGAAGTCGATTGAGCCAAGTCCATCTGTCCGTCCGTGTTAATGCTGATTTCACAAAAACAATATGTCAATCGATCAGATATAGTGTCAAAAGTGGTGCTATTGGAAATCAGTATGATTGGTCCATTTCCCTTGAGGCAGCATGCATTTAGAACAACAAAGTAATTTCAATAAAAATAATAAATATATGGGGCGATAGAGAATTTAAAAGAATGAAATATACATCAAGTGGAAAAATAGGCGTCCGCCCATATTTTCCGAGTTACGGGGCTCTGAAATTTCAAATTTTTTAAAAATATCAATATGGGTATCATTTTAAAGCTTTTGAATAGATCTTTGAGAAAATACTAAAATTTTTAAAAAATTCTTAACCCATTAAAGCCGTTCTAATTTTTATGTAAAACTAAATATATGCAGTACCATTTTTTTTTTACTCTGTCAACCCAATATTGGCTTTTCTGATTAGAATTATTTCACTAAACGAGATTTACATAGATGGTGAAGGGTATGTAAGATTCTGCATAGCTGAAGATAGCACTCTTACGTGTTATATCTGTGTTTCAGTACAAAATATCTTAATTTTTTACTGGTTGCTGTAATCGTCGTATTCTTTAAAAATAATTTTATGTTTTATTTAGCCACAAAAGAGTAGAAAATCTCCTTTTCCCGGCTACAATAACCGAAACCTAGTTCTTTTAGAAATAATATACTTACACTTATTTGAATTCCTAATCAAGTATATATTAGAATTCATAGTAAATGCGAAACTTCGCTTAAATTTTATCTATTATTTTTTGCGTAAAAATGACATTCCTTACTAATATTTCGAAATAATTTTCAAATGTTACTCGTACTGTATCAAGTAGGATACGATAGGTCCAATTGGGATAAGACAAAGAAAAAAAAAAGCGAAAGTATATTTAAATAAGAAAATACAAACTAAAATTTATATGTGTGATGAAAAAATGTCTCTGCTTTACCTCTAGATCAAAAATTTTTAACTAAAGTTTACTAAATCAATCAAAACCATATGTACCAGAATTTTGAAAGAAAGGAAACTACATTTACTAGTAAAACAATATTATTTTGAAAACCAATCAAATACATCTTCATTGAACTACGTTGTGGGCTGTTAACAGATTGATGTAGTACTCAAAGTCTCTAAAGTAATTTTCCACTTTTTTACAATCACGCTCATGGGAATAAAAATGTCGTCAATCATTGTCACACTTGTTTTTCAATTTTAAGTTTTCTATTATGGGTATTTTACGTTTTTTATACTGAACCGAAGATTAAGTACATTTTAGTAGACAGTGAATAAAGAAAGAAGTAAAAGGTCAAATAGGATACAACAAGCACTTTTGAGTAATAAAAAACTTAAAAAAGTGCATAAACGTACGAAATATAAGGGTTATAGTAACATGTAAGGAAGAGTGTTGCCAGTTTAGCATATTTTAACACAAAATTAACCATTTTGTTATTTTCACTTCGAAATTTATTTTTAGCTTCTTTATAGTTTCCTTGAAAGTATATTAAAAAATATAAGAACGATTTACAGTCCCTCATATAGTGTGTGGAGATAATCAATACTTGTCAGGTGACTAGCAAATAACCTTGGCATATGGGCTCTAACATACGTTTCTACTGTAATTAATCTCAAAAAAATTATATATATTAAGTTGAGTAGCATTAAGGACATTCCGGTCCTATACGTTTTTAAAATAAGGTGAAAAAATGGAATGATGAAGCGTGACTATCCTACAACTAACGTTGGCAGATAATACTTCTGTCAAAAGTGAGTTCCACATACAAATTATACGGCAAAAAACGCATTTCTAGTTTGTGATATGACCATTACTAAAATTTTATTATGCCACATAAATGACTTCTTAATAAAGAACGTGTCGTAATTACAAGCCGGCTGGTATCAGAAACAAATTCGCAATGTAAGTACTAGTTATTCCACTGAAAAAATTTTTAGCACAACTGACATTGCAAATTTAAATTAAATAAATCAAGAGGATTTAATTCTTTACACAGTCACTTGCCTTAGAATTTTAGCCTATTTTACTTCGAATAAGCAAGAAGGTTAGATGTGGGAAATAAAGCATATAATGTTTCAAATATCGAAATATTTTTTGACATCTTAGATATGTGAATAAACCGTGGAATAAAATGCTGAACTTTTACATCAAGAACATTAAAATCTTCTGATTACACCCAAAACTACTTCCGGTCTTACATTTGTAAGTTGTTTTCACAAAATCAACAATAATGGCTCTGATTGCATGAAATTTAATATAAGGGAAAGGTGAAAGATTTATAAAACTGCTCAAATGTTTCTACTCAATGACGTAAATTTTTTTGACTAAAGCCCAATCCGAAATGGTTTATTGTAGATCTGGGCACCAACAATTATGTCTACCCATTAACATCCATGGCGAAAAAAATTGTTCTAAAAACAAGCGTTCTACTATATTGAAACATCTGAATAAAGATTGAACTCTCGGCTATGACTAAGACCTCGTAGTATTTGATCTAGAAATATTTCAAAGAAAACAAGTTATATTTAATTTTAACGAGTGCACTTTTCAATAACACTTCAGTTACACTGTTTTTTTATTGGTAAACAATTTTAGGCAAACCACTGTCAGTGAACGTAGAAAAATAAAGCTAAAAGTACAATTCTTAGAGTAACGATGTATATTCGCAAATATTTATGAATTTTGTTAAAAAAAAAGCTATGAGGTAAATCTAAAACTTCACCATAGCGCCCGTCTAGAAATTAGTTTACCGATTTTTTTTATGTGTTTTAGGTCATGTTGTCAGCTTTCTTGAGGATACATTAACATTCTACAAATTAATAAGAAATAGCAAATTTCGTATAAATTCTTATTTAAAAAATATATTTTCTACATTCAACATATTTTTTTACTAAGGCAGTGAGCATTAACAAATGCATTCAATCATGTTTTAAAAGTAATTCTAACAGATATTTGTTACTGTGCAAACTAAGACTTAAAACTTGTAAACTCTTTTGCTTGCTCTTATTTTATACGCTGCATGTCTTTATACAAATAAGAATACACAAATATTCACATGTGTATATTAAGGGTATTTTATTGAGCCCCATGGAAGTAATAAAAGGGTTAACTGTCAAACGAGGTGTTAAAATGGGCTGGGGTCTAATCAACGCATACGATATCGAGTGTTCTATTGTATCGAATTGTATTTTTTAAGAAAATGTAATAAATTTATAACATATATTTAGTGTCAATAAATGATAATAATCAGAGTATATCTACAACAAGTACATGCAACAGCAAGTTCAGCTGATAGTTTTGTATGCGTGCGTGTTTGTTTTAACTGACTTTAAAAAAAGGAGGAGATTATACAATTCGGCTGAATGTTGCTTTTTTATATTTGTGCCTACAGAACTCAGGCATTTCTGAACCGATATTGAAAATTTTTGGTAACATGATAGACTATGCGCACAGATTGGTCCCGTTTAAAAAACAGTACATAATCTTAAAGGGTGTACCAATACAACATACACATTTTTTACGTGTATTATGAACTCTAAAGGGCGTTTCTGTAATATTTAAAATGACTGCGTAATACTATAACTCCCAACAAAAAAATACAAAAATAAATCTAAAAATTAAAGGGTGCCCCATAATTGATGTAAATTTACTTATATGGGCCTATCTTTTGAACCGTTAGAGACAAACGCTTGCAAATTAGACAGAATGTCGATTGCTATGGCCGTTATAACAAGTACTAATATTAAGAATTAAAAATTAAAGGGTGCGCCAATAGTTCATTTAATTTGATGTATATTGCCATACTTTTTAACAGCTACAGACAAAAGCTTGGAATTTACAACGAACCTGTATTGGTAAGTCCGCTATAACAACAAGTATAATATATGGATTTGGAAGTTAAAGGGTGTTCCAATAGTTAATGTAATTTCAAGTGTGTTGCCTATCTTTTGAACCGTTAAAGACAAATGCTTGTAAATCTAACGCAATGTCGATTGCTATGACCGTTATAGTAACAGCTGATAATATTTAAAATTATAAAATAAAGGGTGCCCCAATAGTTCATTTAATATATATGTGGCCATAATTTTAAACTGTTGTAAATAGACGATTGAAATTTACTAACTCCGCTACAACAACAAGTATAAAATTTGGTTTTGGAACTAAACGAGTGCCCCAATAGTTGATGCAATTTGGTGTATGTCGCCGAACTTGTGAACAGTTATAGAAATACAGTGAAATTTACAAGAGACCTGTTTTGTTAAGTACGCTATGTTATAGCTTAAAATTTAGAAATTAAATGGTGTTCCCAAAATTAATGAGATTTGTTCTATATGGCCGTATTTTATATCCATTATATACAATAAGAAGTATAAAAATTTTAAATTATATATTAAAGGGTTTTACAAAAGTTGATATAATCTTATGTGTATCGCCAAACTCTTGAACCATTATAGACAGAACCTGATTGCTAAATCTACTACAACAGCAAGTATATAATTTGAATTTGGAAATTAAAGAGTGACCCTATAGTTGCTGCAATTTGATGTATATTGCCAAACTATTGAACAGTTGAACAAATATTAAGCTTGGAGATATAAGGGTATCCCAATTGTTAATGTAATCTAATTTATGTGGCCATGCTATTGAAGCGTTATAGGCAGAGAGATGAAATCTGTTTTCAAGTCGGTTTTTTTTTTTCAAGAATTATTGTGTCAAAATTTGTTTACATATTTTAATTTTTATATTGCTATACATTTCTTTTGCTTGTTTACGTGTTTCTTTCAAATTTTATTATGTTTTCTCAGGGATGGTAAATGAAATCTACAAATTACATTTTTCAAGCTCAAATTGCATTAAACATCCTTTAAGAGAATTCTTGTTATACCCTTCACCACAAATGTGGAAAAGGGTGTATCAAAGTTTGTCATTCCGTGTGTAATTTCTACAATATCAATTTCCGACCCCATAAAGTATATACGTTCTGACTTCTTATGCATAGCGAAGTGGATTGAGCGACGTCCGTCTGTCCGTCCGTATTAGTGTTGAAATCACAATTTCACAAAAAAATAAAAACATTAATATGTCAATCGATCACATATAGTGTCGAAAGAAAATCAGCATGATCATTCCATGACCTTCGAGGCAGCAGGCAAAACACTACACCTATAATTTTTTCATGTAATTTGGAACAATAAAGTAACTTCAATCAAAAAAATAAATATTTGGGGCAATAGAGAATTAAATAATAAAAAAAAACAACAAGTGCAAAAATTGGCGTTCGCCCATATTTTCCGAGTTACAGGGCTCTGAAATTTTCAAATTTTTTTAAATATCAACTTGGGTATTATTTTAAAGCTTTTAAAGAGATATTTGAGGAAATGCTAAAATTTATAAAAAATGCTTAACCCATTAACATCCGATATCATTTTTATGTAAAATTATACATACGCAGTGCAAATTTTTTTTTATTTTTTAATTCTCTGTCAACCCAACATTTGCTTTTTTGATTGGAGTTACTTCACTAAACTAGATTTACGTAGATGCTGAAGGGTGTATAATATTTGGCAAAGCCGAACTTTGATATAGTCATTAAAGGTCATTCTGTTATTTTTTGCATAATAATTAAGAAAATAAAACGTTACCCACTTTGCCATCTCTGAGCTTTAAACAGTTGTTTTTGAAATAAAAAATGATTTTACACAAACAAAATGCCTGTTGTTGTTCTAATATTGCACTTGTTGTAGATTTGCATGTACTTTATAAAGATATACTTTGATAATAATAGTAAAACTGGAAAATTGTATTACTTTGTGCCAAAAAGTTCACTTCAGAATAAATCACTAAAATCTTGATTCATTGATATGGAACCTTATAATCCCTAATTACAATACTTTTTATAAGATATCGAGTATTATGATACCAAAATTTAGAATTAAAAGACATTACTCGATATCGAATGCCATGATTAGATACTTGACTTTTTGACAATTCTGATCAGTATAGTAACTACTAATCATAAATAGATTGAAGCTTATCTCAAGAGGCAGTCATTAATTCGCGTTACTTATAGAAAGCTTTATGATTTTTATGGCGCACCTAATCGCCCATCTGAGAAAGCCATCCGTCGAACTATGAATAGACTTCATACCCCTTATGCAGTAAAACCAATCAAACAACTGATACTGCAGACTCTATTTATATTCAGAAAAATTAATTTCTTCAGGCGGCATCGTGAGCTCGTGTTTCGGTCAATGTAGGTCATCACCGCACCGTAATCAATGAATATTTGTTTTAAAATATAGAAAAAATGTATTCCGTGTAGATGCAGTTTTAACAGGCAGACGATCGTTGCCATAAGCCGACAGCAACTATCGACTTTTTGAAATCTAAATTTGATTTTAAGAAATTGACCTGTCAATTATCTTCAGGGTTACACTATGCAGGTCCTTCACTTTGCTTTTAAGCTAATACACATATTTAAAAGATTATATTTCAAAGGTTGTACAAATATTGAACTAAATATCAAGAAGACTTACTTGCACTTCTATCTCAGGATCGAAAAAAATCGAAGCAGCTCTTAACCTTAACATTTTTTTTTAAACGTGACTTATTCCATTTTCAAAATAAACGGCTCACTTGTTAATGCTGATAAGCCATTGACACCTTGGAAACCAACATTGGCCATTTAATTCATGTCCCAAAACTAGACGTCCAGAACTCGCATTGTGAAGAACAGCCTCGGTGGCCATATGCTCTTAATAACTTTCAAATGTTCATTTCATATATTCATCTTTCGATTTATTTTTTTTTTTATTTTAATATTTTTACAATGTAATGTCTATCAGACTTAAAAAACACATTTTACATACACACATACACGACTACAATCCTTTAAATCATTCCTGACATTTCAATTAAAAATGAAATTTTTATAATAATAATTCAACTTTATCAAATAGTCCATCGATGTGCAGTTTGGCGTTGTACTTACTGACTTGAAGTACTTAAGCTTTTTGCTATTTTCAATTTACATAATTTTTTAATGATAGTAAAATCCTACTGGAGCTGATATATGTATTTTGGTTCACTTCGCGACCATTGGCAAAATTAAGAAACGTTGTTTGCGTTAACTTTAAAATAATTTTATTAACATAAAAAAGGCAAGTAGAAAATAAGAGACATAAAAATATAAAACAAAAGAAATTATCTTGAATTAAAATTTTTTAAATTTAAGATAAATTAAACTAAAACTTTTTAAGAGAACGTTAGTGAGAAATAAGATGCCACAACTTATAACGGACAATTTGAGGTCATATAATTCAATTGTATATTTTATTTCCTTGCAACATTTAATTCAGTAGTAATATTTCTAAATAACGAATAATAACTAAATTAATTATCATACAAAGAAGTCTGTTAAAGTTTAGGAATAATATCTTTACATTTATTTGATCTTACCGGTGTCCTGTTATTTATAATTTATAATTCCTTATAATACTTGTGCATCTACGGAATGCCTTTTTAAGATCGCAAGTCAAACAATCTTTTAATCATCTATACAAAAACTATTAAAACTAATAATGCATTGAGGTATTGAAAATTTTTCCAACAGAATATCAAAAAAATAATTGTTGCGTAGAATAGCTACTCTGTTGGAGGTTTGTTAAAAAATGGAAAAAAGGTTAGGTCGATTATACAAAGATCTCACACAGCTATGATAGAGTTTAATTTTTTAATGAGGACTTTATACTGCTTAAGAACCCATATGAAAAATGAAAAACGTTGTTCATAATTAGTCTTCCTCGAATTTTGAAATTAATAAATAGTTCGAGCTCTAAAAAACTGATGATTAGCATATGCATTATCTTTTAAAGTATATGTTATATCCTGCTTTTAAAGATGTGATTTTAAATTACAGTTTTTTTTCCTCTTACGGAGCCGAAACCGTTCAGATTTTTTTTTTTTTATTACTTTTTTTTATCAAAATTTTTTTTTTCATCAAAAGTTTAAAACAGATTTTTTTAACAATTATGTGTTTTTTTTTTTTTTTAATTTGTTGGAGAAAAATAAATTCTAAGGCAGACTGTCTCTCATAGAATAAACGGAGTTAAAAGAGTTCGATTGTCTCAAAATGTCCTTTTTACCGTCCGATTAAAATTTTTTCATCCAGCTCGTATTATGTTTAATACAAAAAACTCTAAAAACCCCAGTTTTGGTTATTTTTAAAAGTTTTCTAAGAATTTTGGGTTTTGCGTTATTCAATCAGAATATTTATTTTTTCTCTGATTTATCCATTTATTGTATATTTTATTAAATTGCAAAATATTATTACATAAGATTGATAATAAAAAATTGTCTGGCATTAAAAATAAAACTTATTCCCACAAAAAAATCAATTAAAAATATATTTTGCTAGTTTTATTGCAAACTGTTTTCTACAAATTATTTAATTGGTAAGAATTATATACATATATCTTACAAAAGAAGAAAAATTTTCGTAAACATGAGTATTTGTTATCTGGAGGACACAGAACTGACACACACTCATTTTAACATAGCATTATCATTGGAGGAGGCGAATTGACAATATTTTTGTGCTTTGTAATAGGTCTAAGTTAAATCCTTAAACATTTTATTCTGTATTAGAGCGGACTGTAATTTTTATGTATTGACACAAATTAATGCTAACTATTTCATAGTTTGTCCATTTTTTTTTTTAACTTTTAAGCCAGTTAAGTGATATGAGCACTTTTCCCCGGTCAAAATTTAGTTCTTTTTGTAACAGACCCGTTTTTTTTTAATTTTTTGCAGGGAATTTATTAAATGTAACCTCTTGTATTGAAATTATGTCACATTGTTAACAAATTATATACTCATGTATATATCATGATTAAAAAAAAATATCATTATTTCAAAAGAGAATTCAGATCATATCAGGAAATAAAAAAATTGGCAGAAATTTTTTTAATTTAGGGAAAATTTCGAAAATGTTCACGCTTTCAAAAAATTATTCTTGGAAATTTAAATTAAAAAATTTGAAATTTTAAAGTTTCAGATAAAGGCAAAAAAGAAGTGTGTTAAATAAAAAGTAACTGGGTCTGGCCGATAAATAGCTGTAAATTATTAAAACTTCTACTTTTTATTGTTTCAAGTGTATTGTGACTTTATAACTCAAGAATGGTCAAACTGAGTTCAATTAAATTTTTCAATAGTCGTGTAGATGGTTTGCATTAAATCGGTCGACGCGTTATGACTTTTCATCACAAAATGTGTTTTTTCCATATAAAAAAAACAAGCCCTGAATTTTTATACTAGAAACTTCCTTTTTAATAATTAGGAAATGGGCGTGGTGAAAAGCTTTTGTTGTTTGCTTAACGAACTGTGAGGGGAAGGGTTTTGGAATTTCGTACATGTAACTTCCATATTAGCGTGCATAATTAAATATCAAACTGGTTGCATTGGGGTTGCGAAGCGCACCCATAATAGCTAGTTAATAACATTAACAATATTAATACTTAATGGATAAAAAAGTAATAAGTGAATGTTAAATAATACAAAGCTTTTTATCGGTCCAACAAAATCCTGCCTTTAACTAACGGCAAGTTATAATGATGGTTTTATGTCTTTGAAAATATCTTCTGTTTGTTATGAATTATTTTAATTATTTTGTTTTATTGTTTCTTTTATTTAATTATTTTAAACACTTTAATAAAAAAATTTAAATTTATATTCATGATAACACTTTCATCTTAAATAAAATGAAATCATCTTGAAAAAACACCGCAAAAAACCTGACCAAGGCCACTTAGAATCTTTTGTAGCATTTTTTACGATTCTTGTAAAGAATATTTTATAAACAATTTTCTTAAGCAGTTGTTATATTTCTTTTGCTAAATGTAAAACTATTACAAAAAACTTTGTTAAATGGAGCTGTAAACCTCAATAAAAAAATTATTTTCCTTAATCACAAGGAAATAAAGGAAAAAGTGAGTTGTAATAAAAACACTGCAATTATTGTCATGAAGAGCAAAATAGTGGAAAAACAATTAAATAAATTCTATTGCCAACTGCTTGTGCTTCTGTTAAGTATAAACAGTTTTATTAGTATTTTTCTTTCACCATTATTATGGCCATTAAAGTATAGAATGCAAAGAATACAATGTGTACTACCTGAACAATTCTAGAAATAATAAGTAAACTATGAAAAGTAAAAAAAAAAAACATTAAAGAAGAAATTGAAATAAACAAGACCAGGTGTTTTAAATATTTTCTGGAAAAAATTTAAAAAAATATAAAACATAAATAACAGTTTTAACAAAACTAAAATATGAAAGCCAGATAAATAACTGTTAAGAATAAAATATTAATTTATTTAACAACAAAAACAAAACTTTTCTTTTCAAAGAATAAAACTAAGTTTTCAATGTGTTGAAATAATAAGGCCACAATTACGTGTTTTTATAAATAACAGCGCGTATCAAATAATCAAGTTATTTACCAAACCCCAAAAACAAATCAAATTTTTTAATGCAGCATAATGGATTATTTTTTATTTTTAATTTTTAAATTTACGTAAAGACATTAAAACCAAGACTTTCCTCAAAAAGAGCTAAACTAAATAACATAAATAATTCTTGCGGAAAAAAAACCTACTTCAAAACAGATTTCATCTATCTGCCTATAACAGTTCAAGTGTATGCCCACATACTTTATACTTTTCAACTGTTCAATAGCTTGGCTATATACATCAAATTGCAGCACTATTTAATTTCCAAATTCAAATTATATACTTGCTGTTGTTGTAGATTTAGCAATCAGGTTCTGTGTAAATTTCAACAATCTCTCTGTAACGGTTCAACAGTTTGCCCATATACATCCTATTATATAAACTATTTAATTTAAAATATAACATTGTTGTACTTCTTATTATACAAAATAAAGTAGTTTACATTCTATCTAAAATTAAGGTGTTTGTATACAACGGTTCAAAAAATACGGCCATATAGAACAAATTACATTAATTTTGGAACACCCTTTACTTTCTACATTCAAATTATAAGCTTCTTGTTATAGCGGACTTAGCAAAACAAAGCCCTTTTAAATTTCAGCTGTCTGTCTATAATGGTTCACAAGTCCGGCCACATACACCATATTATATAAACTTTTGGGACACCCGTTTATTTCCAAATCCAAATTTTATACTTGTTGTTATAGATTAGTTAGTAATACAGGTTCTTTGTAAATTTCAATTGTCTGTCTACAACTGTTTAATTGTATGGCCGTATACCAAATTAAATGAACTATTGGTGCACCCTTTAATTTATAATTTTAAATATCATCAGCTGTTACTATAACGACATGCGTCAAATTTACAAGCGCTTGTCTATAACGGTTTAAAAGATAGGGCTATATAAGTAGATCTACAGAAATTATGAGACACCCTTTAATTTCTAAATTCAAATTATAAACTCGTTAATATAGCGGACTTAGAAATGCAAGTCCCTTTTAGTTTTAAATGCTTTGTCTATAACGGTTCAAAAGTACGGCCACACACTTGAAATTAAATCAACTATTGGAACACCCTTTAACTTCAAAATCCATACTTGTTGTTATAGCGGACTTAGCTATACACGTTCGTTGTAAATTTCAAGCGTCTGTCTACAACTGTTCAAAAGTATGACCACATACATCAAATTTAATGAACTATTGGCGCACCCAATTAATTAATTTGTAATATAAATACTTATTACTATAACGGCCATAGCAAGCGACATTCTGTCCAATTTGCAAGCGTTTGTCTATAACGGTTCAAAAGACAGGCCCATATAAGTAAATTTGCATCAATTATGGGGGCACCCTTTTATTTTTAGATTTAGTTTTGTATAATTTTTTGTTTTTGGGAGACATAGTAATACTCAGTAATTTTAAATATTACAGAATCGCCCTTTACAGTTCATAATACACAATAAAAATATGTATGTTGTACAGGGACACCCTTTAGTTTTTAAAATTGTGTACTGTTTTTATAACGGGACCATTCTGTAAGCATAATCTATCATATTACTAAAGAATTTTAAAATCGGTTTACAAATGGCACAAACATAAAAAAACAACATTCAGTTGAATCGAGAACCTCCTTCTTTTTTTTTGAAGTCGGTTAATAAAAAATGAAAAGGTGTGTCTTTCAAATAAACGTTATACTAACAGAACAGAGGGATAGATACACCACTGGTTTTTTTATTTATTTATTTTTTTTAGAAACGCCATACAAAATGTTAGTACCTCAATATTCCTTTTTCTAAATCACGACTTTAATTTTAGATTTGCCTACAAGAGAAAGTCGATGTTTCAGTAGAAAGAAACAACCAATTTTATATGCTTAAGATTAAAGATCCGTTCTCGTACATTTTGAGTAAAGTTCGGTAAAATGGGAGTAAAAATAAATTTTTCTCAATTGAAGACAAAAATGTCTAAAAGTACGGGAACATAAAAAACCAAACTTCTATCCCAAATAGGCTTGCCAGATCCAATTTGCCAAAAAGCTTGACATTGCCCAAAAAAAAACTTGATTTTGAAAAAAAAACTTGACAAATAAAAACACTCATACTATTGGTTTTTATTTAATTTTTTTTTATTATTTTTTTCATAAAAATTATTAGAATAAAAATATCGTTAAAAGTAAAAATAACAGAAACAATGTGAAAGAAACAAAAAACAATATAAGAATAAAAATTCAGTCGTTATATATTTTAGAGAAAACTTAGGCGTTATTTAAAAAAATTATAGGTACTATCTTAAGAAATATAGATAGTAAAAATATGCTCTATCGATGTGTTTTTTAGAAATATAAACTTACTTTTTTAAGTATTATTACATATGTAGCTAGAATAAATTTGAGAAAAAAAAGTTAACTTACAAAAAACATTGACAAATCACTTTTTCACTTGACACTTGACGCGCATTAAAAAACTTGACAATCAGGCCAAATCAGGCCCGTCTGGCAACCCTAATCCCAAATCAAGATATCATACAAAATATATGTACATGCATTTGTTCGTAGTAAATATAAGAGCACGAATATTTTTTATTTTCTTAAATTTATTTTATTATATATTTTGCTATAAATAACACTTTTAGTAAACATTTCCTCGCATTAAACATAGATTTTTTATGTATTTGCTTTTGTTTAATTTCCAACAAGCTGATTGTTTTAAGCTTACACAATCTACCAAAAGAAAAATTTTATTCTCTCTTCCCCCCAAACTTAACATTGCGATCCGGCGAGAGTACGGGAACGCACCTTATAATTTATTGCTGCATAGCGTGTTTTTTTATACTTTACTTAAGTCATTTTCAAAAAGTTGCATACTACTCAGGCAGTCGAGTTAAAATGTATAAAAAAAAAACAGAATTTATCTTTGTATTTGCAACACCTATCGAACATAGTGTGCACTCACCTGCTTCTTTCATTTGCCGGTGTCCAATGAAATTAGACTAACGGCTTCGAAACGAAAGATTTAATTCAATTTTTTCTTTTTCCACAAAACTATCATTAAACGCATTGGGTACATTAACAGTTGGCTGTGTTAATATCAAAATTAATAATTTTAAAACACTATATTCTAAAATTTAAATTATTAACTCTTATTAATAAAGATTTTAGTTTTTACTATTTTCATTTGCGAGTGTAGTTTTTTCCTTCTATCACTTTTTCATATTTTAAGCATTTTTCGAGATATTTAACACAACATAAAACTTCAGCTCATAACAATCAATTTTAATAAAAATCATTATTCTTTTTCGTTAGTTTTTGCATTTAAAAAATGATAGTCAACAGCTGAAGAGACACATTAAATCAGTGCAAAAGTACTGGGTAGATTTGTAGATTTTGTAACATGCAACTTCAATATGTACCAGTATCACAACAGCGAACCAACCATGTTGAATTGATATTAAAAGCAGACCATGAGGAAAACAAAAAGAAAATAGTAATAAAATGGAAGAGAAATTGAATGGATAAAAATAGCAATTCATACAATATTGGAAAGAAACTGAATAAATTCACAAAGTAACGAACTAAGAAATAGATGACACTCACCAACTCACCAGATGATGACGATAAAGAAAATGACGTTATTGCTATGACAATGACTAGAATGTGTGTCTGTTGTACCAAAATGTTTGTGTTAAATAGAAGTTGACAGCTTGATTTGTTGCTAACAAAAAAAACAGCGAAAGATTGATAGAATGTCAGCTGGTTAAGACAGTTGCAGTTTATTGGCCGCATAAAAGTTAAAAAAATATTTGTCTAAACACCAAGTGAGTGAGAAACACAAATATTTATATTTTCACATAAATATGTTTGAATATTCAATACAAGTATTTTTAAGAAATAATAGCAATTGAAATTGTTTTCATATAAATTTATTTTAATTGTGCTCGATTTCTTCAAATATGAATATCTATGATATTCTCATGACATATTTATTGTTTAAGACTGAAAAATTAAATGTATTACTGCGGTAAAAGCATATCCATATGATTTCTAGCGAAGTTATATTTTATTAAGCTTCAACAGTTTTCAATCTCCTACCACAGCAATATCTAAATAATTTTATTTAAATAAGTTAGCTTTCCTTCTTAATTCAAACAAAATAAATTTGCAAGTCATTCACGAAACATTTCGTTTTGCATTTGTTATGTATCTTAATGCAGTGCGCGCAAAATTTTCTTACGGTTTTTTTATAAATGTAAAAATGTAGGCAAACTACTATCGGAATACCGTTTCCCATCAGTAAGCAAAACAATTTTGTTTTTTCTGCGTAAGTATTACCTTTAATAATGTCAGCGAGGCACAAGGGTGCCCCATTGGACTGTCGAATCAATAAAGCAACAAACAAATCATAGGAGGCACAAGCTTAACGAAATCAGGACCAACTATTTAATCAGAAATAAGCGCACCGTTTCGTTATACAAAATATTTGTGTTTTTTAACATAGAGAGTGAAGACTTCGGGATAAATGGTTAATCCTATATTACCAAGCTTTTCCTCCGAATCTCAAAGTAGTCTGAATCCAATTTAGAGAGTGTCCAAATTGTAGTTCTCGGGATACAGAATTATGAATATTCGACATGCATGTTATTTTCAGTGTCTTATGTAATTTACAAAGTTGATACCTTTGATTTGTTCATCTAGATACAGAATTATTAAAAATAATTTTACACGTTTTATTTCCCAAATGCTCACTATTATTATAAAAGCCTGTATAAAATTTAGGGGGTATCGCTTTCCTTCCCGATATACACCACTAAACTTTTGATCGAAAAGGCACGTTATTCGTACATCGAAAGAAAAATACATGGTTGAGGTAACTATAATCTAAGAGCAACATACTATGGTTGTATTATATAGTTGTTAGCAAAGTTACATTTAATATTAATATTGTTGTCTACCTTAACAATAACTTTGTAAAGTATAAACAATATAAATTATATTTTTAAATATAAACATTGAATGGTTAAATTTAAATACCATGATAAGGATGAAAATATCATGTCATATAATTGAATGCAAAGATTTCCAAATATAATAGACTCATTATTATTTATTGATTCATTTGTGCCCATAATTATGAAAGTGGTCTAAGCCAAAATTTAAAAAAAATGAATTTACACCCATTATTCTAAACTAAATTAATTCAATGTAATTTTTACGAAATAGTCAAAAATGAACCATTAGATAGTGGTTGTCGCATAATGTAAAAATATTTTTTAATTTATTAAAATTTATTCAATTTATTAAATATATCGAAACAAGAAATATGTGACTTAGACCACTTTCAAAATTATGGGCACATTTATTAGTGATTACAAATTTTATTTTAAAACATTAATTTACGAAAAAAAATCATCTATTTGTTTGCTATATGTGAGTAATAATTATAAGGATTTGTTTAACGCATATGCTTTAAGAATCATATTTACAAAAAATATAGTTTCTAAACACAAATAATGGCATCTTATCTTCATATGTTATATGACAAATTTAATTGAAAAATATATAAATGGTTTCACAATTGTGCATAAAACACAACGTGTAAAATTATTTAATTATTTAATTACTATTCATTTTTCTATTATTTTTATAGTTTTGATTAATAAAACTATTTGCGTGCCCCACTGTGTCACACATCATTCATTTGCACAGTTATATTAAAAAATGGGTTTTTGTAGGCATTGTTTTCCTGGGACTACTTTTAGGGTCTTCCTAGGCACTTTTTGCTTCTCGGAATCTTTACAGATTTGAAACACATCAGATAATACTGTTGACATACCACTCGACATACTGGGTACACAACAACTATCTTGTCCCTTCCGGGAGGTTTGTACTGCTGCTTCTTATTTTTAACTGTCTTCTACTACAATTATTTTTTATTTTTACTCATATCCGAAGGTGGGCTCGAACTCATGATCGTCGTAGCACGCACCTTTACCATCGCAACCATTGAGGAAGATCAGCTTTTGTTAGCTAATTGTGGTTTTAAGGCCGGGACACATAGAATCCCTCATACGTTAAACTTCAACTTATTCAACTGAAAACTCAGTTAAAATACATGTTTTCTTATGAGTGTTGTCACAATCAGTACGTCTGCGTCAACGCAAAGCATGAAAGTTGAGTAACATTTAACTTTTGACGTATATTGAATACTTTGACAGCTATCAATTGCTTCTTCTTCTTCTTCTTTGTTGTCTTGCTGTGCTCTTTACTCTCTCTTTGCACATACATTAAAAGCAGTATTGCCGTTTGGTTACAATTTTTACATTTTTGTAACTTTTGAAACTTTATTTATTTATTTATTGTAAAATTTTGTTATATTAGGTCAAATTTTCTTACTTTTGATACAAACAGGAAATAAAGCAAGATCACTGAAAGATTACTTGTTTTGTTATTTAAAGTAAAAATCTCACTTAACATATCTACCTTTCTTAACATATCAATTCGGTTTTAATTACAAACGTTAACTGCAAATGCAATCAAAATCACATATAAAAAATTTGTTTGAAATAAAATGTTTCTTGTTTCAAGTTAAGAAACAACAATTTTTTCCCAACTGGAAAATAATAATATGAGCTGCATTTCGTGCGTTCTGTTCAAACCCTGCGACAATTGACAGCAACTTCAGTTATTCTGCTTGAAAAATTTGACAATCGTAGCAATATCTCGATTTAGAAAAAAATTGTCCTTTAATTTCCTTGAGGAAGTGCCTGATTATATTACAGAAAAATTGTCATTAATTTTGTGTTGATGTTTTATGCATATAAGTCCTAAATTTATTTTTAATAACGTTATTTTTAACATAATTAGTGTAGTAAATTTCATGGAAGCTCAATCTTTTAAAGAAAAATGTACTTTAAATAATTTAATTAAACGGTAAGAGCATGTACTTTTCCATACCGAAGTATTAGTATTGGGTTCTAATTTAAATCCTTGTGAGTATTATCAGTATGCAATTTTATTTCTTATTTTATTCTTATTTTCTCTGCCATATGGAATAAAACTTTTTACTATATTTTATACCAAGGCTCATTAATTTACAAGTGGTCTCAATAAGTTCTGTTTATGTTTGACGTTTTCAAAATTTTAAAATAACTGAGAAATTAAAAAATTTTCAAAAAATTTTTAAAATTTTATAAAACTAAATTTCAAAACCAGAAAGTGAATTGTAAAATGAATTATGAAATATTGCTACATATGCAGGAGAAAGAAACCAACTGGTACAACTTTATTTAAAGTATCGAATGATGTTAAAGGATAAATTAAATTCGACTTCCTTCTGTTCAGCCAGCTACTTTTGAGATCAACATGGTGCTGTGCAACAACAAAATTACATTGGGTTTTTGTAGCCGTGCGGTCACCTAATATTTAATTCGCCTTGCTTTTACACAAATTACAATTTTTTTAAAGGAACATTTCAAAATGTAGCTTTCATTGCAAAAATTCATCTTTTTTACTGTCTTTCCCAGGCAACACTAATGAAAAGATTAACAGCTGATTTAAAATCCGTCAGCAAAGTACTCATTGTGCCAACCTCATCTGTCGTTACTTTGACTTCAGGTGAATATGTCGAAGTACCACGTATTACGGATTCTATGTTCCCCGGCCTTTATTCTATACACACACCATTAGTGAAATTAACTTTATTCACCACTCTCATACGGAAACAGCTGCAGGGTTGCCAAATTTAATTTTTGTAAACAACTATAAATTGTTCTCCGCAACTATACATTGTTACAAAGAACATAATATGGTTATTGCAACCATATCACAACTATTTTTTTGTCTCTGCGTGTCGGCGGAATAGTGTCAAATTTTTGAAGCTTCCAGTGATAAGCAATATAATAATAATAATAATTTAATTTTTATGTAAATAATAATAAATATTTTAAAAGATTTTCATAAAATATTTTTTCTTTAGGAATCAAGTACAATTAACGTAAATCAACTTAAGTAGAATAATTTGAAAAACTCTTCTAAACTTAATTTAAATCAAACGAATAAGTAAAAACGAAAAATTGTATATGTTGGTTACATAAATAAAGCCAGATTTAAATGCATTCCAAATAAAATTAATCGTATTTAAATCATTGTCATAAAATTAAACTTCATTTGAACAAAAGCAATAATAAAAAGCATAATCATTCTCAATGCTATTTACGGTTTGTTATTTTCAATTCGAATCTAAGCTGGTATTTTTTTTTTTTTTTTCTTTAAAATAAATAACAAACAAAAAATCTACAGCTGGGTGTGTGCATTTTTTTTATACTCTGATGCCATAATAAACTAAATTAATTCATTTTTAAAATCTCTAAATCCCAAACGCACTGAGCCGTATTAAATTTTTAAATCTGTATTTCATTTTAATTCTGGCATTTGCCAAGGATTTCTTGTATTTTTTTGCTCCTTTAATTCGCTTTACAATAATAGAAATACATAAAGATATACACAGACGCAGCTCTGACACACAAGTACAAAATGGTTTTCAACATTTATATTGTAAAAAAAAAGCCAAGCGAAGGGAAATGATTTCAAATTGTAGAATTGTAGAATTTATGCTACAAAATAATAAAAATAATACAAGTCATACTTTTACAAACATAAATGAAATCAAATGCAACTTACTGGTAGGATGACTTTTTTCTTTTTTAAACAGAAAATAGAATTGTTTTTATGTTTGTGTGTGTGTGCGTGTGTATTGTTAAAATAAGTCTGCTTTCAGAAAATCGGAAACAATCTTTAGTTTTTTATAAGAAACTCATTTGCATATAAGATTCAAATGTTTAAACGTTGTCGTAATCGCAAACATATTCATACATCCGTGCAATAATTCAAGTCTTTGAGCCATCAATTCAGTGTAAAAAAGGCATAACTTAAATAAAAGAAAGATGTAGATGACTTTAAATTTATATCAAGTTAGGCAAAGGACCCTACTTTTCAATTTGTAAAAAAGAATCATATAATTAAAAACAAATTTATAAATCTGTAAGTTTTAAGCGAATAACCTTCATTGAAATCTTAAGAAAAGTAGGACTGTCCTTCGTTTCATATTTATATATCCAGGTTTTATTAAAGAACATTTCGTTCAAATTTTGTGTATCAGAAGCTAAAGATATTTGTTCTGAAAATTTGTTTTTTCTATTCGAATAAATAAAAACGATTCTAGTAATTTATTTTTAAGTGAAGCGTTTCGCAAATAATTTGTAACTAGTGGTTTTACAAAACTTGAGCATTGGCGTGTGGCAAAACAATAGACATGTGGTGAATGCATGTTCTTCTTGGTTTTTTTTTCAACGCTTTCTTCAGAAGGATTAATTTTAACTGGGACAAATTTCTCAACCTTAAAATTATTTTAAAATCTCTTAATAGAAAAATACAATTGTAAAAATTACAAAAATTTTTCAAAAATTTGGTGCACGCAGAAAAAAACATGGTTGTGATATGGTCACAATAACCATATTATGTTCTTTGTAACAATGTATAGTTGCAGAGAACTAATTATGGTTGCTTTCACCAAATTTTTAGTCACGATAAACATTTTTTGGTAACTTTTAACGATTATATGGTTTTTGTACACACAAAATGCAGCATGGTTGGTTTTAACTTAAAAAAAATTTCAACCACAAATAAAGTTTTAAAACCTTTTAAAAAATAATATAAAATATTTAACTATAATATATTATTATAAATCAAAGTATCGTTAAAAGCAACAGAATAATGTTTGCGCTAAAAAGTATTTTGTTCTAGTTCTTGACAGTTTAGTAATTTTTCGGGTAACTAAAATTTGACAATTTTTTATTGTTGAAGAAAGTGAAAAAAAATAAAAATTTATGTACAAAATAAATAATTAAAAATAATATGCAAAATACGAAAAAAAAATAAAAAGGGACCAAAACATTTAAAAAAAGTTGAAGTAATTCTTTAAATTTAAAGTTTATTAAACCGTTAAACGTCATTAAAAGTGCTAGTTTTAGATCACCGAAACAACCCGCGTCAACTTGCCAGCGCACGTAGGCACATATTTTGGCAATCTCGCCGGACATCACTTTTTTTTCTTTAATATTGACTATAAAATATCAATGAACTCACCCAAGTTAATGAAACTTGGCAGAAATGTGTCTTACGGTCAAATCCTGTTAAAACTCAAAAATAAAAAATCGGAACAAAAATACAAATCCATCTATGTAAATCTAGTTTAGTGAAGTAACTACAATCAAAAAAGCAAACATTGGGGTGACAGGAAATTAAAAAATAAGAAAAAAATTATTTGTTCATATACATAATTTTTCATAAGAATATCATGGCTCTTAATGGGTTAAGCAGTTTTAAAATATTTTAGTAATTCGCCCTATATATAAATTTATATTTTTTTTTGCCGGCTACGTGTTAGGACATATACCGATCTTGCTGATTTCCAAAAGCACCTCTTATGAGACTATGTCTGATCGATTGGCATATTTAACACGAAAGGACAGACGGGCATCACTCAATCGACTTCGCTATGCGTTCGAACTCAGTATATATATATATACAGGGTCAGAAATGGAATTGTAAAAATTACAAACGAAATTAAAAACTTAATTATACCCTTTTTCCACTTTTTGTAGCGAAGGATATAATAATAAGTATTAACAGAAATGAAAGACACCATTAAAATCAATTTTTTTAATTTTATGTGCAGGCAATCCCAACCCCAAAATATATTAACTGATTTTTAATTTACTTACTTTTAACAATTGCCTTTTTGCACTACAATGATGATAAGTGGCATTGTTCTTCTTCTGTTCCTTCAAAAATTTCATGTATTAAAATCTTGAGCATATTCTACTGCTCATATAGGCCAACATAAAGTTTTGCAGAGTCTAAACAATAACCTGCAAACCTCTGCAAATATATTTTGTGACCCCTTTATATTATTTCAATAACAACATTTATTCTGTAGATAAAATCAATTCCAGTTATTTTTGTAGCTAATTCAGGATTGGAAAAAAATCTTCAGCTGTCCACGTTCATGTTTTCAAGTCCAGTTTTCAGTACATCTACTATTAGCCCTTAGTCACTTTTAAATCTTTCTTTCTTAAGCAAACATCTATATGCTAGTATTAAAATCTAAACCATTTTATGGCTGTCAAAAAGGTTTTTACTCGTTTCTACTAATGCTTTTAATTGTTTGGAGCGCCTTCACTCTCAAAAACCTTTTTATATTTTTTTTACCGAAAAATTGAACAACAAAATTTCTTTTTTTGATTTGGAACAAAATTATTTATTTTTAATTTAAAACGCGGAAAACTAAATTAATTAATTTTAAAAAATTATTGTGCTAAATTTTTAATTATCACGATTTTATAAACAAATCACTGATATTGATTATTGAGGGTAAAAGCACGACGATGGCCGTGAAGATTTTTTTTCCAAACAACAAATTAAAGACGAAAATAAAATTTCAGGCAAAAACAACAATAAGTCTATTTTCTTTCTTTACTGAATGTTTTTCGGCTCTTTTACACAATTAAAAAATAAAATATCACAAAATTCTACGATAAAAAAAAAGTCAGTCGTATACAGTGAAAAAAGAAAATAAAATTATAGTTGGTTAGCACACAAGGTCAAAAATCTCTATATAGGAGGTAAAAAAAATTCTATTCCAATCGAGCTAATTTATCGATTGCCTATTTTTGTTCCTTTTACAGTTTTTTAGGTACACGATAAACATTTTGACTTTATATGGAGGATACCACGCACACTCTTTCAATGCAGCCAGTTTTTTAGCTTCGTAGTCAGTGCTCTACGCATTAAAGTTTCTAAGGACACGAAACTTTGTATAGGAAGTACTACGCCTGCTATTCCAATTCAGTCAGTTTAATAGACGGGAATATGCCTACTCACACTAAATAAATCTACCAAAAGAAATGCCGCCAATACATTTTTGGACAAAATTGTGAATTATGGCTGTACTATAGTTAATTTAATTGCTGGTTTTATATGAATGGACGAAACTAAATAATTTACTTTTGCTTAGTATTGGTCTCCAGTTAATAAGATTTGGTATTTAATCTTCAACAGCGAACCGCTTAGTTGAACTATTCGATTAGCTTGCATTTAGGTGTGTTGAATACATTTGATTATTTTAGATATTATAAGGAAATATATTTTAAAAAACCCTAAAGGCTTTTACATATTATTATTTTTTTTATTTATTTTGTTATTATTTTGTTTTACAATGTTCCATTGCGGTATTAAATGAGCCCTAAGTTGGCCAGTTACTTTTTCAATCTATATTAGAGAACCCAATTATTTTAATTTACACAATTTATCTGTCATTGTATTGTAAATATTTTAGTCTGAAAAAGATAGTCTGAAATATGAAATACTGGATTCTAATTGAAAAATTTTCTGTAAAGTTTCTCTTTAGACTTCAAAAAAGCTTCACCAATACCACCGTAATATAAAGTTTGTTGCAATTTTATAAAATATACTGTTGCGGGAGATGATCCCAGCAAAACAAATTTAGAAAAGTTAATCGACTGTTTAATTAAGCATATTTGGCAGAAGTACTTCCCAACTAGATTGCCAACTTAATGATTTTAACAAGGCATGAGACTTTTATAATCAATTACTGAGAATCGATTACATTAATTATTGTAGGAAATAATGAGTACCATTAGTACGGTAGTCTCTTTTAACATAAAGAACTTGTTGTATTACTACTTCCTTTTTTTGAAACTAATGTAATGTGTTTTGTAAGCGAGTAACAAAATATGGCAATGACAAAAGTAAGTCATTATATGGCAAGTACTTTTTAAGGTAATGTCTAATTTTTTGCTGGGATTGAGCTATAAACAATTTAATAAATTTTTTAAAATGTATTACTACTGGATCATCAAGATACGACACAATAACTGAAGCCGGCTTTAAATTGCAAATATGGATCTTCTCACGCATGATGTGGGTACACGTTTTCTCTAAAAGTATATTTTTTTACTTATTTACAGACGCGTTTTTTTTTAATTTTTTTTAACAAAACCAAAATTGGTCTTTTAATTTACAAAAATAAGATTAAAACTCTTATATATTAAATAATGTTTTTGAGCCCCCAAAATAACGATGCAAAAAACTATAACTTATTTTGAAGTAGTGGCCTTTGGTTCAAGAATATTTCCTATCACATCCATACAAATATTTTTTCTTTATTTCCAAAAATGTTTTTATTTTTTGTTTCTTGTCATTTTGTATTGCAATATAAAATGTTAAGATTCTTATTTATTTTAAACAAATAAGATTTAAAACACAAAATGTATTTTCATTTTTAAAAGTGTTATATAAAATGTAATTTAATTTTGGTCATGACTGAATTAACATACGCTAAAGTATGTAGTTTAAAAACTACAAAGAAACTAAACGATTTTTCATAATAATTATAAAGTTTTTCTGAATAATAAAAAATTAATTAAAATAGATTTTGGCTTAAGTTCAATTTAATACCACAAAAACTGAAAAAGGGTATATCTAAGTTTCTCATTCTGTTTCTAATTTCTATAATATCCATTTCCGACCCCATAAAGTATATGTATTTTAAGTTCTTATGCAAAGCGAAGTCGATGGTGCGATGTACGTTTGTCTGTCCGTCCGTGTTAGTGTTGAAATCCAGTTTGCCAAGGCACTAGATGAGCTAGGAAAGTATTAAATACGCCAATCGATCAAACATAGTTTGGAAAAATTTGCTTTGAAAAATCAGCAAGATCGGTCCATGTCCTTCTAGGCAGCAGACAAAACACCACATCTGCCTTTAAATTTTCCATATCATTTGGAACAAATGTAGTTAGAAAATAAACTCCAATTAAAAAAAAACAAATCTATGGGGTGATAGAGAACTAAAAATTAAGAAAAAATATCAAAAGAAGAAACTGATGCTCGCCCATATTTTCCGAGTTATGGGCCTCCAAACTTTTTATAGAAAAGTACGATTGTGCACCATATTTCTTAAGATATCAAAATTGGTATCATTTAGAAGCTTTTGAAGAGATATTTAAGGAAATACTAAAATTAAAAAATTGCTAAACCCATTGAGTACTTAATTTTTTTTTTCTCTGCCACCCCAATATTTGTCTTTTTAATTAGAGTTACTTCACTAAACATGAGGAAGGGTATTTAAGACTTAGCATAGTCGAATATAGCATTCTTACTTGTTTTGTTATACTTTCTAAAAATTTTTAAGAAAGAAAATGTATGCAGACGTTTTTTGAAGAAAAACCGAGAAATAAGAAACCAGCAGAATATAAAGCAATTTTAAAATGATCATGGTGACAATTAACTTGTAATAACCATTTTGTTTATGCCTATTATTACGAGGGCTGCTATATATATTTCTGGCCTAATAGTGAAAATGCGAATATTTATAATCAAAAATGGTTTTATTGTTTTTAAAAGTATTCTCAAGCATGATTTATACACTTTTGCATGCGCTCAAACCAGTTGTCGAAGCACTTTTTCCACTCCGCTTGAGACACCTCTAAAACATGGTTTTTGAACACTTCAACAGCTTCTTCTGGCGATGAAAATCGTTGACCACGCATTTTTTTCTTGATGTGAGGAAACAAGAAGAAGTCATTAGGTGCCAAATCAGGGCTGTACGGCGGATGACCCATTAATACGACGTTTTGGCCGGTCAAAAACGCTCTGGTTTGAACCGATGTGTGAGAGCTCGCATTCTCATGGTGAACAATAATTCGTCTTCTCTTGTTGGTTTTTCGAAATTCTCCGATGACTTCAGGCAAACAAATTGTAGTGTACCACTCAGAAGTGACCGTTCTACGTTGCTCAAGCGGAACAGTCGCCACATGACCAGTTTTGCCAAAGAAACAGGCGACCATTTGCTTCGAAGTGCTTCTTCCACGAACAACTTTCGTTGGATTTTGCTCGTCTTTGAAGGCCCACACGGTCGACTGTTGTTTCGTTTCGGGCTCATACGCATAGATCCATGATTCGTCACCTGTGACGATCTTATAAACGTCTTTTGAAGCACCTCAGTCGTATTTTTGCATCATTTCTTTGCACCAATCGACACGAGCCTTTTTTTGAGCGACGTTCAAATTGTACGGGATCCAACGAGAACAAACATTTTTTATGGCCAGGTGTTCATGCAGTATCGAATGTATGCTGGTGGAAGAAATGTCCAAAGATGTCTCTATATCTCGGTATGTCGCATGTCGATCTTGCATTATGAGTTCACGCACGGCATCAATGTTCTCTGGCACAACAGCCGTTTTTGGAAGACCTTCACGGAATTCGTCTTTGAGCGAGCTTCGGACACGATTAAATTCATTATACCAATTTTTCACAGTGCTATAGGATGGTGCTTCATCGCCATACAAAGATGTAAGTTCATCAATGCACTCTTGTCGTGATAATCCACGTCGAAAGTTGTTAAAAATGATGGCACGAAAATGTTCACGAGTTAATTCCATTTTTTCTATATTAATTTTTTCAAGTAACTGTAAACAACACAAATAATGGTCATACGTCAAAACGTTTTGAGTATGATTATGCTTAAAAATGACAAACTTTCGAATGCAAATGTCAGATTACACTTGGCAGCACTCAGTGTTGCCAGGCCAGAAATATATATTATTATTATTTTTATTATTGTTTTATTTCGTAAACTTAATTTATATAGTAAGTACTTGAGTTACTAAGAAGCTCACTTTCAATTCGTGTACAGCAGCCAAACAAAAGATCTTAAATTATCTTTAAATATCTACATAAAATCCTGTGACACTTTTATTTACGCTTCAATACATTTTTCTTATAAAGACTTATCCTTTATGGTTTAAAGAAACATATTTTTAATTGCCAGATATGCTCACATTGCAATTTTTATAGAGAAATTGCAATTTACGCACTAAAGATTTTGTTAATAACTAAATTGGAAAAACCTACTCGTTTTAATTTGTCAAGATTTAAATAAGATTTTTTTGTAACTTATTTATTGGTTTATCATTTTATATGCTAATTTTA
This sequence comes from Gymnosoma rotundatum, assembly GCA_916610165.2. NCBI lineage: Eukaryota > Metazoa > Arthropoda > Insecta > Diptera > Tachinidae > Gymnosoma > Gymnosoma rotundatum. Next base: position 55,073,920 of record OU744336.1, read on the forward strand.
TATAAATGCTTCTGTTTGCTTGTTTGTTTGGAAAAAAAACTCAATAAATAACAAAAGTTAATGTGTGGTACAATATGGCACGTCGCACTGGCATGCTAAGACCAGCTTTTTGCCCACGTCAATTTGGTCAATTTAAGACAAATGCTGCTAAAAATCTTTTTAAAATATGCATGGTCATTAAATATAACAAGTTGAAAACGTTTTAGTTTATTGTGTGTAGTCTCTTATACCCTGTTCAGACTTGTTTTCTTCATTGAGTTAATTTAGTTTTAATTGCGCAATTAAAATTGGTGTTCACACAAGCTCAATTGAGCTTATTCAATTAGCACAAGGCATATTTATTTTACGAAGAAGTGTCGTCCGCCTAGCTAATTTCTTTTTTATTACTAAAACGACATGGTTTTTTGTTGTTGCTTTGAAGTTGGAAGTGTCAAAAGACATTTTCATATGACCCATCATTTTCGTTTTATTTGTTTGTTTATATTTTTACTTGCGGCTTGTCAATTTTACGAATTTTTGTCTTCTCACTGAAGATAGTTGGCAAAGGTTGGATTTTGCATCTTATTCAATTAGTGATGCAATTAAGTACTAATTGCTCAATTTATTAATTGACTTCTTATATGGTAAATTTAGCTCAATTAAGGCCTTAATTACGTAAATTCCTTAATTGAACAATAAGAACGTATGTCTGAACAGGGTATTAACTTGAAACGAGGAAATTTTTTATTGTACAACGAACGTATGTATAAAGAGTGCCGTACACAAAAACAAGCTGTTTTCGGAAAATTCCCCGATAACTTCAGCAAATTCCATACTTTGTGCCTCTGAAGAAAAGATTCTCTGTTATAATCAATCGAAAGGCCAGATGCATCGTTTATAATATATGGTTAGAACATGAAACAGCACAATAAATTTTAATGATCCTAGACATCGCCATAAACTCTATGTATGTATATTAACCATAACAATGAATGTCTGTTTTTAAACTAAACAGTTTTTCAACAACCACTTTATTTTTTTAATTGTGGCAACAGCAACTACATGTTAGTTTTGACATTTAGTTTGACATTCAATTTCGTATTAAAACAACTAAAATCCACTATGAAAGTTACATTTTGTAAACTCATGATAATTTCGAACAACATAATCGTGCTTCTGAGACAGCTATTAAGAAAAAGGTCGTTAAATTTGAGTCGACAGGCTCGATACATAATAAGCATACGTATGTTCGATCGGATCATTCAACTGAATAAATTGCAACCGTGAGTCACAATGTTGAAGCAGATCAAGTTTTGTCAATCCCTTGACGTTCTCAAAAAAATTTTGCTATTTAAAACCACCACATGGCGAATTTAGCGTAAGGATTTGGGTTTGAACTCTTACAAGGTTCAACTGGTGCAGGAATTAAAGCCGATTGCTCATTCACATCGCCGTAGATTCTCTCAATTAATTTAGAAACAAATCGTTTGTTCTTCTGAAAAAATCATTTTTCAGATAAAGCCGATTTTCATTTGTCAGGGTATGTCAACATGTGCTTTATGGTATGGGGAGTTGATTGAGCCTTTTTTTCGAAGATGAAGCTGGGAATGCTGTAACAGTCAGGCATTAATTTTTGTCGTAATTATTAAAAGGACAGTGCCACATGTCATACAGCCAATGAAACGATCAAATTATTGCAAACCAAATTTGCCGTTCGCATAGTTTCACAAAAATCAGCAGTGGCTAATGGCTCGGCATACCGTTTGATTTAACACCACTGCATTATTATTATTTTTTATTTTTTTTTGGGGTTATGTTAAGGACAGAGGCCATACAGAGCTAATCGAATCGTTTGCAGCTTTAAAACTTAAAATTCGTAATGTGATTAAAGAAATAGATCCGCCATTTTGCCAAGAAAAGATTAAAAATGTGATGACATCGACATCTGTCAGCGTTGTCGTGGTGGACATTTGCCATGTAATATTTTTCATTCATAATTGCCCAACTTTTTTCTTCGTTATATAGTCCCCTTTCACACACATCAAGTCTGACTCGTCAAGTCTTGAGTTTTTGGGAGAAAGAGGAGAAGAGAATAGAAAGAGGTACAAACCTGACCGTACCATCAAGTTTAAGAAAATTTTATAGGCAACAGAATAGAAGTTGCAGAAGTTGATAGCAAAGAAAACGAAACTTGATGAAAAAACTTGACGGCGTGTGTGAACATGAATGCAGGTTCAAAAGAAAATTAATTAAAAACTGATCAAGTAAACTTGATGTGTGTAAAAGAGGACATAATAAAATTTCGAATTATTTTCATTTAAATTCTTAGTTCAAACTTGTTTTAGAAAATAAAGTTCTTGTTGAAAAACCCGGGTCGTATGATTATTGGATTGCTTAATTAAAGTAACTTACAGTAGTTATCGTATATAAGCAACTCAAAAAAGTGACAGATAATTGTTTGTAGGAAACAAAGTCGCATGGCTTGAATTTTGAGGGACTGATTTTACAGTTGCTTCGCTTTGTCCGTAGTTTGTGTGCTATTTTAAATAACACAAACAACTGCAACACGGAGTATGAAATTAAATGAGTAATACACAAAAATGCACGCGATGTATGAAACTTGCTTAAACTTTAAAAACGAATTGAAAAAAAAAGTGTCGAAAAAGGGTATAAAGTAAATCCACACTAAGTTCTAAAGACATATGGAAATGTACCTTAATATAAAAGGATATAAATTCAATAAAAAAAAAAATACTCAAAAAAAAATATTTTCTTTTTAAAAGAGTGCACTATAGGAAAATTCCCCCGTATTTAGGTCAAAATTAACTGCAGCCAAACGGCAGAACCGTTTTGAATGATATCTTGGATTTGAATTTTAGAGAACACTTAAGAGAAAAACCTTAAGTAAATTTAACTAAAAATTAACAAATAATTAGTACTAATAAAGGGTTACTTACGAGTTATAGGTTTCCGCATGCAAGTTTTTTTTTTTTTGGAAGTTTATATATGACGTAGTCACGTCGAATTTATGTCACTTTTTATATACGGCATCGTATATGTCGTTTTTAGTGTGAAATACGACTCTGTCGAAAATCTATTACAAATAACGGTATTATGTATGCAGTTTTTTAATCTTTAATTCGACAGGAAGCGTCGTTGTTTATTTGCAAGTGAAAAAATTTTTAAATAGAAAAAACGCGAATAAAAAGTTTCAAAAAATGAGTATTTATTTAAGGATAAAAAAGACAACACCCAAACAGTTCGAAACTCTTGTGGATCTGACGTGTAAAAATCCTAACGTTGCAAAAGGATATCACAAAAATTCTGAAAAGTCATCGGTTAAAGAACAATTAAATGAAATCCGAAATAAACTTAACAGTATTGGACCACCCACTCGACAAACGGAAGTTTGGATGAAGGTATGGGCCGACATGAAAACTAGTGTTAAAAAGAAACTTATCCATAACAAAACTGAAAGTCGTGCAACTGGAGGCGGAACTTTTCAACAAAAAACATGGACACGTTTAGAGGAGGCTGTATCAGGTCTACTCCAAATGAATTCAGTAGTAAGCCCAAATGGTCCCACTTTCGGTATTGAAACTGTGTCTGTTAGTTTAGATGAGGATGTTCATAATGATGATTTAAATAATGACGATAGTGTGGAAAATATAAACCTGAACTTTCAAACCAATCCTTCCCCTCGTACAAAAAAGAAAACAACAACAGAAAAAAATTTGCTTCTTCAGAAACAACTACAAATTCAAACAGATTTGTACAAAGATTCGAAAAACAATTTAACGGAGATAGAGAGATACAGTCGAAAAAGTTATAAACTTCAAGAAGAACAACTAAATTTACAAAACGAGAAAATGATGCTGTATAAAGAACAAATATAAAAGAAGGAAATTCATCGATCGTCTTTGTTAAAATTAAGAATGAAAGAAACAGATATAAAAGGACGGAAAACTGAAATTGAAGAAAATAGAATTACACTTTAGATAAACAATTACTGCTTTATGTGAAAAAAAACATGGGTATAGGATACCTTTTTATTTTTCTTTTATAAATTAAAAATTTCTTTCTTCATTACTTTAAAATACAGATACAGAATTCCTATATTTAATTGTAATTGAAAGCTTTCAATAATTTTTTTATAAATTCAAAGAGTTCATTATGTTTTGTCTTATATTAATTGCCGCCAACTCTCCACTATTTTCATGGTTATCGTCATTTAAATCATGATTTTCCAAAAGAATTTCGAACTCACTGGAATCTTGGTTGTAGTGAATACATATGTTGTGTAATGCTGCACAAACCGCTGTAATTTTTGCAGCGATTTCCGGGGAATAATGTAGCTGCCTTTCACCAAGAACACAACGGAATCGATTTTTTAATACTCCAATCGTTCTTTCAACCACGTTTCTTGTTTTCGTGTGGATTGTGTTAAAACGACACTCAGCGCTACCTTCTTCTGGGGCTCTAAAATTCATTATCCTACCAGAGGCTGTTTCTTTTTCGTACCAGTCAAATATTATTTTGTTATTTTTCCTTATTAGTTTTGTATCCAAATATGTGATAATTCCTTTTTCTTCTATTTCAATTGTAAACTGTAATTTTAACTCAACGCAACCAAAATACCAAATTATAAACACCGCAAAAAACCTAATAAGAAGAGTTTTGAACATCAGTGATAATAAATTCCACAATAACAATATTAAACGAATTAAACAAATACTACAGGACAACAGCTTTCCTACAAAATTAATAAAATTTCTTATTGAATCTACGTATAACGAAATAATAAACAACAAAAATCAACATTCATGTAACACAACGGTTAAAGATACAAAAACTTTTTTCAGTGTACAGTACATTCCGGGGCTCACTGACAACGAAATCATAAGAAAAACAATAAAAACAGAAAAAGTTAGTTTGGCGTACAAACCAAACAAAATTCTAAAATCAATATTTACTAACGTAAAAGCGCCAGTCAATAAATTACAACAAAACAACATTGTGTACGAAATAAGGTGTAAGGGAAAAGAAGAGCAAAGCTGTGATCTCATATACATTGGCACAACAAAAAGAGCTTTACATACAAGAATGAACGAGCACAAGATGGACATTGAAAAAAGAAAAAGATCGACTGCACTAGCTCAACACATCATAGAAACAGGACACACAGCTGACTTCGATAAGATTAAAATACTTGACAAAGAAAAAGTGGAGAAAAAACGTTTCATAATTGAGAGCTTACATATACAACAAAAAATTACAAAAACAATGAATCATAAAGAAGACACCGACAACATAAGCGCAAGCTATAGAGTTGCACTAAAATAAAAATTTAAAAAGTACAACTGTTAATAAAAGAAGTAGTGCAATGTTTAAATGTTTGTCTTTTGTAAAATTCTTTTTATTGTTTACTTTTAAATGTAATATTGCTTAAATTATTGTAAGTTCTGATTGTTGTTTTTTGTATATATATTTCAATAATAATAATTTTATTAAATACAGACGAATATCCCTTGAAAAAGTCAACAAAAAATTGACGAAACGTCGGGATTAAAAAAATGTAATAAATTTGGTTTCATTACATTTATCTAAATAGGCCTAATTAGCTTATATAAAAACAGTAACACAATCAATAATATATATATTGGCCAATAAAGACATAAACAATAAATAGAATCATTATTTATTATTGACTCACTCTGTCTAAAACAAGATGACGAAAATAATTTCATGTGAAAAACTTTCCACTTTAGTTATATAAACGGGGTACTGATTGGAAAAAAAATTAAAATTAGTCATTTTGTAGAAAAAAAAGACATATAAAATTTTTGTAAATGGGATTTTTTACACGGTCTACAAAGCTCTGGAATAAATACTTAAAAACACATTTTTCTACATTTGAATTTTAAGAAAATTAGAAATGATACGCCGACGAAATCGTGGGCATGACTTATATTTTATAGTACTAAATTTAGCACGCAGTAGGCACCAGAACAATTTTTTTTAACTCGCAACAAATTCGTGATATTAAATTTGGAAGATAATTGATTGTTATAGAAAACTATTATAATATTTGTAAATGTGTATAAAATTCTAATTCATAATATGAGGAGTTTACTGAAATTTTGCTATAGTATGTAAAAGTATTATTTCCCATTATTATTATTATTTTAAAAATAAAAATTTTTGTTATAAAAACTTTTATTAGAATATGTCACAAAATTCGCTCATAACGATTTTAGAAATAACAATAAAGACAACTGTTAAAGTAACAAAAATTTTATTTCTTTGAAAATTTAAAAAGCTATGTTTACTTTGTTATATAAAAGCAAAAAAAAAGTAAACTTTACACAAAGTTAAATTTTTACTTTTGGCACTTGTGGCCAAAAAATGGGTGAAATTGCCTATACAAACAGTGTTGTCGAACACAATTTTCTTTTATGTAATATATTTTCACGTCATTGCTGTGTTGAGAGTTTATAAGAATTTTTTCATATCTATAACTCTGCCAATAATCGAAAACTTTGGTATTTTGGCCACAACTTTATGTTACTCCACGAGTTTTAAACTGTTTACCAGACAGGTATTTTTCCCTACACAACCACGACTGCCCGTCGAATCCGGTGTGGTTCGAACTGGTGAGTACAGTATAACAATCGCCTAAGGAACTCGAGCACAAACCTAGACTGCTTTAAATTAAGCGTAATATATTGAAAAACTAAATTGTATTCCCTTTTTTGTTTTACTTTATAAAATAACTTAGCAAAAGTTTTATTTATTGCTAAAAGCTCAATACCCACTTAAAGCAATCAAATAATCAATGTACGTCTTTTTTTGCGAACATTTGGATCTTTAAGGTTAAAAATTGACCGACATTATAGAATGACAAGAAAATGAAACAAAATATGAAATTTAATTCGGTGGTTAGTTTATATGCCCTGTAAATTGATTTGAAAAATGTAACAAAGCACCATCTGTTTTATTGTGAATATTTAAAACAACAACAACATGACCAAGCGCAAATTTCCCGAAACAAACGCCAACATTAATTTTAATACCTAAACATTTTTTATTCGTATAAAATTTATGCGTCATTGATTTTGTTTGTACCCATTTCAGTGACCTCTTGAAAATCTTTTCATGATGGTTTGAGGCAAATTACTTCCTACTATTAACAAGTAGGGAATAATATGTACCTACGTATGTAATATGTTTTTATTTGGGAAATGTACATGTGTCCATATGCATGTATGTATGTATGTCTGTGTTACAAAAAGCAATTGCTACGTTTAATATATACCGAATGTGTTAAAGGAATATTTAATGAATATTCAATTTCTAGCACCATGTGTTTGTTGGATTGACCCCTATTTAGCATTCGCATGGTTTAACCATAAATACATTTCAGCATGATGTAATAAAAATATAAACATCGTAATAATGTTAGTAGCTACGCATTTGTTTAGCTGTCAATTGAAAATTCAGATGAATTTTTTTTATAAGGCATTTTGGGATGTAGGATTATGTGTATATGAATACATGTATGAGTGTACGTACGTAAATATTCAATTAATATTTTGAAAGATGTGATTTATAATCGACACATTATTGCTTTTATCATTTCTCTACAAATTATTTTGAGGTATATCAAATCGTGATACGCAAAATCTTTGAATGACGATAATTAAAATCTGCAGGCTTGAGGACATTATCCGCAAAATTCTCAGAGATGAAAAAATCAGGATAACTAATTGTAGAAACTCAAAAATATTACTTAAAAGTGATGCATGACCAGTATGACCGTTTGGTTCCATTGTTACATTTTTTGTAATTTCTGAAGGCTCTAGCTTGTTATGTTTGGCCAAATTTTCGTAACTTTTGGTACAGACACAAAATAAAGTAATATTACAGAAAAAGTACTTGTTTCAGTATTTGAGGTAAAAACCTCTCTGCCAGCTGTTGCTCTTAACTCATCAGTTCGATTTTTACAACAAGGTTTACTTGCAAATTCTATCAAAATTCCACATAAAAAAGTTTGAAATAAACAAAAAATTACGTTGCTAAAGTTTAACGCCGTTCTATTAGTGTGTAATTATGAAATGTATCTAGCTTCATGTTTAGAAACAGCAAAATGTTTCTATCAACACTTTTTCCCAACTGTGAAAGAATCTGCATTTCGTGCGGAGAAATAAATATTATGTAAGGTCAAACTTGGGAAAATTAGGCGCAATTACGTACTTAACTTTGGGATCCTACCGAAAAATGTTCCCGTACTACAAGTTTGGATAGAAGAGATAGCTTTTAAGGGAATGAAATTCTTCTTCTTTCTGCACGAAACAGTCCATAGTTTATCTTTGGGTAGATTGTGTAAACTGAAAAACAATCAGCTGGTTGAAAAGTAAACAGTAGCAAATACAAAAATTCTTATGCTTCTTAAACGCAAATGTCTACCAAATGTTTTATTTACAAGTTTTATCCCAAAAAAATAAATAAATTAACTTAAGAATATAAAAAATACTTGTGTTTTTATAATTACTATGAACAACTGCACGTATAATTTTTGTGGGTTTTGGGATAGAAGTTTAGTTTTTTATATTCCCGTACTTTCGAGCATTTTTGTCTTCCACTGAGAATAATTTATGTTTACTCCTATTTTACCGAGCTTTACCCAAAAAGTAAACTTATGACAATAGTGATAAATACGATAAAAGGATACAAAAATATAATTTTACCACAACTTAAAAAGTTGGTAAATATTTAATTGGTAAGCTTTCAGTGCAGATGCAGCATAATCGGATGCGCACTTTTATTTAAGTGAAATTTTAATCTTCTAATAATTACCCCGGAAATTCAGCCCCACCGAAAGGCATTTGTCAAATATAAGACTTATACCTCTTCGTGTTAGCGATGGAAAAATGATGCATAGGATGCGGGTTCTTTAAAATAACACTCTAATATACGGTGGAACAACATACAGAAGTGATGCAGGTGTAGGAAATGAAGTATGTATCCAAAAGTCTCACTTGCCAAGAAAGTGTCTAAACGAATTATCGAGCCTGTCCAATAAACGGTGTAGAAACAAAATAAAAGCCGTAAGATTCAGAAAGCTATAGAGGAATTGTCCTCTCCGATCGATATATTTAGAAGCGATGGTGAAGAACATCATAAGTATTAACTCTGCTAGTAAGACCCTAGTCCATACACGGAACAGAAATGTAGTATATAACTGTCATGTGATTAAAAAAAATCCAAAGCATAGGCTCAACCAAGAAACAAAAATAGGATTAATTGTATGCAATAAATTCGAAAGCATGGAATGAGACAATTACAAGCAGGCAGAACCAAAATAAAGGGTCATCCAAATGTGACGCCTAGATGTCAGCACTATATAATTTTTACACGTGACATCATTTCAAATGACATAAGCCATTTTGTTTTATTTGAAGGTAGTACAGTTTTAACCATTCAATTCAATTAACCCAGGAATTAAAAGAAAGAGACCATTTACAACGTCGTAATTTCGCTAGTTGGATTATTGAACAACGAACAACAGATCCATTGTTTTGAAACAATAAGCAAAATTGTCGTATCTGGGGTGATGAAAATCCTCGTGTTATTCATGAAAAATCTCTACACCCACAAAAAGTTACTGTTTGGTGTGCACTTTGGGCAAACGGAATCATTGGGCCATTTTTCTTCGAAGATGATGCTGTAAATGCTGTTACTATGAATGCTGAGCGATACCAATCAATGTTGAGAGACTTTTTATGGACACAGTTGAATCATATTGATGTGTCTGACGTCTATTTCCAGCAAGACGGTGCTACATGTCACATAACTCGAGAAAACATTACGCTTTTGCGATCAAAATTTCCTCAACGTGTAATTTCACGAAATGCAGATTTCAATTGGCCTTCAAGGTCATGTGATCTAACACCATTAGATTTTTTGTGGGGTTTTTTGAAAAGTCGAATGTATGCTAACAAGCCACAAGCAATTAATGATCTAAAGAACAACATTCAAGTTGCAATTCGTGAAATAACACCAGCAACATGTCGGAAAGTCATTGAAAATTTCGATATTCGGATTGATGTCTGCAGACGCAGTCATGGTGGATATTTGAATGATATTCTATTCCACTTGTAATTGTAATGGATCATACTTTTAATAAAAAAAACAGCTTGAAAAAATTGCAAATAGTTTGTGTTTTATTTCAAAGAAACATGTAGGCGCGTTTTTTGGATGACCCTTTATTATAAATGTCATAAGTGCTCTCATTCTAAATTAATTTCCAGTAATTACAAAGGACTAGGTGACGAAAAGTGTAGCTCCCTATTAGTTAGCAAGCTAAGGTCTAAAATCCTACATAAACATTTTCCCTATCTATTAAAAGTAGCAGTATATTTCAGCCTTTCTATATTCGTCATTTAATCTAAAGAAAAATAATTCTGCCCTCAAGAAACTTGCTATTATATTATCAACAACTAAAAACATTTGTAAAATTTAAGGCAAATTTAATCATCCCAATTATGTATTAATGTGAGAAATATATTCCTACAACAAATTGACTTAAAACTCCACAACAATAGACTAATAAAATCCATTAACATAATTATACTCATGTTTGTGAATATGAAACTAATTTATAAAATTAAATATGATTTGTTAGTATTTCATTAAGATCATTAAATAATAAATAAAAGAAATTTTCAAAAATACTTATGTCATCACAATATCTTTTGCGGCAACTAAATTTTAATTTATCGTCTTCGTACATTTTAATGCAAGAATGTTCATGTCAATTATAATTATTAGTTTATTACAATGAAAATATTATTGTGTATAGAGTTTTCAAGGATAAAAATTATTGATGGTAATTTTAATATTGAGAAATTTTTACACTTCGTGACAAAGAAATATGGAAATAAGAAATTTTATTATTCTGAATTTTGGTTTTATTCAAATAAAATAACGTGAGACGCTTGCCACTTTATAGACTTTTTTATACCGCTTGGCTTGTAATTGCTACAATAACTACTTCCGACTCCATATATTCTGATCTCTTATGCATAGCGAAGTCGATTAAGCGATGACCGTCTCTCCGTCCGTCCGTCTATGTTAGTGTCGAAAGAGGTGCTATTGAAAATCAGCAAGATCGGTCCATGTCGTTGGACTCAGCAGGCAAAACACCACTAATTTTTCCACATTTTATGAAATAACTTCAATCAAAAAAACAAGTATATGGGGAGATAAAGAATAAAAAATAAAAAAAAAACTCCAATGAAAAAATTGGCGCTCGCCCATATTTACCAAGTTACGGGCCAATGAATTTTTTTTAAATATCAATTTGGGTATAATCTAAAAGCTTTAAATGAGATCTTTAAGGAAATACTTAAATTTTTTAAAACTGCTTAACCCATTAAGAGTCGATGACAATTTTTTGTAAAATTAATATTTTTTTTCTTATTTTTAAATTTCCCTGTCACCCCAATATTTGGTGTTTTTGATTGGAGTTATTTCACTTAACTAGATATACATAGATGGTGAAGGGTATATAAGATTCAGCATAGCCGAATGTAGCACTCTTTCTTGTTGAACTATTTTATGTAATCGAATGAATAATTTCGGAGATAATATATTAAAAGCCTCAGAAGAGGCGTTACCTAGCAGATCCAATCTTAAATTCTGTCACCAAAGGTATGCAAATACAGAATTTGATTGCACTCGCGCATTCAAAAATAGTATAACGCTTCGTTAATGTTTTTAAGGAAATTATTAGTTTTTTAAATATACATATTTTTTTTGTCATTAAATCTGTATATTTTCTTCATCAAAAGTCTTTTGCTAATAAATATTAACTACGGGAATATTAAATTGCTTTATTTTATTTAAAAATATCGAGCTATTTTTCTATATCCCGATCAAATTATTAAATCACCGGTGTTGATTCTTGAGGGTGAAAGTACGTCTCAATGGCCGTTTCGCTATCGCGAAGTTAGCTATTCAGGAAACTTCTCACAAATATTTTAAATAAACTAACAAGCAAAAACAACAATAGTAATCAACACTGATTTTATTTTCGTTTATCCACTGTATATGGCTGACTTTTTTCGGGTCTTTTATATAGTCAAAAGGAATTTAATTTTGCAACTCCGCATACCAAAGGAACTTATTATAAAATTGTAGTAATTCGCACAATTTAGTGTTACCTATCAAATAATATTTCAAAACATCTGTGAGAATATAAATACGTCAAGTTTAAAACGATTAAAAAAAATGTTGCATGCGATAAATGTGCTCTCACATACATACAGTACGAATTGCATTGCGAATTCAGGACTTTTTTTTATCAAAAATGATTGCAGCGACAAAACCCTTCGTTCTGGGGGAATCAAACGTATTGAGAAGTCAAGTACACATACACATATTTTAAAAAAATTTTTTATAGACTCGGTAAACTGACAGCAATTTTCTCATATACAATGAATTCTGTAAAAGTTTTTGTTGCTGTTACCAAACCCTTCGATCTCGGAGAAATAAACATATTAGGAAATCAAGGGCACACACAGAACGATGGAAAATTTTTCAACAAATTATTCTTAAGTCATATTACTTTAATACTCCGCACTATTGACTTTAATAATTTCATGCCAGTGTAACACCAAACCCTTCGATCTCGGAGAAATAAACATATTAGGAAATCAAGGGCACACACAGAACGATGGAAAATTTTTCAACAAATTATTCTTAAGTCATATTACTTTAATACTCCGCACTATTGACTTTAATAATTTCATGCCAGTGTAACACCAAACCCTTCGATCTCGGAGAAATAAACATATTAGGAAATCAAGGGCACACACAGAACGATGGAAAATTTTTCAGCAAATTATTCTTAAGTCATATAACTTTAATACTCCGCACTATTGACTTTAATAATTTCATGCCAGTGTTACCAGATCAGCGTTTTTAGGCCAAATTTTACACCGTAGTATTTTTAAAACTTTAAATAAGCATATATTGGTTGAACCTTGTTTACAAATAGTTGTTAGCATTTAATACTATTAAAAAGATTAACCATGAAATTATCAAAGTCAATAGCGCCAACTTTCTGTTAGCATTGTTAACATAAGCTCAAACAAGAGGCCATTTCTGTGCATATAGAAAAACTATTATCAATCACTTCACATGCATGAAAAGCAGCTTAAAATTGGAACTCAATCACAATAAAATGATCCTGCTCCGCTTTTGAAAATATAAATGCTCTGTTTTTCAATGAAGACAATATTGAATTTCATTAAAAATCGGTTTAGTCGTTTATTGTGACTGACGCACGTACAAATAAAAAAGCAAATATACAAAACGGGCGAATAAACCAACAAACTGTTTTTACCAAAATAACTTTATAATTCATAATGTACATGGAACATTATTTTATCCCCCTACTCCACGTAGAAAACTACCATACACTTGTTGCTGCTTATATCACGAACTGCAGTATAGTCTAAGCCAACTGTTTCTGTCAATGAGCCAATTCAAATTAACTACTTTCGAATTTGTCTGAGGCGATAAGTGACCTTCTTCTTGCTATGGTCAACATGATAATCTCAAATGTTAATTAGGAGTCGATTTCAAAAGAATGACATGAAATTCCTTTAAGCACTTTTGCAAATGGAAGGTAAAATCCTGTGGCAGCATATTGCTTAAGTGTCTTCGTGTATGTTGAAAAAATCGTATCGTTCGCTACTAAAGCTTAAGTACCTCATTTACCTGAAGAATCATCTCTCTATTTAAATAATAAAACTTGCTTTTGTAAGGTTAAGTCAATACAAGCATTCTCACATTGCACCTATTAAATGTTTTATTTGTTCTGAGACTGCAATTCAATAAAAATTTTAATCGTTTCAATTAAATGTTTCAATTATACATTTAAATGAAAAATACACGCAAAATTTTTAGACTGTTTAACTAATTGAATACAAAAAAATAGTGGAGTCAATTAAAAGTTTAATTCAAATTTAATATGAAAATATTTTTTATGTCATGAATATATAAAAACCTGTTATCTAACGATGTTTGTGCTACCAACTGCGCTGCATGATTCTTAATGAAATATTTTTTTTTTCAGGAGAATATGGGTTCCACTCATCCATATCTGTTTCCATAGCAAAGACCTATATGTGAGAAAAGGGGAAAAACGGGCATTCACGTCTATACCGTTTATTTATAAACATATTTAGATATTTACATAAAGTGTAGCATATCTTTATATATGAGAAATTGTTGCAAGTGTACTGTGACTTTATAACCGAATTCGATTAAATTTTCAGGGGTTGTTCATAAATAAAGTCCTGAATTTTTGTACTAGAAACTTCCTTATTAATATGCATTATTTAGAGAAATAATGTATTGATTGATTGAGAAAGTGGACGTGGTACCTCCCATACTCGCACATAGTGAAAATTGTTTTCTTTTACCTAGGGAACTGTGAGGGAAGGGTCTTAAAATTTCGTACATATAACTTTCATATTAGCGTGCATAATCAAATAAAAGACTGGCTGAAATGGGGCAGCAAGGCGCACCCGGAATAGACAGTACTATACATATTTTGAAAAAAAAGGAAATAGAGGGTGAAATGAACTTTAACAAAATCAGATTCTAAAGGTATTTGAAATGCAGATACCTATGTGCTGATCTTTAAGATCCAAACTGATTTGATAGATCTCCTACGTGTTTAGAGAAGAGCCCTATAGGAAACAGTGGTTAGAAAGGCCCCAACGACGAGTACTATGATCTAGTATTTAATATGTGTATCTTCTACATTTCGAAAAAGCCAACAGTACATAAGATTAGTCTATTAATACTGAAACTACTTTTCAAGATGTCTAACCATGAGATGTATATTACACAAGCCTAATCGAACTAAAGGTATTTTACACTTTGTGCGTTCTAATGAGCTGACTAAACTACATACAAGATTTATCTTATTTTTAAATTTTTTAAGGTATCAGAAAGATTAAAAGACTTATTAGCTAAGAAATATATATAAAAGAATTGATGTTCGATAATCATTTTTAATAAAAAAAAAACTGATGTGTTTCTTCTTTTCAGTTAAAGTATAAAATGCAGTATAAACCTCATAATATTTTGTATGTGAAATCTATATCTTAATATCTATCTCGTACATTACACAGAAATCACTAGTATAAATGCACTACTTATTTAATTATATGCCTTAATTTATAAAAGAGTTTTGATGAGATTGAAATTAACTCAGTTCGATTCGATTGAATTTAAATTCGGAAAAAAATTTTTGTGGTTGACTAGAAGATTTACATTGCTTGTTCAAAACTGTATCTACTTATCCATCTGTCTATCGCTTAAATGAGTATAAAAAACAATAACCGTAACAACAATTTCAACATATAAATATATCAAAAATAATTTCTCAATGTAAACCTACACTCTGAATACGTTTTAATCTAACTAAATGTCTAACTAGATTTTATGTCTGATTGTGTGTGTGTTTGTCAATAACACTTGCTGCGTTTAAACTTGTACGTTTATTTGGCTTTTTTTATTTCTCTTCTAAATTATTCTCATCGTTGACATAAATAAACACTAATTTAGTTTGGCACACATTAACTATTGATATCAGTGTTGCCAGGGAAAGTCAGAAAAAATTACGCTTTTTCTTTCAAAAACTTACGTTCTCACATTAAAAGTTACATTTTAAAATGTGCCTTAAATAAATTATAAATTATTGTAATTTATTTCAAATATGTGTAGTAAAAACTTTTATTCCATATTTTATGAAAAAAGGCAACAAATTCATTTACTGATTTAAAACAGAACTCAAATAAAAAAGAATTGAAAAACCTAAAAAAAAATTCAGCCCGATTTAAATCAGGTCTCAATACTAATATTCCGAAATTGAAAAGTACTGCTCTCGCGATTCAATAAAATTAGTTAAAGTAGAATTTGAATAAATCCGTAGAACCTATTTCTTTGAATGATTAAGCTTCGATAAAATTTTCTATTTTAATTTTTAATTTTTACCCTGACCGGGATTCGAACCATCGATTTTATAAATTAATGAAATTTTACTTTATTTTCGGCTAATTTGGTTCTTTTTAATTAATTTTCTAAACATTTTTAGAAAGAAAAATTATTTACAAATGTATGCGGACGTTTTTCAAAGAAAACAAGAAAAATTAGACGCTAGCAGAATGAAATGCAGCATTTTCTGGACCGCCACATCCTTCATCTATTTTAATAATTTTAAAACTACGTTATTAAAGTTAACGACAGCTTACAAACTTTAATTCACAAAGGCAGCTCATATTATTTCACAATTGGGAAAAATTGTTGCCAGAAACATATTGCTTTTTTTAAGAAGAAACATTTGTTGATTTCTCACGAATGGAACAGAGCGTAAATTCAGCTGAGTGATTTTTTGTTTATTTCGAACTTATTGTTTATGTGGGATTTTGATGGCCATTGCAAGTACGTAACCTTTGTTATCAAAATGGGCTCTTACCTCAAACAAGTAATTTTTTTTTTATAATATTACTTAATTTCGCGTCTGAACCAGAAGTTACGAAAATTTGAGCGAATATAACGTGGAACCTTTAAAAGTTACAAAAAATGTTAAAAACGTAACTAAACAGCAACACTGATTGATACATAGAGATTTATAAGTGCACAATAGTACGACATTCATTGAACATTGAATCATTTGAAATTTAAACGATTACGAGTAATAATTCTCTTTAAGTTCACTCTTGGGTACAGTGCGTTCATAAATTAGATAGAAAAAATTATTTTAATGTTACTAATTTAGCTTTATGTGGAATGCCATTTTTATCAGGTTCTTATTCAAAGGATTTAATTTAAGAAATAGTAACTTTATCTTATATAATTTTTTTTATTTTTTCTTATATTTTTTTTTTCTATTGGATTAACTGAATGTTATTCATTTCGTTAAGTTTAGTATACAATAACTGGTGATTCAAATTTTTCTAGAAAAAACCCATTGAAACTCAATAACAACTACACACCTTGATGTGTAATAGTCCCATGTCTGTAAAAAGTATCAAAAAGTTTCATTCTATTTTTTATGGTTTTCAGGACTTTATAATTGAAATGTTAACTGTCGGCCCATCTGCCACAGACCTCTATCTGTGGAACGGTTGCAATTACTTGCAGTCAATATTGCAACACACTCACACTTTTTCACCAATACACTAATATTTGTTTTACTTTTTATCTACATTTAACGAAATTTTTAAAAAAGTTATTATTTGGAAAGTATATTTGAATTTTGGAAGAGAGTATATTTGTTCAAGTTAAGTGTGCTCATTGTAGTACCTTTTTTAAAGCCTTAATTCCTAAATTTGTTTAAAAATCTTTTTCAGCAGCTTTTATAAAAATCAAAAATGTATTTAACGTGGGAGATTTTTTTAAGTTGAAGTGAGTTTTTACTTTAACATAGTGTATTTATAATTTTAACTTTAATGTACAAACATATCGCTGGTCTCGTGTAGAAAGGCCCTAACTCGTATATATGTAACTTAACAGGAGAAGGTAAAAACATAATAGAAACTGCACACAGAAAACAGATTAGTAAATAACGTTGGAGATTATTAAAATTCAACCAATAATATCATTAATTAATTTTTATTCTTAATAAAGTATAATCTTGACATATTTTCTATATGTAGAACAAAAAAATTATAATTGTAATTAATTGTCGGTCGCAACAACTGTTAAGAAAATTAACTAGACCAATTTCTGTATTTGCTGTAATCTTTTCTGTTAATTGGGAGATGCAACTAAATTAATACAGCACATTAATACGGATACTCAAAAGTTGGTAGTTATAATTGAAAAATCGATATTACTTTTGAAAACAAAATCGTTTTTGACATTATGAAAAAGAAAAAGAAATTAACATACAAAATAAAAACATTTATTTATTTATTTACTTTATAAAACAAAAGAAAAAAAAAGTAGCTGTGAAACTGGCAAACAATTAATCAATTTTGTAGAAAGGTAAGTTCAACTTGATTAAAAAAAGAGAAATTTGTAAATTTTTTTTTTTTTTTTTAATTAGGACCAGCACTCAGGGGATGACCCCTACTTATGCAATGCATTGTACCAGAACTAGGAAATTAGGTTGTGGGAAGGGGGATAAAGGGAGTAGTGCTTGTGGACATTTGATTTGAATCTTTGCACATTGAAAATGGCAGGAAAGACCTCTGCGGGGAGTTTATTCCACATACAAACTGTTCGGCTAAAAAACGAATTCTCTCTGTAATGCGTAGTGCGATTCACTGGCCAATCGGCCACAAAGGAATGCGCTCTTGATGCAGAACGCGTTGCGCGTACGAAATTACGATTTTCAGGAACAAGTTCCCTGATTTCATAAGAGCACATTCCGTTGTAGTAACGATAAAACAGTGAAACACACCCCACATTGCGTCGATGCTCCAGTGAGTCAATAGAGCTGGATACCCTACTGTCACCGATGAGCTTCTTCGCTCTCTCCTGCAAGCGGTCGAGTAACTCCAAAATAGACTTTGAAGCACCGGCCCACACATGAGAGTTGTATTCCATTTTCGGTCTGATAAAGGTGACATAGATAGTAAGGAGGTCAGATGGAGTGAAGTATTTCTTACACCGATTCAAAAAACCTAGGCACTTGAGTGCTTCTTTTGCGACATGAAAAATATGCTGGTTCCAACGAACATCACATTGAATTTTCATGCCAAGAACATCGAGAGCTTCTGATTCCTTAATATATATATATCACCCATAATTACAGATGAGGTAGCATATTCAGCCGTACGCCTGTGCGAAAGCACACAGCACTGGGTTTTATGAGCGTTAAATTGAACCCTATTCGCAAGGCCCCATTCGGAGATTACCAAAAGGTCGCGAATAAGGGTATCATCCATGTGCTTTCGCACAGCCCCAATTTCCCGAAGGCTTGGTCTATTGCGAAAAGAAAATGAATGGCATATGCTACTGTCATCTGCGAAAGAATAGATAGGGTTGGAAGTCTGACGTAGAAGGTCATTGAGAAAAATAAGAAATAGGGTAGGGGAAAGAACGGAACCTTGCGGTACCCCTGAATTTACCTGAACTCGTTTGATGCGATCCCATCTATAACAACTCGTATAGTGCGATCCCTGAGAAAGCTCGATATAAGTCGAGAGAAACTATTACCGACACCAAAAGCAATAAGTTTTGAAATGAGCGCACCATGCCACACTCTATCAAACGCCTTAGAAATATCTAGAGCCACCACCTTACTTTCGCCGAAATGGTGAATGGATTGACACCACATTTTGAAACATTTTATTTAGCACTTTGGCAAAACGTACAATATTTTCGGATGATACGGCAAATGAAACATATTTGGAAATAGCAAGAAATCTGGAAGAAAGGGAAGATGTATTGCTGAGGTATTCACCATTTATTATGTTCTCATCTGTTAAATTACTTTTTAAATAAAGTTTTGTAAAAAATTATGAAGTTGTTTTATTTCATTCACAATAATATTTTCTATTGACTGTCCTCTTTCTCGAATCATTTTATAAAATAGTTACGAGCACCATATTCATTCAGTCATTTCAACCGAATTTCAAATAATCCTTACAACCGACAAAATTCGATTGGAAACAAATTCGGTTGTCATAACGAATCTCTTTTCTCTGTGTGTATTTATCACAATGTAATATTAAAAATGCAAATGCTAAGAAAACCGTTATTTTTGATACTATTGCATTCAAATTTTGTGACAAGGTGTATCTGTGTGAAATGTATTTTAATCACGAAAAATTACAATTTCGTAAAAAATCGAGTTAGGGCCTTTCTACATGAGACCAGCGATATGCTTTATCTTAAAATTGTTCATCAAATATTTAATCTCATGTTGTAAAAATACTCTCAGTTAAAAAATTAATAATATTCTTATTGCCATTTACATTCTCGTATGAGATATGCTTAGTGGCTCTAACACACAAATCTTAACTAGCGCGTAAAGCGCAATCTATCTGTCAAAATTTTAATATACATTCACAGTGTATGAAGCAAACCATAATTTTTACAGTGCGTTAGGAAGTGAAGTTGGCTTCTTGTTTGTTTGTTTTGTTTTTTTATTGCTTTCTTTTTACTTCTACACAGTGGGTTTTTTAAATAAAATGAGTTAAGATTGCTGTTAAAGACACAAAGTTGATGCTCTTATATAAACTTGAAATTTCGGGGCAATATCTTTGTATTCGATTGCGTTGCGCTTTACGTGCTCACTTAGGTTTGGCAGTAAATAAGTTTGTATACTAAATCTAGGCGACATTTTGAAAACAATTTTTCTTTCTCTTTCGTTGACGTTTTAATTGAGAATACGTATGTATACAAAAATTTATATTTTCGTTGAATTTTTATTATTTTATCAATGTCCCACAGAGAAACTTGTAGTTTATATTTTATTTATAGACAGATACCTGAGCTTTTAGCTTAAGTATTTCATCATCATTTTTCTAAGTCTTCAGACTGCGATGCAATTTCTCGAGTTTCGCTTCAGTACTTGAGCCAGATTCATACTCTTTATGCTTATAATGCTATGACTTATTCAAAAACTTGCTCAATTCTAAAAAGGATCATGGCTGCTTTCATCCGCTTTCCACTGCTAAGCCCAAAGTGTTTAATATTTTGAGCATTTCACTTCTCTTTCTTTAGCTTAACCATCCTTGAACTCTCAGAATTATTATCCATTAACTATCTCAATGCGTCACGGCGGTCACGCCTCTTGATGCAGTTTGACTCTTCCCAGACACTTGTTTTTCCTGGAGTTCCTGCTATTGTAGCAAAGTTCTTTAAGCTGCAGGAAGACCACCTGTGTCTTTAGTATATTTCTTGACAAGTATGGCGTCGGATATAGACTTATCCACCTCATATGAAGTATCGATTCTGTATCCCTAGATTGACTTTCGTACAATATGCATACTAGAGACCATGTTCCCTCTCGCCAACGCATCCCAGGTGAACATATTCTGTTCCACCACAGCCTACCTATATCGTCCCACTTGATATCGTCCGACATTTTGTCTAACACTAAAAAAGAGATACAAACTCGGTTAGATATAAGATCTGCTTTAATACATCTACATCAAAAATTTTGCAGAAGTAAGATTTATAGAAGTACAGAAGCAAATATCTATAAGTATTTAAGGAAAAAGTAATACCGTGCTCACTTTAAGTTAAATAATCTTTTAAGAAAAATATTGAATTTGAGCTGATTACTGAAAAGACAAATTTTTTATCAAGAGCTTGCAAGAAAAGTTACAAAATATGTTTCTAATGTTTCTTTTACCAATTTACACCTTCAGAGTACTTCAGTTTAAAAAATACTAAAAACGCATTAGATTTGTAGTGAATCAAATCGTGCTGTTAATTTCTAATTAAGAAATGATGCGTACAAAAAAATAAATTAACACAAAATTGCAAAAAAGTCATCAATTTACTAATAGAAATAGAAGATTTTAAATGACAACAATATTCAATAACAAAGCAACTGCAGTTGTCGGTTTTATTAACAACCGGGTAAAAATCTATTTAACTTTTTTTTTGATTGTGTTTAATTATGGCAAATAATTTATATCTAAATCACACACGCAGTAGTATTAAAGAATGCTCTCTATTTACTCGGAAATTTTTTTTAATAATTCTTCATATAAGCGAAAAATTTTTATAACTGTTCAAAATAAATGAAATATTTTAATATTTTAACCAAAAAAGCAAATTAAATAAAATTTTGTAACAGATGTTTTTGAAAATTTTAAATTGAGCGTTTAATTTTTTTTTTGTTTAATTCTAAGGTCGCCTTTTCTATCATGTAATAACGTCGTAAAAAATTTTAAATACTCACTGTACATTTGCGCTTTTCTTTGTAATTCAATCAAATATCTTTGGCTCTCCAAACAATATGCTTTATTTATTATTTTTATCCCTACTAAAAATTTAGGCTATTAGAACCAAAATTATTTTCGATTTCAATAACAATTGGCAATAGAGCATTCATTATCTGGGAAATATATGTATGTAGTTCATTTTTCTTATGTCCGAACAACAATAATCCCCCTTTTATGAATTACATATGTAAAAACATACATAATTGAGTAAAACGTCCCTTAAAAAATTATGAATAATATTTTATAAATAGATCTACTTATTTGTGTCCATTAATGCCATTAAGAACTTTGTCATCATGTTTCATGCCCCTGCAAATTATTTTATGGGCCCTGCACAATTGTGTTTCAATACTCAACTAGAGATTTAAATTTATAATGAAAATTCATAAGCATATAAATTGTCAAATTATCAGTTTTAAGCAAATAAGAATAATCAAAGCGCATCAATGCCAGGTGTTCCCGATGGCGAATTCATTAATTGTCACCGTAAACGTGACCACCTAGTATTGATTCATGGTTTAAATAAAAGTCGGTCTTTCTAACATGTCCTTAGTGGAACCTGTTTCTGTCAAGAAACATTTTATGAATTGAAAATTACACAATGCTTTTCTTAAAAAAATGGGACTTATGTCCTTTCATTATTTTGTGATACAATAACCCTTTTACATTCTTTACATATCGCTCCTTTATTCCAACATAGTCATATCTCAAGCTCTTTTAGATCTTCTGTACATGTTGAAAAAAAAATGAGTTTTATATCCCAAGCTGAACCGAAGTTATAGCAATTGCAATTGCGACAATTACATCATAGGACATATGTCTTGAAAACTTAAATCGCATTTTGCCAAGTTTAAGTTATTTTTGAGATATGACTATGTTGCAATAAAGGAGTAATATGTACTGTAAGAACTTATTCTTTTAGTTGTAGGAATATGTATTTTCGAGTAGCATAAACAAACTGGATTATAGTTTTTGTAAAAAACGATAATGCGAAAACTGTGAGTGCAAGAGTACTTGAGTTCTTTTGAGATCAATCTGTAGGCTGAGAAATAACAGTAGAGGTGTGCTCAGGTATGGAAAACTAACAATTTGAAATAATTTGTTCTACGTTTTTTTTTTTTTTTAATCTTTGCATAAGACAAACGATATTGACAAATTATTGTGTGGTTACAAGTTTTTCTGTTTTTTAAGCTCAATTGCTTAAAATAGTTGTCTGGAAATTTTAACGAGTAAAATGCAACTCTGCCATAAGTATAATTCTAGGTATGCGTAAACAGTAAACAATTCCCCGAAAATTAAAGAAATTAAAAAGAAGAATAAAACTCAGTAACAAATACTTTTTTAATCAACTAAAAATATCGAGCATCTATTATCGATAATCCATATTAAAAGTACTTCGTAGTATCGAGTAATTTAGATATTTATATAATTTTTTTAAGCCCGATAGAACTTTAAATTGTAAAAAATAAAACAAAATTCTAAACTGTAATAAGGAATTTTTTTATACGGAAGATCAGAACATGCTTAAGATCATATAGCCACCCCGGCTGCTCACGACGAAGCGTAATCCAGACGTCCAATTTTGGGTAAATTTTTCAAGTGCCGCTGGTGGTATGTCACGAATAACACGAACAATGTTGGCCACCAAAGCGTCAATTGTTGCTGGTTTATCAGCCTAAACCAGTGACTGAATGTGGCCCCACAGGAAATAATTGAGAGGTGTCAAATCCCGTGATCTTGTAGGCCAATTGACAGTCCCAGTTCTCAAAATCAACTTATCGCAAAACTTTGATTTCAATAACTCGGTGGTGGCGGTCGCCGTACCGCACGTAGCGCCATCTTTTTGATACCACATTTCTTCCGGAATCCATATTTTCAAACAAAAAATCATTAATCATGGCGCGGTAACGATCTCCATTGACCGTAACGTGAATTCCGTCCTCATGTTTAAAGAAAGAAGGTCTGATGATGCTACCAGCACGTAAACCACACCAAACGGTGCAATTTTCTGGTCAGTTACTAACTGCTCTAGAACCAAATCGGCAAAAGGTTTATTTATAATGATTTTCCAGAATTTACCAAAAAATATATGAAAATATTGTTCATTAAAATTAAACTTTAGTGTTGTTTTTTATAACTAAAAGTTCTCTTAGACTTCCACTAAAGTTTGGTATTTGCAAAAAATTCATTAAAATGTTTATAATTAATTAGTTTAACGGATTTCGATTGATTAATAAAGATTAATTAAATTAGACTTGCAATACGATATGAAAATAACGCACTAATAGTACATTTTCCATCCCTGGGTGTGGTCTACATATTCACTTATTCGTTTTTGTATCTTTTTGTTTAAACTCATTTTATTGTGTTTCTGTTGTTTTTTGTTTATATTCAAGCAGGCAATTAGATCGCAAGGTAGTTGGAAAAATTATTTTGTCATTGAATATTTAGTGTATTTTTTAAAGCCGGCGAAGCAACAACACTAACTCTGAACTAAAATAAAGTAATTTAAAAAATTTATATGTTACAAACAAAACAATTTAAAAGCAGGTTTAATTGTGAAGTTGTGAGTTTCTAAACGGACGTTACTGAATCTGCATCAAATCAACTAAATTCATTTTGTTGAACTGACATTGTGATAAAAACTTTAAATTAAGCTTTTTAGCTCAACAAAATGGGCGATGAACTATTTGTAAGTTTAATTGATTAATTATTTTCCACTGTACAAAGTTTGTGATTTAATGTCGATGTCATGTTATTTAGAAATAATTATTTATTTCCGTTTTTTTTTTTCTTTTAATTGTAATTGTGCACGAATGAAGTAAAATCGTTGTTACTAAATTAAACCTTGTAAAAGTCATGTTATGTCTGTCTACCTGTTAAAGTTTAGTTAAAAGTTTATATATTTTTTTATACTGTGTGATTCACTATTGTGAAAGTATTTTATTTTATTTTATTTTTCGTTTTGTTGATTGTTTTTTATGTTTGTCTTTTGTTGAAAGATATGTACATATATAATTTTCTTTATAGTGGTTTGTGCTAACAAATACTTAATACTTAATGCCTTTTCGTGTTGAAGAATTTAAAAAAAAAAATCTTGTATTCAATTTCAGTTCTTTGTTTAAACGTAATTAGCTCTTAAAGTAAATAAACTCATTTGTTCATAAATTAGTGCAAACATTATTTTATATTAACAATCTTTTTTTACTTCAAGCTTTAAGATTCTTGTTTGAATAGTAATGGTTGGTAATGCTTCAGTTATGTTTATTACTTTTTTTGTTTTATTTTTGTCTTTTTTAAGTTCTAGGACCACAAATTTTAGATACAAATCGCATATTTACTTTAAGAACGTCATAATTCAAAATTTCAAATCGTACAGAATTTGTTGCCATTTCATGCTTAATATTGTGTATAAGTTTTATCTTTATGTCTTTTGTACTTTCCACGTTTTAAGAGAATAAGTCGTTATTTCGTTTTATATTTGGAAATTTTGTTTGTGAATAAGAATGACACATTTTGAGTTGTGGAGTAAACTTCATAACGTAAAGATCATAGCGCTTTCTAAAACATTGTCACATTTCGTTTTGTGACTGTATATATGAAAATAAGATATTTTTAAAATGTATCGACTATGGCTGTGGTGATGAAAAATATTAAGTGAGACTCCGTTTTTCGTTTCGCAAATTACGACTCATTTTAGTTTACAACACAGTATCGTATATATTTTTACAGCAATAATGTCATATTTCAAACGTCCCACCTAGTTTGTCCAAGACCTCCCCTTAAATATATAATTTATGAAAGTTTTCTTAAATGGTTTTTAAGTTATAATTAATTTTACTAATTGTAGCGGGATATTTTTATCGATGGTGAGAACGAATCAAAAACTTAATCTGCGATTATCTCGAAATGAATTTTTTTAAGTTAGGACGTTCTTGAAGTAAATGAGCGAAATGATATTTTATTTAGTTCATTGTCACAATTTAAATATAAAAACCGACAGTGAACGGAGAGCAAAAGGAAATATATGTGTGACGGTTTATGAAAGAGAGCAATTAAAGAAAGTTTGAGTTGTGTTTGGACTTCGTCCAATCAAATAAATATTAATTGATTACAAAGAATATACCTCGTATTCTTATTAAGAAAATGAGTTGGTTAAACAGATGATGATTATAAAGCACACAATCGCAGGCAGGTAGATGCGAAGAATGCTAATGACGGATTTAGTGATCCAGAACGAGCTGCATTACCATATGATGGATTACAATTTTTTCTATTTTCTTTAAAAAATGTTCGCAAGATTTTGTAAAAGAGTTGCGCTTTGTGTGCACAAAAGGTACCGTTACAAGTTTGTCATTCCGTGCCCATAAGTATATATATTCAGACTTCTTATGTATGACGAAGTCGATTGAGCGATGTCCGATGCCAAGGCAAACTTGATTTTATAATAACAAATAAATATGTCAATCGATCAGATATAGTGTCGAAGGAGGTGCTCTTGGAAATCAGCCTAATTGGTCTTTCGAGGCAGCGGGCAAAAAAACACGCCTACCTCTAATTTTTCCATATTATTTGGAACAGTTAAGTTGCTCCGATCAAAAAAAAAAAAACAAATATATGAGACGATAGAAAATTAAAAAATAAAAAAAAACGTGAAGTAGAAAAATATTGGCGCTAGCCCATATTTTCCGAGTTACTTTTAAAATATCAATATGGGTATTATTTTAAAGCTTTTGAAGAGATCTTAGCGGAAATACTAAAATTTTAAAAAAATGCTTTACCCATTAAGAACAGATGGCATTTTTTTAAATTATATATATGTATGCATTACTAATTTTTTTTTATATTTTAATTCTCTGTCACCCAAATATAGATTTACATACATGGTGAAGGGTATATAAGATTCAGCATAGCCGAATATAGCACTCTTACTTGTTTTTTTTTTTTACCAATTCTTATTCCACACATAAATTTATTGTTTAGAATTTATTTAAATAGCGAACCCATTTGTACACACTGTGTGTGTATTCTAAATATCTACCTACTATGGTTGAAAAATTGAGCCATATAAGTGAAAATTACGTCAATATTGGCACACCCTTTAATTTACTTGTTCACATAACGAACATAGTTTTACTAGCACTGCAAATTGGACTTGGATGCCTATCACAGTTAAAAAATAACAAATTTTTTTTTAATAGCATGTCAATTTGGGAAAACCCTTAAGTATTTGTATGAGTATTTTTAATACATCATCTCTAAAAATGTAAAGATAGAGGGCTAAACAAACGGATAGACTTTGTGACGAACCCTAAAAATTAGTTTCTTCTAATAAAAGAGGTTTTATTCTCATTTATAAAAATCTTTAAAACAAAATATTATACTCTAATATTGCTATTGATAATTATTTAATTAAAAAAGAATGATTCACATTTCTAAGCACGTAACTCACTATTTATTGATTGGGTTATATTTAAATATAAAATAAAACTTCCCACAATCATTTCTATGGAAATAATTAGAATAATTTTTTTAAATTTCTTTAATAGACTAAAAAGGGATGGGTTGGAAAACTTTTATTGTTTATATTAATTTTACTAATGACATGCCGTCAAACACTACAAGCTAAATCTATAAACGTAAGTATATCACACATTCTTAAAGCAATTATATGAATATATGAAAATATTAATGCAAACAATTAAAAATTTATTCACTCGTTGTAATGCAATTATTTAATTTAATTTTAATTAAATTATTATTTGAACTGTGAATATTATAAATGAATCGAAATTATTTTGGCTTAAGTTCATTTATTTTTAATTTCTAAAAATCTTTTTTTTTTTAGAAAGAAAATTTATTTTACATACTCGTATGTATGCGGACGTTTTCCAAAGAAAACAAGAAAAATTAGACGCTAGCAGAATGAAATGCTGCACTTTCTGCACCGCTATGACCTTCATCAGCAATCTTCGCATCTATCTACCTTAGTTGTGTTTTTTTATAAACATCATCTAACTTTCTAAATAAGAATACGAGATATATTCATATCAATATTAATTTGGTTAGACGAAATTTACACACAAACCAACGTATTTCCAACCAAGAAAAAAAAAAGATTTTTAGAAATTAAACATAAATGAACTTAAGCCAAAATAATTTTCAATTAAATTAAATAATAAAAAGAATTAAAACACAAATAAATCAAGAAATAAAATACTGACTAATTGGGTGAGTTGGGGTAGGAGGAAATCTTTTTGACCAATTAAAACTACTTTTATGAAAATTAATGAATTATTTGTTGTACTTTTAATACTTGATAAATTGTTATACATTCTTTATTTACTTATTCCATTAACATACAGTCTTCTACAGATGTATAATTAAATATAATACACATACGTTTGTATATATAGATGAATATGTGTATACTAGCACGCGTGTGTGTAAATATTCAGTGAGTCTAGTTAAGGTGTTCTTCCCACAAGTTGTTCATTTTATTTCAATTAAATAAAAAAAAAACGCAATATTAAACCTTCTTAATGCAAGACGAAAAATAATTATATATTTCTTTTTCAACATGACTTACAACACTTTATTCTTACCCTTAATTAAAGCTTTAATTAAAACCTTTTGATTATTAATAATTTTTATTAATGCTTCGTCTGTCTGCCTGTGATAATCACTTGCTTACCCAGTGCCGTCTGTTAATAATATTGAAATAAATAAACGTAAATTAAATTCTAATTTTAAAACTTCAATGTGTTAAATGCTTTAATGTAAACAAACTGAATGTTTTACCTTTGAAATTGATTTTAATCGCTTTAATTTTTTATGTATCTCCAGGATTTTCAACAGCTTGAGGCCAACGCTGTCAGTAAATCAATACAGGAACTTTCAGCTGGTGGCATGGATCCGATTTCGAAACTCCGTGCTATTTGTATTTCTCGCGGTGCCAATGGCATAATTGGTTTAGGCAGGTAATGTATATACAGGGTGTCCCCCGTGCAGGTATACTACTTTGTTTGTTTACTGGTTGATTGATGTTTACTGATAAATGTTTTATTTAATAACGACAATTACGTATGGAATACAATATCAGATAAATATCTGCCTCTGTAAGCCGCAAAAATGCGAGTCCTTTTGAGCTCATTTTTCATTACATTCTCACACATTTCACGAGGTATTTCAATACATTCATTACGAATATTTTGTTTGAGTTGCTCAAGCGTTTCTGGTTTATTTGCATAAATCTTAATTTTCACATATCCCCACAAAAAAAGTCCGGTGCAGTCAAATCAGGTGACCGTGGAGGCCAAACATCAGCACCAGTTCTTGAAATTACTTGTTGTGGAAAGAGATGTTGCAGCAATTCTCTTGTTATCTTGGCTATATGCGATGTGGCACCGTCATGTTAATACCAAATGTTAATCCAGCCCAAAGCATGCAATTGTGGCATTTAAAATTTAAAAGTCATATCACGATATCGCTCTCCATTCACACTTACGGTTATGCCATTTTCATTTTCAAAGAAGTAACGTCCAATGATTCCTCCTAACCAAATTGCACACCAGACTGTCACTTTTACTGGATGCACAGGTGGTGAATAATTTAACGGTTTTCTATTGTCCAGAACCGACACATATCCATCCAAATGAAAATGTGGATGGATTTCTTCATGAAAATCGGGGATGTTATGGGCGAGCTGCCACAACCTATTGCCATATGTAACGCCACGTAAATGGTCTTGTTGAAGAGGCTTTGATATACAGGCATGTCACACATTCCGTTCAAAATGGCTTTAATTTCGAATTAGCTATTCAGATCGATTTTGTTTCACCTTCTGCAGTTTTGATCGATTTTGTTTATTCCTAAAAATACAAAAATTCTACTCTTTAATTTAAGTGTTGCAATATTGGGCAAAGTAAACAACAAGGCTAATTATAGTAAGGACACATAATAATTTAAAAGCAAGAAAAAAAAAATTTAAAGAAAATATATTCCACTTCGAAATTAAAACGCAGTTTCATTCTGAAAAAATTTTTAATTTTTTGTTTCCTGAAGAAGAAATTTTTGAAACTAAAATCACTCTTCATCTGAATTAAGGTGTGTGATACACCTGATAATACACCTGAATACACATACATCATCTACTCTTTTACTTTTTATTTCCGTTTTCTGTTTAAAATGCTGTTTCCAATTATTTACACTTCTGTTATAAAACTCATCTACTTCTGCTGGTCAAAACAAAATTATTTGTTTTTACGCTGAAGCTACTGTTAGGATATGAACACATGACTAGTGGTCCTCTATTAAACAAACAGGGGTCTAAATACCGCATACAATATGTAGTATACTATCGCGTCGAAAAATAACTTCTCGCATAATCTTATCATCGCATACGATATGTATCGAATCGTAATTTAAAAAAAAAGTCATTGATTTATAACATAAGTTTGATGTCAATATATGATAATGATAGTAAAATCAGATAGTTATACTAATTCGATCCAAAAATACATTTAAGAATGAAAAACTAAAAACTTGATTCCACGATATCGACTGTGATCATTCTAAATTACGATACCTTTTATTTCATATCGAGTGCCATGATACCAAAATGAAAAATTGGTATCATGTTACTCGATATTGAATGAGGTGATTAGGCCCCAGAACTTAGCAGTATATGGTGGAATTCAGTTCTGCTTTCTACACACAAGCGGACAATAACAACAACTTGAGCTTTCGTTATTACAGAAACGTAAAGGGTCTCCAAATCTTAATTTTTTTGTGAAATTATGTTTTTACTAGTTCTAGTATCCCATATGCTAGTTGGTGTAAATATCTATTTATGGTTCGAATTTTATCTAAATCGGCTCTGCCTTATTAAGCCACAAACATCCATTCCATTAATTTTTTACATTTAGATCTGAAAATTGTAATAAAAACCTGCTGATTTCTAAATATACGTTAAAAAGACAAATATCTTAAGGATCAGCAACATTTTAGAAATAGTTTTGTTTTTTAATTAAATTTTAATTAACAAAAATATTGATTCTACTTATAATTTCCATAATAGAATTTTCCGTAACATGGATGATGATGGTAGTAAAGCATTAAATGAATATGAATTTACAAAAGGCATTAAAGAAATGGGCTTGGAATTAACTAATCAAGAGATCAAGGAAATGTTTCGAAGGTAACAAAATATAATTATTAAATAATTAAATTTGTTTCCTTTTCAATTTATTGATTTATTTTTTTAATTAAACAGCTTCGACGAAGATGGCAGTGGTTCTGTAAATATGACAGAGTTTTTGCTTAAATTAAGAGTATGTCTTCATTTTGCTTTTAAATATTAAAATTTATTTTGTTTATTAAATCTCAAGAAATCTAAAAAATTTTATTAAACATTATATTGTTAATGTAGCTGTTATAAGGCTTTTTCCCTTTCTCTTGGCTTCTTTCTTGTTTGCTTTTTTCATTAGCAATGTTTTTATAATTTTGTTTATTATTCTTTTTACGATTATTGCGATTACAGCCTCCCATGACAAAAGCTCGTTTAGATATAATTGATAAAGCCTTTGCCAAAATGGATAAAACGGGTGATGGTGTTATTACTTTGGAAGATTTAAAAAATGTTTATACGGCTCGTGAACATCCCAAGTTTAAGAGCGGTGAAAAGACTGAAGATGAAATTCTAACAGACTTTTTGCACAATTTCGAAGGTGGTCGTGGTAATTTGGATGGCAAGGTAAATGAACGTTGAACTTTTTGTATTTTTTATTTTTGTTTTTTTTTTTGTGGCTTTTTTATTTCCCATATTTTTTTATTGCTTTTTTATTGTCTTTGTTTTTCTTGCAGGTAACTAAAGAAGAATTCGTTAATTATTATGCCACAATTAGCGCCTCCATAGATAATGATGAATATTTCCAATTAATGATGACAAGAGCTTATGCCATGGATTAATGTTTAAACAGTTTTTATCTACATTTTCCTTTTTAATTTAATTTGAATTAAGTATTAAAAGTATTATTTAAACGAATAGGAACTAGGAAATTTTTTTATTGAATAAAAATATAAAAAATCTATATTAAAATTATGTACCTGGTTTCACAGCTGCTTGTAGAAGAAAATTTATTAAAAATGAAAATTAATTAAAATTTTAAAATCAACTCTTCTATAATATATTTGACACTAAATAAAAGGCGTAAAATGTTAACAATCAGTTACCTATTCTTCCGCTCAATACAGCGACATGGTAACTGTTGTTATTATAATATTATATAATAACTTATTTACACAAAAATATAGAAACTACTTTACATATACAGGCATGTCACAGAACTCAATTCCGATCGAAAGTGATTTCAATTCCGAAAAACGAAAAAATTTTCCAGAATAAACCTTTTTTGAATTTCAAAGTGGAATTTAGTTTCTTTGAAATTTTGACATTTGCGGTTTTCAAATTTACTTATATTAGCCTTGTTACTTTGTTGTGCGATATATTGCCAGATTTAAATAAAAAGGTGAGGATTAAGCATTTTTTAGAAATAAGCAAAATTGATCGGAATCTGAAGAAAGTAAAACAAAAACGATCGAAAATGTTAATACGGAATTCAAACCATTCCGATCGGAATCTGTGACATGCCTAATAATTTTGCTTTTAAACACATGTTCTTGTGCTGCCATTTTGGTAAACTTTAGTCTTCACAGTTAATATTTGGCAGTCGTGATGTAGACACGTAGCAAATTTAGATATTCTACAAACCAACGTGTTTTAGTAGTTAAAACAATTTATCAAAATCAATCATCGATTACTGCGACGATAAGAAAGTTACCAAAAAATTTTAGGAGAAACAACGTGCCAACAAAACGCACTATTCGTCGTGTAGTGAATGATGGCAGGATTGGCTGAAAACATTCCTGCTGCTCAAAAAGAAGTTCAAAACAATCCATCAAATTCAATTCGACGCCGTACTCAGGAGCTTGTTCTTCATAAAACAACTTCGGCCACGAGGATTTGCATTTGTATTCATTTAGGATACAGTTGACACAAGATATTCTTCCACAAGACCATTTACGTCGCTATACATTTGCCAATAGGATAGCTCGTCCACCAAAATCCGGATTTTCATGAAAAAATCATAATGAGTGACGAAGCACATTTTTATTTGGTTGGATATGTAAATAAACAGAATAGTCGGCTCTGTGCAATGGAAAGCCCCCAAATTATGCATCAATTACCTTTGCCTTAAAAATGACAGTCTGATGTGCACTTTAGTCAACAGAAATCATTGAACCTTATTTCTTTGAAAATCAAAACGGGGTAATGGTATCTCTGAATGGGGAGCGATATCGTAATATGATTAAAAACGTTTTAACGCCACAAATACATGCTTTAGCATGTGGTATCAACAAGAAATATCGTGAAATATTGCATACAGCCTGAAGTACAATGTAATTGCTACGTGACCTCTTTTAACAGTAAGTTATTTCAAGAAATAGTGATGCTGATTGGCTTAAACGGTCGCCTGATTTGACTGCTCCGGACTACTTT
Organism: Gymnosoma rotundatum; assembly: GCA_916610165.2. NCBI lineage: Eukaryota > Metazoa > Arthropoda > Insecta > Diptera > Tachinidae > Gymnosoma > Gymnosoma rotundatum. Next base: position 55,107,448 of record OU744336.1, read on the forward strand.
TTTTGAGGATATAATCGTCCACCTTGCATAAAAGTTTCAAGCAGCTTTGATTATCTCCTAAAATTGTAACATTTTTCAATTCTATTTGAAAATCATGGAACTACGGTAACTCTCTCAGCTTCGATTGACTAAAAAGTTACATACGTCTGCTTTCTACTTGCTTAACTAACTGCGGATTATCCAAGTTTAAGAACACAGCCACTAGTAGATGTTCGTCCGTTGATATCACGAGCCCAATCCGCATCAGTACTCCCCACAAGTTTAATATTATCTTGCTTACATCCAACGCAAAGCTAAAGAGGTTGAGCTCCTTAGATATATTTGAAAATACTTTTTACTTCATTCCAATCACGCTGCGTTAGACAGGATACTTTTCTTTTAAGAATAGAAGCTAGAAAATCAGGTCTTGTGTTTCTTGACAAATATAAAAGCGATCCAAAAGTTTTTCGATAAAGCTCGATGTCAAATAATAGGTGTTCACCTGATGTCGTCTTTTACATACCCAAAATCTAGTGGGATTTTCAAAGTTTTTAAATTATTCACTTGAAATTTTTCCAATATGTTTTTTATAGAATTTTCTTTCTTCTCAAAATTAACTCCTAGATAAAGTTTCAATTCTCCTATGCCATTAATTTGAAGTTCTTTTTATTTTTTTATTTTATTGTTTAGGGTCCTTTCTAAGTTTTTGGTTTTTGTTACTACAAGTCCATCATCCACCTTCAGATTGCTTTAGACCGCATGTACTCTTATTTTCTTTACATACAAGTTGCTCATATCCCTGTGCAACAAAACCAGTTGGTATTTTTATATACATTTAACTTTGAAAGACTCCATTTAAAAGTGGAGTTTTCACAGCAATATGTCGCACAAAGTTATTATTAAGAGATGCTACTATCATTAGAATTCGAAATGTAGTTTGATTAGCAACTGGTGCGATCACATCATCCGTATTCTGGCCAAGTTGTTAAGAAAATTCTGTAGCTACCTGTCTTGTCTTAAACTTTTGTCAACCATCAGCTAAAGTTTTGATTTTGCATGCTGTCGGAAGCTTTTCTGCTTTTGGTAATTCAGCCAGATCGCACACATCATGCGAGTATAAAGATTAAATTCTGCTTCTATTGCATTTAACCACTGATTTCTATTCGAACCTCAAACCAGTCGCGGATTAAGAGGTGGGGGGGGGTGGGGGGTCTTTCGGGCTGAAGCCCCTCCAAAACATTCAAAATTATAATAATAAATTGACCTCTATTAAAATATTTATTTTTAAGAATGGCATATTTCCATTCCTATTCTGTTTTTACATGGTAGATTCTCTTTACATTTTAATGTAGGCACTGCTTTGCTTTCCTTCTCAAATTTATTATTCAAACACACTTGCAAATGTATAGAAACAAAGTGTTTTAATTCGTAAAATAGCTTGGCTTAAATAGCTCAAATTCCAAAAATTTCCAAGTACCCACCATGTCGCTTTATACTGGAGGAACACCCCCGGACCCACACTCAGACCCTCCCCCCTCCCAAACAAAATCCTGGATCCACCACTGCCTCAAACTGCTTCTTACCAAGTTTTTTCTGCCTTATTTGCATAATATTGACGTAAATAATAAATATGAAATCAATACGTTAATAACATCTGCCAGTCCATTAGAAAATCAAATATTGAATAAGATACTTTCTATTTATTAAGCCCCTTGTTGTCAACGCTCTGAAATAAAATTCAAACTCCAGCAGAGCTTTGAGTGTAAGTAAAAATGCTTGCAATAGCAGAGTACTGAAACTAGTGAATGAATTTAAGAGACAAATTAATACATGACAGCAATTGAAGCCTCCGAAAGACTCATGCTGATTTCCAATAGCAACTCTTTCGACACTATATCTGATCGGTTGACACATTTATCTATTTGTGAAATCAAGTTTGCCGAGGCACTAACACCAACGCGGATGGAAAGATGGACAGACGGACATCGTTTAATCGACTTCGCTTTGCATAAGAACTCAGAAAATATAAATACTTTATGGAGTCGGAAATGGATATTGTTGAAATTGCACACGGAATGTTAAACTTAGATATGCCCTTTTTCAATGTTTTGAAAAACTTTGAATAATGATAAATTTTCTTGTTAGGGGTTACAGTTTTCCCTGCTCTCAACCAGTTATTTTTTGTTTGGCTGTGTACATTATATCCTTCTTATTTGAGCGCTCTGTTTTCTTGGTCGCCATTTATAGAATGACAGATATGTACATGTACATGATAATAAATATTAACATTACTGAAGGTTAAGTTGCCTTCTCCTTATGCGTTTACTTTAACGTTAAATCTGCCATACAGTTACAGCTTTATTTCTTTTAATTATATTTTATTTATTTAACCGCTCTATAATTTTAACTGCATGTCTTTTAAATTAAATACAATATATGTATGTATGTATGTAAATTATCATTCTCGTATATTTCAGAAAATTAACTCATTTGCATTGAGACAAATTAAACACGAACACTAAGAGTGCAATACAACAAAAAAGTTGTTAATATTTTATCAGATTTCTACAGATAAATATTATTAACAATCATGTTGAAGTGACTAAATTGTGCTAAAGGCAAAAATTTTAACAACTGAGTTGAAGATTACTTTAGTGATTGTTATTTTGTACAATTATTGGCCATATTTATACATACTTTTTCAACAGTTTGTATTATAAATTTTTGCTGCGTATATTTGAATGCTGAAAACTTAAATATATCAGACATTTGTCATACAATTTAGTGCAACTCTTAGTTAAGTTTAAGAAACAAGTTTATACAGCTGCTATTAAAATTTAGCAATATCAGCCCATTAATAATAGAGATATATTTAAAAAAAAAGAGCACGTTTATTTTCCTTATGTTTGTCAAATTTAACGGTGTTTTTTTGTTGGTTATTGTTGTTGGTGTTTTGTTTTGTTTTATAGAAAAACCGAAATTTCAGAAAAATAAACTATAAATTACCAGGTAAATGGAATATTACTAATCCGTCTACATTTCATTAAAATAAAAAGGTTTTCGTCAACATTTCACTAAAAAATTGGAAATATCAACTTTGCAAGAAAAAATATAAATTTTGCTATTTGAAATCAGCAAGATTAGTCTATGACCTTCGAGGAAGCAGGGAAAGCACCACGTATGCCTCTAATTTTAAATTTGTTTGAGTGTTGCTTTTTTATATTTTTCCACGTTTTTTTTTCTTTATTTGAAAGGTACTGTTCACAGATTGTTCCCGTTTTAAAAACAGTTCACATTTTTAAAATAAACAGGTGTCCCTGATACAACATACATGTTTACTACGTACAATATATACTGTAAAGAGCACTGCAAAAATCGATGCAAAAATAAATCTAAACAAATTGACCTATATGGGCCTATCTTTTCAACCGTTATAGACAAGCGCTTGAAAATTATACAAAATGTCAATTACTACATCCGTTATAAATATAAATTAAACTAGTTGTTCCCGGGGCGATTCGCTCCCCAATGAGAATAATTGTACGACGGTCACTCTTCCAAGCAAGTTTTTTATTTGATTAACCTGAAATTTATAACAGGTTTCCTTCTGCCTATTATAGCTTTTGAATCAAATTTTCTGCTCGCACTGTATTAAATAAAGGATGCCCTAATAGTGCGCTTAATTGATGTATATGGCCATACTTTGAACAATTGTAGACATACGGTTGAAATTTAAAAAGAATCTGATTGAATACAAGTATAAAATTTGAATTTGAAAATTAAAGGGTGTCCCAATAGTTGGGATAATTTGAGGTACCTGGCCAAACATTTGAACTGTTATTAATAGGCGGTTGAAATTTACACAGAACCTGATTGCTAAGTCTACTACAATAGTAAGTATAAAATTTGAATTTAGAAACTAAAGGGTGCCTCTGTTATCTCCAATTTTATGTATGTGCGCAACTGTTAAACAGTTAAAGACAGACAGTTGAAATTAACAAGCAGCTGTAGTGCTGTAGTCCGCTATAACAAGTACAAAATTTTAATGTGGGAATTAAAGGGTGTCCCAATAGTTAATCTAATTTGACGTATTTTGCCATACTTTTGAATCATTATAGACAGACAGATGAAATCTGTTTTGAAGTTCATTATTTTGCAAGACTAATTGAACAGAATGAAAAAATTTTTTATTTCGATTTTTATTTAAATATTCAGTGGGAACTGCTTAAAAGTGCTAAAGACTAAAATTTTATGGTGGATTCGTTTAAAAAGGTATTTTAATTTTTGTATTTTGTAAAATTTTATTCTAATTTACAATTTTTTTCGCTATGCCGAATCTTATATACCCTTCACCATATATGCAAATCTAGTTTAGTGAAATGACTCCAATAAAAAAAAAAAATTATTGGTGTGACAGAAAAAAAGAAAAAAAAATTTAATACTAAATATAATTATACATAAATATGTTATCGGCTCTTGAAGGGTTAAGCGTTTTTTTTTTTTTAATTTTAGTATTTGCTGAAAGATCCCTTTAAATGATAACCACATTGATATCCATAAAGGGCGGTTTACATTTTACTACAAGTAATACGACACGTCAAACTTTTGTGTAGAGGAGTACAAGTAGTATCGTCTAAACATAATATGTTATGAAACAGTCCAACATTGAGAGAAAATACGGATGGAAATTTGATAGTCTTTATTTTTTGAAATTTTTCAAAAACTATTCTACTTCATTAGATCAGGGTTGCATTTTTTTTTAATGCACAAAAATAGATAGATTTTAATTTTATTTTCTCTTAGACTTTACGTACGTAAAGTCTTACCGTCTTAACTGGCCTTAAAAAATATGAGGCAAAATCGTACTTTTCTACGAAAAGTTCAGAGGCCTATAATTTAGAAAATATGGACGAGCGCCAATTTCTTCACCTGTCTTTTTCTTATTTTTTAATTCTTTATCACCACTGCCTCGAAGGACATAGACCAATCTTGCTGATTTTTAAATAGCACCTCTTTTAAAACAATGTCTGATCGACTTTCGTATTAAAATTTGATCTAGTGCCTTGGCAAAGTTTATTTCAACACTAACACGGACGGACAGACGGATAGATGGACGTCGCTCAATCGACTTCCCTATGCATATAAAACTCAGAATATATATATACTTTATGGGTTCGGAAATGGGTATTGCAGAAATTACAAACGAAATAGCAAACTTACTTGCTTTTTCCACTTGTTATGGTTAAGGGTATAAAAATAAGAGCATAAAAATGTATAAGGCAATGGTAATTTATACGTACTATCTCTTCGAAAACATTTCCAATAGATTCTTTTAACTGGCTCTGTAAATATTCCAGCAATTCGCAAGACTTTTACAAATATTTCATTCGATACTTCATGCATCTGGGAAGAAAAAGGCGCTGCGAGACCCAAATATTTTTAACATTTTTTTTTTTGCACAAAATAAATAAATGTTCTTTTATTTTAATTAATTTACATTATTCGTGCTTGATTCCTTCAAATATAAATATTTCATGATATTCTCATGAAATATTTATTATTTTAAACTTAACTACAAAATGAAATGTATTACTGCGAGGAAAGCATATCCACATGGCCATTTCACTACTGCTCAAATAGCTCATCAGTGGATTTTACCCAAATTTTGTATAGAAAAATAGAAAGTCTTATATCAAAAGCCAAATTGATTAAATGAGAACCCCATTGAATCAATTAGACAGAAGACAATAACAACTCAAAAATGTTCTACACAAAAATTAAATTAATTAAATTTTAAAAGATTCCGAATAATAACTTTTCATTTTGTTCTTTTATTTCATTGAAATTTTTACTCAAAAAAAAAAAGATTTATGCACAAACTTGACCTCGCCTTAAATAACAAAAAGCTTAATTTAACCATTAAAATTTGCATACATTAAACTCTTGAGAAGAGTGTCTTAAATTAAGACACTCTTCTCATGACTCTTAATAGTGACAATTTGTACTGCAACATAATTAAGATTCCCATCAATTTAAATAAAAATTGCAATTACCTATTTTAAGTATATTAAAGCTCAAACAGTTAATGATTATTTAAATAAGTCATGCATCACTAATTTGACAAATCAAGCGATAAATTAATATTTCTACTCATATTTTTTTTCTTTTTCAAATATGTATATGTGCTTTTTATTACAGAGCAAACGAAAGTGACTCACAAACGAATAGTAAAAATAAATAAGTTGCGGTTGGAATTTAGTTTGAAATTAAGTATAAAATAAATGAAAACAATTTTAAACATATACGTAAATATAAAAATATTGTTTTATAATAAAAAAAAAATATTAGATTGCATCTAATAATTATTTTTGTATTATAACAATATTCACTATCAGTTTAAGTAAATTTGATGCGATATTTCATGTTTTTTAGAGCACCAAACAGAATGAAAAAGCGTTGAGATTAAAAAATCGAAGGTAATGCAAAAGGTTACAGTTAAAAAAAAAAAACATTTAGTAAACATAAAAAAAATTAAAAAAAACCCTTTGGAACCCAATTTAAAATTTTTGGCCAATAAACCTATAAAAGCTGCCATTTTGCTATAAAAAAATTAAGAAAATCAAAATTCTTCATTTTCAGAAAAAGTTAAATTTTTGTTATATATGGAGAATATCAAATCCTTTTAAACCAGATCACTATTAATAAAATCTGATAACACTTTCCGAATTTTGTATTTAAAATGTAACTGCTCAAAAATATCGAATCTGAAGGGCTATAAACTGAAAACTATAAATATAATCGGACTGATACCATTTATAGTATCTAAACCTATATCGGTTTGAAAAAAACTTAAAAACTTAATTTTTTTAACACAGCAGATACACATGAGTAAATTTGTGGCTCAGTTTAATTTTTTAATATGAAATGCCAAACGTGTATATCATGGAGCCTTATAAACAATGATCGCCAAGCAAGCCCGCACGGGCTGACGTACTTATTACAATACAATTAAAAAAAAACTTTAAACAGACCAAAATACATACCACATACATACTAGCTTTCAACAAAAAGGCATTTACCAAAGAAAAAAAATATACTGTGTATGTTTCAAAAGAATTATTTGTTAATATTTATTGATGTCTTTAAATAATCAGAAGACAACGCATTCGCATTAGAATGTTTCTGATAGAAATTAGCAAATTAATGTAAAGTATATGATAGAAAAATATTAAAAAAACAACTAGAAGTTGTTCATATTGCATTAAACAAATTTAATGGATTGAAGTATTCGATTCTATATATTACTTAACAATTTCTATAATTCTCATGACAAATTCTTAATTCGCAAAAAAGAAAATTTCTGCTTCTAATGCGAACAATTGAATAAGTCAAAGGTAAGTAAGACCTGCCATTATAGCCGCAGATAAAATATACGTGCCGAAGTACATATTGAAATTACTGACTTAAATTCTAACTAAAAATAGTGCCAACTAGTTGAGATTGCAGGCATAAAAGCCCTTGTCACCCTCAATGCATACGTGATAGTTTATTTCAGTGATCTTCAACTTGTTTTTATGCGTCACACTTTTAACGATTTTAAAATATGACAACACAAAAAGAAAAAGATAAGTCATACCACCTATAAAAAATTGCGTAAAAGTGTTTATGATAATCATTTAAAAAAAATAAAATAATGCGTTAAAATAACAGAACGCTAATTCGGGCTTAACTACAAGTTAATAAAAAAAGAAATTTTAATGTAAAATTTAAGCATGATGTTTTTTCTATAATATTTGGTCATAAAAAATGCCACCCTTATATCGCCTTCTAGTTTTAATAATAAAGCTTTTTTTTAGTTGTAATGATTTTTAATACTAAAAATCTGAATTCACACAAATAAGATGTGGAATATTGTAATAATACGCTAAAAAGTTGGAAAGCAAAATAAGTTCTTTCTCCGTTATGAGAAATTAGGAATTTTATAAAATAAAGAATAATTCTAGGACGAAGGCCGCTGCAGCCAGTTCGTTTCTGTTGTTATTAATTTGTAAATTAATCTACATTCAATAAATGAAATAAATAAATAAATAAAGAATAATTCTATTTGTTGCCAAATGACAATAAATAATATTTAATAATGTTTAATTTTTATTAAATTATTATTTGAACTGTGAAAATTATAAATGAATTGAAATTATTTTTGCTTAAGTTCATTTTATTTTTAATTTCTAAAAATCTTTTTTAGAAAGAAAAATTCTTTTTAATAATTTAATAACAGTCTTTGGCTACTGAATCAAACTTTTCTAAATTGCTTCCTGAGCCTTATGCTTCCATAAAGTTATTTATTTTTGGAATCCCACCATCTTTTCAGTGTAGTTTAATATATTTTTACTAGGCCCTTGTGGGTAAAAATAACAAAAATGTCTGATAGTTATCCAGTTTAGTACACCATAATTTATCTTCCAACAAATGAACAAATTCGTAGTTTTTATCTTGTTCAAAAAATATTTTCATTTCATTTTATTATTTTCAGTAAACGAGATAAAATTTTTTCCTCTGGACGATCACATTGCTTCCGTATGCAGTAACAATGATTCGCACTTTTCATCCATAGCTAGGCATAATTTACTAAATAAGTGATATTTAAAAGGTCTCGTTTTTATATAACCAATTGTTCCAAACTGTAATAGATTCTGATGGTAAACATTTGGTAACAAGTGCTTTCCGGTTTTTTAACATGTTTGCATTTTGAAGATAAGACTTTTAAAATAAGTTTTTATGCAGGATGATTAGCCGCCAAATTAACGATGGAGTTTGCTCGGAACCATAGCACTATTTGATAACCTACAAGCACATATAGTACACTCAGGAACAATTTTCCCATTTTCCATTGTAGATGCAAATCCAAATTCCGAAAAATCGTCACTGTATTTTCGATAAAAAAAGGGGGATTTTTACTTTGGCTTGGGATGATTAACGTTATTATTATCACTATTTTTATCTTTACGCTTTCCTTATTTACCCTTTATCCATTCTTAGAAGGTTCAGTTAAAATGAAGATACTGTCGAACATTGTTAAAAAAATAGTAAATCAATAAATACCTTTAAACACGATTTAAGCAAGTTTGAAAATATAATACTGGGAAGCCAAAATGTTTATCTTTTCATAATTGGTAATTGAAAATGTATAGCAAATACTATGCAAAGTACAAAAACTACTATTGTCACAAACGTACGTAAATCTGACAGCTCGTGTTTGAGTACATCAGCTGATATTTCACTTTGCCGATTTTCGATTACAGACATCCAACTCATTCGGTTGCCAAATAGCTTTATGCCGCCATTAATTGTGTTTGTTGGTGTCACAGAAGTATTGACAATCCAGCTTTTTTGTAATTCACATAATTGAATATTATAAACATTTTATATATCCAAAATTTGGCAGCCCGTTTTTTATTTATAGGGCACACAAAAGTACCGCGACACAGTGGCTGAGAATCACTGGTCTATTTTTTCGTTAATAGGCTAACTAAATCATGTGACTGATTCCCAAGCTTTAACTACTCAATTGCTTCGCCGATACACATCTAAAAAAAGTTGGCATTACTTGCGCTAAATTTACTAAAGACAATTCTTTCTGATGTGAAAAACAGTAGGTTTAGAAGTTTGATTACCATTATTAGACAAACTATGCTAAGAATCAGGGTCCCTAGATTTTTTTCGAGTCGTATCCTCAATTAGATAAATTTAATTCCTACAATTTCGCAAAAACCATTTCAACTATTCCCAAAAATCCATACTACAAATGATACTATTCATTTTTAAAATTAAAATAAATACTAACATACGTTTTTATACCCTTCACCACAAAAAAGGAAAAAGGGTATATCCAAATTTTTCATTCCGTTTGTAATTTCTACAATATCGATTACCGACCCTATAAATTATAAAATCCCGAATCTGACAAAACTGCTAAGAAATCAAAACCTCTTTTCGAAATGTTTTATTTTTTGCCTTTTTGAAATGATGGAAAATTACCAAGTCTAAAGTGCTGTTTCCATATTACAAACGATCAACTCGTCTGACAAATTTGTATGAAAAGCACTCAGTTTTTTTAATCATTTCCATACAAATTTTTCAGACGAGTTGAACGCTTGTTATACAGAAACAGCACATAAGATTCAAGTAAAACTATGAAAATAATGACAACAAACTTAACCGGTTAGATCCCAAGCTTCTTTTGAAAAAAATGTACACTTTTTTCTATTAAATCTAGCTTTTAAGGGTTTCGTTAAGGAGAATAAATTAAAAATTAGAAAAAAAAATTTTTTAGAAGAGTGATTTTTGGACTGTACTCGCACGAGTACAATGGGGTGTATAATAAACGAAAGTAGACTTTTGTGCTGTTTCTGTATTACAAGCGGTCAAATCGTCTGAAAAATTTGTATGAAAACCATTCAGTTTCTGGAGTTATTTCCATATAAATATTTTAGACGAGTTGATAGCTTGTAATACAGAAACAGCACATTAGTTTTAAAATATATTTTAGTCACTTTTAGGATATTTTAAAATTAAATACGATAAAGAAAAAATTGTATTAATTATTATGGGCACCAATTGCATTTGATTTATTGTGAATTTTTTTGAAACAATCTCTTTCTACTCAAAGTGCAACTGTACAAAGCTCACAAATCCATCGAATGCGACTATGAAAAACCTTGCGTTTTATCTGAAAATTTAAAAGATCGATTTGGTTGTGGTTGGAAATTTTGTAAAGCTTCCAAAAACTCACTACACATGAACTTATCATTGAAGTAAATATAGGCCACCATCATTTCTTGCTTCTGAACTTTACGTTGTACGCATTTATTGATTAATCATGATGATCCACTCGTCCCATTTCGGCATTGTATTCCGCAATAACCCTTTTTTAGAACCAGAGGACAGTTTTTAGTTCTCCGTTCTATAACAGTTCCTGTAGCTCTAATCCCTCTTTGGTTTAAAAGAGTCAGAAGATAAAATGATGTAAAGAAGTTGTCAAAAAACAATAATGGTCGAACCTAACGGGAGATGTTGACGTTCTCTGTCAACTACTTTAGCACCACAATAAGTCTCGAACTGATACAAATATCCGCAGCAACGGCATTTGGAGGAATTATAGTGAAGTAAAAATTTGTGTGACTACTACTTTCAGCATAATCAAATGCAGCAGCAATATTTTAAAATTTTTTACCATAAAACATGTTAACGTCTATCACAAAATAATTACAATTATTATATGGAAAATATTACATGCATTACCCCATTGTACTCATTCGAGTACAGCAATAATAATGCTTACCAAAAACCACTTTTAATCACTTTGTCAAAAACTTTTAATAATTATACTTAAATTTAGTTAACTCAGCTTTTAATTTCAAGTGAGCTCCTTCGCGTCAAGCTCAGAATTAATAAAATATAAAAAAAAAATGCAATGACAAATGCAAAATTCTGAGAAACGGGGAATAACCTTTCCAAAAATATTAAAATATGAGTTAAATCTTTAGTTTCTTTTGATACAGACTTACTCTCTACACTTTAAAGTAATATTTTAAGCGAACAGCTCGTAAAATAAGAGAGCAACGATACTGTTACGAGGGCCTAAAATACGGTAATTTTCTGTACTTAAGCGAGTACAATGGGATCAAATGGGTTAAATAGAACTTGGAGCATCTTATTTATCAAGATGAAATTTACGAGCCTATATTTTTAAGTCCACATACTGCTGCCAATATCCAATAGTAAACAGCAAATAATAAAACACTTATAAATCTGTTTTATTTATTTATTCATTTGTTTGCTTTGCTTTATTTTTTATTTTATTTTACCAACTATTAAGGAGCTTAATGCTATTTTTACTTTTAAAGTTGTTTCTACTTTAATCTTAAAATATTTATACTTTCTTTTAAGCATTTAATAAATTTTTATTTTTACAATTAATTTAACTTGATTTTTATTTCCATTTTAAGTGCAATTTTTTATACTTTTCTATAAAACAACTTTATAGAAATGTGTGCTTAATGTGTTTAAATAGTTTTAATTTTAAATATAAAAATTTTGAGAAAATATTTTACAACATACATTTATTTATACGCAAAAGGTATTTGTAAAGAAAAACATCAAAAAATATTAAGAAAATAAAAAATTTACAACAAACACGAACTTTTTAAAATTTATTTTACAATTGTGCATTTAATAAATTTATGTGTGCAAATTAATTGTATTTAGGAGCTACAAAGTATTCCACACTGACTCAATCAGATGATACACGTTGAAAAAAAACGTCGGAAAATTTATTGGTCAATAATTTAACGAGAAACTGCTATCAATTTGAAGAGAATAGAAAATTATCTTTAACTTAAACTTAATGTTATATCTGCTTCACAAACACTTAGACACTTTAACTGGATGCTGTGGCACACACAATTACGAGAGATTGTAACGAGATAGAAAATCGCCAAAGTGCAAAATCATTTAATTAAAAACAAAAGGCTGCTTAAAACAGATACCAAAAATCAAAGAGGAATTAAGGATTTAACGTCCCCTACCCAAGGCGATTTAATTCAAATATAAACTTTAAGAAGTCGATGTTGTAACATTCATCCTTGATGCACAGAAAGTCACAATAAAAAAAATTTAACTGTGATACTGGACTGATACTGAACACAAAAGAAGAAGTAAAAATGCTTTGATTTTCAAGGTGTAAATCCAATAAAGCCAGAGTTGGAAACTTTGCTTTGACACTTAAATGTTAAATTTCATCAAATTTGTTGTGTACTGAAAACCCATTATTTAGAGCATTTACAATAAAAGTGTTTTAATTTTTAATGTAATTCTCGTTTTAATTATATTTAATACTTTTTTGTGTATTGCTGTGTGTATTACTAATTAAATGTCTTTGAGTACCTGTTTTGAATGTTCAAGTGTTTAAAATGTAAAAAATAAAATTTAATGAATAATTTTTTAATTATCATGATATAAATTGTAAAAATATAAATTTGTTAAAAATTCGTTTTGCAAAAATATAATTTCAAAAAATGGCAGTTATTAGTCACTATTTTATCTTCGTTTTAATTTTGAGCCTGTAAATGATGTTTTAGTTTTTTTTTTTTTTCTAAAACGATAACTAATCAAGTGTTTAAAACACAATATTCGTTACTGAAAAAAACTTATTTTAAATTTATTTAGTTTATTCACTGAATTTCATTATTATGACTTTATTTAAATGGCAAAATAAGAATTTTATTCTTTTTTTGAATTTTATGCTTATTAATTAACTTAAGTCTAAATTTTTATATTTTATATTTATTTTCATATTTAATTTTTTATTTAATATTAATTTTTCTCTTACATTGATTACCTGGTAGAATAATGTTGTTGGTATTATTTACATTAAATTACGAAGAACTGTAAACAAAAATATTTAACATTTTTATTCCTTTTCTCTTTTTATGTCATAAAACTTAATACTTATATTTTTGTTTAAGTAACATTTACTTACTTGAGTTTTCTTAAAATTTATTCTTTTTTCATTTTTGTTATTTTTTATTTTTTTTTTTTTTTGCTTTTGCTTTATTAAGAGACTAACTAATATGATATAGTAACTTCTTTCTTATATATTTTGTTGTTGTTGTTTTCTTGCTTTCAGTTTTGTTTACCTTTGCTTTTTAAACAATTTTATACTCAGCCTTTTACATCCGTTTCCTCTTTTCATTTTACTGCTGCTTAAACTAAAGTTCTATTTTGCGTTCATCTTTCCCTATACTATTACTACAGCGTTCATCAATTTACTTTAGAAATAATTTGTTATTTTAACAAATGATTTTATCATTTGAGTAGATCATAACGTATTTGAACTTAAAATTGTTGAAAATATCACCATAACAATATTTAAAATGATTGTGTTGTTGATAGTTGAGGTCAATGTGCTGGACGAGATTCCACCTGTAAACGAATTAAATTACAATTTAAGAAAAAAATTTAAGATTTTGTAAATAAATAAAAATTAACTGAAAAGACTTAGTAGTCAGAGTACGAAAATAAACAAATCGAAACGTTTGCATTCGTTTTGTTTTTTGTTATGAGTAAAGAAAAAGCAGAACATAAACAAAATACTGATAAATGTTTATTTATTTATTTCCAATGCATTTTAAGCCTAATAGGGCAAATAATTTAGTGTTACAAAGGGCAATAACAGTTGTATAATGTATTAATACTAATGAACTACATTATGTAAAGAATAAAATTCATGTACCCCCTTGTGTACCACTGCTAAAGTTTGTTTAAACAGATCTTTGATGAAATTATACCAAATTTGTAACGATATATCTGTGGTTTTCATGAATAACAGCGCATGTCTTAAAATCAAACTTTTCAGTAGAGCAGTTGAAGCTGAGGTCTTGGTATCAAAACTTTTCAATTTTTTTTTATACAGTAATGTAAGTGTAGGTTTAAGGTATATTCTAATTAATTTTTAGGAAACATTTCCTTATGGCTAAGATCTCAGAGCAATTTGAAAATATAAACCATTTTAAACATCTAAATTGTATTCTGACGAAACGGGGTATGTGTATGTAAATGATTTTCGCTGAACAAAAAAATGCGACCACACAAGTAAGTAACGAACTTAAAGAGTAGGTCCTCATTGATAAAATAACATACGTACGTATATTAAAAACTTTTAATACGAGTACAGTAAAAAAAGTTAGAATAGAAATGTTATAAAATGCGAAACTTTTACATTATTTTCAACAGCACAGCTAAGATTACAAGGAAAAAGTAAAAACACCGTTAAAGCACAGTTATGACCGTTAAAGACCAAAAACAAACACTCATGTGATTATGATTTGTTTTTAACTAAACATAATTTTGAATTGTGTTCAGATAATTCTTGCGGAAAAAAACCGACTTCAAAACTCATTTTATCTGTCTGCCTATAACAGCTCAAGTGTATGGCCACATAAATTAGATTACATTAACTATTGGGACACACTTATATCTCCAAGCTTTATACTTTTTCAACTGTTCAATAGTTTGGCAATATACATCAAATTGCAGCAACTATAGGGTCACTCTTTAATTTCTAAATTCAAATTATATACTTGCTGTTGAAGTAGATTTAGCAATCCGATTATATCAACTATTTAATTTATAATATAACATTTTTATACTTCTTATTATACCAAATAAAGTAGTGGACAACTGTCTAAAATTACGGTGTTTGTATACAAAGCTTCAAAAAATACGGCCATATAGAATTAATTACATTTATTTTGGGAACACCCTTTACTTTCTAAATTCAAATTATAAGCTTCTTGTTACAGCGGACTTGTAAATTTCAGCTGTCTGGTTCAAAAGTCCGGCCACATATTATATCAACTATTAGGAGACCCAAATCCAAGTTTTATACTTTTTAAAAAGGAGTTAGTAATACAAGTTCTTTGTGAATTTCAATCGCCTGTTTACAACTGTTTAAAAGTATGGCCATATACCAAATCAAATGAACTATTGGTGCACCCTTTAATTTATAATTTTAAATATTATCAGCTGTTACTATAACGACCATAGCAATCGACATTGCGTCAAATTTACAAGCGCTTGTCTATAACAGTTCAAAATATAGGCCTATATAAGTAAATCTACAGTAATTATGGGACACCCTTTAATTTCTAAATGCAAATTATAAGCTTGTTAATATAGCGGACTTTTCAGTTTCAGCGATATGTCTATAACGGTTCCTTTAACTTCTAAATTCACATTTTATACTTGTTGTTATAGCGGACTTACCAATACAGATTAGATGTAAATTTCAAGCGCCTGTCTACAACTGTTCAAAAGTATGGCCATATACATCAACTATAATGAACTATTGGCGCACTTTTAATTTATAATTTGTAATATTAATACTTGTTACTATAACGACCATAGCAATCGACATTATGTCCAATTTGCAAGCGTTTGTCTATAGGGGTTCAAAAGATAGGCCCATATAAGTAAATTTACATCAATTATGAGGGCACCCTTTAATTTTTAGATTTATTTTTGTATAATTTTTTGTTTTTGGAAGCCATAGTAATACGCAGTCATTTTAAATTTTACAAAATCGCCTTTACAGTTCATAATACACGTAAAAAATATGTATGTTGTATTGGAATACCCTTTAATTTTTAAGATTATGAACTATTTTTAAGACGGAACCAATCTGTAAGCATAATCTATCATATTACCAAGCAACATTCAGCCGAATTGTATAACCTCCTTCTTTTTTTGAAGTCGGTTAAAAAAACAGCGTATCTGGCGCTATGTTTTTTTATAAGAAAGAAATTTAAAAAAAGCAACTGTTTGTCAACATGCTACGTTATTGTTGAAATTAATTTGAAAAAAGGTAGAAGTTGTATTGTTGTGTAAAGAAAAAAGGGGAATATAGGTCCATATTTTTAATTTTTTTTACATTTTAAAAAATCATTTAAAGTGTAACAATTTGGTATCATTAACTCGAAATGTAAAAATTTGCACATATGCTGTTATTCATGAAAACCACAGATTCATAAATATTTTTTCAAAATATTTCTAAAGTGGTGAATAGACCTTCCGAAAGGCTGAACATCATAAGGAAGCAAGTTTATCCAAATTCTTGATACTTTTACAACAAAAGATCTACTTATGAATACAAAGAAGTGATTTGCACAGATCAGTAAATTTGTTGTGGTAGAACGACCGAAGTTAAATCTCGAAAAGATATGAAGGTTTGTTATATTTAATTATTTTGTAAAATTGATCAATAAAACTCTGAAACACCGTACCTAACGTGCGAACTACAAACATATGCTGAAATATGTTTTCTATACGATAGACCATATATAAAATATAAAAATGTACAAGCCCTAGATTAAGGGACCATTTGTCCAACGAAATAAAAATTTAATCTAATACATTGGACGAATTATGATTGAATATCTTATAAATGTAATTATTATTCATTACTGTGAGTCGTAGAATATGGAATATCTTATGCAGCGCCATTAATAAATAAATAGATATTTTTAATATTTCAATATGAAAATTTATTATTTGGAATCTTTTAAAAATAGTTACTGAATGTTTGCTGTGTTTTTGTATAAAACTTTTCTGAGTTGTTATACCGCATTTACACCATGCAACTTTTAATGAAACTGGGATGAAATTTTTTTTGTTTATTAAGCAGGAGGAGTAAGCAATATGGTCTGGCTTGAGTTTTAAGGGGATGTTACTGTTGCTAATGTTTACTTTTAGAAAACGTATAACGCTGTATCTTAAATAGAAATTCGAGAAAAAAAATGCCTCAAAAAATTGCATAGTGTAAATTTGGACTTATTGTCTTATTGATTCAATGGAGTTCTCATTTAAGTTTTCTTTACAAAATTTGGGTAAAATCCACTGATGAGCTATTTGAGCAGTAGTGATATGGCCATATGGATATGCTTTCCCCGCAGTAATAAATTTCATTTTTTTAGTTTAAAATAATAAATATATTATTAGAATATCATGAAATATTTGTATTTGAAGGAATCAAGCACGAATAAAGTAAATTATATTTTTAATATCTTGCAAACAAGTTTCTTCAGCTTAGTTTTCTGTTTAATTTTTCGAAAATTGTTGAGCAGCTTTACTTATTTTCCTTGAAAAGTTTTACAACCAGTTAGTTACTGGTTCCAAAATCATTATTAAATAGGAACATGTCATTTTTATTGCCTTTAATAGTGTATAAGTATTTAATAGTGTATAAGTTTATTCAACATACAGGGGGTCAGCCGGAAAGCTATACTACTTTATCTGTTTACAATTTTTAATTAAATCAAAGAGACTGGATTTTATATTCATAAATGATTTACTAAATTTCGGTATTATTGATAGAATACAATATTAGTTTAATGTCCGCCTCTGTTAGCCTCTCAAATGCGAGCTCTTTTGAGCATATTTTTCATTACATTCTCACACATTTCACGCAGTATTTCCCTAACTCGTTAATTGTTTGCATAAACCTTGCTTTTTGGATATCCCCACAAAAAGAAGTCTGGAACAGTCAAACTAGAACACCGTAGAGGCCAATCTATATTACCATTTCTTGAAATAACTTGTTGTGGAAAAGGGTCTCGTAGCAATTCCATTGTAATCCTGGCTGAATGCGATGTGGCATCGTCTTGTTGTTAATACCACATGTTAAAGTTTGGCATTAAAAAGTTTCAATCATATTACGATATCGCTACCCATTCATATGTTGTCACCGTTAAGCCGTATTTATTTTCAAACAAGTGAGGTACAATGATTGCACGTAAGCAAGTTGCACACCAGACTGTCACTTTTCATGGATGCAAAGGTGACTGATGAATAATTTGAGTGTTTTCTATTGCCCAGAACCGACTATTCTGTTTATTCACATATCCATCTAAATGAAAATGTGCTTTTTTTAATTAGGACTAGCACTCAGGGGATGACCCCTACTTATGTAACACATTGTGCCAGAACGAGGAAATAAGGTTATGAAAGGGGGAATAGAGAGAGTAGTGCTTGTGGACATTTAATTTCAATCTTTGCACACTGAAAGTAACAGAAAAGACATTCGCAAGGAGTTTATTCCACATACGGATCGTTTGGCTAAAAAACGAATTTGCCCTGTAGCGTAATACTATTCTCGGAAACGAGTTCCTTGATTTTATAAGACAACATTCCTTTGTAGTAACGAGAAAACAGTAAAACACACCCCACATTGCGTCGATGCTCTAGTGAATCAATAGAGCTGGATACCCTAATGTCAGCGATGATCTTCTTCGCTCTCTCCTGCACGCGGTCGGGAAACTCCAAAATAGTCTTTGAAGAGTTGTATTCCATTTTCGTTCTGATTAAGGTGACATAGATAGCGAAGAGATCAGATGGAGCGAAGTATTTCTTATACCGTTTCAGAAAACCAAGGCACTTGAATGCTTGTTTACGATCTGAAAATTATGCTTGATCCACATTGAATCTTCATGCCAAGAACATCAAGAGCTTGTGATTCCTTTATATCTATATCACCCACAATTACAGATAAGATGCACACAGCATTGGGTTTTACGAGCGTCAAATTGTACCCTATTCGCAAGGCTCCCCTTAGGGATTGTCAATAGACCGTGATTCAGGGTCTCGTCCATGTGCTTTCCGGTTGAATAAGCCCATTGCGAAATGAATATGAATGGCATATGTTACTGTTATCTGCGAAATAATAGATAGGTTTAAAGGGTCGGTAAGAAAAAAAAAGAAATAGCGTAAGAGAAAGAACGGAACTTTACAGTACCCCTGAATTAACCATGAACTTGTTTGATGAGATCTCATCTATAACAACTAGTATAGTGCGACCCCTGCGAAAGGTCAATATAAATCGAGAAAAGCTATCACCGACACCAAAAGAAATAAGTTTTGATATGAGTGTACCATGCCACACTTAATCAAACGGCTTGGAAATATCTGACGCCACCACCTTACTTTCGCCGAAATTGTGAATGGACTGATAACATTCCTCCGAAACATAGCCCAATAATTTACACGTAGAACGTCTCCTGGTCACTAAGTAAGCTGTTGAATTTCAGATATTTCACAAAATGAAAATTAATTTTTCATGAAAATCGTGTTTATCATTGGTATATGTTACTAAATCGTAAATGGAAGCATGTGTAAATTCTTGTGCATAATCGAGGCCAAAGTTATTCTTTTGAGACCAAGCTATTGAATTGATCTTGCAAAAAGTTGTGGCCCATTCTTGAGCCTATCATCTACAGACCCTCTTTTTTGATATAATTCATTACACGATAAATAGAATGTTTTGTTGGCACGTTCTTTCTCCTAAAAATTTCACATAACCTTCTCATCGTCATAGCAATCGATGATTGTTTTTGATATAATGTTTTAACTATTGAAACACGTTGGTCTATCGAATGTTTTTCCATAATAAATTTGCCATGTATCTACTTCACGACTGCTAAATATGAACTGTCAATGTTTACGAAAATTTCGGTAAAACAAAGTAATGTACCTTTCCGGCGGTTACCCTGTACAACCTTTTTGATTGAAGAACTAAATTTGCTGTAATGAGTACTATGTTTCATCGGTCAATCAACCAGAAACGGGTATGCAAAGAATGATTGTGCAAATAAAAAATTAAAAATACATTTTATTTCTAAAAATAGTAAATTTCAAAAAGTAGTTTTTTTTATGCGAATTTTGCCTAAAGTCAGAAATGATATTTTTTCACATTCATTAAAAGTATTAGCATATCTCATTGAGCCTCTATATTATAAAATTTCTCAAGGCATCGGAATTTTGAACATTTTGCTTGTAATAAGATATTGGTTATTGTAGTTGTTTGTGGTATTTCAAACAATACACAAATAACAAAACGTATGAAGCGTTCGCACAAAAAGTAAGCGTAAAAGTAAAAGCATGCTATTTTGATTACCCCCCCCCCCCCCCCTTGCTTCGCCACACCTCTTGCCAAGAAACAAAAATTTGGCGTGGTGTAACATGGCTCTAACAGCCAAATCTAAATAAGCGCGTAATACGCAATCTATCTGTCAAAAATTCTCATATATGTATGTACATACAAAATGTATGAAACAAACCGTATTAGCGCGGTGTCATAACTTAACAATTGAAAAATTTGATTTTGACAGTGCGTTAGGAAGTGAAGTTAGCTGCTTCTTTTGTTTTGTTATTCTTAAAAAATAATGACAATTTATAAATTGATAAAAGAGAACAAAGTAACGTTGTTTACGAAATTAAATGTAATGATACTGATAACGAAGAGTGCGGTAAAGTATACATTGGTACAACTACAGAGAATTTAGGTGTAAGAATTGACGAGCACAAGGCAGACATAAAAAAGGAAAACAATCAACCGCAGTAGCACAACATTGTAGTGATACTGGACATAAGCCTGATTTTGATAAAGTAAGAGTTTTAGATAAAGAGTTAAAAATAAACAAGAGATATACGCTTGAGAGTTTAAGAATACAACAGAGATCGGAAAATGCAATAAACACCAGAGACGATAAGGACAACAGCAATGCAAGTTACAATATAGTTTTAGTATAAAAGAAGATATTGTGATGTAAACAAAAATTGCCTGTGATATTTTATTCCATAGTTTATATTATTCAATTTATTAAGTTTGTGTTATATTTCTTGTCCACTATACCCTAAATTAATTTTAAATAACAAAAATATTATATGTAAGTTAAATTGTTTTTCACACCTTATATTGTCGCTTTTTTCAAATTATGTTTGAAAAAACTAAAATTTCTTTTTTTTTTTAATTTTTACTTTTATATGTATGTGGTTGTCAGTTTTTAATAAATTACCCTGAGGAAGGTGGAAAATAGCAACGAAACGTCGGATTATTATGAAATCAATAATTTTTTATTTACTTGAAAGGAAGGAAGTAAGTGACCTTGAAGTATAATTTATATACAATAAGTTATAAAAAATTTTAGTAGTATACATAAAAAGGTCGAAAGAAAATTAATAAAACAACATAAAAAAAATTTATTTATTTTCGGGCAATCTAGCGGTTTTATCTTCATTCTTATACAGCGGGTTTTATCATATAATATGATATAACATTACTTTTCAAGACACAAATTTGACGCAGTTAGTTACGTATGACATTCCAGCGTAAAAGCTATGCATCACATTGCTTTGCGCGTTATATGTTAATTTAGTTTTGGATGTAAAAGAATTATTGTTGCGGTTGCTATATTCTCTTTTCTTTGTTTATCAACATGTTGACAGAATGATTTCAACTCCAAAGCTTTCATGCTACAATTGTTTCCTAACTGCGAAGTAATAATAGCTACTCCTAATTCGTACGGGATTGTGGGTACATCAACCAAATTCGGCTAAAGCCATCGTAATCTATTGAGACCCAGTTCTTAGAAGTTTACATATTTCGTTTAAAAAACTTGGTAATTAATGGTGTCAAATTGGCACTGCCAACACTACGTGTTAGAAGAAAAATTGGTTTTGCATCAAAGTATGCTCCTTTTTTTACAATTTCGCACAAACTTACGCAGTTGCAGAAATTGTTGCCAGAAGCATTTTGCTGTAATTAAGCATGATCGCTAAAAGTTTTCGTGTCTGTTCACAAAATAAACTGAGTAAAGTTTTATCATTACGTTTATTTATTTCACTTTAATTTCTTTATGTGGACTTTTTCCTCTTATAAACCTGTTGTTTTCTACACGCCTATAATATATAGAAAAAAAGTTAGAATTTTTTTTTTTAAGATGATTGACTTTTGACTTTTAAGCCTGGTACTCTGTTCAATTTTTCATGCGGAATGCTGTCAAATCACATATATAAAAAATATGTATGAAAAAGTCATGAGAGATGTTGCTGAAGCAGTACTCTGTTTTTACTGTGGAAAAACATATGAAATGTTTCTGGCAACATTTTATCCAAGCTGTGAAATAAAGCAAGTAGGCATTGTTTCATGCGGAATTTTTCATACAACAGCTGATCGTATGTCTTTTACTTACGTTTTTAAAACAATGATACCACACTTTAAATGTCAAATATTCCACATGAAATAATCAATGTTGCTCAACAATTTTCACAAATATGAACAGAGTACCAGGCTTTAACATTAAATCCTTTTGTTTTGCAAACATTTTCTGTTTTAAGCAAAACTATTTTTAAACAAAAATACTTTGTAGCTTTAACACTTACCATTTGTTCCAGCATGTATTAACATTTGATTATTTAAATTGTCGTAAGGAATCAGAGCAGCATTCAAGGATGTCTCACGTGTCAGTTCTGGAAAATTTTCAATCTCTGCTATGCATTTCAATTGTAAAATCTTACCAGCCTGGTAAAAACGTGGTCCACTTAAATAAAAATGTACTTGTAATTTTTGCCGCCTTAAAATGTAGCCATGAGCTGAAATGCTGGTGTCAACATTTGGCTGTAATTCTCCCAAAGAAGCCTGCAATAAAAATAATATAATATTTATGATAAATTAATTAAACATCAAAAACATCAAATTTAATTAAAGCAAAATGAAATAATTTAATATTAATGAATGTTTCTTTTTTTGACGTATTACTACAAAAAGTATTTTTTTTATGTAACGATAATAAATTTAAACTCATTAAATTGTTTTATTTGAAAAGACTAAATTAAAAATTTTTAGTGGTGTAGAGAGTGTAATTGTTTAAATTACCTGTTCACCATTAATAAACCACGTAAGTCTAGTGGGTAGACTGGAATAATCTGAGGTACAAATGGCACTTAGATAATCTTCCATACGATACATGGGATTAAAGCTTTCTATTAATGGATCACTTTGAGGTAGAGCTAGAACAAAAATAAAATACTTTTCAGATTCAACTATTTTGCTTTATAGTTTTAAATTATTGTCTATCAGGCACCTGCTACAGTCATATTGTCCTCCTTTGCTGCCAGTTGAAAATTGGGTGCATCTCCCGACACTTCACATTTGTAAACACCCGATGATTTTGCACTCAACATACTCAATTCTACTCTACATGAAGATTCATTGCAAAAGTATTTGCCATCTGGCATATGTACGCCCACAACTGGAAATTTTATATAAATCGGATGTGTCATTGGTGAATATCTGCAAAAATTAAATTATTTTATTAAATTTTTAATTTCTTTATTATTTATTATGTGTGTACATATATTGATAGGTAGAGTATATATATTTTAAAAGCATGTGTGCATTAATTAATAAATTTTTGTAGTAATTAAATTGCTTTTAATTCTTTAACCACAAACATCGCCACTAATGAAACAATATGAAAGAGAAAAATGCCAGATACTTCTTTACAGAAAAAAGCTTTTAAAATTTAGTATTTGTACAGAAAATAATATGTCATAGAGAATTAAATATTTCTTAATAATTGAAAAATAAATGATTTAGAGTTTAATATAATTTTTTTGGACTTTTTATATTTTGTTTTTAATCTGCATTAATGGTTTGCTGTAGTTAACCCAGCGTAGTATAACAGAATGGATGTAAAATGCAAACATAGATTGTTGGTGTTTTTGTTAAAGCATACGGACTCTTATAGAATTCCGATTCTGTTTTTAGTCTCAATACTCATGAAATATATAATGTTTTTCGAAAAATTAGGGTAAAGGTTTCCTGTTGAACTGACGTTAGCAAGCTGCTTAATTAAATTGGTTTTGCTTAGGAATACGTCACTGTAAAGAAATTGAACTTGCTAATATAGAATTGAATTCGAGATTTTGTTGAATATAGAATTTTTTTATTTTCGTTATCCATTTTAGTTAAAACTAGTGCCAAAATTGCATATGAAACTCTAAAGATTCGGAAAATCCATGGGTGTTTTAAAAATGGTGTCATAAGGTTTTGTCCATCAGCTTTATACATATTGAGTTATACCGTGTCATTATAATTCGCAGTAATGATGCACACAAAGACCACTTTGTACCCTACAAATTACGTTTTTCACATTTGTTTTTAGGGTATATCTAAGTTTGTCATTCCGTGTGTAATTTCTACAAAATCCATTACCGACCCCATAAAGTACATATATTTTGACCTCTTATCCATAAAGAAGATAGTTGAGCGATGTCCGTCTGGCCTTCTGTCCGTCTGTCAATCGATCAGATATAGTGTCGAAAGAGGTGCTATTGGAAATCAGCATTATCGGTCCATATCCTTCGATGCAGCAGGCAAAACAAAACGGCTACCTCTATTTTTTTATGTCATTTGGAACAATAAACTAACTCCAATCAAAACATAAATAAATGGAGCGGTAGAGAATTAAAAGGTAAGAAAAAACATAAAGTGAAATAATTGGTGCACGCCCATATTTTCCGAGTTACAGGGTTCTGAAATTTTGAAGTTTTTGTAATATCAGTATGGGTATCATTTTAAAGCTTTTGAAGAGATGTTTAAGGAAACGCTTAACCCTTAAGAGCCAATGCCACTATACTAGATTTACATAGATGGTGATGAGTATATAAGATTCGGCATA
Source organism: Gymnosoma rotundatum (assembly GCA_916610165.2). Lineage (NCBI taxonomy): Eukaryota > Metazoa > Arthropoda > Insecta > Diptera > Tachinidae > Gymnosoma > Gymnosoma rotundatum. Next base: position 55,132,500 of record OU744336.1, read on the forward strand.
GCCGATAAAACTAGTTCTGCCGCATCTGACGTAAAAAATGAGAAACGCTTGCAAATTAGACAGAATGTCGATTGCTATGACCGTTATACTAAAAAGTATTAATATTATAAATTATAAATTAAAGGGTGCGCCAATAGTTCATTAAATTTTATGTATATGGCGATACTTTTAAACAGTTGTATACAGACGCTTGAAATTTACAACGAACCTGTATTGCTAAGTCCGCTATAACAACAGGTATAAAATATGGATTTGGACGTTAAAGGGTGTTCCAATAGTATATGTAATTTTGTGTATGTGATCAAACTTTCGAACCGTTATAGACAGAACGCTAAACTTAAAAGCGACCATTATTTCTAAAACCGCTACATCAACGAGTTTGTAATTTGAATTTAGAAATTAAAGGGTGTCCTATAATTGATGAAGATTTACCTTAATGAGCCTATGTTTTAAACCGTTATAGAAAAACGCTTGTAAATTTGACGCATTGTCGATTGCTATGGCCGTTATAGTAACAGCTGATAATATTTAGAATTATAAATTAAAGGGTGCACCAGTAGTTAATTTAATTTGGTATATGGCCATACTTTTAAACAATTGTAGACAGACGATTTAAATTTATAAAGAACCTGTAGTACTCACTCCTCTATAACAACATGTATAAAATTTGGATTTGGAAATAAACGGGTGTCCCAATAGTTGATATAATATGGTGTATGTTGCCGAACTTTTCAACCGTTATAGACAGGCAGCTGAAATTTACAAGAGACATGTTTTGCTAAGTCCGCTATTACAAGAAGCTTATAATTTAAATTTTGATATTAAAGGTTGTTCCCAAAATTAATGTAATTTGTACTGTATGGCCAAATTACATAACTGAAGAAGTTGGCAAAATAAGAGATGAAATTAAAGAACTTCAACCAGTGATATTTGAATTTAATGATCAATGCATCGAAGTTAACTTTAAAATGTCACTTACAATGATCGATGGAAAAGTTGCACAAGCTTTAACCAAAACAAAGTCTTCGTCAAGCTGCACCATATGCCAAAAAACATCAAGTCAATTGAGCCAACCATCAACACAAGACGATAGTTTTAATGAAGCATATGAATTTGGAATGTAACCTCTTCATGCTAGAATTCGTTTTATGGAGCATATTCTTAAATTGGGATACGATTTGGAATTTGGCCCGTTAGGCGAAACAGTGAGAAACAACAAAGAAAATTTGAAAAAAAGAAAGCAAAAAAAAAATGATATTCTAGAAAAATACCGTGAGATAGGCCTTATAATTGACTAGCCAAAGCAAGGAGAACGAAATTCTAATGATGGAAACACAGCAAGGAGATTTTTTTCCGATCCAGAAACTGCAGCTTCTATAACTGGAGTAGATTATGATTTAATACGAGGATTCCAAATCATATTAGAAGTTATAGCATGTAGCAAAAAGATAGATGCAAAAAAATTTGGTCAGTATGCTAATGAGACAGCAACCCTTTATAACTAAAAATATTCTTGGAGACATATGCCAACCACAGTTCACAAAAATTTTGTTCCGTGGGAACAAATAATTCAGCACAATATGCTTCCAATTGGAGATCTCTCAGAAGAAGCGCAGGAAAAAAAGAACAACGACTACAGATTTGTTCGCGAGCACAATACAAGAAAAATTTCCAGATATTGTACTAATGAAGATCTTATTAATATTTTGTTGTGCACATCAGACTCGTATATGTCCAGTATTCGACAAAAATAGAAATCAACCTCATTAGAGTTAGATGAAGAAGCTAAACAACTACTGCAAAATGAAAATCAAAGCTATTTGGAAGAAATTTTTACTAATATTGTTTAATTACCACTAGTTTAAAGATTATAATTTGTTGTTTTTTTTTTGGTTTTTATTAATACATTTAAATAAAATATATGTGCACTTTTTAAATCAATAGTAAAAGTTTACTTAAAATTTTATCGATGTTGTGTTCTGTATATAATATATCCAAATGGTATTGATATTGTTGGGAATTTCAGTATTATTTTTCAGTTTAATCCTCACAAGCTTTCTTCCAAAAAACTAACCTTTGGCCAAATGTTGGCATTTTCTGACCAAAATTAAGTTTAGGAATAATAAATAAGTATTGGTTGTAAAATACAATTGAAGAAAATTAGAAATTATAAAAAAATACCTATTTTAAATATCAAAATATTCAAATTTTACATGGAAACTCAACAAAAAATTAAAATGCATTTTTAACTCCACATTACTTACGTTCCTATCAGTCGATTAAAGTCCCTCCTATTGAGCAAAACAAATTGCAAAACAAAAAAAAAAACAAAATTCGCTATCTCGCGAAATTGACCACTGTGCGTTGTATACAAACACCTTAATTTTAGACAGAATGTGCACTACTTTATTTCGTATAATAAGAAGTATAAAAATGTTATATTATAATTGAAATAGTTGATATAATCTGATGTGTATGGGCAAACTGTTGAACCGTTACAGACAGACGGTTGAAATTTACATAGAATCTGATTGCTAAATCTACTACAACAGCAAGTATATAATTTGAATTTGAAAATTAAAGAGTAACCCTATAGTTGCTGCAATTCGATGTATATTGCCAAACTATTGAACAGTTGAAAAAGTATAAAATTTGGAGATATATGTGTGTCCCAATAGTTAATGTAACCTAATTTACGTGGCCACACACTTGAGCTTTTATAGGCAGACAGATGAAATCTGTTTTGAAGATGGTTTTTTCGTAAGAATTATTTTATTGAAACTATTTAACAGTAGGAAAGACTTTCTTATGTCGATGTGGTTATACATATATGGTGATGTGTATGTAAGTTTTGATATAGTCGAATATAGCACTCTTAGTTAATTTTTATTGGTAAAATTGTAAAATCTTTTCAACGAAGTCTTACACATACATTATTTTCAAATAAAGTCAAGGGGTATCACCAAGTCTTAATTGGCTGTTGGACGAAAATTGATGATACCCTTTTCGAAGCGGCACACCGATTTTAAGAACCTTTCGACGCAACTCGTGTATAGGGTTTTACATCTCTTTTCGATTCTACTTAATCTATTATTCCATATCCGTCCGTTTTATGAATTAAAACCCAAGTATCATTTTTTCAGGTGCACTGTTTTTATTTATTATGGGTGAAGTAAAACTAAAATTAAAATCAGTTATATATTTTAGTTATTAGACCTATTCAAGTGAGAAATCTTTAAGTTAACTAACTCTTAACAGCAGACGAGGAAAATTAATATCATGCCATCAATGGCTGTCGCTTTAGTAAATATGGTCTTACGAAATGTTTATTTAAAAACATAAAGTTTATTATATTCAGTTACAAAAAAAAAATAATGTCGGCAAAATGACATTTTACTAGTTTGATACAAATTCAGGCTTGTTTTACAACATTTTAAATTATTATTCAAAAAACATCTGGCAAGTTTGTTATTTCTCACGTTTACCACAGAAGACCACAAACCTTCTTTTTTAGCTTTTGCAAGTTTTTACAGAAGTCTGACGCGGAGATGAGGAAGATGTAAACAAATTTCCTAAAATTGATACATTTTTAACTTTTATGGTTGGTACCTGTTTTTACCCACTGTATTTTGATATCACTAACTATTCGCATTAAATAACAGGGTCCTCGTTACTATAATTCCCTAGGAATACGATAAAAAAAACAATTTTTTGCACGGCAGGTACTACGAGTACGTCCACTGTTTATATCCTTTCTTAAGGCCTCGTTATGCGAACGTTGATGTAAGAAAAATTTAACGTATTTTAACGTACGGTCGTTTATGTACTTATAGAAACTTTACAAATGTCAATAAAATAAACAAAAACAAAACATTGTGCAGCACAATTATTTTGTAATTTTTATTTCAAAAGCCCGGAAAGAATTTAAAAATGGATACTGAGGATTTATTTGCTGATGTCCATGAAAACTGTTTTGCATAAAAAAACTATAAAGCCAAAATATTAAATTATAAAACCTAACACTATTTTCAATTTGCTGCAGCTGTTCAGAACAGTGTTGAGATTTGTGGCATAGTTACGGGCACTGTTCCGTACATGTTAATTTAGAAAAAGTACTAATTTCGCTTCGAAAGATATTTTACATTGCAATATGTGCAATGTATTGACAAATTTAATTATCTGTTTTATAAAATATTATTATGTATTTAATGTAACTATTTATTTATTATACTTTTATTAAGCAAAATAATAAAAACTGATGAATGATACAATTATTGTCAATACTTCAAAAGTACCTAAAACGGGCAAATGTGCCGCAATGGTACTTATCACATATAATTCCAGCACTATCTTACGAATGTCACGTAACAATGCCGTCAAAACCCATTTTATACAAGTTGAAGCGTTACATTTGCATACGTTTGCATTGTTTTAGTATATTTAAAAACAAACGACCGTTAGGTTAGCTTACGTGGACGTTCGCATAATTGTACCTTTAGCTTGACATAGTACATTATTAGATTAGTTACTTACTCGAGCAAAATTTAAAAAATTTTTCTTTTTCCAATTTGGAATCATTAGCTTTGTTATAAAATTATTTAAACAAAAATCCTAGACAATATAATTCTAGAAACTGGCTATGGTTATTTTACACTTTTTATAAAGACCATGTATTTTGTAGACATATTTACTCTAGTGCATTATGCAGCTACTATCTTTCTACATTTTCCAGATCCACGATGGAAATTTCTTTGTAGAATATTTTATTTATCTTTATTTACTAATTTTGCTTTAAGACTTCTACATTTAATATTTCTGTTTTTATGTATTTTTTTTTTTTTTTTTATCAATCACCCTGTAGTGCGATTCACTAACTTTTAACACTTTAAAAGGTGGTTAACTTTAACCACACATTTTATTGTTTGCACTAACCACTATGTGATTCACTAACTTATTTATAACCATGGTAAACAGTTTTATATTTCTCTCTCTCTCTCTCTGAGCGAAATGTCAAAATAGGAGAAAATAACAAAGAAGAATACAAAAAAAAACAAAATAAAAACCTTGTTATTAATAAATTTTATATAGTTTTCATAAATATGTATACATATATGTATGTATTTTTAATTTTTGGCTTTTGTGTTTTGTTTTTTTTAATTTTAATTGCTGTTTTTATTTTAATTATTCGTCTAATAAATTTTTTTGCTTTGTATCTTATTATTTTTAGTAATATTATTATTATTTAATTTCATTGGGGGTTTTCACACACGATTAATTTTTAATCCGCACAACTTTTGTTCTTTCGTGTTCACACTAGACTAATTATGCTGGCATAAAATTGTGCACGTATACACAGCTTTGTGTGTGTTAGTATTTTCTTTGTTTATTTCATGTTTGCCTTTCTTTCGTTAAACACATGCATAAATTGCGGAACATACTTGTATAAAATAAGTTATGATGAATTGGCAATTAATTTTAGGAGGAATTTCTTAACTTATGCCACATTTTCACAAGATTTCAATTAATATTTTATTCATATTTGACAAAAAGTTCGTTTTCAACGTTTTTCCCTGTAAAATACATATAAAAATCAACTTAATTAACTTTAAACTTAAGTGCTGTTTCTGTATTACAGGCGAACAACTCGTCTGAAAAAATTATATAAAAAGCACTGTTTTTTTATTTCTATATTCTATTTTTATTTCTATATTAATCGCCAGAAACAGCATGTTAATTTCCCTTGATAAAATATAAGAAAATTGAATTCAATCATAACAAATCTCAATCATGTACATAATTACATCATTTTCTTCATATTTATCTTTACTCGTCGATGGACAACTAAACACTAAAAATCGCTCTGCAAAAAAAACACGCAGAACCTGTGTTTTCATAAGTGTGTATGTGTTAGTTTTGTGCTGCTTGTGCGGGGTTGAAGCTGGTTGAAAAAATTGTGCCAACCAAAAACCACTCTCCTCACCGAAAATGCCAACAAACTGCGATTTTATGCCAGCACAATTGTTCCAGTGTGAAAACCCCCATTGAATGGTTTATCTTTTTATTTAATTTTTTTCAATAATAAAAAAATAAATTAATAAAGTCGTTTTATTTTACAAAATCATTAAAAAGGGTTTTATTTAATAAAATAAATAAATCGTACACTAAATACTCCAAAGCAATGTTATTCAACGATTATTAGGAACACGGTAAACAAACACTTTTTTAAACGGATTAAACCACACAAAAAATACTGCTGTTAATAAACCACAATTTGTTTTGCTAAAAATAACAGCTGACTGAAGCAGCTTGCTGTAAACACCAGTAGATATCGTTTAAAGTGTTAGTGAATAGCAAAATGGTTAATTTTGTGGTTAACATTTTTAAACGAAACAATTGTGGTTAAAAAAGCATAGCGAATCGCACTACTGATTTATTTAATCAATAAATTTTAAATTTCCATATAAACTGAGTATAAAAAAATTTCAATTGTTTGTATATTACCTGAAAAATTCCATTTTATCTTTATACCATTTGACAGAATTTAATGTGTGTCCACTCATGGCATAGCTGCATGATAATGTGACATTATCACGAAAGTCAACAATTTCCGGAACATTTAAATCAGTCACAAATAAACAGCATACATTTTTTAAATCTACAATGAAAACGAAATAAAAATAAATTTATTTTAAGCAGAACATCATGGATCAAAATAAATTTCATTAAATATTAAAACGATTCCAAATTTATTGTTAACTGCAACAGTCATTTTATTATTATCTTTAATATATATTCTTTTTTAATGTCCTTAATGTATATTGATTTACTCGTGTGTGCGCCAGCTGTACTTTATAAGTTTAAATACTTAATGGATTACACATCCGTATAAATTTAAGCAAAAAGTTATTATTTTTATTTAACAGATTTTCTGCCGTATTTAACAATATTATAGCAGGCCCTTAAACTCTTATTCATAAAAGTTTGTAAAAATTAAATCCAACAAGTAAGAGGCTATGCCGAATCTTATATACCCTTCACCATATATATAAATCTAATTGAGTAAAGTAATTCTAAACAAAAAAAAACTAAAACAAAAAAAAAATATTGGGTACCAGAAATTACAAATTTAAAAAAAAAATCAGTATTATATATATAGTTTTACATAAAAATGGCAAAGGCTCTAAATAGGTTAAGAATTTTTTTTAATTTAGTAATTCCTGCAATATCTTTTAAAAATATTGATATCTTAAAAAATATGATACACAATCGTAATGTTCTATAATGGGTTCAGTGGCATATATCTCAAGGGCCAATTTTTCGCTTGATGTTTTTTCTTATTTTTTAATTCTTTATAGCCCAATAATACTTTTTTTTTGATTGGTTTTACTTCACTAAACTAGATTTGTTCCAAATGATATGGAAAAATTAGAGTGGTGTCTTCCCCGCTGCCTCAAAGGACATGTACCGATATTGATGATTTTTAATATCAAAATTTTCGAAACTATGTCTGATCAATTGCCTTATTTAAACCTTTTCTTGCTCATCTAGTGCCTTGGCAAAGTAGATTCCAATTCGAATACGGACGGACTGACAGACAGACAGATATAGCTCAATCGACTTTGATATGAATAAGAACTCAGGATATAAGTATTTTCATTATGGGGTCGGAAATGGATATTGTAGAAATTACACACGCAATGACAAACTTAACTATACCCTTTTTCCACCTGTGATGAAGGTTATAAAATAATTTATATGCTTAAAACACCTTATGTAAAATTCCAGTCAAAATATGTATATGAAGAAATTCTGAAATAACAAAAAAATTTTACAGAGCTTTGCATTCGTAGTGCAGTCAAAAGAAAAAAAATTTGCGACAAGTTTTGCAACAAATTTGGAGAAAAAAAAATAAACTATAGAATTTGAAGTTCTCACAAAAACTAAAGCGTTTAATGGCCCTTAATTAATTTTGTCTATTCTATAGAATAATTGAAAATATACACATTAATCATAAGTACCAAAAAAAAAGACTGTCTACTTAATATCTATACTATAGAAATAACTGCTTTACGCTTTAATTACACTGTCCAACAGCATTTTTGGAACAGAATAGCAACCCCATAATTCTGAAAGGGTATGTTGAGTAAATCATTTTTGTAGAACAAACTTGGACCATAAGTTTGAGTTTTTTTTACAGTGGGTCAAAGTTTTCATTTTTTGGTCGAAGGGAGCATTATACTGTATGAAAAAAATGCTGTAAGTTAATGTCTGAGAAAATTCTTATGGTCTGAGTTATATTGTGGAATTGTAAGAGGATTATTTTTGTGGAAGATCTTAACCCTCTAACTGGTCCCTTTATGGGTCAATTTGATCCTTTTTTCGAGAAAATCAAAAAATATCCTTTAAAAAAGGACATTTAAGGATTAAAATATTGTACGAAAATGTTTGCCGGAAAATTTCAGTGGGGGTCACCCAAGACACCATTGTTGTAAAAAAAGCTTTTTACGATTAATTGGCAAAATTACATGGCAACTTCTATAAAAAAATTAAAATTTTGTTTTAATAGTGGTTTATTTAGTATGTAAATATTTATTTTTTTTCTTCAAACTTTTGAGTAAAAGGGAATTAAGAAATAGCAGTAGTATGACAATGGATTAAAGATTAAACTTAATATGTTTTCCTGTATTTAGCTTGGGATTTCCCTTTAAATCTTTCTTCCAATGACTTTATATCCTGATGAAACCTTTGACCGTGACCAAGGTTCTCTTTAAAAAAATTGAGATGAGAGTGCAGAAAATTTAGTTTTAGTGACATCTTAACGCCAATATTGTTAAAACCGATTAGCATGCATTCAATATTTTCTGCATAGTTTTGTGCTTTTGAGTTTCCAAGGAATTCTGATATAACCAACTGCATAAAGTCAAATGCTGTCTTTTGCATATCTGACAGATGACCATAAAATTCTTCATCTTGTAATAATTTTCTTATATCGGGTCCAACGAGCATTCCTAGAAAAGGTAATTTACATTAAATGAAATAATATATTTCTTCCGTATTTTACCTTCTTTTAATTTTGCTACAGATAATCTGGGGAAAATTGTTTGAATGCGTTTGAAAGCATTTCCTTGTGTATTTAAGCTTTTAATAGAATTTTTCACCACGCCCAACTTAATATGCAGCGGTGGAAGTATGACCTTATAAGTCACCAATAATATTTTCTTTACGTTCTTCGAAATATTTGATATGATAATGGCTGCTGGTAGTACGTGAATTCCATTTACAAAGAAAGCACCTATATTTTGTGTATCCTGTTTCCATTCCAGTCAATATTGCAATGATTTTGAAGTCTGCGCATACTTCCCATTTATATTTATAGTATTCAATTTTATTTATTATTTTATTTATAAATAGTCGCCAAGCGGAAGAGTCCAGTGGAAGCTTTAGATATTTTAGAACCTCTTCAATACTGCAACAGTATACGAGTTCTTCTGATTTTTTAAAATAACTTTCCAGATCTGCGTGCCTTTTTCTTGGAAATGTAACTTTTACATCAGCTTTTATCAAATTCCTATTTTTCAATCTGGAACATAATATTTCAGCTTTCTCTTTTTAGTCCTAAATCTCTTACAAGATCTTCAAAATAAGCTTGGTCTATCAAATTAGGACATATGTTTAAACCATCAAGAGGCAAGTAACTTATATCTGTCGCCGCTGTTATTTCTGTATTGGCATATGTGTAAATTTGTTATATATTTTAAGAGATCTTTCAGGAAAAACATTTTTTTTTTCAATTATATATTATAATTTTTTTAAATATTATTATTGATATATATATAGTACGTAGGAAAGCATTAGTAATCGAAGCCGGTGTTTGTTTTAGTTGTTGCTTTATTTTTTACTTTATTTATGAATTTAACATTTCTTATCACATTTTTATTCCAATAAACTCGTATACATAAACATTTACAAATATAAAAACACAAGTAAAGTAAATAAATCCTTCGGCTCTTAACGAGTTAATCATTTTTTAAACAATTTTAGTATTTTCTGAAAGATCTCTTCAAAAGCTCTTAAATAATACCCACATTGATGACCTGTGTCTTTCAAAATATATTTTATAATTTCACTCTTCTATGAAAAGTTTAGAAGCCCATAACTCGGAAAATATAATCGAGCGCAGATTTTTTTACTTCATATTTCTTTCTAATTTTTTAATTCTCTATCACCCCATATATTTGTTTTTAAGATTGGAGTTACTTTACTAAGCTAGATTTGTCCCAAAATTTTTGGATCCGGTAAAAATTGATGAAAATCGCAAAGATAATAAGGCAAATTCATTGGTTTGGAAATAAAACTATTTGTTGTTTTGTGAATTTTAAAAAGATGTAAATTGATCAGCAGATTGCTGCTTAAAAAATGTATTTAACAAAATTTTTAAACAAAATTATTCAGCTGTTATTTAAACGTATTAGTTACTTGACATTTTAACAGCTTTACCTTGAATTAAGTAATACGATTTTGTGCTGAAAGTAAACAACTGTGAATAACTTAAATAGGTAATTAAAAAGTTAACATTTGGTAATGATTTCCGAATATGCGCTTAGTAACTTAATGTTATTTACAAAAATATAGTAAAAAGTTTTATTCCATATTTCAGGAAAAGGTACAAAGCAACAAATTCATTTACTGAACAAAAAAATAAAAATAAAAAAAATGGAAAAACATATGAAATAAAAATTTTAAACCGATGATTCTTAAGAGTATTTAAATCAAGACTGAATATAATTTCTCCGTGATTGAAAAGTGCACATCGCTCTCGCCATTCAGAAAATTAGTTAAAAAAGGATTTCTTAAGAAGTCCGTTTAACCATTTTCTTTGAAAGATTAAGCTTCAATAGAATTTACTATTTTTACAATTTAAGAAATACCATTAAACTCAACAAATTTGAGACTTATTTGCTTAAAACTGTAACATAGAGTTACTGACAATTTTTCCGTAATATAATCAGGCAGTTCTTCAGGGGAATTAGAAAAAAACTTTCTTCTGTATTAAGGTATTGGTACAGCACCACTTGCTAGTTGTCAAATTTCTCAAGCGGAATAATGAAAGTGGCTAACAATTTTCGCAAGTTTAAGCAGATTACTAAGTTCAAAGTCGGGAAAAATTGTTGCCAAAAACATTTTGCTCTTTCTACACATGAGGCAAGAAACATTTCGAAATATTTCGAACTTCAGAAACGTTATTTTTTGTTCATTTCGAACTTAATTTTTATCCCACATAGCACGTGTAATGGCCAATTTTGACTTTATATATAAATTCGCATATTTAAATAGCATTTATATTTAAATTGTATTAAAATACATTTTCAGTTTTTCTATTAATGGCTAAAATTTTTGTTTACTTTTGAAAAACAATAAAAAAGCTTTAACCATTTGGTAAAACGATATTATTTTTATTCAATAATCAATATCGTTGATTTCATTATTTAATTGGGATAATAAAAAATAGCACGAAATGTTTTTTTAATTTATTAACTTAGAATTTCGATGTTTTTAGTAGTAAATTTTTTAAATAGCTTTCGGCATAGGAAGCAAACAGTTTAGACAATAAATTCGGCGAATGCGTGTTCGACTCCCATATAATGGGTTTCACCAATGGAAAATTTGTTTAATTAAATTTTTAATTGGCTTAATTAATTATTTTTTTAAATTAAATATCTAATTGATTCAATTAATTATTTGATAAATTTATATTTATTTTTTAATTATCTAAAAACAATTTAAACAATTTATTGTGTAATTTTACTCTTTAAACTTTTTGTTATAGCAGATATAATGCTTTAAACTCTGTTAAAGATAACGCTGTTTGCGGAATGTTTCTATTGGGACGCCCTGTATATATTATTTTCACTTTATTATTGTTGTGTCAGTGTCAAAAATAATCTGGCTGTTAGATAAACTCGATTAAAAACTTTTCGACTATTAATCGTTTTAGGGATTTAAAAAAATTCAAATCAGCTTCAAAAAGTGACACAAAAAAATAAAGTACAAATGAGTAATTAAAAAAAAATAAAAGTAATTTCAAAAATGCGGCTTTATCCCTTTGTCTACTTAAGCTTTTTAAACTTAAATGTCCAATTTTTCAATAATACATTAATTGGAATAACAAGTAACGCTTTTTTACTTATCTAACCGGCTCCAGCTCTAACCAGCTCGTCAGACTACAAAATTCTGTATCGTATAAGGAATTTTTAAGGCTTTTGCTCTAGATTTGTCGTTTTGGGAGATTGTTAAAGTCAGGAAAGTTTAGTAAATTGCATACGTTTTAATTGGCCTTTTACGCTTTTGATAGGCTTAAAATATATTTCTTTGTGGCAAAACGAATAAAGATTTTGTATTGATTTTTTTTATGAAAGGCTATGTTTACAGCTATTAATTTTTAGAAAAATGTTATTTTAAATTTTGATAACAAAAAATTTTGTTCGAAATTAAAAAAAAAAATATTTTTTTTTTTTTAATTACTTTCTTGTAAAAAAAATTGTGAGGTTTTTGAGAGTGAAGGCAATCGTAATCCTAAACATGTTTTAGATCACTATATCGTAGAAAAACATTGCGCATATTTGCGTCATTCGTCTTTACATTTTTTGCAAATTTCACCTTTACCTTTATATTTTTTGCTCATCTTGCAAAGGTAGATATAAGAAAAAACCTCTTTTCAGTCATAAAATATTTTGGGTTTTAATTCTGATTCAGTGGAGTTCACATTTAATCAATTTGGCTTTTGATATAAGACTGAGGCTTATGAGTAGTAACGAAATGACCATGAAATGAATATGCTTTCCCCGCAGTAATACATTTCATTTTGTATTTCTTAGTTTAAGCACGATTAAAGTAAATTAATTGAAAAACATTCCGAATAATAAATTTACATATTAATTGTATACTGCAAGTAGTTTAATAACATGTTGAAAAGACGTACAGTACTGTTCGATACCTAAGCAACTTTTCCCCAGTAAATACTCATGGTCGTATATGTTCTCTTTAAATAGATTATTGAAAAATTTCCTTTTTATTTACTATTATACATATAGTCTACATACTAATAATAACAACAAAAAATACATTTTATGTCTTTGGAAGAAACTATAAAACAAAATTAGCTTAAAAATTTGCTGTTCCAAACCTAACCAAATTTTACATTGTTACATATGTTGCGAAATATTAACTAAAACAACAACAAAAATTTTAAACAAAAATTTTAGTCACGTTATGATTGCTATTGAAAAAAATAATTTTGGTTGATTTAGAAGTGCAACCATGACGCGAACACGTTATAGATCAGCTTTTAAGCAAAAGATTATTGAACTTTTTAATAACGGTAAACCCCAAATTGCTATAGCAAACCAATTAAATATTAATAAACCAATAGTTTCCCGACTTATAAAAAAGTATAAAGCTACTGGGAAAGTAGAGAAGGCCAATAGCGGTGGGCGACCTCGAAATACTTCTGAGTGAACAGACCAGAAAATTTTCCGTCTAGTTAAAAAAATCCATTTATTTCGTCGAAAGACATAGTGAATGAGCTTGAACTTCAGATTAGTTCTTTCACAGTAAGAAAACGTTTATTGGAACAAAACTTAAGGAGCTTCATGCCATCTAAAAAGCCTATGCTGACTAAGAAGCATCTAAAAAAGAGGTTTGATTGGACTATATCCAAATGGAGAACTGTTTTGTTTAGTAATGAATCTAAATTTAACTTACTAAATTCAGATGGAGTTTGCTATATGAGAAGACCAAAAGGAAAGCGGCTACATCCTCGGTACTCAAAAGCCACAATAAAGCATGGGGATGGAATTGTGATGGCTTAGACTTGTTTTTTGGCAAGTGGTGTTGGTCCCTTTGTAGAAATTCAAACAAAAATGTACCCTTTTGTTTACAGAGACATTTTAGCAACTCACATGCTTAACTATGCTAAGTGGAAAATGTCACTTCGATGGGTGTTTCAACATGACAATCACAAAAAGACGCATCAAAGTTAGTCAAGGATTGGTTATTAGCTAATGGGGTTCAAGTTTTGGACTGGTCAGCTCAATAGACAGACTTGAATCCCATAGAGATGCTCTTTGAAATTTTAAAACGGAGAGTTGGAACTCGACGCTTTAAAAATAAACAGGAGCTGATGAACTGTCTAAAATCAGAGTGGGAAGCTATAACAACATCTATTCTATCGCTATTTATGCGCTGAGGTCGTAAGAAATTAAGGCTATCACAGCAAATATTAAAAGTTGCTTAGGTTTTGAACAGCCAATTTTTAAGTTAAGAAAGAAATGGATTTTAATTTTTGTTGTTTTTTTTAGGTTATAGACACATTGTGTAGTACGAGGGCTGCTCTATATATTTCTGGCCTAATAGTGAAAATGCGAATATTTATAATTAAAAATGGTTTTATTGTTTTTCAAAGTATTGTCCAGCATGATTTATACACTTTTGCATGCGCTCAAACCAGTTGTCGAAGCACTTTTTCCACTCCGATTGAGACACCTTTAAAACATGGTTTTTGAACACTTCAACAGCTTCTTCTGGCGACGAAAATCGTTGACCACGCATTTTTTTCTTGATGTGCGGAAACAAGAAGAAGTCATTAGGTGCCAAGTCAGGGCTGTACGGCGGATGACCCATTAATTCGACGTTTTGGACGGTCAAAAACGCTCTGGTTTGAGCCGATGTGTGAGAGCTCGCATTGTCATGTCATGGTGAACAATGGTTCGTCTTCTCTTGTTGGTTTTTCGAATTTCTCCGATGACTTCAGGCTAACAAATTGTAGTGTACCACTCAGAAGTGACCGCCCTACGTTGCTTAAGCGGACCAGACGCCACATGACCAGTTTTGCCGAAGAAACAAGCGACCATTTGCTTTGAAGTGCTTCTTCCACGAACAAATTTCGTTGGATTTTGCTCGTCTATGAAGACCCACACGGTCGATTGTTGTTTCGTTTCGGACTCATACGCATAGATCCATGATTCGTCACCTGTGACGATCTTATAAACGTCTTTTGAAGCACCGCAATCGTATTTTTGCAACATTTCTTTGCACCAATCGACACGAGCCTTTTTTTGAGCGACTTTCAAATTGTGCGGGATCCAACGAGAACAAACCTTTTTTACGGCCAGGTGTTCATGCAGTATCGAATGTATGCTGGTGGAAGAAATGTCCAAGGATATCTCTATCTCTCGGTATGTCGCATGTCGATCTTGCATTATGACTTCACACACGGCATCAATGTTCTCTGGCACAACAGCCGTTTTTGGACGACCTTCACGGAATTCGTCTTTGAGCGAGCTTCGGCCACGATTAAATTCATTATACCAATTTTTCACAGTGCTGTAGGATGGTGCTTTATCGCCATACAAAGATTTAAGTTCATCAATGCACTCTTGTCGTGATAATCCACGTCGAAAGTTGTGAAAAATGATGGCACGAAAATGTTCACGAGTTAATTCCATTTTTTTCTATATTAATTTTTTCAAGTCACTGTAAACAACACAAATAATGGTCGTACGTCAAAACGTTTTGAGTACGATTATGCCAAGGCAAATTGAATACTAGGTAAAACTAATAGGGCAGGTGATCGAATTCGCTTTACACATTTTTACGAAACAGCGTCAAAATTTGTTTACATTTTGTTGACGCGCCATTTAAAAAACGAAAAAATTTTCAATTTCATAATCAAGAAAATATTATTAAATAATTAATTTGTTGATAGTACAGAATTCGCGAATTAAACGTTATGTGAAAAGTGTGTGTGTGTCCAAGAAGTGCAGAAAAATATAATATAAAATAAACTAAACAAAACTTTTTTTAAAAAAGAAAACGTTTCTTTGAGAAACATTTTTAAAGTTTATAAATAAAATATTTGAAAAATTTGTTATTGTGCGGCTTGCGACAATAAACAACTACCTAACATTTTTTCACTTATTGGAGTCTATGGTGTGCAAATTATTATATCTAAATTCATTTTTTATGAAATTTCTTTTTCTTCTGTTTTTTTTATATTTTTCCTCTTTGTTAAGAAACATGTACACGTAAATTTACACTAACAAAATATATGCGTTTTTTTGTTTTTGTACTCATGCGATTACCTAGTATTCAATTCGCCTTGGATTATGCTTAAAAATGACAAACTTTCCAATGGAAATGTCAGATTGCACTTGGCAGCACTCAGTGTTGCCAGGCCAGAAATATATGTAGCAGCCCTCGTAGTAAATAAAAAAATATTTTCTATTAATTTATTTAAAGAAAAGATATCAGTCTATAATTACTTAGTGGGAAAAAGTTGCTTAGGTTTCGAACAGTACTGTATGTGAAAAAAGAAAGACTTATATGCTATTTCTGTATTACAGGCGATCAACTCGTCTCAAAAATGTATATGAAGAGCACTCAGTATTTCGAGTTATTTCCGTATAAATTTTTCAAACGAGTTGATCGCCTGTAATATAGAAACAGCACATTAGAAGTGAACTAGCTGCAGAAATATATGTAATTCATTTCAAGTAAAGAATTAAAGTTATTATTGAAGTAATATCAAGTGGTCACAAATTCCATTTGCAAGAGCTTGCAGAATGGGGCGCCTATTGGAGTATTGTATTAGAAGAAGTGCCCTCAGATTTGGAAGAGGTTTTGAGAAAACAGAAGAAGAAAAAATGCCACTCATTATCATCGTAGTGCAAATGAGAAGTTGTTGTATCTAAAATTTATTCTTATTATTATAAATAAGTTGTTATTATGAATAAATTATTAAATTTAAATGAAATAAATTCTATAATGTAATAAATGCCAACAATTTATTATAATTCATATTGTCAGTTGGTAGGATGAGTGAGGCAGTGGGAAGATATTTTGACCTCGACGTAATGGCTTATAAATAAATATATTTTAGATAAGTATCATAATAAAGTAAAAAAATATTTACAAAGATATTTCGAAGCAGTGGTTAGAGGGATACCCTGCCTGTCCATAAAAACTAAAATATTAAATTTTAATGGTATTACGAGTCTCCGTGGTCCAATTCAATATTTTTGAACTTTCGTTGCCCTTAAAAGCAACAAAGCATTTGAAAACAAAAGTATGGGAAACTGCACAGGTAGGACTAGTTCTTCGAAGGAGAACTTTTTTCTTCTTTTTCCGATTTTTATTTTCAAGCTTTAACTCCTTATGACTATAAGACATATTTCTAACAAGTTTTATTGACTCAGGTAGAGCTCAATAATTTTTCGGGGCTATAATAAGAAAAAACAAAAGTTATACACAGCTAGATTGCTAAAATACCCTTAAGTGCGCTGCAACCTTCCTCGGACTGTAACCACATATCAACAGTTTTATTTTGAATTTAATTTGCTCAAAGTTGTAAAATGTTTAAACCGCTATACTTTATACTATACTTAATTGTTGAAGCAATATTGTTAAATGGTCTCTAGTATTTTTTTTTTATATCAATGTAAAAAGACAAGTAAAAAAAGTTGCCAAATGATATTGTTTTCTTAAAGTATTTTTTGATAAGAGAAAGGAAACTTCCAAAGCTTTGATCAAAAAAAAGAGACTGTAAAATCAATAATTTTGAAAACACAGTATGTAAACAATGTCAAAACTGTATTAAGTGTCTCGGACAGACATAGTAGCGATATTCATAGGATTACGTCTTCATCCTTAGTGCACGGCATTACTATCCAAAAGAGCACTTTCTTAAGATAATAAAAATCTCAACAACAAAAAATAAAGTTTGTTTTAAAGAGCATAAAAAACTTAGATTTTTTTCGTTCATATTATTTGAACCGCTTAATTTTATTTAAATAAAAATGTAAAATTTTATTAATTAATTTTCAAAATAAAATCTTTTTTTTTTTTGAAAATTAATTAATATAATAAAAAATTCCCGTTGTTAATTTTAATTTAGTAAATTTGTATAATTTAAAAATAAGGACCAATATTATTAGGTTTATTTATAACATTTTAAACAATTTATTTATGGCTGCTAGTTCTCTAAATAACATCAAGTATACTGTTAAAATAAAATTTAATGTTGTTGTTTTGATTTTTCTAACCTTAGGGCAATGCTCTTTCCGACTGTAGTATAATTTGAGCAGAAAAAAAAATATTTTAAAGTCTTGTCCAACACTAAAAGTAAAAACCTAAGAGGTTCTTATTATCGGATGTTAAATATCTTTTAATTACTATAAAATATTAAGACGAAAAAACATTAAAATAAAATCAGTTGAAAATCTTCTATAGCTTAATTTTATCACCCAATAAGACCATTAAATCATAAAATATTAAAAGGTATTAGGTATTAAAGGTGCGTGTACACTTACCAATAAAGATTATTGAAAATATAACCAACAGCCAATAATCCATTTTGTTAGTAATTATCCTTTGATTATGTTTTTTGTTAAAAATAAATTATGTTTCTTAACTAGAGGTAGTTAAATATTAATGAAAGTAGTTTTGAAATAAAAAATTTTTATATTTTATATTTATTACTTTTGTTGTCTCACCAGAATAACACAGAGTTGTTAAATGTATAAATCTGTTTTTTTTTTCTGTGTATTTTAAGTCATCATGTATTTTTTACTTGAATATTTTATACAAACTTTTGTTGTTATTATTACTGAATCCTTTATTAAAGGTTCTGTTTAGTATTTGGCTTTATTTGTTGTTGGTATTTATTTTTAAATATTCTTTTCTCTTTGGTTTTTAAATCAATTTTATAATACAGTTATTTTTCAAATGTAATTTTTTGTTCATTAAGATATTTAACTTTAATTTAAAATATTTTTTTATTTATATTTATAGTTGTTCAATTTGCAACCTCTCTCTATTGAATACATTTTTCATTTATGTGATTGTAAAAAGTTATCTTCATTTATCAGTTGTGTTGCCAAATGTCAAAAAATATACATATGTACATAAATGAAATTGTATGACAAATAATTTTTATATACAAAAATATTTTACCTTCATTTTTGTAGAATTATGGCACAACAGTGCATAATTACAAATTAAAATTTATGTTAGTAAAATGTATAAGAAAGTCCCAGGTGTGGCTTCAATACAATTTTTCAAAATTATATAAAATGAAATTGTATAATTTTATCACAACAAATTCACTTCATAGTATTTTAATACAACAATACAAAGAGGTTGAGAATTGAAATATATGTTGGTTTATTTTGCTCTTTTTTCTTTTCTTAGAATATTATTTACCTTTGGTGGCTTTTTGCTTTATTCATTTATTATTTATACTTTAATATGTTTAACAATTTTATGGTACATTTAAGTTAAATAAATATGCTTGTGTGGGCATAAAACATGTTCTACTTTTTTGTTTTTATACTTCTATGCAGAAATGTAAAGGTGTATGAATACGCACACACAGAAGCACATAATTAGATTTATATGCTCAAATCCTTAGCTGTAGTTGTTTGCGTCTTTTATGAATGCAAGGTACTCAACATAATTATGCCGTTTATTTTATTTTATTAAACAACAAGAAGAATGTCATCACAAAAGTTCACACAAAACAAATAAAAATAAAGCAAGGATTTTGTTCTGCATTTAAATGAAAATGAGAGGAAAAACGTTTGTTTTTTTTTTGTGTTTTATTTTTTTATAGGATGATTATCTTGGCGTAAATAAGTGTTGGTTATATTGTTGTTGGTGACTTAAGTGGCTTGTTGCTCAACATTAGCATCAGCGTTAACAGCAGAAGAAGAGGTAGAATAGCAGCAAGAGTAAGAGTTTTTTTTTAAATACCTTGTTCAACTGTGGTTTCGGAAAGTTGGATATGGTGGTAACTTTTTTAATTTTCATAAACACTTTATTTTTACTATGATTTTATACACAACAAAAATTTAGCCATTTAAGACTGTATGTACTTGTATGCACTGTAACTTAAATGACACCTTTTTTATAAATGTTTACGTATGTATTTATATACAAGTGTTCGTAACGCTTTTATCACGAACTTTCAATGAGAGTTGTTAAAAACTAAACTTACGACAAGTAAGCTAAGGATGCTTGTTGACTTTAATGTGAAAGGAAATATATAAATGCCATAACATGACATTGTTCTGCTTAAGAAATTTTCTTTTTTAGTAAATTGCACGAAATTTGTTGTCTACTTTGTTTAGTAATTCCTTTATTTATTTTCATTTACATTTATTTAACATTTAAAGTTTTAAGCACTAGAAAAAAATTTCTTTAAATTTCAACACATAAATAAACAATTGACTTTAAAACATCTTTGGTAGTTAAAACACAAAATTTAAATGCCGTTTTATAATTTTAGTATTTTGTTATCTTTTCAATACAATTTTCTGCTTTTTACAAACATTATTTTTTACTTTCTTTTTCTTTCTTTTAAATAAAGTTACTATTTTCTGTGAAAATTTTCAAAAAATTTTTCCCACAAATGTTGTGTTCGACCGAAAGTTAACGCTATGACTAAATTCTCAAATAAATCTATTTGCTGTTTCATGTCCTGATTTTGTGCTATTTTCAAAATTTATTTTTTCGTTTATTACTTTTCTCCCTTTGTCTGCAAATATTAAGAAAACTGTTTAAGGTCTCCAGAGTACCTTCGTTTATAAAAAAAAACATAACAAACACACAGCATCCTTTTATGTTGTGTTGTAGATTACAAAATAAATAAGAGTCTGTGCAGACTGTTAACTGTTAACAGTTTACACCCCAATTTCCAGTGACGAGAAATTATTTGTAGTATTTTTATATTATAACATTTATTATTCCTACAAATATTGAATTGATGCTGAGGAAACTGTTATACATTGAAATAATTTAAACCTGATTTGCTCAATTTTAATTACATTTCAGTTTTAACAGGCTGTTAGCATAAAAAGAGAAGGCTGTATAAAATCCATTAACTGTTATAATAAGGACTATTAAGTAAAAAATGTTTATACACATAAATTTTTCATATTAAGGAAAGAGTTTTTCACAGTTAGCTGTAATTAGTTTGCACAAGAAATATAAAACGAAATTTTTCATCTTAAAAATTAAATAAAAATATTTACTATTAAATATTTTTGTGTAAAAGCATTATTGTAACTCGAAATATATAACGGTCTTTGATAATAGTCTTTAAACGGTTTTAGAGAAAAAATATCTTTTGCAATGTTAACTTTTTTCATTTTATTGCTTAATATCAGTGAACCTTCAATGCCGTTTAAGAAGACTATTTTATATTAATTATTTATTTTAAGAATCAAAGCAATAACAAGAACATTCATTCATTTCATCTGACAACATTGTTAACAGCTCTTAAACTGATGCTAAATGGCCATAGACAATAACTGCTTTTGCTTCTACTTAAAACAAGTTGAAAATTATAATGTTAATCTTTAAAAGTGTTATAAACCTCACAATATTGGTGATTGTTGAATTGAACACTTTTATATAAAAAAAAGTTATGTTAAAAAACTAACAGAAAACTTAGCGGAGATAGAACTTAACAGTTAACTATCTGTATATATATCCAAAGGAGCCAATTTTTATAGAAAAATCTTCATTCGTTAAAAAAAAAACTTAATTAAAAAAAAAAAATATATATATATATTTTTAATCCGACTTCAAAAAAAAAAAAAATAAAATAAAAAAAAAGAACTGAATTTTGCTTTTTTATGTTTGTGCTTGCAGACCTCAAGCATTTCTGAACCGATTATATTGTTATCTTTATTTAAAAAATGATGCTTACAGATTTGTACTAGTTTAAAAACAGTTTATAATCTTTTAACGTTTATAACATACCGTAAGACTGCGTATAGCTCACAGTGGCAAACAGTAACACAAAATAGTATTTGAAAGTTTAAGGGGTAACACCATAGCTGACGTAAATTGAAGTAGATAGGCCTATCTTTTGAACTGCTATGGGCAAACGATAGCAAATTGTATAGAAGGCTTGATATGACCGTAATATTAACAAGCATTAATAGAAAAATTATTAATTAAAGGGTGCCCCAATAGTTCATATAATTTGATGTATATGGCCATACTTTTGAACAGTTATAGACAGACTCTTGAAATTTATAAAGAACTTGTATTGCTCACTCCGCTATAACAACACGGATAAAATTTGGATTTAGAATTTAAGAGGTCTCCGAACAGTTGATGTAATTTGTTGTATGTGGCCAAAGGTTTAGCCGTTATAGACAGGCAGCTGAAACTTTTAGGGGACCTGTATTGCTAAGTCCGCTATGACAAAAAGTTTATAATTTTAATTTATAATTTAAACGGTATTCCCAAATTTTTGTAATTTGATCTCTATGGCTTTGTCTTTTGAGTTGTTATAAACAAACACTTAAAAATTAATAAAAACATAATATATTTTATATTATAATTTATAAATTAAAGAGTCTGAGTGCTAAGTCTACTACAACAGCAAGTATCAAATTTGAATTTCTAATTCAAAGGGTGCCCCCTATATTTGATGTAATTTAGTGTATATTACCAAACTGTTAAACAGTTGTAAATAGACTGTTTAAATTAACAAGGAGCTTGTAGTCCCCTACAATAAGTATAAAATTTAGATAAGGGGTTTAAGTGTGACCCTATAGTTAATGTAATTAATTGTATGTGGCCACACTTCAGAACCGTTAAAAAGAGACAGATGAAAATCTATTTTGAAGTCGGTTTTTTGCAAGAATTATAATTCTATATTATTTGTTGCTACTTTTAATGAAGTTAACATAAATAAACAAAAAAAAAAACAATAAATTAATTTTTACTTTAATAATATCAATAATTTTATCCAAACAATTTATTTTTTTATAATTTATTTAAAATTGATATATTAATTTTTTTTATAATTGTAACGGTACTTTGTACTTTTCAGATTAAATATGCATGCTGCTGGTTTTACGCCAACAAGTAAAAAATTACATATTTTATAAAAGTAATCAAAAATCTCTTAATAATTGAAAATATTTCACACACTTCTAATTTTAATACTGTAAAGGTTTCAAAATTCTAAAAATATTTGTATTAATTTTTAAATTATAACACAAACAGTTGTTAACAAACAAATAGTCTTAAGTATATAAAATACTGTCTAATGTCATAATAAAACAATAATCTATTACTATATTTCGTTATATTTAAGTTTACTTTTAAAAATATCCGTTCAACGTTTACAGATGAGACATATCAAATTTAATGCAAACTTGGACGAAGTTGGAAATTCTCACTATTCTCTTTAGAAATTTTTGAGAAACATTTTCTAAATTTTTAAAACATTTATAAAAGTATATGTGGCGGAAATCCATAAATTAATCTTCGAAATTTGTATCCTATTTTAACAGAAAGTTCCAATATCAGATGTCAAGCAACTAAATCAAAGCAATCTTAATTTTGAGAAAAAGATCTGCAAACTTTACTTTGATTAAAAAAAAAAAACTTTAATATTAAAATAAAATCATTCTGTCACCGTGTGTATATGCATACAAATATTGTTTATTTTATACCACATTAAAGCGAATTTCATTCCTTAAATCGTAACTCAGGGATGGCAAAATTCTGCGATATGTTTATTGGTTTATAAAAAGCCCATTAATGCTACATAGTAAACAATTTTAACTAATAAAAATAAAAAAAAGTTCGTCTTGCCTTCAACTTTGTAGTTTCAATTGTTCTTTTTCGAAATTGAACATTCATTGTTTTTAAATCTTGTGTTAATTTTAAAATATAAATTTAGGAGTTGAAAAAAACAAAATAATGCCTGGACGCTGCATACCTTATGAAAATTATTTTTGTCTATCGTGACCTATCTATCGTGGATCCTGCACCATTTATTCAAATACTAGGAGTATAAGACTCCATTTCAATGACTTTTGTAGAAGTTGGTACGACGAGGAGGACGAGATGGTGAAAAATCTATGTGCTGTGCAAAATTCCTGGATTGCTGAACAGCCATATAAAGAAGGCATCGTGTAGGCTAGGCACGGTACTGTGGGGGTTGTAAGAAAATCATCTACTTAAAAACTAAAAAAGAGCCATTAGGACCTAAATACGAAATATGAAGTATTGATTAAAAATTTTTGTGACTGTAAGCAAATTGTCTGACGAGTATTTTGTTTCTCATATTTTACTATTGCTGAGGTAAGAGAAATTTTATTTACTAACGAATAATAAATATTAATTCCGAGTGTTTTTCCGTAGATTAAAAAAATGTTGCCAGTCATTAGTACAAAGCTCATTACAAACCTTGTAGAAAATAGAGGAATAAAAATAAAGTGAATTTCTGAAAATGTGAATAATAAAAAATTCAAAAAATGTATTTTAGAAGCAAATACAAGCCTTGTTTACAGGATGTCGTAGGCGAAAAATAAAATGATGATGAAAAATACTTTACTTTGCTAAATACTCAAGCTTGTCTTGCTATAATCCAACCTGTTATTAGTACTTACTAATTCTGAAATACTATTAATTTTATAAATTTATTATTAAGAAACACAAATGTTTATTTGTTGATAATAAAACAATATAAATTTCTTTTTTCTTTTTTAAGCTCAGCTAATTCTACATACGATTTTGTGTTTCATAATTTTAAGATTTAATTTTTAATTTTTCTATTTTTTATTAAACTAATAATTGCATCAGTGTTGCCAGTAGATTTTTCGAAAAAATACCTACACATGCTAAAAAAAATCCGATTTTTCCCTACGCGTTGGGAAAATTTCCCCTACAAAAATCCCTATGCATTTTTGTCATTAAAATATAAGAAAACCATTAGTTGTAAAAAAATATATATGCTTATTAAAGCTTTGGCAACAAAATAAGTAAAAAACTAAAAAAAAATAATATATGTATATGTACTTATGTACTTTTAATTAAATTCAATTAAAACAACAAAGTTTTTTAAAAATTTTCTTTTCTAATTTTTTAAGCACTAGGTCAGTCTATGAATAAAATATAGTTTATTATGATTTATTTTTTATTTACTTTTTCCATATTTCGCCACACCATTGGGTGACATCTTCAGGAAACAGGAAACAAAAAATATCAATAATTCGATTTTTTTTCAAAAACAAAATAAATTCATTCATTTTCGCTGTGAACACTACTGTCAAACTCCATATAAAAAAAATCTGTGTATATTTTTTATATATGAAGTTTGACAGTAATTTTTACTAGCAAAAATTAATGATTCGCCTTGGTACATGCTTTCGTCATGGCTTGGACGACAGTTACTTATTTGCAATTATTAGATGTCATTTTAAAATTTATTTACAAATATTTTTCCAAGAGAACATAAGGCATATAGGAGACAAATTTATACAACATTGATTTTTTTGATATTTTAATCTTTTATTTTTTTACAATTTATTTAAATTATTAATATTTGAATTAAACAAAAAACTATTATAACACAAAATAAACACAAGAGAAAGCAGCAAAACAAAAATAAAGTCAGCAGGCAGTTATTAATCAAGTAAATTATTGATTAAAGTGCAAACTTTATAATCACAAAGAATACACAAAACGTCAGGGGGTTCAAAGTGAATCGAGAAAAAAACCATCGTTGATAAATATCTGTAAGTCCATGACGTAGCTACAAAAATTCATATCATGTGAAAACCATTCCTGGAAATTGCACAGCGAAATTTGGCCCATCAACTTAAATTTTGGGCTATTAAAAAGGCAGTTGTGCAAGAAACAATTTTCCTGGTTTTAATCAATCCAGCAAAGGCTATTTGGAAATAAAAATTAATAAATGTTTTTCAAGTGTTGGGTATCTTCGCATAAAATCCATAGCTTTTTTGGTCAGCATGATAACTCAAAAAGATGTTCGTTCAGTTTTAAAATTAATACATTTAATAATGGCTAAGATAGTAACATACTTAATTTATAAAAAGAAAATATATTTGAGGTTAACGGGACTCAGCACAGGGCTTTGTCTCGTTTGTAAACTTAAAAAGTTCAAAAACATTAAATTGAGTTTCACAGCAGATTCCTAACGCATATAAAATCCAAACATTCACAACAAACTTAAGATACGATCAGTGTTGCCAGAAGTTGGGGAAAATCCCTACATGTAGGTATTTTTGATACTAAAATTGAAGCGTAGGGAAAATCGGACAGATTTTTTATATTCTCCAAAATGTAGGGATTTTTCCGTCATGTCGCACTATTTATAAAATAAATGCAAACATAAATAACGTTTTTTTGTTTGGTAATATTTTTTTCTTTTCGTTAAAATTGCTTAAGAATATATCCTGAGAGTTGTTTGTTATTTAAAAAGTTGGCGACATTAATACGTACGTATGTATGTTGAAAAATTTACAATTAAGAAGAAGCATCAGTATTTTTTGTGTACAAATCTTACAGCATTGGAACAAAAATCTTTTCCAAACAGTATGTCGCAAAATCGAATAAGTTGTATTGGAAATTGGGAAAATTTGCATTTGAGTTACCGAAATAACGTTTTCTTAAAAAATAGAAATACAAATATGAATATTTAAATAGTGCACAGAATTGTAATAGTAATGCGCTTTATTTTTTAGGATGTCAACAGATTCTTCGTGTGGGCGAATTCATTAATTTTTGCTGGTAAAAATTACTGTCATACTTTATATATAAAAAGTATACACAGATTTTTTTAATGGAGTTTGACAGTAGGGTTCACGGCGAAAATTAATGAATTCGCCTACGCTGCCACCTGATAATTGATTCCCCTTAGCATGTACCAGGTGATAGCAGTAGCGAATTCATTAATTTTCGCCGTTGCTGGAAATGTTAAACTTCATAAAAAAAACATTGGACACAGCTTTCGTTATGCTGCATGCGTTTCGGTAGTCGACTTTTGTTTTTTGACATTTTGAAATCATAAATATGGATGTGGTTCACGACAGAAAATAACTAAAAGCATCTTAATAAAAGTTAAGTAAATAGTCATGCATATCAGACAATTGGCTACTGCTAAGAATAGCATTGTGTTAAAAGTATAAGTTGGCTGCATTTAAAATAATCAAAATACCAAACAACCTGGTTGCCAATCATTTAGCTTTAAAAGTTAGCTGAATCGCGAAAAGAGTAAGTTTAAATACTTTCTACCCACCTATAATATTTAAATTGAATTTATCGAACGCAAAAATTTTATCCCACGGTTTTTTTTTCAATTTTTTACAAACTTGTTCTCCTTAAGCAAAATATATTTTATTAAAAATAAAATAAAAAATGAATAAAAGAAGAATATTAGAAAATTTTTCTATACCCAAATTTATTTATTTGCCATTTTGTATACATTGCTTGCCCTTCGTTGAAAAACTCATATTTTAACACACGACAGTACATATATTTATGTATATGTAGCTTGTTAATAAATTATGCATGTATTTGTTAGGATGTAAAACAAATGAACAAAGGTTAACAGTTATTTGTATTAACAGTCGTTTACTTGAATGTGTTTTCTTATCATTCTTTCTATTTAATATTTTTTGTGTTGCACAATAAAAGTATAATAAAGTAAATAAAACATAAAAAACCAAACACAAACACATTTTAAATAAAACAAAAAATTATATTTTTTCGTTGCACTATTACTTCAAATCTTAAATAATGTTTTGGCAACAAATATACAGTCATTTATGCATATGTAGGAATGTATAAAAAAGAAAGCTAAACATATCCCAGTACATTATCCTTGAAAAAAACATGTTTAGATTTGTGCTTACACACACAGGCACAAATGTAAACAACCATGTTTGTTTAATGTAAGAAAAATGTTTATTTTGATAAAGAAAAAAACATGAAATCAAGAATATAAATATGTAATTTTTTAACATGGACATATTAACAAATGAACATTTATGTCTGTTACTTGTTCTTTGCTTTTATTTGTAGTTGAACACACATACACTGTTTTATTATCATGATTACCAGGTGGTACCTTTGTTGATATTGCACCACAACCTTGTTCTTTTAACTTTAATTACTTTGTTGTAAATAATCAAGAATATTTGGACAAAGCAGTTGCTAGCAATTTTACAAGAATTTTCAAAGACTGGCAAAAAAGTTTAAGGTGTAAAAGTCTTGGAGAGCTAGAATTAATATGAATTATTCCTCTTTGATTATGTTGGTATTAATTGATATAAATTTTCTTAAATTAAAAATTTTTTATATTTTAAATTAATATTTTTTAGACCTACTACTCTATGGTTTAGTTGCTGCATTTAACCATTTTTATACCATTCACCACAAAAAGTGGAAAAAGTTTATAAATAAGTTTGTCATTCCATTTGTAATTTCGAAAATATCCATTTCCGACCCCAAAAAGTATACATATATATTCCGTCTTCTTATGCATAACGAAGTCAAATAAGTGATGTCCGCCCGTGTTAGTGTTGAAATCAAGTTTGCTAAAGCACTATAACAACTAGAGAAAATTTATATACGCCAAGACATAGTGTCGAAAGAGGTGCTATGGAAAATTAGCTAGATCGGTCCATGTCCTTTGAAGCATTGACCACTGCCTGCCTCTTATTTTTCCATATCATTTGGAACAATAAAGTAACTCCAGTCAAAAAAGCAAAGTAAAACATTTCAAAAAAGCTTTTAAAGATATCTTTAAGGAAATACTTCTGCCGTCGACATTTTTATTTAAAGTTATATATAGTACTTGTGGAAATCTGATAATACTGTCGATTGATTGATAATTGGTTTTGGTTATTGGCAGTTCATGCACAGCGCTGAGTTGAACAGGTTGTCTTTGGTTTTATTTTTTTTTTTCATGTAAACTATTATAAAATAAAGAAAACTAATAAATCGTTGGACAATTAACCCTTATCGGACGCGACTTTTCACACGTTTGATTCTCACCAGGTTGTAGTTATTTTTAACAAATATGAAAAAAAAAACAATAGTATGTTATTATACATTTATATTCATTTCTTTTCAGTTTTGTTACAAATTATTTATTTTTTGTACAACTACTACGGTAACGGTAAATACGTATTTTCAAATGGTAACGGTAAATTGAAGAAATGAATGCATTTTAAAAACAAATCTCATCAATAGACAGTATGTTTCGACATAATTCGCCTTGTCACTTCACACGTGCCATACGACCGTTACAGAAAAGTACTGTTGTCACGTCAGAGGTGACTTACGACCGATAAGGGTTAAATTATAACTTGGTGTATTTTGTGAGTTATAACAGTACTTGTTTTTTCTTATATTTCAACTCTTTGTCACCCTAACATCTGTTTTTTTATTGCAATTACTTCACTAAACTAGATTTATATATATGGTGAAGGGTATATAAAATCCGTCAAAGAAGAATATAGCACTCTTACTCGTTTATTCTAGGATTAGAATTATCGCGAAGTAGTTATCGGCCCCATTTTTCATTCAAAATTTGTTTTGGATTCACTGACAAAGTTCTGGCATCAAGAAATATTACTGAGAGTACTTTCTGTTAATTTCGTATTATTTGGTTCTCTTTGTTTGTTAATGCTGTCGAATTACCACACCAAACTTTTATTTGGTAACAGACTTCAAGAAAAGGAGATTTCAATTCGTGTGAATGTTGCTTTTTTATGTTTGTTTTTTATGTTTGTGCCTGCAGAACTAAGTCATTATTAAACCGATTCAGAATTTTTTTTCTTATTTGAAAGGCTATGGTTACGTTTTAAAATATATTCGAAATTTTAAAAATTAAAGAGTTTCCTAATACATATTTTTTACGAGTATTATAAGCCGTAAAAGTCCCGCTTTGAATAGTAAATGGCAATGCAAAAATAAATCCAAGTCGAATGTTGCCGTATTGCAGGCTAGCGGATTGTTAAGTGCTGAAGTTGCTTCAAATGCGTTGTTGCATTTGTTGCTGTTGGTCTGTTACAGGTTCACATTTCTTATAGAAGGGCGATGCAGTGATCATTCATAGAACATATCAGAAGTATCCCAAAATATTACTTTGCGAAATTTGTGCTTTAGTTGGTTAGGATGACATATAAAAGCCTCCTTCTTTATGGTCGATAGCTTTCTAGCAGATTATAATATTTTTTGTGCAAGTTCTGCACCAATTTTAATAATACCTTATCAAATGCTTAAAAAAAATTAATGATAATCGCATATCAAATTAAGTTACCTAAATTGGATAGTGCTTTTTGTTCTTTTGAATCCGATTGGATTGTTCGAAATACATTTTTGCGCTTCTATAATGTTAAATGTCATAGTAACAGCTGTTTTAAACAAGTGACAATAAATTTTATTTGCAACAACTTCTACTACGTTGCTGATGAGTAGCATTTTTTTTCTTCTTCTGTTTCATCAAAACTTCTTCAAATCTGAGGCCGCTTCTTCTGATAATAGCCCAATAGGCAAAAGTGACTTATTCTGAAAAACTCCTCCAAATGGATTTTATGAATACTTGTTATTAGTTCAATAATAACTTTATTCGGTAGATAAAATCAATTCTATTAATTTCTGCAGCTAATTCAAAATTAGAAAGAAAATCTTTTGTCGTTGTATTATCATCGTGTTTCCCTAATTCACTTCCAAATCTTTCTTTTTTCAGATACAACATATTTTCAACATGTTACTAAACTACTTGCAGTATGATTTAGAAAACATTTTTATACAATTATTAAAACCCAAAACATTTTAGGCAAATAAGCAAAAAAAAATTAAGATAAAATTTGCAAAAAAAAATGCAAAAAAGAATGACGCAAACATGCGCAACGTTTTTTCTACAGTATAAAATCAGAAATCTTCAATTTTATAGTAATTTTAAACATTTTTAGAATTGCGACTGTTTTTATAGATCAAGGCTCATTTAGTGCAAATGATCTTTTAGTTCAAACTGTCTCTAAAGTTCAGGGCTCGTTTAGATCAAATGTTGGCTGACTTCCAAAATGTATTCATACAAAGTTTGTATACAGTTTTGCTGCTGTATTTAGATCTTGTACTTATACAAAATTGCGAAACAAAGCATCAATATCGAAACTCATGCGCTAGTTGCTCAGTTGCAACGTTTTTAATTCTTTTCTGCGACATTTTTGAATGGTATGCATTGTAAACATTTAGTACCACGGCATTATGAAACATAATACATTGTACGAATACAAAGCAACTATCGTTTTGGAAGTCAGCCTTTTTTTGTACTTTTCTATATGTTTTTTCCAGGGGTGGTAAACGAAATTTACCAATTACAATTTTAAAGCTCAAATTTAATTAAACATACATTTCATAAATTCTTGTTTTATGAAAAGTATATTCTCTTATATTCGGTTATACTCTTGTTATAATTATTAAGCAAAACTGTTTTGTTTTTATTACAAAAAAGTGCAATCATACCCACATCCCCATCTCTGAGATGTAGTCAGCTGCTTCTTGATACAATGGTTAATTTTTACACTAACAAAATGCCTGTTGTTGTTTTAATGTTGTATTTGTTATAGATTTGCATGTAATTGATATAGATATACTTTGAAAATGTTCAACAATAATTAAGACCCAAGAGAACAGAGGATCAAAGTAGACTTTTTGGATTTCCAGTTTTACGAATGCCTCTTTGTTTCTTTTTAACCGACTTCACAAAAAGAAGGAGGTTATACAATTCGGCTGAATGATGCTTTTTTTATATTTGTGCCTCCAGAACTCATTTCTGATCCGATTTTGAACATTTTTGGTAATATGATAGATTATGCTTACAGATTGGTCCTGTTTTAAAAACAGTTCATAATCTTAAAAATTAAAGGGTGTCCCCATACAACATATATAATTTGTACGTGTATTATGAACTGTAAAGGGCGATTCCGTAAAATTTAAAATGACTGCGTATTACTATAGCTTCCGAAAACAAAAAATTATACAAAAATAAATCTAAAAATTAAAGGGTGCCCCCATAATTGGTCTATCTTTTGAACCGTTATAGACAAACGCTTGCAAATTGGACAGAATGTCGACTGCTATGGCCGTTATAGTAACAAGTATTAATATTAAGAATTATAAATTAAAGGGTGCGCCAATAGTTCATTTAATTTGATGTATATTGCCATACTTTTTAACGTTTAAGGACAAACGCTTGGAATTTACAACGAAACTGTATTGGTAAGTCCACTGTAACAACAAGTTTAAATATGGATTTAGAAGTTAAAGGGTGTTCTAATAGTAGATGTAATTTCAAGCCTGTGGCCGTACTTTTGAACCGTTATAGACAGAACGCTGAAACTTAAAAGGGACCTGTCTTGCTAAATTTGCTATATCAACAAGTTTATAATTTGAATATAGAAATTAAAGGGTGTCCCATATTTGATGAAGATTTACTTATATGAGCCTATCTTTTGAACCGTTATAGACAAGCGCTTGTAGATTTCACGCAATGTCGATTGCTATGGTCGTTATAGTGACAGCTGATAAAATTTAAAATTATAAATTAAAGGGTGCACCAATAGTTCATTTAATTTGGTATTCGGCCATACTTTTAAACAGTTGTAGACAGACAATTGAAATTTACAAAGAACCTGTATTACTAACTCCTCTATAACAACAAGTACAAAATTTGGATTTGGAAATAAACGGGTGTCACAATTGTTGATATCATATGGTGTATGTGGCCGGACTTTTGAGCCGTTATATACAGATAACAGAAATTTACAAGGGACATGTTTTGCTAAGTCCGCTATAACAAGAAGCTTATAATTTGAATTTTGAAAGTAAAGGGTGTTCCCAAAATTAATGTAATTTGTTCTGCATGGCCATATTTTTTGAACCGTTGTATATAAACACCTTAATTTTAGACAAAATGTCCAGTACTCTATTTGGTATAATAAGAAGTATAAAAATTTTATATTATAAATTAAATAGTTGATATAATCGAATGTATATGGGCAAACTGTTGAACCGTTACAACAGCAAGTATATAATTTGAAATTAAAGATTGACCCTACAGTTGCTGCAATTTAATGTATATTGCCAAACTATTGAACAGTTGAACTTGTATAAAGTTTTTCGATGAAGGGGTGTCTCAATAGTTAATGTTATCTTATTTATGTGGCCATACACTTGAACTTTTATAGGCAGACAGATGAAATCTGTTTTGAAGTCGGTATTTTTTGGTAAGAATTATTTATTTATTGAAATATTTGTGTATGTGAACAACATTTTACTTGTATATATATGACCCGGTCTTATGACTCAAAAACAAAATTTCGAAAAATTAGCTTTTCGTCACTTTCTTAGTAGATTTTCTTTTACATTATGAACAATCATGCCCAAGAGACACCAAAAAATGCAAAAGATCATAAATGAGATAAGTTCGTGTGTGTATATAAAGATTTTAAATAAAATTCTGTTTTTCTTTCATTTATGCTCTTCTTTCTCTACATTTTAGTACACTTCGAAGCAAGTTAGGACTTTCTAGTTTTCACCACGTGAAAGAGCGTCTCAAAAAATATCAAAACCAATATCAAACTATCTTCGGCCGGGTCACATGTATTAAAAACATTATTTTTATTGAATATTTTCAACTTTTATTTTTATTGTTTTTAATTTATGTATATTTAAACAATAGGTATTTTACAAGTCACTCGTTAAGCAACAAAATCTTTTAGTAAGTCCGAATATCAATAATGTTTAAAAAAATATATAAAATATGAAAGGAAATTAGCAATCAATTTTCTAATTTACACTCATTTCTCTAGGAAGACAAGCAGAACAAATCAATTAATCTTTTTCATTACAGTGTGTTTATAAAATATTACAGGCATAAATTTAATATTATTTGCTAATAGCAAGGATTTGTTATTGTGCAAAAAATTGATGTCCTTAGTCTTATTTGTAACTAAAAGTGATTTATCTAAAATATATTTTTAGTTTAAGTAATTTATCATAAATAAAGAGGACGTTATGACTTTGGAATTAATTATTTTATAAAAATTTTTCAAGATTACTTGATTTTTTTTTAGAATTGATTTTGCCTAACTGTTAAAAATAGTTTGTTTGTATTATTTAAGCTTTGTTTTTTAACAAGTTCACAGTTTGCAATTTTAAACTCCTTTACAATTCAATATAAAATAAAATTTTATTATTTTATTTATCGCACATTTTTCTGCACCTGCTAACAAGTTTATCTCATACCACAATTTGGTTATTTCAGCTTTTAAAACTCTACTAAAATATCTGTGGATTAAAACATTCAAGCACCTACAGAAATAAAAAATAAATACTTAAACAATTTTAACATCAGTACTTTTTAGCTGCCTTTTTACATTTAAAACCTCATTCATTATTAAATCTGATTGAGAAATGTAACATTATACTTTTTGTAGGAGTGTTTGTACACACACTCTTATACTTGTATGTAATTATTTAAATAAAGAAAAAAACGTTAGAGTTTGTAAGTATATTTGTGTTTTGTTTTTTATTTTTGGTAACAGAATATCCGTGAATTGAAATGTATGCACGTCTGTGGAGTCGTTACAATGTGCAAAATTATTTCCGAGTTCAATTTCACACATTAAGGAAGACATTTGATTTCACAACTTCCTCCGGAATTCGGTGTTCAATAATTGAAGATTCTGTTTTTATTTTCCATTTTACCGTTTTATTGAAAACATTATTTTTTTTAAGACTACAAGATGTTGATTTTATTTATATTCTCCTTGGTAAAGTTTAAGTACGCCCAAGTTAAAAACATATTTGTTTTTAGAGTTTAGAAAAATAATAGGTTTGTAAATGAAGTTAGAATAAGGTAAATAGTGGTAAAACTTATTTTTATGTAGTTGTGTTATTGTGGGTTCATTAAGTTGTTTTGAAAGGGTTAAAAAACTTGGTTTTGTTTTTTTTCTATTTTTTATATTTTTACTTTTTATTATTTTTTTATTCCTTTTTTGCAACGGGCAGTAAAATAATTGGCATATGGTGTTGATATTAACTGCATAATTATTGAGACAAATGGTAGGATAGATAGCATCTGTAAAAATAAATACTTAAAATTTCAAAGATTCATTCACATGTCAATCATTTGTTCAATTACCGATCTATTAGAAATCGTATGTTGAATCAAATACATACGCTGTTTTAGTTTCTATTGTTAAAATTTAAATAACGTCAACAATATGCCAAATCTTATATTTATTTATATAATATTATTTTACAATGTAACTGCGCATAATAGGCCATAAATAGTCAAGATATTGAATACTTAACCAAAGCAACATTGTATTAATAATATAAGAATCAATTAAAAAAAATCGATAAGAATAGCAACAAGTAAGAGTTCTATATTCGATGACGAATCTTATATACTTTTCACCATCTATGTAAATCTTTTGGGTACCCTTAATATAATTTATTGACGTACATTCCCACATCAGGAGGTGATCAGTCTCTTTTTGAGATATGCAGTCTTTTATAATATTTTCTTTTCTATGAACGTTCTTTCTATTATTATCTTCATTACATATATTTTTCTTTTCATCACTACTTTTATTTATCATACTTCGTGTTATTACCAAGGTTTTCCTTTCTTTTTCATCAATATAGATTGGAATCATGTCTCTTAATATTTGTGAATTTATGTTTATGCGTGATAGAGCGTCTGCGTTCGTATTATTTTTTCCTTTTTTGTATTTTATATCAAAGTCATAATCAGATAGTTCTAGTCTAATTCTGGTTAATTTTGAAGACGGGTTTTTATGAGTAAATAGAGCAATAAGTGGTCTATGGTCTGTGACCACGGTAAATTTTCTACCATATAGATATGGTCTAAAAAATTGTATTCCCCAATGAATACCTAATAATTCTTTCTCATTTACTGATTTGTTTTTTTCATGTTTGTTAAGCGTTCTGCTTGCATAAGATATGGGTAGATCTTTACCGATTTCACCCTGTGATAGGACTGCTCCCAGAGCTACATTTGAAGCGTCTGTGGTTAGAATGAATTGTTCGTCAAAGTTCGGATATTGTAGTATAGGCGGGTTTTTTAATTTGTCTCTTAGAGTCTCAAATGCTATTTGGCAATCTTCCATCCAATTGAAAGTTACTTTTTTTTTTAATAAATTATTTAAGCAAGTTGCTATTTTGGCGAAGTTTGGAATGAATCTTCTGTAATAATTGCAGAAGGCTATAAACCGTCTAACGTCGTCTGCGTTTTTTGGAACAGGATATTGTTCAATTATTTTGTATTTCGTCGGGTCGGTTTTTATACCATTCTTTGTAATTAAATGTCCCAAATACAAAACTTCTGGTTTAGGGAAACAACATTTCGCTGGATTCAGTTTCAAATTGTATTGTTTTAGTCTTTTCAACACTCTTATAAGGTTATCATTGTGGTGCTTCAAAAATAATAACGTCATCAACGTATAAAAATGCTTCCGACTCTAAACCAGCTAATGCTATTGTCAACATTCTTTGGAAACTGTTAGATGATATTTTTAAACCAAATGGTAATCTTGTATATTGAAAGTGACCGTTTGGTGTTGAAAATGTTGTTAGTGGTCTTGATTTTGGTTCAAGTTTTATTTGGCGAAACGAGCTTGTCATGTCTAAAGTGGAAAAATATTTAGCTCTACCTAATCTGTCCAATACATCTTCAAGTCTGGTTAAAGGAAATTTGTCATTTACTATCTTATCGTTTAAACGTCTGAAATCTACAACCAAACGCCATTGTTTTGTGTCGTTTTGACCCTTTTTTGGTACCAATAATAATGGAGAATTATATGGCCTAATAGACGGTTCTACTACGTCTTTGTCTAACAACTCTTGAACCTGTTCATTTATTTCGTCTAATTGTGTTTGTGGCAGTCTATAATTTTTAATGTAAGTGGGTGTATTATCATTTAGTTCAATACTTTGTTTATAAAAATTGTTTACCGTTAATGGTTCACCTTTAAGATGAAATACTTCTTGATATTGTCGTAGAATATCACATATGACTTTTTTATTTTCTTCTTCAAGGTTCTTGAAATCTAGATCTTCTAGTAATCTCTGAAATCTTTGCTCTGAGTGCTTATTGTTATTGTGGATGTTAGTTTTATAAATTGTGTAATTTTTTAATGGTATTTTTGTGACTCCCAACTTCTCTAGGCGTACTGGTTCCTCTAATGTATTCAATATTTTAACATGGCGTTGACCATTCTTGGGTATTATAGAGTTTGCTAAAAATATTCCGTTTATTATTTCTTTACTACATATCACACTATCTTCTTTTAAGTCAATGCTTATGGGTACTATCTTCTCTGTTCTCGGGGGTATGGTTATATTATGTATTCTTTTTGTGTTAATCTCTATTGGGATTATTATTTGCTCTCCCTCTATGCGAGTATTTAAAGTTAGTGTCTCATAGTTAATCTGACAATTGTATTTACAGAAAAAATCTATTCCTAAAATTCCATCAGTACTGATAGGAAAGTCTTCTTCTACTAATTGAAATCTGTGTGTTAATACTTGTTCTCCTAGTACTATTTGTAAATCAGTAGTTCCTAACGTTTCTTTGAAGTCATTTGTAATGCCACTCAATCGGCAAATGTTGTCAGTATTCTTGTAATAGTTGTATATTACATTTTCTTTACAGAGTGATATCTCTGAGCCTGTGTCTATTAAAAATGTTAATTGATAGTTGATGTTCTTTACTGATAGGAAAAGAAAATTTGATGTTCCAATATTTAGTGTATATACTCTTAGTTTTCCAAGTTCGGAGATTCGTAATGAGTCTCCAGGGTTTGTACGTTTCCCTGTTGTTGTATAGTATGAACATTGGAGTGGCCTCTTCCTCTTGTGTTATTATTGTTTCTATTACCTCTGTTATTGTTATAGCCGTTGTAGTTATTGTTGTTATTGTTATAGTGTCTGTTATTTTTGTAGTTTCTGTTATTGTTGCTGTGGTTTCCAATGCTACTGTTAGAGTTTCTGTTGCTATTGTTATAATTTCTGTTATTGTTGTTATAGTTTCTGTTATACCTTATATTGTTGAAGTTCCTATCCATCTGTGGATTGATATAATTTGTATTTCTGTTATTTTTAAAAGCTAAATTGCTTCTATTTGTGTTATTGTAATAGTTTCGTCTATTATTATTTATTTGTAATGTTGTAAATGTATCTGATATTTGTAGTGATCTTTCCTGTGTGCTTGCAATATCAAAGGCTTGTGACAAGGTCTTGGGTTGTGCGGCTATTACAGCTGTTCTTATATCTTTATATAAACCTTCTTGAAAAATTTCTAAAGCTAGTTTTTCATTCATAGTCTTAATCGTAGATCGAGCTACCTGATTTGAACTGTCCTCAAGTTCCGAAATTTTTACCAATGTCAAGTCTGCTATCAAAGTGTTAATACGTTCTTTGTAATTAAGTACATTTCCTTTTTGTCTTGTATTTCTTAATTCATAATGTATGCTGCTTGACGTTCTTGTTGATTTGAAATGTTTTGCCAAAGCTGTCTTCAGCTCATCGAAAGTTTCAGGAGTATTTTGTATAATCATCGTCTATTATTATTTATTTGTAATGTTGTAAATGTATCTGATATTTGTAGTGATCTTTCCTGTGTGCTTGCAATATCAAAGGCTTGTGACAAGGTCTTGGGTTGTGCGGCTATTACAGCTGTTCTTATATCTTTATATAAACCTTCTTGAAAAATTTCTAAAGCTAGTTTTTCATTCATAGTCTTAATCGTAGATCGAGCTACCTGATTTGAACTGTCCTCAAGTTCCGAAATTTTTACCAATGTCAAGTCTGCTATCAAAGTGTTAATACGTTCTTTGTAATTAAGTACATTTCCTTTTTGTCTTGTATTTCTTAATTCATAATGTATGCTGCTTGACGTTCTTGTTGATTTGAAATGTTTTGCCAAAGCTGTCTTCAGCTCATCGAAAGTTTCAGGAGTATTTTGTATAATCAAAATGTCCCTGACTTTGTCTACTAATTTTATTGCCAATATATATTTTATCAGGTTCTTTCTTCCTTGCTCATTTAGTTCAGAATGAACCATTTCTATCATTGAAAGGAAAATATAAACATGTTTTGGATTTCCGTCGAAAACTGGTATTGTTTCCGAAGCCGTTTTACAGTAAAAGTTCGACATGATTCTAAGATTTTCAACTTTTTCCTCTATTTTAAATTTTTCCTCTTTATGTTCTGTCAATAGCTGAATTGCTGTTTCTCTCAAGTCTCTAAATTGAATAATCTTTTCGTCTCTTAAGGGAATATCTAAATGTCCTACAAGTTTTCCGAATTTTTCACTTAACTGCTCTATTAGCTTTAGTTTTTCTTGTATAGTTTCTTTTGTATATTTTTTTGTTATTGATTTCCTAGCATTCACAATTAATCTTTCTAATTCGTCAAAGATCTGCTCCATTGAATTTTTTTTTTATTTTTGTTTTATTATTTATGCATTTTGTACAGAATTTATTACAACCTGTTTTTTTATGTTGTAGAAACTTGAATATTACTACTACTACGAAAATTAATAATAGAATTATTATTATTTCCTGGTCTATTGTTATTTTATTTGTATTTGTAGCGTTGGCAATCGCATGGCCCTCTACTTTTGCATCTGCGATACCCATTTTGATTTTGATGATTCATCACTTATTAAAATTTTCTTTGGTTTTTTCTTATTTTTCTATACATTTTTATGAAAAATATATATGTATATACAAAATCTTTAAAGTGCAATTTTAATGTTACATCAAAATCCTAGAAGAATGTTTTATTTATTTTTTTTTATTATATTATATTTTATTATGGTTTCTCCAACCGGCCTTCCTGAGTTCTATCAGTTGCTGTATCAATCGTTGTTTTTGTCTTCCCTCACTGATGCCTATTATACGCTGCAGGTCCTTGCAGGCTTTCTGAAATTTTAGCTTCTTTTCTCCTTTCTTCTTTTTACTTGTGGCTTGGTTTCTAAAGTTTTGTAGTTGTAGTTTCTGATTCTTCTGTCTCGTCTGATACTGCTCTATTGTAATTGGCTTAGGGCCAGCAGACTTTGGTGTGGGTGTATAGGTGGTTGGTTCTTCAACTGATGTTCCTTCTGGAACGTATTCTTCGTGCAGATATTTTTTCCACTTCTCAAAAATTTCGTCTACCTTTTGTTGAGTCATTTAAAATTGTAGAACTCTCCGTCAAGGAAAAAATTAAAAAAAAAAATTCCTCCAAAAAAAACAATTTTATCCTGTTTATTTATAGGATTCTTTTTAGATTGGCAGGATCGCCATATAATGAGTTTATTTATTAGTCAACAAAAAAAAGGAATTGTTTCAGTATTTGCTAAGCTCTGCAGCCGTTTTTCTTCAGCACCCAACAGTGCCGATTTCCAAAATGAGAAGAGAAAGAAAGACCTTTTTTTCTTTAAGCTGTTCAATCAATTCTGTCTTTATATTTTTAAATTTCCAACTTATATACTAATTTATTCTATGGTCAGCATTAATTTGGCACAATAACCAATCTATAGTGAATTCGCTGTTCCCACGGGAATTGACAAATTCTTTATTTCTTTATTTTTTTAGTTACCATAATTTGTTGGCGTGTGAAAACAATTATTTAGAGAATATTCAAAAATCATATTACATTACAAAAATCATATACATTATTCCTATGGCAACAGTTCACCACAAAATGTTTAATGTTCATTTATGCTGACCAAGCACAAATTCCATTCATAATTTTACTTCACTAAATTCTTAAAAATACTTATTGTAAACAAATATGGATTGAATTTCAAGTTCAATTAACTTATATTAAATAATATTCTTACAGTGCCTTTACTAAGTATAGATGCACTACATTAGTCAAGTAACTCTACTAAAAAAAAAGCAACCATTGGGGTGACAGACAATTATAAAAAAATCTGTACTATTTTTTTTGCATAAAAATGTCATCGGCTCTTAATGGGTTAAGAATCTTTTTTGAATTTTAGTATTTCCTTAAAGATCTCTTTAAAATCTTTTAAATGATACCCATAATGATATTTTAAAAACTTTGAAAATTTCAGACGGCTGTAACTCGCGAAATATGGGCGAGCACCAATTTTTTTAATTGATTTTTATTTCTTATTTTTTAATTCTCTATCGCCCCATACATTCGTTTTTAAACCC
Organism: Gymnosoma rotundatum; assembly: GCA_916610165.2. Lineage (NCBI taxonomy): Eukaryota > Metazoa > Arthropoda > Insecta > Diptera > Tachinidae > Gymnosoma > Gymnosoma rotundatum. The sequence goes on from OU744336.1 coordinate 55,173,596, forward strand.
TTATCCACAAAAAGTGAATAAAGGGCATAACTAAGTTCGTCATTCCTGTGTTATTTCTACAATATCCATTTCCGACCCCATAAATGATATATATTCTGACTTCTTATGCACGGCGAAGTCAATTGAGCGATGTCCGTCTGTCCGTCTGTCCGAAACAAACTTGATTATACAAAAAAAAAAAATATGTCAATCGATCAGATATAGTGTCAAAAGAGGTGCTATTTGAAATCAGCATAATCGGTCCCTGTCCTTCGAGGCAGCAGGCTAAACACCACGCCTACCTCTAATTTTTTCATGTCACTTGGAACAATAAAGTAACTCCAATCAAAATAATAAATATATGGGTATATAGAGAATCAAAAAATAAGAAAAAACATCACGTGAAAAAATTGGCGCTCGCCCATATTTTCCGAGTTACGGGGCTCTGAAATTTTTAAATTTTTTAAAATATCAATATGGGTATCATTTTAAAGCATTTGAAGAGGTCTTAAGGGAAATACTAAAATTTTTAAAAATGCTTAACCCATTAAGAGCCGATATCATTTTTATGTGGAGTTGTATATATTTTTATTTTTTTTTTTAAATTCTCCGGATATATATGATTCGGCATAACCGAATATAGCACTTTTGCTTGTTTTGATTTGCATTATTTCATTGTTCCAAATAGTACTGCAAAATTAGAGGTAGGCGTGGTATTTTGCCCGCTTCTTCTAAGGACATGCACCGATATTGTTGATTTCCAATAGCGCCTCTTTCGACACTATTTCTGATCGATTAACGAATTTAGGTTTTCTCTAGCTAATCTAGTACCTTGGCAAACTTGATTTTAACACCAAGACGAAAGGACAGACGGACATCACTCAATCGATTTCACTATGCACAAGAACTCAGAATATATATATAATTTAAGGGGCCAGTAATTGATATTGTAAAAGCTACAAATGGAATGACAAACGTACTTATACCCTTTTCCCACTTTGTGTGGGAAATAAAAAAATTCGAATATCAATTGCAAATTGTAGTGTGAAAAAACTGAAGAGGTTTTAATGTCATTTTGTTTAAAGTACAATTAAATTTTAATGCGAAAATTCAAATGTTCTAAAAAAACTGGCAGAATGTTAAACATTCTCGATACTCGCATATAAAATGATCGTTCCAAAATTGATATCAGTCTAAAAATTAGAATTTGACGATTGCGGTTGAACCAACTGAAAGAGAAAAAAATCATATGCCGAAATTTTCCACTTTATATATTTTATAGAAACACATCAGAATACGCAAAGAAAAAACATGGTTGATGTAAGAGCAACATATTATGGTTGCTACAAAAAAACATAGTATTGTTACATTTGCAAGCATATTGTTGTCTAGCAAAACAATAACATTCTAAATTTTTTATTCTAGCTTGGCATTAATGTAGCCTGGCTGGCGTTCAGGATTCAACCGAGGAGTGAGAAATAGCTCATAATGAAGTTTAATTGCAATTCGTTGACCCAAAGTTCAGTAGAAGTGTGACATAGCCTTCAAAACGGTATTAACGTTAAAACCTAAAGAGCTTGTTGAGGCATTATACCAACTCAGTGTTACGAGCACCGTGGAATTGGGCTGATCTCTAAATATCTAAGTCTAAATCTTATATACATCAACATGTATATACAAAATATTTTTTATTTATTTATTTAATATATATTGGCCTATTCAAAATTTAATTGTGTGGCAAAAACATCAAAAGAATTTTTTTTAAGTTAAAATCTTTAGAGAATAAGATAAAAACGACACAATTGCACAAATGTTGAAAATATATAAAAAGCAAGGGAAAGAAAAAAATTATAATGACAATTTAATGTGGTCCTGTTGCAGCGAATTACACACGATCAATTATTAAAAATTTTCTATTAATAATTTTCTAAACATTAAGACGGAATTTGAAAATTTTCGTTAATCACAGAGTAAAAAAGAACTCCACAACCTTGACATCCTGACGACAAATGATCTAGTCATTATAAGAGAAACGTGCCGAGGTACAATTAATACATAAGTGGTTATAGAGTGGCCAAAAATAAATCTACTCATAAGATATTTAAGCCTTTCATGTTTTACTACCTCATAAAATTGAACCATCAGCCTGAGATGAATGAAGCTAAGAGAAGTAGCACTTCAGGCATCAATACCTACTTAGTTCGCAACCGTGCTACATTCTTTAGGAAAGGGATAGATGAGAGAGAAGAAAGGTGGTGAAAGGAGATAGATATAGCCATTTTATTACTTATTTTACTTCGCCGGCGAATATGCTATAGAGAAGTAAACGAAGTCACATTCGTATGTGATTTATACTTTAGTCCAAAGATGTAGCGATCTATTCTGTTGAAGCACTATTTAAACCTATTAAGAATGGCATGTGATGTTTCTGAATAAATTTACAAGGCATACAAGGAAATAGAAAGACATAAATACAAATCAACCGATTTCTTAACTTTTCACGGTAAAAACAATTCTATATTGTACAATTTTCTCAAAACAAAATTTATCTTAGATATAATATAATTTACATGAAAATCAAAACTCAAGTTGTTACGAGGGCTGCTATATATATTTCTGGCCTGGCAACACTGAGTGCTGCCAAGTGCAATCTAACATTTCCATTGGAAAGTTTGTCATTTTTAAGCATAATCGTACTTAAAACGTTTTGACGTACGACCATTATTTGTGTTGTTTACAGTGACTTGAAAAAATTAATATAGAAAAAAATGGAATTAACTCGTGAACATTTTCGCGCCATCATTTTTCACAACTTAAATCTTTGTATCCTATAGCACTGTGAAAAATTGGTATAATGAATTTAATCGTGGCCGAAGCTCGCTCAAAGACGAATTCCGCGAAGGTCGTCCAAAAACGGATGTTGTGCCAGAGAACATTGATGCCGTGCGTGAACTCATAATGCAAGATCGACATGCGACATACCGAGAGATAGAGACATCCTTGGACATTTCTTCCACCAGCATACATTCGATACTGCATGAACACCTGGCCGTAAAAAAGGTTTGTTCTCGTTGGACCCCGCACAAAAAAGGCTTGTGTCGATTGGTGCAAAGAAATGTTGCAAAAATACGATTGCGGTGCTTCAAAAGACGTTTATAAGATCGTCACAGGTGGCGAATCATGGATCTATGCGTATGAGCCCGAAAGGAAACAACAATCGACCGTGTGGGTCTTCAAAGACGAGCAAAATCCAACGAAAGTTGTTCGTGGAAGAAGCACTTCGAAGCAAATGGTCGCCTGTTTCTTCGGCAAAACTGGTCATGTAGCGACTGTTCCGCTTAAGCAACGTAGGACGGTCACTTCTGAGTGCTACACTACAATTTGTTTATCTGAAGTCATCAGAGAAATTCTAAAAACCAACAAGAGAAGACGAATCATTGTTCACCATGACAATGCGAGCTTTCACACATCGCCTCAAACCAGAACGTTTTTGACCGGCCAAAACGTCGAATTAATGGGTCATCAGCCGTACAGCCCTGACTTGGCACCTAATGACTTTTTCTTGTTTCCGCACATCAAGAAAAAAATGCGTGGTCAACGATTTTCGTTGCCAGAAGAAGCTGTTGAAGTGTTCAAAAACCATGTTTTAGAGGTGTCTCAATCGGAGTGGAAAAAGTGCTTCGACAACTGGTTTGAGCGCATGCAAAAGTGTATAAATCATGCTTGAGAATACTTTGAAAAACAATAAAACCATTTTTGATTATAAATATTCGCATTTTCACTATTAGGCCAGAAATATATAGAGTAGCCCTCGTATCCAAGTAAATCCCTAAAACTTATAATAAGATACAAATTCAATATTCCCATTAAAATCAAGTATGGTAAAACATTTATGTGAGAAAACCACATACATCGAGTTTTAAGGAGTTTTAATTAGGAAAATTGTCCCCTGACCATTTTATAATAAGTTTCAAGTCGCTGTTAACCTTATGCTCCAAAAATTGTAAGCCATGCCCCTTATTTATATTTTTATTTAAATGCAATAAAAAAAAACATTCTGTCAATGAAAATAACTTTATTGAAATTGTATTAAGCGCAAAGGTTTTTTTATAAATCGAAAAATCAGTTCGCTTAAAACTTTTGCATAAGTAAATATGATATCCAAAATTATTTATGCTGATAAGCAGTAATTTTATTTCATTCTATTTTTTATATATTTCCTACCTTTAGCATATTTCACCACATACTAATTATTAACGAAAGAGTTGAATGCCTTCAAAGATATGCATGGATTGCTGAATGCATTAGCAAATCGATCTTAAAACATTAAGTGTTTTAAACAACTTTAAAAAGTCGTGTCATTTTTATTATGTATGTGAAGGGATGTAATTGAAATTTTATTGTGTTCAAAACTTTACTATATATGTATATATATATACTACTCCATTTAATTTTAACTAATTAAGAACTTTATTGTCATCTCGTTAACAGACAGACTCGCTTCATTTGCAAACTAATGAGATTATTAAAATTGCATGGCCACAACTGGTTAACTGTCCCTTATTAGGTTTAAGGTCAGAATTGTTTAGAAAAGTCATTAAGCTGCTGGTTAAGAATAAAACACATATACACACATACATATATGTATGTACATATATCTACATATTCAAATTTGTGTGATTGTGTTCATAGTGATTTTGTGAATAAAAAAGAAAAACTTGTGTAAATGTTATCTTACCGCAATAGTGCGGGTGCTAAAATGGTTTTTTTTTTGGAGTTTGCTTTTAACTTTTAGTTTTTTTTTTTTAAGTAAACAAAATTGTGAATTTAAAAAAAATTAAATATAAAAACTTCAGGTTTTTAGGGAATATTTTTCGGTCGCGTTGTTTATAGCTTAAATAAATAATTGATTAATATCAACTAACAAAATAATTGATGTTTTGTGGTAGATGCAATTTAAAAATAGAAAAAAAAATTTGAGCAAACCAAAATTTCAGTTAAATTAAATTTTTTTAGCACTAGAGCTAATTTTTCTGTAGCGAAAAAAGCATTACGGTTATAGTTGGCATTTGTAAACAATAATAATAAAAATAATAATAGAATTTATATTTGAAGGTCCACCATATTATTCACCAAAATTATTATATTTCTACATGGCATCTAAATATATAAAAGGACTTTTTCTTTACTCTACTTTTAATTAATTAATTTTCATATAAATTATTAATCATTAATATAATAGAAAATTCCCGTTGTTTAATTTAATTTTATTTAATATTTGCAAAGTGCCCGTGCATATAAATAAATTATCGTAGTGTTTTGTGATATTTTATTTTTTATCCTCTTTCAATTGTGTAAAAGAGCCGAAAAAAAATTAGTCGTATACAGTGGAGAAAGAAAAATAGAATTACTGTTGGTTATTGTTGTTTTTGCTTAAACTTTGATTTTTGTCTTTGCTTTATTGTTTGGAAAAAAATTTTTAGTCTATTTAAAATGTTTGTCCGAAGTTTTCTGAAGAGTTAAGTAGCGGTAACGAAATGGCTATCTAGACGTGCTTCGACCCTAAATAATTAATCGGGATAATAGAAAATAGCACGAAAAAATGTTTTTATCTTGAAAATTAATTAATATAATAAAAATAATTCCGTTGTTTAATTTAATGAAATTAATTTATTTCTTAAAACAGTCAAAAAAATTTCAAGTTTTTATTTTGTTTTTAAAACTTTGATTTTGTGTACCCGTACTTTTATATAATTTTGTGTCTCTATGAGAGAAAACAATGCTTGCGCTCATTTTCACAAACTTTACCGAAAAATAAAGAAACAGTCCTAAAAGCTTTTTATTTAAAATTTTTATAACAAAAAATCAATTAAAAGCAATTACAAGCAATTACAAGTATTTAAATTTGTGATTAAAAATTATTACACTAAATTTCTTACATATTTTCAGCTTTCGTTTTATACTCTTAAAAAACTGAACCATTATTTTCTTACTTGGAATTTTTCATTACCATTGAAATTTCATTAGCATTGCTTGAAATAATGACGGTAATGAAATGTTAAAAAAAACTTTTAAATTTCTAATAAAGTTAATTAAAAATAAATTTATATTAGCAGAACCATCAAAAAAAAACCATGCATAAACCGAAGAAACCTTTAAACTTTTTTAGATGGAGCTATTTGTTCATTCGGCTTGGTGATCTTATTACTTCACGAAAATAAAAATATGTTCCTACAGTTTCTCATTTTTTCTGAAAATATGAGATCCATGTAAGAAATTTGTTTCACCATTTTTTTTAATATTTTTTCATAAAAATGCCATTTTAAAATAACGCCCTACAATACTTTAAGGTGCTTATTTAGAGTACAAAGACAAAACATGACGTTTATTAATGGCAAAGCTTTGAAACTGTTTAAATATTAGTCGATGATAATTACTTTTTTTTATCAAATAAATATCAATGAAAACTTTTCATTCAAAAGCATTAACATTAGTGAAAATAATGGCCATGCTAAAAGATCAATAGAATTATTTATCATTCAGTGCTAAAGTCAATTATTAATTATTAAATTGTCAATTAGTTAGTTCATCTAATTAATTACTACCATGTATGACAGACACAGCATTTTGTATACCAATATTATGCACCCTTATTCTGTTTGGCGTCGGCAACATTGTCGTTAATTTTGAGGAAACATTACTTCAACATCAATACATACATATTTGGTATTCCATAACAGTTTAATGTCGACGTTGCCTGTTAATCGGTAATGCCAATAAGAAATAACACTCATATCTAAAGCTAAATGTTTACCATTTTCAATAGAGTTAAAAATTACAATCTAGTGAAAATTTGAAAAATGTACTTTTCTTCCGACGCTGCCTGATGAAGAAAGTAAGAAAAAATGGTGCATAGAAGACTTATTAGATAGAATTTTAAAAGTAAGTGATAAATTCAAAGTGATTCATTTCAAACTAGTGCTTCGATTCTTTATTTAAGGTTCAAAAGTTATTTCCGGCTGAATAAAACAACAATCAACAAATGCAAGTGGTCGTCTTTAAGGAACATGGCTTACCATTTGAAATGATTTATATAACTACGTTTAAATAGACCCCCTAACCCATACCCTTGACTTGCTTTTGGAACTTAAGCTGATTTTTAATAGTTTCTTTAAAAGCGCTTAGTACCAGCTGCTTAAATATACCGCCTCAGTAGCTTCATACTCTACTTTGTTTGTGAAAAAAGAATTTTTTCAAACATGAATTTTTAAAGCACTATGTAGTATACCTTTTACCATCCACCACTTGTCATATTTAGTGGGCCAAGGGCGTTTAGAGCGGTCGCAATAATTTCCGACTGTGCCTTAAAATTAGAAGAAACATTGGCTCTTCGAAAATCTCTGGAAAGTGATGAATTTTTTTTGCAACTCTTCAGTAATCTTCAGTTTGTCCACTTTCAATTTTAATATAATTTATTATTTATTTATTTATTTTTTTTTTTTTTTTTTTTTTTTGTTTGTACACGACACAAAAATCACGGACGACAATATTAACGGCAATTCGAGACAATATCAACGTTACATTTCCTTACAAAATACCAAATTCATATTGCCAGTCATCGCTTAATGGTAATATTGACAACAGAATACCGATTTCAGATAACGATTAAAATTGGCGTCGCCTTGTATTGTCGACGCCACACAGAATGTGAGTGATTATTTTTTGAGGTGACTTTCAATTATATAAAATCTAAGTATATGTTTCGAACTATTAGTAAAAAATTGCCTCTAACAAAAATAAAACCATTATATTCATAAATTTCATACATTGCACTGTGTTTCAAAGACCTACTTTTTCCGTGCGAAATTCAAATTTTAAAACTATCAATATAGCTTTGTTTTTTTTTTTTTTGCCAAGCAGTTTCTAACACTCCAATTCAAATAAATTGACAATATTTTTTTTAAATACAAAACACTATTGGACAGCGCGCAGTCAAAGTCATTGTTCCCATACGTGTTGAAACATTTTTGTAAAATATTAATTTTAAATCAAAAGTTTGAGCATTTATTGTGAAAATTGTGTTAAAATTTTATAAATAATTTGTAATGGAGAATAATCTGTCATGTAAGTACTTAAGTTTTTTCTCATAAATTTTTGAAAATATATAAAATTTGATTTTGAAAAATTAATTTTTTAAAATAACCTTTAAGCAAATGGGTTTTTTCAAAATTTTAATTTCATGTAACCTTTTAAAAAAATGTTAACGTTTGGCAAACCAAATGTAAACATATTTGAATAGACTAAAGTTTGGTTCATTTACTAGGATTTATCTCATATTGCTCAAAGTTGCACTATCCGAATAATATCACTTTTTGTAGATTCTTATACTTTGAAAAAAAATCGAACTTTTTGAAATTTGGTTAAAAGAACCCTCAAAAAACTCAAAAAATGATATAGTTGTCCAGTATGTCTTAAATAAGGTTGATGCGTCTGAGATGGACGATGATTGCGAAAAAATTTTGGTGGAGAAGGTACGTCTTTTCTGCAAGTATCTAGAAACAAAATGGGCAAAAAGTAGAAGAAGAGAAGATCACTTTCGAAATAAAAACTTTTCATGGCTAAATAGCGAGATATCTTTCAAAATTAAAAAAGAAGCTTTTAAAACTAATTCTTCCACTGTGGGGCGTCCAGAGGTTCCATTTTGCAAAAAGTCGGAGTATGGGCAAAGGAGAGCAGCAGCGGAGCTTTCGACGGCTGTTTTAGGTCAAACCGGTTTACTGGTACAAGCAGCAGCAACCTCAGCTAGGAAGGAAGGAAATGATAATTTAGCTGCAGTTCTTAAGGAAACCATAGCAAGTCCAACAAGACCTTCCAAGATTAAAAAGATGTACTCAGAAAGTAAACCTAAGCCAATATCTCTTTCTGCAGATGAAGCGTTAGCTTTCTTCATAGAAAACAATTTCACAACGGCACAGTATAACGCAATACGTCGTGAAAGTAAATCGAGAAACTGCGACATATATCCCCACTATAATCAAATTCTAGGTGCGAAGTCAAAATGCCGACCAAAAGATATCAATGTAACCGAGACTATAGCAAGAGTTTCTTTAGAATCTGTTGTGTTACATACTGCCAATAGAATTGTTGAAATGCAAAAAGAGGTTTTTGAAACCGTAATGGAATCTGAAAATTCTGATAATTTAAAATGTGAATTAATTTTTAGCTATGGATTTGACAGTAGCACAGGCCAAGCGCAATATAAGCAGATGTTTCACACAACAGACTCTTCTAATAATTCTGACGCTTCGCTTCTAGCTACGACAATTATACCACTGAGGCTCATACTCTCCTCTGGAACAACTATTTGGAATAATAATACGCCCCAGTCAATAAGGTTTTGTCGACCAATTAAGTTGGAATTCGTTAAGGAAACGAGGGGATCTATTTTGAAAGAATAAATGAACTTAAGAAAAGAAACTGATGCTTTACAAAATTTATTTATAGATATTGGCAATGGAAAAACGGTACAAATATCGTTCAAGTTATATCTAACATTAATAGATGGAAAAGTTTTAAATATTTTGACGGGGACTAAATCAACACAAGCTTGTCCTATCTGTGGTGCGACGCCAACGGACTTCCTTAATATAACGGACTATTCATGTGAAAGATTTCAAGATGTTTTCAACAGAGCCTTAGATACATCCGATCCAATAATTTCGACAAAATACTTAAGCAGGCGCATGCAACAACATAAGCCTTTAAACCTTCCACGTGAAGTTGTAGAGCTTCTAAGTTCCAATGTTATAAATGCAAATGTGGACGAAGGAAACCACTACGAACAAGGAGAATTTTTACCCGCTACTTCAATTAATCTTTTGAGTCAAATGTGTCTTCCAAACGAATTGCAGTTAACTGATACAATTAATTTAACTGAAAACTAAAGTAAAATATGTTTTTTAATAAAAAAAAAAATAAAATAAATAATTTTTTTACATATAATTGGCCACCAATGATTAGATTTATCCAAAACTAAAATAAAACAATTTTTTTATAAAAAAAAAATAATAAAATAAATTATTTATTACTGTTTTTTTTGCATCTTATTGGTCACCATTGGGTTAATTTTTTTTAGATTTATTTAAAAATGCCTGCTTTAGCTCCGCTTTCAATTTTGCTCTAAAAAGTTTAATATTTTAAAAGATATTAATTTCGCACGGAAAAAGTAGGTCTCTGAAACATAGTGCATTGTTATTCATAAACATATGTTTTATTTTCTGTTTGCTCTACTAATAGATTATATATATTGCCCAAATCATGTAGGATGCAGATATTAAAAAAAATCTATTACAGATCTCAAAGAGTTTAATAAATTTTGCCCCGTTTCTAGATCAAAATAGACCTCCTAAATTTTAAGACTTAAAAATATTAAAGAATGTCAATGTGTCTGATATTTTTTTATTATTTACTATTCAAAAATTTTTTCTTATAATCGGTTGCTGATTCAATTTAATTTTATTAATAACTGAATACTTAATTAAAAATTTATAAAAATAAAATTCCAAATTTTTTCCTACCATAAACTTTTTATTATTATTATTTTTTTTTTTTTTGAAAATAGTAAGGTTTGCTTAGGGTTGTTGTACAAGCATAGTAAATGAAAGGTTGTTGGTTCTCATATTTTTTCATTATTAATTAATTCTTTATTATAAAACACAACCATCTAAGAAATAAAAAAAGAAGTTGAAAAAATATATGGAAAATAAAAGGCCGGCGTGGTGACTCGAAGGACATTGATCGACATGGGATCGGAAATGGATATTGCAGAAACTTAGATAAATCATTTTCTACCTGTAGTGAATGGTTTAATAAAGAACAAATTTTATCTTATTTCGAAAAATCTATTTCTTAACAGAAGCACCGATAAAAATTTTACTTTAGTGTTTAACTTATCTACTCATTAGTTTTGTAGGACATTAACTTATTATGATATTATTCATACTCACACACATATAAGTACATGCATCTGTCAGGTGTAATTTTATACCTTACCACTATGTGTTTTCTATTGTTATTTATACGTAATTGCAATCATCTGACATGCTTTTTTTTAATCATTTTAAACTAAGAACAAGTAAGAGTGTTATATTATATATAATAAAAATCAAGTAAGAGTGCTATATTCGGCTAATTCGGTGAATCTTGTATACCCTTCACTTCTATCTAAGTCAAGTTAAGTGAAGTAACTCCAATCAAAAAAGCAGTAATTGGGGTGACAGAGAATTAAAAAATAAGAAAAAAAAAATTAAGTTCTACATATACATAATTTTACATAAAAATGTCACCGGCTCTTAATGGGTTCAGCATTTTTTAAAAATTTTAGTATTTCCTTAAAGATCTCACTACCACGGACGGACATCGCTCAATCGACTTCCCCATGCTTATGGGGTCGGATATGTATATTATAGAAATTACAAACGGAATGACAAACACAAAAGATGATAACAAATAAATAGGGAACCAAAACAATTAGAAAAAGTTAAAGTAAATATGTGTGTATTGTAAGCATATAAAACTTTACTTTTGTATTTGAAGCACATTTGTGAAATCATTTATTTGTTATTTTTAGCAAATAATTGATTTTTTATGAATTTATGTTTTTAAATGATTTTTATGACAAATCGTTAATAAATAAAACAACAATCAGTTTTCTATATATCAAAAAAATTTTGCACTTACGACACTATATTATAACTCAATTATATAAGATGACATTTCCAGCCATATTTTTATATTTTAATTTAACCATTTAATGTTTAATTTGAACATAATTATGTTTATACTTTGGACAACAATATGGTTGCAAATGAACACAATACTATGTTTTGTTAGCAACCATATTATGTTGCTCTTAGATTATGGTTACCTCAACCATATTTTTTCTTTGCGTGTATTAATTTGAGTTTTGGAAGTCTGTAATAATTCTCATTTTGTTGATTATTTGCACTTCTTGTAGATTATCAAAGCAGATTTATTATCAATTTTGTCCGGTCGTGCAAATGGTCTTAGTCTATTGGCATCTTAATATGTTTAAACAGTTGTTTAAAGATATGCTCAAAGTCGTTGTTGCTTACGAATCGTTCATTCGGAGCAAATTGCTTATATGAATCGAAAAAATTAATATATGACAGGAATCGTTTGAACATTTGTAGCAATTAACTTTTTAAGTCCAAAATTCATTTCTTCGCCATTTAATAACAATACTAAAACTACAGATTAATGCAAGTACATTTATACATTTTTATATTTCTGCTGCCTTACTGTAAAATTCGTTGATAATATAAATAAGAGTAGAAATACAACTTCACGGTTGCGGATGCAGTTGTTTTTTTTTTAGGAAGTCTTGACCATATAAAACGCTCAACGAATTCGCACGAAATTATAATTTATTTTAATTAAGTGCGCTTTCTCTCAAGCTTTTAACTTTAAGTTTTTCTCTTTCAGCATGTTGCCACGGTTTTATTGTTTTTCTAACAAAAAATCCGATTTGTTTATATTTTTTGTGAAAAAACCAAGAAAATAGAAACGTGAAAATTTTCAATGTTTGCTTATATACTTTGTACAATTTTTTTTTAAATACATAATTATATGTGCATACTTCAATAAAAAAGAATAAAAAACTAGCAAACAAATAAAAAAAATGACAATAAAATCCGTATCAGACGCCGCACCTCATTTAATTTGTTTTTTCTCTGAGATGCGTAATCCGGCGCCGCAGCCATGAGGTTGTATTTGTACACTCAAACGTTGGCAGTAAACCAAGTTGTAATAATGTAAAAAATTAAGTAATTAAAATTTGAATCCCTAAAATTCCCCAAACAGAATTTGTATCCTCAGTTTATAAAAAAGATTCCTCAATGTGATAAAAAATTTCCGAATATGAAAACACTGCTTGTGTGGATGAAAAGTGTACGAATATTGCTTTCTTCTGGTACTTTTAACAATAATTAAAAACAAAGCACATATTCTCGACAAATTGGACAAAATTTTATTAAACATATCTTTGATAGGGCTTTTAGAAAAGACGATGGGTATTTTTGAGTTTTAGTAATAATTCGAGAGATTATTCGAAGACTAAACAACTCTATGGCTCTTCGAAAGGTCATCTAAATGTTTGCCATCATAGTCTAAATATTATTCGTCGAATAATTTTAATCGCCTGTAAAACGCTGAGTTAGATATCTGTAAAAAGAATTTCTTATAAATAAATCACTATCAAAATAAAATTAAGCAAATTAGAAGTCGTGAGAAAACAAGTTATCAAAAAAGAATTATAGAGTTAAAACTGTAATAAATGAGATTAGAAAATTACTCTGCCGCAGAGTTTTTCTGCGAAATATAGTTTTCGTCAAAATTTTATGAGCAAAAGCGCTAAAATAGTATTTTTTAAGTATTTCTCAAATATCTAGAACTATATCGCTGCTGTTTGAAAAGAATTGTGCAGTGATCGCTGTTGTTACTGTCCAACACATTGAAAAGATTAATGCAAATACAACCCAAAACTCACATTTATATTAACGAGATCGGAACAACAAATTTTCATGTGAATTGGTTTTCGTCGCACACCACATAAAGTTATTGCTTAAATTTGAAAAAGTTTACACAAATTGTGAACCTTAACGATCGTACCACTGTGCCACCTTATAAAGAGTCAGATATGGAAAGATGGCATGTAACTTAGTGCTCTTCAGAGCAATATGGGTCTTTTTCCCCCCTCATCATAATACGTTTACAAAAGAGTGTCTCGCCGTTTTACACCGCGAATCAGTGAAGCTCTTTTTTTTTAAATTCAGTCTTTGTACAGATTTTTTTTAAATTAATGAATATTTTTAATCCAAGCAAAACAACTTTTTTATTATTTTTGCTAGCAGCCATTAATTTAGATTGCAAAATTTATGAGAAAATATAAAAAGAAAAGCTGATGCAATACAAATTTAAAGCACAAAATCAATATTTTTCCAATTATGATTTCCCTCCTTTTGCTATAACTCTTTTGGCAACCGATTTTAAATTAAGCTGCTGGTGTTTACATTATTTTATCCATAATTAGAAAGACACACCTATCACATTCTTGTTATATAAACAATTTTTAATTATGTGTTGCAAGATTTCACAACAACATAAGGAATGAACCAATAATTATGAGCTGATATCAATCAATTGTTTTTTTTAACAAGATTTTTTTTTACAGGGCGTTACTGCATTCGTCAATAAAAATAAATGATGTATGTATGTGTTAGCTTGTGTAATTAAGTCAATGTATATTTTTATTTACATAGTTTTGATTAGAAGAGGTTAAAATCATAAAAGATAAAGTATTTTTCGCTTGACGGGCCAGCGAACATTTAAGAAATAAATTTAAATTTGCCTTAATAAAATTGTTACACTTCATAAATTTGTTTAGTATTTTTAACACTAATTACAACTTAATGCATTTTAAATATAAAAATGTATCAACAAGAAAAACAATGAATTAAAAATTATTTATAAAATAAATCAATATTTGTTTGTGCTTTACAGAATGCCAAACGGAGAGACCGTTTGTTTTAAAATTTCAGATCTAACTTTAGGCACCTTTAGACTATTTGTTTTTTCATATGCCTTCACGCAAAGAAAAAATATGGTTGAGGTAACCATAATCAAAGAGCAACATAATATGGTTGCATTATATGGTTGCTAACAAAACATAGTATTGTTACATTTGCGACCATATTGTTGTCCATAATAAATATATGTTGTCCAATATAAATATAAACATTAAATGGTTTAATTAAAATATAATAATATGGCTCGCAAGTGCAAAAACCAAAAAAAAAAAAAACAATTTCAAATTTTAGCCACCAGAAAAATTACTAATCTGTCAAGTACTAAAACAAAATATTTTTAAGCGCAAACTTTATTTTGTTGCTTTTAACCATACTTTGATTAATAATAATATATTATGGTTAAAGTTTTTTATTATTTTTAATAAGTTATAAAACTATGGTTGTGGTTGAAATTTTTTATGTTAATCCCAACCATGTTGCATTTTTCGTGCACAGTAACCATATAACAAAAATGTTTAGCGTGACTAAAGTTTTGGTGAAAAAAACTATAATTGGTTCCTCGCAACTATACATTGTTATAAAGAACATAATATGGTTATTGTGGCCATATGATAACCATGTTCTTTTTCTGCGTGTTGTCAGTTTAAAATCCTCATGTTTTTCCTTAACTTGTGCGCTTAAAGCATAAAACACTTTCGAGACAGCAGCTACCGACTGCAAAAATTCAAAAATAGAACACATGTATTAACATGAGTATAATTATTTTGGCAACAGCAGGGCAGCAAGGCGGCAGGTTGTTATCTAGGCTGAAATTGTCACTGCAGTCTAATTAAAATAATTTCTTTTTTTATTGTTTCACTCTTTAAATAGGCTTTTACATAATAGATAAAATATTTTTAATTCTTTAAAAACCGCTAAAAATACATTACTGATATACAATAAAATCATATTTTTAGTATGTAGCTGTTGCCTTCAAAATAACTATGTTGCTGGCTGCGTACAAGGCTATAAATGCAGCTAGCATCATTTGCTGTCGTGTGTTCGTGTATTCTGCTGGGTGAAGTTGTTAAATGCTTAAACGTACAGGCAAATTACGTCTCACACAAAGTAAGGAAATAGCTCACAGCTAATGCTAAAAAAGTTGTCAACTCTATTCTGCTTTCATCGACTTAAGTGCTTTTTTCACCTTTTGGTCATTTAAATATGGTAAACTAAAGAGAAAGTTTCAGCAAATAACGTCAGGTGCTTTGTCGTATAAAAATAGAAAAGGCTCTATATAAAAATTAGTCATACGTTTTTAACATGTTGTTACGAAAGTAACAATACTTTCTCAGAATTAATAATGAGCCATCGTGGATTTTCAATCAAAGGAATCTGTACGTTTGTCTTAAAAAGGGAAAACCGTAACAATATGTATGTGTTTAACACTAGAATTTTTTTAAACCGTATGCACGATACATATGTATTTTGCAATGGCAAATCTGACAATTTATATTTACGAAAAAAGAAATAGTTAAAAGGTGCCTTGACTGAGGACCCCAAAAAAAAATTGTTAATTTTTTCAAATGGACCGGAAAAAAGTGCCTTCCATACTTAATAATTAATAATTCACGGCAGCAATACTAACTAAATTTGCACAGTACAGTGGGAAGGGTATTGCATGTAGGGAGTAATTATTAATTCTCCTGCTTCTCGAGAACTAAAATAAAGGCATTATTTTATAGTCAAAGTTTGATGGTATAAGACCCTGAGAAATAATCCCTAATAGCACTTGTTATTGCATAGAAATACTATTTTTGTAGAATTTCGTTCGTTACTCGTCATAATTTTAAAATGTTTTTCTTTTTTACGGAAGGAAAATTTAAAAATTACATTTTTATTTTTTTTAACATTTTATGTCACAGATAATTCAAACACTTAACCAGTATCATCATCAATGTACCCGCCATATTAATATTTGCTTTGTGATAATTTCTGCCTAACACGGTTCAAATTACGAGATTGATAGCTCTCCGAATTTGTATGGAATTTGAGTTTATTTTAAACACTAAGATGCAAATATTTTCTGATGACCTTGCTGGGTGAAAGCAAAATGAAATTTACTAAAATGTATGGAAAGAAAAATTGAAAAAGACACAAGGAATAAAAAAGTCCGTTAAGTGCGAAATAGACTAACAATAGAAAGGTTCAGTACTATGTACAGGCTTACTTTGAATCTAAAATTTTATGTTGTTAAAAATTTGCAGATATGCAGATAGATAAGGCATTTTCCTTCAAATCATATAACTATAGGAATACCCTTTAGTGTTAAGTTATATTTTTCATACTTGTTACTATAGCGGACGTAATTTTACAAATTTGATGAGTCTGACTTTCATAGTTCAAGATATAACAATGTTTTTATGAATATCCTGTCACGTTCGAAATACCGTTTAATTATCATGAATAGTGCTATCGGGCAATTGTGCGGGTAATTGAGGGAAGACACAAAAGTGTGCTCAGGCTCTTAAAACATATTGAAAATTATGAAACGAATAAAAAGAAAGTTTTGCAACCGCTTTAACTTCAATCGAAAAAAAAATAATATCGAGAATTGCTCTTTTTGAGCACCAACAATCAGGTCTAAAGCTAATACACAGGTATGCATCTCAAATTTAAAAATAGCCGTTGCAAGCTGAATTAAAAAAATCCGGTGAAAGACGCCGTTGAACAATGTTCTCAAAAATATAAATTACATTTTGCTAGACAGCATACGATATGAGACATTAAGTAAGATTTCAGTCATGTTAATAGTTTTTGTAATAATTTAAAAAATTAAAATATATTAAATTACAGGCGACGCATGGCCCATTTATTCCTCCCAATAAAACAGTCAATTAAATTAAATTAAATTGCATTTGTACATAAAATACATATATGTGGTGATTGATAAAGAGACGAGCGAAAAGTTAAAATATTGATTGATTCAAAATATTCCTCGTATAAGTAAAATAGATAATAATCGGTGTGTACGGAAGCTAAGGTTTATGGCGCTGCTGATGACGGATGTAGCCAACCAAAAAATGCTGCATGTGTAGAGTTTTTCCTGTCTTCTGTACAAAATAACACAGTATTTTGCAAATAGATTTGTTTTTTCTAATAAATCTAGGAATTAACCCTATGACATAGGAATTAATTTCGGCGAATAAAAACATTCTATAAATGGTTTTTATAGCTTAAAAAGGATTCAAAGAATATGTGTAAAATTATGGGGACAAATATTTATTATATAGTGGGTTTTGAAGATGTACATTTTAATGTAAGCATGTTCATTTTTTTTTTTTTATTTATGGTTTTAAATTTTTTACCATACATACTTTTACATATAAAATTTCATTAAAAAATAAACGAAAAAAAAAGAATTTCTTGAGTGATTCCTATAACGATAAAAACACTGTAAGATATTCAAATTCTAAAAATTAAAAATGTAATATTTTTATTCTTTTGAAGGGAGTAAGCACGAAAAAAGTAATTTACTCTTATTTTGATACTGGTTCTCAAATAATGACAATATTAGTAATAATAATAAAAACAATGGTAATAACAATAAGATTTTTTTTTTAGTTTAGAAATATACTTTTGATAAGTTGATTAAAATTACAACTTGTTGATATAAAATGCCAAAGAAAAAAAATTATTTAATTAAAACATATTTATTAAATAAAATACGTGTCACACTTCAAATTTTAAGCTTTTGTCCTTGATTTTTGATAAAATTAATTTATTTAGTAAAATTAACATCTAAAAATTTAAAATGTGATTACAAGTCACTAAATAAGTAAATCGAAATTTTAACTGGTTATTTTTCCACTTTTTTCAAGGAAATACTGTTTGGATTTATTTCACCAGGCTTGAAAGTTGGAGAAATTTGTAGTGCAATTTATACTTCAAGCCTACGGTGTAATTTCCGTAACTTATGTTCGTTAATACAAATTAAAACCTAATGAAGTTACAGTGAAACTGAATATAATTGATATTACGAGGGCTGCTATATATATTTCTGGCCTGGCAACACTGAGTGCTGCCAACTGCAATCTGACATTTCCATTTGAAAGTTTGTAATTTTTAAGCATAATCGTACTCAAAGCGTTTTGACGTACGACCATTATTTGTGTTGTTTACAGTGACTTGAAAAAATTAATATAGAAAAAAATGGAATTAACTCGTGAACATTTTCGTGCCATCATTTTTCACAACTTTCGACGTGGATTATCACGACAATAGTGCATTGATGAACTTAAATCTTTGTATGGCGATGAAGCACCATCCTATAGCACTGTGAAAAATTGGTATAATGAATTTAATCGTGGCCGAAGCTCGCTCAAAGTCGAGTTCCGTGAAGGTCGTCCAAAAACGGCTGTTGTGCCAGAGAACATTGATGCCGTGCGTAAACTCATAATGCAAGATCAACATGCGACATACCGAGAGATAGAGACATCCTTGGACATTTCTTCCACCAGCATACATTCGATACTGCATAAACACCTGGCCGTAAAAAAGGTTTGTTCTCGTTGGATCCCGCACAATTTGAAAGTCGCTCAAAAAAGGCTCGTGTCGATTGGTGCAAAGAAATGTTGCAAAAATTCGATTGCGGTGCTTCAAAAGACTCTTATAAGATCGTTACAGGTGACGAATCATGGATCTATGCGTATGAGGCCGAAACGAAACAACAATCGACCGTGTGGGTCTTCAAAGACGAGCAAAATCCAACGAAAGTTGTTCGTGGAAGAAGCACTTCGAAGCAAATGGTCGCCTGTTTCTTCGTCAAAACTGATCATGTGACGACTGTTCCGCTTGAGCAACGTAGGACGGTCACTTCTGAGTGGTACACTACAATTTGTTTGCCTGAAGTCATCGGAGAAATTCGAAAAACCAACAAGAGAAGACGAATCATTGTTCACCATGACAATGCGAGCTCTCACACATCGGCTCAAACCAGAGCGTTTTTGACCGGCCAAAACGTTGAATTAATGGGTCATCTGCCGTACAGCCCTGACTTGGCACCTAATGACTTCTACTTGTTTCCGCACATCAAGAAAAAAATGCGTGGTCAACGATTTACGTCGCCAGAAGAAGCTGTTGAAGTGTTCAAAAACCATGTTTTAGAGGTGTCTCAATCGGAGTGGAAAAAGTGCTTCGACAACTGGTTTGAGCGCATGCCAAAGTGTATAAATCATGCTAGAGAATAATTTGAAAAACAGTAAAACTATTTTTGATTATAAATATTCGCATTTTTACTATTAGGCCAGAAATATAAAGAGCAGCCCTCGTAGCATAATTTTTGGGTAAATATTTTTCAAGCAAAAATGACGATTAATCGAAATTTTTAGTTCGATATATTTCGATACTCTTAAAATGTATCGATACAATATATATAAATATATTTTTCTCATTTGTCCATCTCTAATGTACACCACGCATCAAAGAGTTAAGCTATACGTGATCTTAAGCAGGATATAAATTCATATGTTTATGTGCGGTTTCTGTATTGCAAGCGAGCGGCTCGTCTTTAAAATTTGTATAGGATTCACTAAAAAAAACTTGAGTGCTTTTCATGCTAATTTTCTAGACGAGTCGCTCGTTTGTAATACAGAAACCGCACATTAATCAATATCAAATATTTCTAAACAAATTTACAGTAAACTATAAACACAAGCTTAAAACGGTCCAATAAGCGATTGTCGTGAACAACTAATACAACATTAATTATTACTGAGATTCGAAAGCATAATTTTTAATCACAAAAATTATATTCGTGTTTACTTCAACAGATTTTTGATTATTTTACACCAAAGAAATTTTATTTTTTTTTAACATAATGAAATAAACGACATTAAAAGAACACTTTCTGGTTATCATAGTGTTAATGTCTTAAGAACAAACCTCTCCCACTTTTTTTTAAATACAAAATGTATGTTTGCCTGACGATAACTATTAGTATTAATATATAATGCCCAATATTGGTAAAAAAAAAGAACATTTATAACGACAGCTAAATAAATCTGAATGGAAAATTTATTTTCTCTATGGGGTGTTTGGTTTATTTATATTAAGTAGTTTCCGCCTTAAATATTTTTCTCAACTCTATCTTGGATTTTCTTTTTTGTTTTTTAGTGTTAATGCTACATGCTGAGTCTCAATAAAAATAAAAGATTTATGTAGTTTATATATTTTGTTCAATAGTTGTTGCCAGTTTTCTTTAATATTTTTACAAACAATTTGTTTTTATATCACAGTATCAATACGCCATAGCCACGTGTAACAAGTCGCCTTATTTAAATATTTGTTAAAGAAATTGTTAAACGTGTTTTTTTTTAAGTAACAATAATAATAATTAAACAATAATATTTTATAAACAAAAGCAGAGCAGCTACAAGGTATTGTTCTTTTCTGTAAAAATAAAAAATATTGAATTAATATCAAGTGACTGTAGAAGAATTTGTTAATTAAAAATGTGTCATATCCTGCAACCACTTGATTGTGTTAAATTTTTAAAGAGAACATAAACAAATATAAAACACCATAAAGCTGATGATATATACAGATTTAAAATACACATTTGTATTAAGTATTTAATACTGTTAGACGTAATTCTGCATATAATTTAAAAAAAATGCAAAATAGGATTTTTTTAATAGCATTGGCATTATTTGAAATAATGACAATGCATTGCAATGTTTAAAAGTTTAACTACTGTTTAATTTTTACTGATTTTTGTTTTTTCAATTATAATTTTTTTTTGCTAATGGTAATGAAATTTTAATTAAATCTTTAAAAAAAACTAATAAACCACAACTCTTTTAAACCGACTTGAAAAAAGAGAAGGACGTTATCAATTCAACTGAATCTTGCTCCTTTTTTATATTTTTGGCTCGATAACTCAGTCATTTCTGGAACGATTTAAAAAAAAAAATTTATTTGAAATGTGATGCTGACAGATTGGCCCCTTTTTAAAAAAAATCATAATTAAGGGGTGTCGCCATACAATAAACATGTTTTTACGTGTATTATGAAACTTAAAGGACTCCACTTTTAAATTAAAAAACATATCTCTATAGTGCCCAAAAAGTGTCCACTTTTTTGCTTGGTATAGTAAAAAACATAAATATTTTAGATTAGAAATTAAAGGTTGGTACAATTGTTGATGTCATTTGATGTATATGCCCAAACACTTGCACCGTTGTGCACAGACAGTTGAAAACTACAAAAAACCTGATTCTACTACAACAATTATAAAATAACTTTCGGAAATCAAAGAGTGCCCCTATAGTTGCTGTAATTTGATTCATATTGCAAAACAGTTGAACAGTTGTAGACAGGCGATTGAAATTAACAAGGAGCTGAAGTACTAAGTCAGCTATAACAAATATAAAGTTTAAAGGTGGAACATAAGAAGGTCCCAATAGTTAAGGTAATTTGATGTATGTTACTGTACTTTTGAAACGTTATCCGAGGGCTGCTCTATATATTTCTGGCCTAATAGTGAAAATGCGAATATTTATTATCAAAAATGGTTTTATTGTTATTCAAAGTATTCTCCAGCATGATTTATACACTTTTGCATGCGCTCAAACCAGTTGTCGAAGCACTTTTTCCACTCCGATTGAGACACCTCTAAAACATGGTTTTTGAACACTTCAACTGCTTCTTCTGGCGACGAAAATCGTTGACCACGCATTTCTTTCTTGATGTGCGGAAACAAGAGGAAGTCATTAGGTGCCAAGTCAGGGCTGTACGGCGGATGACCCATTAATTCGACGTTTTGGCCGGTCAAAAAACGCTCTGGTTTGAGCCGATGTGTGAGAGCTCGCATTGTCATGGTGAAAAATGATTCGTCTTCTCTTGTTGGTTTTTCGAATTTCTCCGATGACTTCAGGCAAACAAATTGTAGTGTACCACTCAGAAGTGACCGTCCTACGTTGCTCAAGCGGAACAGTCGCCACATGACCAGTTTTGCCGAAGAAACAGACGACCATTTGCTTCGAAGTGCTTCTTCCACGAACAACTTTCGTTGGATTTTGCTCGTCTTTGAAGACCCACACGGTCAATTGTTGTTTCGTTTCGGGCTCATACGCATAGATCCATGATTCGTCACCTGTGACGATCTTACAAACGTCTTTTGAAGCACCGCAATCGTATTTTTGCATCATTTCTTTGCACCAATCGACACGAGCCTTTTTTTGAGCGACTTTCAAATTGTGCAGGATCCAACGAGAACAAAGCTTTTTTACGGCCAGGTGTTCATGCAGTATCGAATGTATGCTGGTGGAAGAATTGTCCAAGGATATCTCTATCTCTCGGTATGTCGCATGTCGATCTTGCATTATGAGTTTACGCACGGCATCAATGTTCTCTGGCACAACAGCCGTTTTTGGACGACCTTCACGGAATTCGTCTTTGAGCGAGCTTCGGCCACGATTAAATTCATTATACCAATTTTTCACAGTGCTATAGGATGGTGCTTCATCGCCATACAAAGATTTAAGTTCATCAATGCACTCTTGTCGTGATAATCCACGTCAAAAGTTGTGAAAAATGATGGCACGAAAATGTTCACGAGTTAATTCCATTTTTTTCTATATTAATTTTTTCAAGTCACTGTTAACAACACAAATAATGGTCGTACGTCAAAACGTTTTGAGTACGATTATGTTTAAAAATGACAAACTTTCCAATGGAAATGTCAGATTGCACTTGGCAGCACTCAGTGTTGCCAGGCCAGAAATATATATAGCAGCCCTCGTATACAGACAAATCAAATCTGTTTTTTGCCAAAATTATTTCAAACACTAATGTTTAAAAATTTTAATAAACGACTGGTGTAAAACTTAATGCCTGATATCTTAATTTAGAAAATCAAATTATATTCTTATTATGTCTTCCGTTTTCCTTAGAATATTAAAAAAACAATAAGAATAAAAAGGCTTTACTATACTTTAGCGTGTTTATAAAGGGTACAAAGAGTAGGCGTAACGATTATTGATGGTAAAGATATGACACCAGTAATCATTAGATAATGATAACGATTTTGTTTTTTAAATAATAAGCAGTTAAATCAGTTCGTAACTTTTAATAA
The DNA here is from genome assembly GCA_916610165.2 of Gymnosoma rotundatum. Lineage (NCBI taxonomy): Eukaryota > Metazoa > Arthropoda > Insecta > Diptera > Tachinidae > Gymnosoma > Gymnosoma rotundatum. Next base: position 55,197,296 of record OU744336.1, read on the forward strand.
CAGTAGCATTATTTATCATTAAATGGTAATGAAATCGACAATTGCTTCATCCAACTTATTAATTACTCCCTATGCGTCAAAGTCACAACTCTATGGGAACGCCCTTTTAGATTTCATTTTACTTTTTAATCTGCCGCTTATGTATGTCAGACAAGTGTCTATAAATTCAATTTATAATTTGTTGTTGTAACAACAATAAAAAGAAAACTTCTGTAACAAAAATGGTTTGAAGATTGCAAAGAATATAATCTTTTTGTTTCCCCGATTATTTAGTTTCTGGTCGCTACACATACAGATATTTTGCCAAGCTAGCCGGACACTACTTTTGTTTTTGCTTTATGTTGGCTGTGGAAAATTATTGCCTCAATAAGTCAATGAAACTTGTCAGATATATGTATGTCTCATGGTCAAATGTTGTTAAGTCTTCAAACAAAAAAAATTCGGGCCAAGGACACAAAAGTTTCCCTTACGGGAACTTATTTTATCTTAAAGGTTTCTCACATTTTTTTTAGCTTATGCAATTGTTGACGTCAGCGATAGTTTTAAAACCTAGACTTGAACCAAAAATACTCTTAAATTCCATTTATTTAAAGAAATGCAACACACATGTCATAATACAATTAAAATTAATGTTTTTAGTTTTTGTTATCAGGCGGATGTATACTTCTAATCCCACCTCCAAAATATCCCTCTGAATTTTTTTTATTTATTTATTAATTTATTTTATTTTTTTTTTTCCGAAAAATTTATATTTCTAAGTTTCTATGTCGAGCTTAATGTATCTTCCCAAATCCTTACTTATCCCACCCGCCAATAATATTAAATAAAAAATAAATTTTTATTATTTAATACTTTAAAGATTTAATTCATTTAAAAATAATTACCTTATTCATAATAATAATTATCTATAATAGTAACAATAAATATTATTTAAAGCAATTTGTCTTTTGCACTACGATGTTGATGAGTGGCATTCTTCTGACAACAGCCCAATAGGAAACAATGGCTCACTCACTCATGGCCATGAGTTAAAATCCTGTGATTTATAGGTGTCATAGGATGTCACTCATACAAAGCAGCCTAAAGTTTTGCAGTGTCTAAGCAATAATCTGCAAAAACCTACAAATCGATTTTATGACCACTTTATATTACTCCAATAATAACTTTGATGCGGTAGAATAAGTCAGTTCCGGTTTATCTGCAGCTAATTCAGAATCTACCAAGTCCAGTTTTCGATACACCCATTATAATTATCAGCCCTTAATCACTTCTAAATCTTTATTTTTTCACATACATCTATTTAACATATCATTATTTTAATTGCAGCAGGATTGAGTAAACATTTTTATACAATTATTAGAAACCAAAACATTTTATGAGTGACAAAGAGGTTTTTTCAGATCATATCCACTTATGCAAGCTGATATAAAAAAGTGAACAAAAAAGATTTTTTTATTAAACTCCGAACAAAGTTTTTTACCATTAAAACATTAAATAAAATTTTTCTAAAAATTATGTACCTGTAAACAAAGCCTTTCACAGAAAAAAAAATTAATACAAAATCTTTGTTCGTTTAGGCACAAATACTATATTGCAAAAAGTTAATAAAAACGTATGCAATTTACGCCGCTTTCCTGATTTAAGAGTGTCCCAAAACGACAAATATCGAGCGAAAGACTTGAAAATTTACTATATGATGTAATGATGAGTCTGTCGAGCTGCGTACCTTAATTTTAATTTCTTGAATTTTTCGCCTAATGTCCGAATAGATTGCCCATACCCCTCCTATTGTAAATTTACATGACACGACAGTGGGGCTATTATTGCATGTTTTCTTATCAGAAAATAAAATCTTCTGAAGAGTAAGGTTTGTCTTTTAATTATTTTGTTTATTGTATACTTGATGATATAAACATATACTAAGATTATAATATGTACACATGATAAAACAACTATGTAAAAACATGCTAATTAAGAAAAATGGATTTTGAAGGAATGCTTTACCCTGGAGTTAATGTCGACGTCGTTGACGGCGTCAAATGTCAAAAAAAAAAGTTGAATCGTATGAAATTGTATGAGAGCAGTTAATCTCAACGCGTTGCAACGCCGTAAAAGTTCAATCTGTTTCAACTTTTTCGGCGTTGAAACGCCGTCAACGACGTCGACATTAACTCCAGGGTTAGTCAAAAACATGGAAAAATAATACTAGGTGGTCGCTATGGCGAATTGAATTATTTTCGCTGTAAACGTTAAATGTCAAACATTTATTATTTATTATTTCGACATGGTCACAAATAATATTTCATTTTAAGTGTTAATCGTGCTTGATTCTTTTAAAATTTGTATTTTCTAACAACGAACAATTTTGTAATATTCTCAATCAATAAATGTACGTTGGCAGAAAATTAACAATGGGGAGCGCACAGCAACAGGATCTCAACGCTACAGCTTCAATAGTTCGGAAAACTTTTAAAAGACCTTTGTCGATGTTAAAAGAATGACGATCTAAGTTTAGCCTTATGAAATAGAACTTCGCGGACCACCTTCAAAAAACATAAAAAGTTATACATAAGTGTTTGTTTCTGTTCAAATGTTAGGAGACTGTGGTTTGATAACTGATTATTTTCAAATATCAACTTTTTGATCTTAGATGTGGAGCTAATTTTATTTCAAAAAAATATTTTTTAAAATGGAGCAGTAGTGAAATGGCTATATGGATATGCTTTCCCCTCAGTAATATATTTCAATTTGTAATTTTAAATAAAAAATGTTTCATGAGAATATCATGAAATGTTTAAATTTGAAGAAATCAAGCACGATTAAAGTAAAATAAAATGATATATGTTTTCTCGAAAGTTAGGATACATCATTTGTCACATTAGTTTAGAATATTAAAAACTTGGTTACTTCTCTCAAATACGAATTTGTATTCAAATATTAAAAAATGAAAAAGTTTTTTTTTTCGATTTCATTTTTCATAAGACAGCTCTCAAGAAAATATACATATTTTTAGAATTTAATTAAATTTATATTTTTTATTTTCTATTTTCTAAATTTAAATCATTATTTAAATTGTTTTGTTTGTGCCATTTCCAAGATGAGTAATCGCGAAGATTTTTACTCAAAGGAAGCCTTGCTCGTTAACAACGCCAAGCGTGAATTGGTCAATGGAGTAGAAAAAGATCCCATTTATAAGCTGAGGTTAATGTGCTTTGCAAAAGGTGCCACAGGAATATTGGATTTAGCAAAGTAAGAATATATTTATTAAAATGGCGAATTTTTAATGTGTGACACATAAAAAAATGTTGCCAATTTTTTTTAGATCCTTACGCAGTATGGAGCGAAATGGTAAGAACTCTTTAAGCTTAACAGAGTTTACAGATTGCGTGCAGAAGTCTGGACTTGATTGCAATCAAGATGAAATGAAATCGTTGTTTAATAATTTTGATGTTGCTCAGAATGGTTGCTTAAATACCAATGAATTCCTTGATAAACTGAGGGTAAGTTTTATTAAATAAATACAAAAAAAAAATAAAATAAAATAGTCTGTACAAATTTTTATGAACAGCCCACAATGACACATACTCGTTTGAGCATCATTAACAAGGCATTTGAAAAAATAGACAACGATTGCGATGGCATCATTACAGCTAAAGAAATAAAAAATGCCTATTGCGTGCGTGATCATCCGAAATATTTAAGTGGTGATTTAACCGAAAAAGAAATTCTCGAACAGTTTTTAAACAACTTTGGTGGCGGTCTAGCTGGCGAGAAGGCAGACGCTAAAGTAACTAAAGAAGATTATATTAACTATTATGCGACTGTAAGTGCTTCCATTGATAGCGATGCTTATTTCGATTTAGTTATGAGACGTGCTTACAAATTGTAAAATAGAAAAAAATGTTTAAAATCATAGTACTCTGCTAGAGACGCATTGCATAAATTAAAAAATTATGTGAATAAATGTCTTGAATAAACTACTTCCAAATTAAATTGACTTCAAAATATTTTTTTTCTTAGGTTTTTCAATTTTCAACTTTTGGGGTGTGTATATGGATATTTTACATAAATTTTTAAATTTATCAGATGGGCCAACATTTTCAAGGTTCCTGCAAAATAAATTTAACATTTGTCTTTCGTATTAAAAAAAAAAATTTTTGGCCTAACGATCTCAGCCGTGAGACTTTTTATTCCCTTTACTGCAGGTGAAAAATGGGTTTATCCAAATTTGTCACTCCGAATGTACTTTCTAAAATATCCATTTCCGGCCCCATAAAGTATATGTTGACTTGCAAAACGTCAGTTGCTTTGTATTTGAATAATGTATTGTGTTACTAAATACCGCAGCAAAACTGTGTATAAACTTTGTATTAATACCACTTGAAGCCCTAAACACTTAGACGACAGCAGGCAGCAGACAGCAAACTGTCAAAAATAAAATATATGTGTTTAAATGAAAACGATTATTTTGACGACATCACAGCAGCACGACTACACGACAGCATTTGCTGCTGCTGCCAACTTAGGCTATTTTCTATTTTGACGGGCAGCAATAAACAAATATAGTGTTGCCATTATACATATAAATTGGAAAAATAAAACAAAAACTTTTTTTTTTAATATTAAACATAAAGAACATTACATAAATACAATAAGGAAATAAATTTATGTGCTTTTATAGTTTTTCGTGATATTATTACATTTTTTTTACCAATTACTTTAATTTTATTAATTATAAAATATATGTATGCGGTATCCCTTAAATTTGTATTGCTAAAGTACATAGCTGTTGTTGCTGTCTTCAAAATAATTATGAAGCTGACTTCAGACCAGCATTTGAAGCCGTGAAGTTGTGAAGTCTGCTGTCGTCTAAGTGTTTAGAGCTTGAAAGTCAGCCATATTCTGAGCACGTATGCATAGCGATATCCGTCCATTCGTGTTCTAATTGAACCAGCTGTGCCAAGGCACAAGTTGAGCTACAGAAAATTTAAATACACCAGTCGATCAGAATACAGCCGAATATAAACAAAAATTCCGTGATATTTTTTCACTTTTCTCCTTTTGACTGACTGTGGAAAGTGAAAAATATCGGGGAAGAAAAGTAGGTATGAATTATAAAAGAAAAATTATTCACTCTGTATATTCTGAAGCATTATTGCTATAAACTAATTTATTTACAAAAACAATTCCCTGAAAAATACAAAGTGAAAATTTCGTGTGGAATTCCAAACATGCTTATATATGTAAATGAACAAGATGCCGATGATGCCTCTTTCTTTGTTTTTTTTCCCACAGAATACATAATCGTAGGTATCCCGTGAAATTCCCTGAGAATATACATGATTGGGCTGATAGTTTTGAAAATCTTGCTGTTAAAAATCAGCAATATCGGATCATGCCCTTCGAGGCAGCTTGCAAAACACCACGTCTGCCTCTAGTTTTTCCACATCATTTGGAACAAATCCAGTTTAGTGAAGTAACTCCAATCCAAAAAAAAACAAACTAATATCAATGGCCTCTTAATCTCTTAACTTATGCTTTTTATTTGTTATTTTTTTTTTTGTCATACATTTATTTTTATTTTTGATAAACCTTCAAACTGCACAAAAGCTTAGACAAACTTAGACAATGGGTCTCATGCATAACAACGAGTAAAAGCGCTGAATTGAGGCAGGTGAGCAATTGCTCGTTAGTCGAGTTCAATCAAACAGCAACAGCTTTTGCTCAATTTCGTATGCATAAAAATGAGTTCAAGCCAATTTCAATTACTTGATCAAAGGGAGATCAAACGTCTTATTATTATAAAAGTGCAAACGTGTCGTCAAGTGAAACTGAAGGAGAAGTAGAATCAAATAATAATAATAAAACAGAAAATGACGGCACTTCTTAATTTTTAGTCAAAAAATAAAACAAAATAAATATTAACTCAAAAAGAGTCAATTACCAAGCATTAAAAAAAAAACAAACAATAGAAACATGTGTAACAGCAATTAAGCAAAAACTTAGCATTGAAGTAACGGGAAAAAACATAATAAAAAAATAGCTAACATAAAATGTCGCATAAAAAAATAAAATAGACATGAGTAAAAGTAGAAATACAACCTCACGGTTGCGGCGACGGATTCCGCATGGACTTATTTTGTTAAAATCGGTTGCGCGAATTTTTCCTTTCCTCCACTTACCCCTCCTTTTCCTCATTTTTTAAATAAGCATCGCTCTTGGAACTTCTAAATAAAAATCTATATCTGTTTTAATTTTTATTTAAATCGGTACCCGTTTTTATGACTAAACTCACGAACGTATTTTGTACAAACTTTAGACAAACGGACAAACCTTTAAAATGTAATTGAATTCGGTTTCTCCGATCGTGAGTTAGTCACAACACACCTGCAACAATTTTTATAAATATAAGATGAAAAATTAAAAAAAAAAATATTACACTTTTTACTTTAATTTAATTAAATTTGTCAAGAGAATAATATTGATTGAGTGTTTATTGCTTAATCTCGAAGGAGGAACATCTGTGTGAAAGCAGATTTTCCTTTTTCAAAAAAGTAAGGTTATACATAAAGACGCAACGCTCACGTGTTTTCTCAATTGGCTTTTATAAAAATGCCATCGTTTTAACAAATAATAAAAAAATATATGTAATCATTAACACTTCAATATCCTGTTCAGGATTTACCACTTCCTATACGAAGGTATAGGTTGATGTGCAGTTCTTGGAGAGACTGTTTATATCTGAAAACTTGTGGGATACCCTGGCGCTGTAGTTATGTACCCCTGTCATAATTGAATTCAGATTTAAAAAAAAATAATTGAAATAATTTATTGATTTAGCTACCAAAATTTCCTAATTTTTAGACTTTGAATAATACGAGTTTCGTTATTACTTATTCTTGTATAAAGTCTCAAATCGTTGACGTTAAATTACAACAAACACTTTTTATGTTAGCCCGTCTATAGTTATGTTAAAATATTGGGACTAAGTGTTCATTTTGTAGGATATTAATTTTAACTAAATACAAAAAGTCTTCAGGAGGTACAAATCCTTTTTCCACTGTATGAATAATATACTCTTCGTTTGTATAATATGGCGTCATGATATATAACTTGTAATGTGGTTTCTTATTAGATATATAACAAAATAATCGATACTTATTACTTTCTGAAAATCCAAATTTAGATACACAAGCCCTAAAAGACATTTTCTTTCGAACACTGTTAACTTTTCCATAGAAGATGGTGAGATATTCAATCAAATAGGACAGCCGTCGTTGAGTAGAATAAAGTTTTAAATTTAAAAAGGGCTTTTCTTCATTTATTTAATATCTCTTTTTGTGATGGTTAAAATTTAAGAATTTGTCTAAGTATGTACCTGGATAAGTTATTGTATTCTTATTTGGTATATTAATCTTCTTTATATACGATTTGGTTAAAATTGCTTTTTTACAATTTTTTAACCGACGTAAAAAAGGATGAATGTTGCTTTTTTTCTATATTTGTGCCTCCAGAACTCGTTCATTTGTGATCCGATTTTGAACATTTTTGGTACTATAGTAGATTATGCTTACAGACGACCGTTTAAAAACAGCTTATAATCTTAAAAATTAAAGGGTGTCCCCATACAAAATACACATTTTTTACGTGTATTATGAATTGTACAGGGCACTTCTGTAAAATTTAAAATGACTGCGTATTACTATAGCTCCCAAAAACAAAAAATTATACAAAAATAAATCAAAAATTAAAGGGTGCCCCCATAATTGATGTAAATTTTTTTATATGGGTCTATCTTTTGAACCGTTATAGACAAACGCTTGTAAATTTGACTCAATATCGATTGCTTTAGCCGTTATAGTAACAGCTGATAATATTTAAAATTAAAAATTAACGGGTGCACCAATAGTGCATTTCATTTGGTATATCGCCTTATTTTTAAAAAGTTGTAGACAGACGATTAAAATTTACATAGAACCTGTATTATTAACTCCTCTATAACAACAAGTATAAAATTTGGATTTGGAAATAAACGGGTGTCCCAATAGTTGATATAATATGGTGTATGTGGGCGGACTTTTGAACCGTTATAGACAGACAGCTGAAATTTAAGAGGGACATGTTTTGCTTAGTCCGCTATAACAAGAAGCTTATAATTTGAAGTTATAAATTAAAGGGTGTTCCCAAAAATTAATGTAATTTGTTCTATGTGGCCGTATTTTTTGAAACGTGTTATACTAACACCTCAATTTTAGACAGAATGTCCGCTACTTTATTTGGTATAATAAGAAGTATAAAAATTTTAAATTATAAATTAAAGGGTTTTACAATAGTTGATATAATCTGATGTATATGTTAAACCGTTATAGACAGGCGGTTGAAATTTACACAGAACCTGATTGCTAAATCTACTACAACAGCCAGCATATATTTTGAATTTGGAAATAAAATTTGATTTGTGTATTGCCAAACTATTGAACAGTTGAAAAAGTATAAAGTTTGTAGATATAATGTGTCCCAATAGTTGATGTAACCTAATTTATGTGGCCGTAAACTTGAGCTGTTATAGGCAGACAGATGAAATTTGTTTTGAAGTCGGTTTTTTCGCAAGAACTATTATGCTTTTTATTATTAATTACTTGTAATTACGACAACTATTATCGTTTCTGTTATCCATTCTAAATTATAATTGTTCAGTAAAGAATGCTCTCAGATCGGCTCGTATGTTTGAAATTCTTTAGATTTCTATAAACTTACATTTATCATATGTGTTTATACAAGCATATCCCTCGTTTTTATACCACATGCAGTTAAACAGTTTTGCAATGTTATGCCAATGTCAAACAAGTTAAACCAAAAACGGAAACAAGCACTAAAAATACATGAATATATTTTTAAACACACAACACAGGCCAACATACATACAATGCATGTATGTAAGCATACAATACAACACATATGTATGTATATAATACAAGCATAAACAACTTGAAATGGCAAACAATATAAACCAGAAATCGAAATTACGTAACAAAATTCATTGTATGAAAAATTGTTAACACTCGTTCTAATAGTTCTTTATGAAAAAAAAAATTTTATAAAATAGCAAAAATACAACAACTACATAATCAGTAAATAAAACAAAATAAAAACAAACATCTCAAGCAGATTTAAAATAAACATATGGATGAATGTTTGCACGCAATAACTATTCGAAATGGTGATAAAACTTTATTTAAAATAAAAAATTCAAAAGGAAGAAAGATTTTTGGAAAATATTCATAAAAATAAACCCAACTGATGTTTTAACCAATTTCCTTTTTATTGCTTTTAGGAGTTGATCATAAATTTTTGTGTGAAAATATTTACATTCAATTTCAAAACATTGCGGACTTCTTTGTGTGTTTGCCCATTTTGTTGGGTGTCAGATGGATACAAAATGTGGCATATTTAAAAGCTTTAACTATACGAAGGTTATTCCTTGCTTAATACAGGGTTTCCGCCAGGAAGTTATACTACATTGTTTGTTTATAATTTTTGATTAAATGAAAGAGAAGTGATCTTTTATTGATATATATTTTATTTAATTACGGCAGTGACGTATGAAATACAATATCAGATAAATGTCTGCCTCTGTTAGCCTTACAAATGCGAGCCCTTTTGAACACATTGTTCATTACATTCTCACACTTTGCATAAATAATATGATAAATAATATTGCTCAGAACCGAATATTCTGTTTGTTTATATATCCATCCAAATGAAAATATGTCTCGTCACTTAAAATCGGGGTTGTCATAAGCTGTAACATCTCATTGGCGTATGTACGGCGGTGTAAATGGTCTTCTGAAAGAAGCTCTTAAGTCAACTGAATCTTAAATGGAAACAAATACAAGTCTCTATGCAAAATTGTGGCCAAAGATGTTCTTTAAGGACAAAGCTCCTGAACACGCTGTAGAATTGAGGTTTATGGATTGTTTTGAACACTTTCTTGAGCAGCAGTAATGTTTCCAGGAGATCTTGCTGTTCAAGCTTGCGCTTGTCACATACAAACCCTCTCTATTTTTTCTTCCAAAATTTTTACGTAACTTTCTCATCGTCACAGTAATCCATGATTGATTTTGATAAAATGTTTCAATGACTAGAACACGTTGGTTTATCGAATATTTTGCGATAGTAAATTTGCAACGTGTCTAATTCACAACTACCAAATATTAACTGTCAAGACTAATGTTTACCAAAATGGCGGCAAAACAAATTGATACCAAAATATGTATGTCCGTATTCCATACATCGAAATAATAAATTAAGTCGAATGATTATTTGTCAATTTAATTAGCATTGAATGACAAAGAATGATAACCTTTTTTTCGGCCGCTACCTGCAAAATAATAGTACTGCCTTTTAACGAAAATGCTTCAAGGTTAATTAGCTAAAAAAAAACATATACATTGAGTAATGAATAAATAGTTTTAAAGCATTAGCATTAATAAGTGTTATTTCCCATGCTGCTGCAAAAAGGTTTAACGACTGCGATCATAATATTGTGTTTCATAAAACTAATTATTATTTCTATTTGTAATACGCATTTTAACATTTTCATTATAATTTCATTACTACGGGGCTGCTATATATATTTCTGGCCTGGCAACACTGAGTGCTGCCAAGTGCAATCTGACATTTCCATTGGAAAGTTTGTCATTTTTAATCGTACTCAAAACGTTTTGACGTACGACCATTATTTGTGTTGTTTACAGTGACTTGAAAAAATTAATATAGAAGCACCATCCTATAGCACTGTGAAAAATTGGTATAATGAATTTAATCGTGGCCAAAGCTCGCTCAAAGACGAATTCCCTGAAGGTCGTCCAAAAGCGGCTGTTGTGCCAGAGAACATTGATGCCGTGTGTGAACTCATAACGCAAGATCGACATGCGACATACCGACAGATAGAGACATCCTTGGATATTTCTTCCACCAGCATACATTCGATACTGCATGAACACCTGGCCGTAAAAAAGGTTTGTTCTCGTTGGATCCCGCACAATTTGAAAGTCGCTCATAAAAAGGCTCGTGTTGATTGGTGCAAAGAAATGTTGCAAAATTACGATTGCGGTGCTTTAAAAGACGTTAATAAGATAGTCACAGGTGACGAATCATGGATCTATGCGTATGAGCCCGAAACGAAACAACAATCGACCGTGTGGGTCTTCAAAGACGAGCAAAATCCAACGAAAGTTGTTCGTGGAAGAAGCACTTCGAAGCAAATGGTCGTCTGTTTCTTCGGCAAAACTGGTCATGTGGCGACTGTTCCGCTTGAGCAACGTAGGACGATCACTTCTGAGTGGTACACTACAATTTGTTTGCCTGAAGTCATCGGAGAAATTCGAAAAACCAACAAGAGAAGACGAATCATTGTTCACCATGACAATGCGAGCTCTCACACATCGGCTTAAACCAGAGCGTTTTTGACCGGCCAAAACGTCGAATTAATCGGTCATCCGCCGTACAGCCCTGACTTGGCACCTAATGACTTCCTCTTGTTTCCGCACATCAAGAAAAAAATGCGTGGTCAACGATTTTCGTCGCCAAAAGAAGCTGTTGAAGTGTTCAAAAACCATGTTTTAGAGGTGTCTCAATCGGAGTGGAAAAAGTGCTTCGACAACTGGTTTGAGCGCATGCAAAAGTGTATAAATCATACTGGAGAATTCTTTGAAAAACAATAAAATCATTTTTGATTATAAATATTTGCATTTTCTCTAATAGGCCAGAAACATATAGAGCAGCCCTCGTAGTAGTAAACACAGTTATAATTGAATAGGAAAAATTTTGTAGCATTAAAAGTAAGCTAAATTAGTTGTCATTGCAATTACTTTCCAAAAATGCCAATAATTTTTTAATTTAAAAAAAATTAATTTAATTGTACAGGGTTTTTAAATACTATTTCCTGCAGACTCTTTTTATAACTTTAAAATATAGATACAGATGCTTTTTATTGCTATTTTCACTGGCTTTTTAAAAGTTCTTAATAATATCGATTATAGTTTCCTTCTTGGCAAAACTTATTTAAGAAGCTGCACTCATAAAAATGCGATCTGTAGTGCGATTTACTTAATTTATACACCACGATGATTGTTTTATTAAGTCGTAATTTTATTTTATTTACAATAACAATTTAGTGATACACTTAACGTTATAAGACAGATTTTTTTGCGTTGCCAGATACTTAAATAAAGTGGCAACTCCGTCAACTAATTTAGGCGGAATACAAGAAAAGTCCTCTTCGTTTGTTTTCTAAAATAAAGTGTACAGGCGTGTCACACATTACGATCGCAACGGTTTAAAATCCATATTAACCATTCCGTTCGATTTTGTTTATTCCTAAAAGATGCTGGATTTCCAGTCTTTAATTTATATCTAACAATATTGTGCGCACGAATAGGTGTAGGAACATAAGAGGCGACGGTAACGGAACGATTTATCATTACTGAGAGTAAGTTAACAAAATAACGACAATTCTCTGACGGCATTAATAATATTTATTTTCATTTCAGTTTTGTGTGTTTTTTTTTTAATATTTTGTTTAAATATTCTATTACATTTAAATGAGTTAGATGAATTCTAAAAAAAAATCGATTAAATGTAGAGAATATTAAGTACATTTTACATGTACATACAAGGCATTTGAGTCTATTGGACTGGTTAATCTTGCAAGAGATTCGAAAGGACTTTTCAAAACCATCATACAGATTGAAGAGAGGGGCAAAGAATAAATGATGAATGATTTAAGATGATACAAGCCCATGTACATATATTTTTTACCTTTTCTGTTAATTTTTCAATAAATTTTCTTTTCATATTTTTTACATTTTAAATTATTTTTTTCATTTACGTATGTACATCAGTTGTTTTTTTTTTTTTTTTGTTATATTTATTCCTGACATTTTGTTCTATTCTTATTAAATTATGTGCATTTGCTATTATTGTGAATTCAAATGCTTTTAAAATACAAATATTTCTGGAAATATGTAGCAATACTTAGAGTCTACCCAGAAAAAAATTTTTAAAAGGTAATTGTGTGTGGAATTAAGCATTTTTGGCAGAAGTACTTACCAACTAGATTGCCAACTTAATTATTTTAACAAGGCATGAGACTTTTATAATCAATTACTGAGAATCAATTACATTAATTGTTGTAGGAAATAATAAGTACCATTAGTACGGTAGTCTCTTTTAACATAAAGAACTAGTTCCATAACTACTTCCTTTTTTGGGAACTTATGTAATGTGTTTTGTAATCTAGTAACAAAATATGGCAATCACAAAAGTAAGTCGATATATGGCAAGTACGAGAATAATGAAAACCGTGAATAACGGTGACTTATGTCAAATTTGTATGAAAATATTGTTACCGTCGTGTGTTGATTTCCTACACTAAAAAACAAGGCTAACCTTAGTGAGGAAACATAATAAAAGTAATTTTAAAACCGAAAGTAAGCAAATTAAAAAAAAAATAATTCCACTTTAAAAGATGTCTCATTCCGAAAAAAAAAATTCAATTCTTGCTTTCTGGAGAACCGATTTGCGAAATCGTAACCACAATCGATTGGCTTTGAGTTCTGTGACATGTCAGTATATACATATTTAAATGCTTTTTTGTTTTTATTACAACATTTTTATTTTTCATGTCATATCCTTCCAAAATTTTTGGAACCAATTGAACTAATTAAGAAAATTATTAAGAAATTGTAAAATTGAAACCATTTCAAATTTTATTTAAATGTCAATCTGAAAACAAAAAAAAGCTCTAACAAATGCAAAAACTCTTATCCGTGTAGCTGCCCGATCCTCATCAAATAAATTATTGATGTTGTAATTTTTGAGAAAATTTCTTACGTGAAAAAAATTTATGTTTCTTATATTTCAATTTTTATTGTAATGAAAAATCTTATATTTACTGTAACGTGTTAAATACATTTTTATTATAAAATGTTCAAACATTAACTTATATATCCTCGTAAACTTCTGTAGATTTTATTTGTTTCTTTTCACTTGTAAAATAAGACAGTTTTAACTTTAAAGAAAAAAAAACGATTGCTTCCTTTTTTTATTTAGTTTCCTTCCTCTCGCGTGTTTTACACATACTCATATATTTCAAATACTTACACTTGTAAACTTGTTCATGTTCAAAAATATACAACAGAAAACTGTTAGGAGATGTGTGCAAATATCGTTGCTGCTTATTGTGCAACCGAACAAGTTGCAGAAGCAGAATTTGTCTGTTGAAAGCAAAACTACTTTGGATTATAAAAGCGGATGTGGTAAGTGTTGTTTTGGGTTATTTAAATGGTTTCTCAACTTCAGTTATGTGAATTTATAGTAAATTTTAACAAAACATCCTTTTACATTATTTGAATTTTTGTATCTCTTTCTTTTTGTGAGCTTTTTTGTTGTTATTGTTGTTGTTAGTTTTCCTGTGAATTCATTTCAATTTGCAGCTCTACATGTTGTCGTTGTTTTTATTGCTGGTGTTTGTATTATTGTTGTTATTGCTTTCTAATGTGTATCTTGCTCGCCTTTTCTAGATTTTATTATTTCATAATGCAGATATTGTAAACTGATGCTTTATCTGGCACCGTACTGCAACAGACAAAATTTTTTTTTTTTAAAATAAACAAACTCAAAGGAATTAAATTAATTGCAGCTTAAGTTCATTTTTATTGTAATTTCTTAAAAAAAAAAAAAACTTTTAATTTTAGAACGAAAAATTTTTATAAAAGAACATTTTTTTACAGATGTCGGCGTTGGATTGTGGTTGGACTTCGTTTAACTAAAATAATGTTCATTGATTCTGAATATTTCTGACATTATTATTTACAAATTTAGTTGGTTAAATAGATGATGTTTACAATGCGCCCAAGGTGGATAGATGGTAAGAATACTGATGACGGATGTAGCGATCCAGAAAATGCTGCATTACATTCTGTTGGTGTGTAAATAATTTTTAAATAATTTTTAGACATTTCTTATTACTTTAAAAAAAATGTATAACAAGAAAAATATAATAATAACTAGTTTGGCGTAAGATACCAGCAGAATGAAATGTAATTTCAGGTTCGCTACAACCTTTGTCAGCATATTTCGATTATTTATACAAAATAGTATCCGAGAGGCATGTCGATTAAATTCCAATACATTTTTTGTTAGGAATCTTAAATAATCAATCAAAAATAAAAATAGAATTTGATAAATAACTTTTTCTGCAAACTAATATTTTTTAAATAATTTTGGTTAATTTTTTACTTTCAAACCAATTTTTCTTTTTAAAGTTACAAAGTAAATTACTTTCGTTTATATTTTTTAAGTATTAGCGGAATTATTTAGGTTGACTAAATGGAGAAAAAAAAGTATTTTATTAAAAAAGAAACGCTGAAAACTGTCTTTAGTTTCTCTTTGCACCAAGATATTGCTAAAATATACATATATATTTTAAGGACTAAAATATATGCGTTAAATTTCAGGCTCTTCCTTTTATGCCATATTATCTGTTTGAACATTTCAGAAAGGTGATTTTGGCCCATTACCCATTTCTTGAACTGAGTAGATCTCTTGTATTGCAAACATACATTATTATATATTACGAGTGCTACTATATATATTTCTGGCCTGGCAACACTGAGTGCTGCCAAGTGCAATCTGACATTTCCATTGGAAAGTTTGTCATTTTTAGGCATAATCGTACTCAAAACGTTTTGACGTACGACCATTATTTGTCGTACTCGAAACTCGTGAACATTTTCGTGCCATCATTTTTCACAACTTTCGACGTGGATTATCACGACAAGAGTGCATTGATGAACTTAAATCTGTGTATGGCGATGAAGCACCATCCTATAGCACTGTATAAAATTGGTATAATGAATTTAATCGTGGCCGAAGCTCGCTCAAAGACGAATTCCGTGAAGGTCGTCCAAAAACGGCTGTTGTGCTAGAGAACATTGATGCCGTGCGTGAACTCATAATGCAAGATCGACATGCGACATACCAAGAGATAAAGACATCCTTGGATATTTCTTCCACCAGGATACATTCGAAACTGCATGAACAACTGGCCGTAAAAAAGGTTTGTTCTTGTTGGTTCCCGCACAATTTGAAAGTCGCTCAAAAAAAGGCTCGTGTCGACTGGTGCAAAGAAATGTTGCAAAAATACGATTGCGGTGCTTCAAAAGACGTTTATAAGATCGTCACAGGTGACGAATTATGGATCTATGCGTATGAGCCCGAAACGAAACAACAATCGACCGTGTGGGTCTTCAAAGACGAGCAAAATCCAACGAAAGTTATTGTGGAAGAAGCACTTCGAAGCAAATGGTCGCCTGTTTCTTCGGCAAAACTGGTCATGTGGCGACTGTTCCGCTTGAGCAACGTAGGACGGTCACTTCTGAGTGGTACACTACAATTTGTTTGCCTGAAGTCATCGGAGAAATTCGAAAAACCAACAAGAGAAGACGAATCATTGTTCACCATGACAATGCGAGCTCTCACACATCGGCTCAAACCAGAGCGTTTTTGACCGGCCAAAACGTCGAATTAATGGGTCATCCGCCGTACAGCCCTGACTTGGCATCTAATGACTTCTTCTTGTTTCCGCACATCAAGAAAAAAATGCGTGGTCAACGTTTTTCGTCGCCAGAAGAAGCTGTTGAAGTGTTCAAAAACCATGTTTTAGAGGTGTCTCAATCGGAGTGGAAAAGGTGCTTCTTATGATCTAAACAAAAACCTTTAGCCGAAAAAACAAAAAGAAAAGATAAACTTTGTTGCTAAATTCAACTTCAATTCTTGACCTTAAATCAAATGCGACTGATGTTCGGGCTGAAATAAAACCACTGTGACCTTCGACTTTCTCGCTAGAACAAATCTAAATTAATATTTGTAAAATATTTTTTGCCATTTATAAGTATTATTCATGAAACTCTTTTTATATATCGTTACACTGTGCTTACAATGTGTATGTGTATGTACACGTATATTTTACTTAATACAGTTAAAGAGATCTAGAAATGAATTTTAAGCAAGTTTTATATTATGCTTAACTTCCGTTGCATGTTCAATTTTAAAAGCATTTTAAAGAATATCCGCTACTTAGTAAACGTATTTAGGGCATAACTTAAACAAAATATACCCCCAGCACACATGGTCATACGTACTTACATTTCCCAAATACAAGCTTTACTACAAACGTGAAAATATGAAATTCAAAAGTGCATAACATACACAATGTATATGCATTTGTGTATTTCACAATGTATGTGCAATGAATGTTTGTATTTCTGTACATATTTAGTTACATAACATATTTATATATAAAGGAATTTGCTGCATAAAAATGTTATATTTTAAAACTAAAAAAAGCTATTAAAATACTTTACAAAATTCTGATGAACTGCAAGATTTATAAGACTGCTTGCTCGCATAAGAAAAACTGTAAACATCAAGTTTCGATTATCAAAAATATAAAGCGCCATATTAATTTCGTGACAATTAGACACTAAAAGCAGGTAAAAGATTTATATCTATTTTTTTCTATTATCTATGTATCCTAACTGTGATAAAATGTAAACCACTTTGTTTAAAAATTAATGAAAGTTGCTAATATTTTTCTAATTATCCCGAACGAATTATTCAAATCAACGCCTGTTATGAACCGTAAAGGGCATTTCTTTAAAATTTAAAATGAAAGCATAGTGCTATAGCTTCCAATAACAAAAAGTAATACAAAAATAAGTCTAAAAATTAAAGAGTACAGAATTTCGATTACTATGAACGTTCTTACAACAAGTGTAAGCATTTAAAATTATGAGTTAAATTGCGTCCCAAGAGTGTAATTTTTTATGCGCTTTAAAATTTTAAATTAAAGGATATCCTTATTGGAAAATGAAATGAATATGGGCTTCTCGTAAAAGTCAGACAATTGCAATTTACAAGGGTTGTCAGCTTTCAGAAGTATCAATTATTTTTTTTTCATCTTCTATGAACCTCTTGCATTAATTTTTTTAAATTTCTTATACCCTTCACATCAAAAAGTCATTCCGTTTGTAATTTTTACAATTGAGCAATGTCCGCCTGTCTGTCCGTGTTAGTGTTGAAACCAAGTTTGCCGAGGCACTAGACCAGCTGGAAAAAATTAAATACGCCAATCGGTCAGACATACTCTCGATAGAAGTGCACGACAGTATGTCAGCACGATCAGTCTGTGTCCTTCGAGGTAGCGGGCAAGCACCACGCCTATCTCCAATTTTTCACATCATTTGGAACAATGAAATAACTCTAATCAAGTTAAAAAATTGCCGTTCACCCATATTTTCCGAGTTAGGTGGCTTTGAAATTTTCCATTTTTTTTTTAATATCAATGTGGGTATTATTTTAAAGCTTTTGAAGAAATCCTTTAGAAAATACTAAAATTTTTAAAATATGCCTCACCCATTAAAAGCATTTCATGTAAAATTATATACAATAATTCTTTCTTAATTCTCTGTCATCCCAATATTTGCTATTTTGATTGAAGTTACTTCACTAAACTAGATTTACATGTATACTGAAGGGTATATAATAGTCGCCATAGCCGAATATAGCACTTTTACTTGTTTTTAATTATATTTGAACAGTAATCTTTCGGCATATTGTAAACATTTGCCTACGGCTTAACAGGTAACGACGACATAAATAACAGGAAGAAAAATTACAAACAGCAACAAACAACAACTTAACAGCACTTAACCATTAGAATAAAAAGTAAGTTGATGTCTTTATAAGCACTTGATGATAAATGCAATTATAAGTGTATATTATGGATAAACACATTTTCTGCTGGATGGACTGACACGTGCTTGTTTTTAACACTGAATGGGCTTTAAATCACTACATGCAAAAACAATGTAATAGTACGATTTAAAGTGTAAAAATGTAGAAATTTGCTACTGAAGATTGCTATCTTAAGGCCCAACTATAATGTGCATAAACTAGCTTATGCCAACTTATACAACTGTGCAAATACATTAAATTATATGTGGTAAACTATAATGTGAATAAGATAACTTTTCGTCAAGTTTCGTTAAATTTCATTTCTTTATGCAAGGTACGAAACTGATCGCACTTTCCGTACGGAAACAGCTGATTGTGCTTTGGTTTATACATTAATAAAGAAATTTTCTAATTAAGACCTAAATTGTTACATTTTTTAGTTTTTAATTCAATAAAAAATGTAGAAAAAACAACATTTTTCTTTATGGCCAATTTATTACAATTATAATATATTTAAATTAAATTTGTATTTATACACACATTTGTATACCATATAAACGATGAACATCGTTGCATTTTTTAGTATGGTTGGCCACAAACACAAAACAGAAAATAATTTGTAATATTTTCTTTTTACATTTTCTTAGAACATAAACCAAAATATGTAAATGTGTTTGTGAATATTATTAAATATATAAAATATTTTCTTTAAAGCCTTTTAGTTTTAAAATTTTGTTGATTTATATAGGAATTATTTTTGGCAAAAGTACGAAAAAACATAAATGTGCAACTGTGGCAAATAAGTTACTAAATTTATATATGTACATTGTAGCCACATAAATTTCTTTGATAAGTTACCTAAGCATTTGACAGGCTTTTCGTTGAATTTTTGACATAAGCTAAAGCTAGCTTATGCACATTATAGTTGGGCCTTTAGACGGTTTAAGAAAGCACTAATTCCCCATTAAGTTTCATATTGCTAAGATAATAAGATCTGGCAACCCCTGTCGTTGCCCCTATGTGCGTGGTGAAAAACAGTGGTGAATAAGTTACTTCCACTAATGGTATGTGTGTAGGATAATAACACAATACCACAAAGTAGCGAAAGTTGACCAACCACAGTGGGTGCATTGCTAGAGGTGTAAAGGCCCAACTATAATGTGCGTAAACTAGCTTATGCCAACTTATACAACTGTGCAAATACATTAAATTGTATGTGGTAAACTATAATGTGAATAAGATAACTTTTCGTCAAGTTTCGTTAAATTTCATTTCTTTATGCAAGGTACGAAACTGATCGCACTTTCCGTACGGAAACAGCTGATTGTGCTTTGGTTTATACATTAATAAAGAAATTTTCTAATTAAGACCTAAATTGTTAGATTTTTTAGTTTTAAATTCAATAAAAAATTTAGAAAAAAACAACATATTTCTTTATGGCCAATTTTTTACAATTATAATATATATAAATTAAATTTGTATTTATACACACATATGTATACCATATAAACGATGAACATCGTTGCATTTTTTAGTACGGTTGGCCACAAACACAAAACAGAAAATAATTTGTAATAATTTTTTTTTACATTTTCTTAGAACATAAACCAAAATATGTAAATGTGTTTAAATATATAAAATATTTTCTTTAAAGCCTTTTAGTTTTAAAATTTTGTTGATTTATATAGAAATTATTTTTGGCAAAAGTACGAAATAAACATAAATGTGCAACTGTGGCAAATAAGTTACTAAATTTATATATGTACATTGTAGCCACATAAATTTCTTTGATAAGTTACCTAAGCATTTGACAGGGTTTTCGTTGAATTTTTGACATAAGCTAAAGCTAGCTTATGCACATTATAGTTGGGCCTTAAGCTTTCTGTAGCTTAAGGCAGCTACAAAAACCTCCGGAAAGGAAAAGACAATCATTGTGTAAAGCCATAACAATAAATTTAGTGAACACGTCTATTTAGTATTAGAGAAGATAATTTTCATAGGCGCCCTTTTTGACAAATAGAAAGAACTCTAACTATTAGTAAAACCCTAGCTATTAGCAAAAGGAAGTACGGCTTGGATGTAAGGTGTAGTTGAGTGGTTTGTTGACGGTTTAGGTTACCAAGCACACCTTGGAAAGATATGGCACATCGTAGTAATCGCCATCGAGACCGCCTGTATTATTTCGCCATGATTGGCAATATCCAGGTGAATTAATTTACAGATGGTCTTCATAGCCCAGCTGATTTTATTCTATGTTCAAGGATGTTTTCAAAATTTTAAAAATAAAAAATTTTCAAATAATGTGAAAAAGTAAAAAATTTTCAATTTTTGTAAAATTAAACTTCAAAACTAAAAAATGAAATATGAATGAGAAAAAAAACTAGTACAACTGCATTTTAAGTGCTAAATGGTGATAAAAGAAAAAATTAAATTCGGCTTTCTTTTGTTATTGTTAAGCTTTATGTTTTTCTAGTCGTGCTGCGATTTAATATTTAATTCGCCTTGCGCATTATTTCAACTAATGACAATGACAACAAAATTTAACTACTACTACCACCGATTTTTATTACTTATGTCAACAAAATTATAATGAAATTGTTTAATATTTATGAATAACAAATTTTTGTTTACAGAAGCTTCAAAAGATTATATAGATGGACCTACATTTAAAAGTTTAAATAATATTCGGATTTTGAGTGAGACATGTTTAATAACTTGATTTCAGCGATCGCACATCAACCAATATATCTTCCGACAGCACATCATTTCTCCTGGGAATATACAAATTTCACAAAACTTTTTCAATAAGAATGGAATTTAAAGAAATGTTGTTTTATACTTTAAGGTGCTAATTTAGTGCACAAGAACAAGTAACTGCATTAATTAATCGCAACGCTTTGAAACCGGTTAATCAAGAGTTAATGGCATGATTTCGTTTTCTTTTTAACCAATTATCAGTACAAACTTTGACAATAATTATAAATTTAAGAAGACATCAGTCAATCTTAATGATATTGGCAATTAATTAGTCTAGTAAATTAATGTCTCCATGTAGAAAAGTGTTAAAAAACATTTAAAATAATAAAAAGGAATGTGTTTGCTTGTTCTGAATTTCAAAATGGTGTTATATCAAATTTCTTTCAATTCAACTAGGTACTGATTATAGAAATTGCAGGATGTTTTGTTAGTAATGCGGCTTTCAAGCAGAGAACTGCAAGAGTGTCTAATTTTAAACTCTAAGTATGCTCATTTTAAATGCGGTTGCGGTGTGATCGCCACCGCATTTCTTTTGCGCGAGTATTTACTATACCCATTCCATTTGAGTATTGATGAGTTTGAGCCCCTAGCACACACATCTAAAATGTTTGCGATGATGGCTTTACTTTATTCGTACTCATACTCACAGCAAACACCAAGAGAGAGATTTTAACGTGTGTAGGGAGAGGAAAACAGAGTTATCAGCAGCGGTGTCAACTTTAAAATTTTAAAACGCCCAAAGTAGAGAAAAAAAAACGCACCATATAAGAGAAAACGCACCAAGTTTTACACTGATAGAAAAAATCATCGTTGGTTTGATGACGCTATAACATCAAAATTTAAACATCAATGTTATGAAAGATGTCATCAATAAGCTATAAAATGGCATCAATGCAATGACAGACATCATCATAGAATTTTGTCATATTTTAGATGTCATCTAAGTTATGACTACAATGTCATCAACTTGATGCAATATTTCGTATACGATTATTTCGTAAAATATATATTTAAGAAAAAAGTAAATAGAGTTATATAATTCCAGTTAGCATTTTAATTGCAACTTGATTATTTTTTTTTCATAATGTTTATTTTTAAAAGCGTTTTTATGAATTTAAAAAATAAAATCACATTGATGTAAGTTCATCATCATTATTATGACCAAACAAATATATAACTAAATATGCACGGCCTTTTGAAAACAATGCTTAAAAAGCAAAAGCATATATACAACGAAGATGATGACACCCTGTCGTTATATTGATGACACATAATTATGATTATAATCATCAAATTTGGCGCCAACGTAAAAAGTAATGAGAGCAAAGTGCTAAACACAGAGAATTTTCTCATATTCATAGGGAGTGATGTTAATATGTCATCAGATCATGAACTTTTAGCATCATATTGTTGGCACAATTTTTTATGTATATTTTATAACTTTTTATTTTAATTATAATATAACATAAAAATTACCGAAAATTATACCAACAGTATAAAAATTCAAGTTCTTAAGTTTTCTGTTTTGTGAAATATATACATACATATTGTAAATAAAAATTATATGTATCTTTATTGTTAGAAAAACACATGGATTTGAAACTTTTATTGCTTCCGTATTACATCAATGACAGATTGCTGCTTCGATGATATTCTGCTATTAAGTTTATATTATATATATATATATATATATATATATTGTATTGATGATATTTTTCATTAAATCAAGAAGTTTCGTCATCATTTTGATGTCATTTTGTCATTTAATTGATATCGGTTTTTCATTCCGTTTACGTCAGCGTGTCATTGAATTGATGACAAAATTGTGATCCTTGGCATTGATGACAAAATAAGCAAATAATGACATGGTTGACATCGCAACAATGACAAGTGTCACGGGGTCAAAAACGAAGACATTTGTCATTGAATTGATGTTAAATTACTTTAGCGTTATGATGATTTTTCTATCAGTGTAGAATTTCTTTTTTATTTAAAATCTTTACTGATTTTTTTGTATGAAAAATATAACAATAAAGCAGTCTTAAAGTTCAAGGTTTTTACAAACAAACAAAATTAAAAAATAAAAATTAAAAAAATAAACAAATATATTTTTGTTAATTTGTACTAGATAATACATTTTTTTTCATATATGGCATACACAACTTTTGAAATAAAAAACAGCGATCATTCATAAAAAAATATTTCTGTATAATTACATACAAACAGTTTAATAAGTAAAATTCCCTACAAAATTCATTTTATTAAAGGCTTATAAATGCAAAAAAACTATGAATAATTTGAAATAACATCAACTATTGGAATACCATTTAACTTCCAAATCAAAATTTTATACTTGTTGTTATAGCGGACTCAGCAATTCAGGTTCGTTGTAAATTTCAAGCGTTTGTCTATAACGGTTCAAAACATAGGCCCATATAAGTAAATTTACATCAATTATGGGGGTACCCTTTAATTTTAAGATTTATTTTTGTATAACTTTTTGTTATTGGGAGCCATAGTAATACACAGTCATTTTATATTTTACAGAATTGTCCTTTACAGTTCTTAATATACGTAAAAAATATGTATGGGGACACCCT
Organism: Gymnosoma rotundatum; assembly: GCA_916610165.2. NCBI lineage: Eukaryota > Metazoa > Arthropoda > Insecta > Diptera > Tachinidae > Gymnosoma > Gymnosoma rotundatum. Next base: position 55,221,454 of record OU744336.1, read on the forward strand.
TTAATTTTTAAGATTATGAACTGTTAATTAAACGAGAACAATCTGTAAGCATAATCTATCATATTACCAACAATTTTAAAAATCGGTTCAGAAATGACTGAGTTCTGCAGGCACAAACATAAAAAAGCAACATTCTGTCGAATTGTATAACCTCCACCTTTTTTTGAAAACTCTGCTTTTGCTAAACTGTTTAACAGATACGACAGCAGCCCTTACTACAAAAACAATGACCATGAAAATCTAAAAGGGATAGTATATTCCATGCAGTGAAATATTTCTCTTTTAACATAACATAAATTAACCCTTATCGGTCGTAAGTCACCTCTGACGTGACAACAGTACTTTTCTGCAACGGTCGTATGGCACGTGAGAAGTGACAAGGCGAATTATGTCGAAACATACTGTCTATTGATGAGATTTGTTTTTAAAATGCATTCATTTCTTCAATTTACCGTTGCCATTTGAAAATACGTATTTACCGTTACCGTTTGAGCATAAGAATCTTTTCAGTTTGTCGTTATCAGCAGAGCATTTAACTTGTGCAATAAACTTTCAATTCTTTTTTTTAATGTCTGAATTTATTTTTTGCCCATAAAATGAATAAAGAAAATATTATAAATATCAAAGAAATTTCTGAAAGTGATTTTAGCTCTAGTGATGAGTTTAGCAATAACGCTTCGTTATTTTCTAAGATTTTCTAAGTATACTTTTGCGAAACATGCCAGAGAAAACCATTTCTTCATGTTGGAGATTGCTTCAAAAAATACCATACCTTACAAGTATATAAATAATTATCAGAAACTCAGACATGTAGTAGTTGTACAAAAAATAAATCATTTGTAACAAAACTGAAAAGAAATGAATATAAATGTATAATAACATACTATTGTTTTTTTTTCATATTTGTTAAAAATAACTACAACCTGGTGAGAATCAAACGTGTGAAAAGTCGCGTCCGATAAGGGTTAATACAACAACAATACCTTTTCATTTTGTGCTTATGATTTGGTACGTCTTAAACGAAATGGAATTAAAACAGGTCTATTTTTTATACAAAATTTTTTTTCTCACACTAAAAAAAAGTGGTGTTAAATTTGCTTTGGTGCCACCACAAATTAAAAAAAGCACCAAAATTAAAAAAAACGCACCACGCACCAGCACGTGAAATTTTCGCACAAAAAGTTCGAAAAAGCACCCAAAATGGTGCGAAACGCACCAAGTTGACAACGCTGGTTATCAGACCAGAATTATTAAATTAAACACAATATCAAAAGTTACCGATGTCTAAATTAGCTAACATACATACTTCTTTGAAATTATGAAAGTTTATTTAATATGTAACAGAAAATAAATTAAATAGAACCCGTAAAATTCGCCATTTTTTTCATTTATTTTAAAACACAACAAAAGTTTACTAATAATTCAAGAATTGTTTATTATATTATGTTTTTGTTAGAGTTTTTTTTAATTCACGCAGGATATAAATTTATAAATTATATTCTTTAAGCAAATAGATTTTTAAAATTAAGAAATAGGTATAAAAGCAATAATTATATTTAACAAAATAAAATATGTAAACTAAAACTTTATTTTATTTATTATTATTTATGAGGTGTAATGACATTCAGTCAATGCAATATTACAACTGGGTATATAAAGTTTTGTTTAAAACTAAAACAATTAAGTAATTTTCCTTTTAATCATGGATTCGAAAAATAATTTTATTTTATTTTTTATCATTTTGTTTTCGTAAATACCGTTAGTAGCACGTTTATGACAACAAAATAAGTATACCTGCTTTAAAAAGTGTACAAAAGCTGTTAATAGTGTACAAAAGCTATACAAAAGAATGGAATAAAAATCTACTTTGTTTGTGTATGTGGTGCATGTGGGTTTTTTTTATTTCTTACCTATTTTTGCTTATAATGTTTAAGCAATAGATTTGATAAAATTTTGTTTTTTTTTATTGTTTATAAATAGATCTGCATACAATGCAGAACTGAATAAAACAGCAGTAAAAAACTTTAATAGGGTAAAAATGTGGCAACGCTGCTTACAAATAAGGAGAATTAAAAAATTCTCGCGTACGAGTATAAAAAATACTTAAAATTCTGATTGCGATATTTTTGAGACTCGTTTTTAGGCTCTTTGTTTTAAATATATCCACAACAAAAAACACTTACAAGAATGGGTAAAATATTTAAAATACTGGAGTATGAAAAATATAGAGTAAGTATGCGGTATACTCATGGTTGCGGTGTACTTGTGCCGTTCTCTGGTTTCAAGTTCTTTATTTTTTGTTTTTAATCATTTTAAAATTTTGTACATTTTAAGATTAACATAGTTTTTACTAACAGGTCTAATTTATTATGTACAAAATTGAATATCAATATTTAAATGAAAAAAAAACAGGTTTATATGACCTTAATTGTCTTAATTTATTTTAAACCTTCTTGATGCTAATAAAAGTTGAAATGTTAAAAGTTGACAAGTCATCCCTATAAAAGCAGACAGTTATAGAAAAAGTATGTAAAAATAAACCCCGAAATCATCATATTTATTATATAAATTGTTTGCTTTTATAAATCATTCATTTGAGAGTTAAAGTTTGTTCGGTCCTTCACATGGAAGCCTACAACAAGAGTTGGGTATCGATGCATAACTCCTAACAACTAATGTTAAATAATATCCTACCAGCCATTTAGGAAGTACAATTATACTTCGCTAGGGAAAAACATGATTAAATTCAAACATAAAATTTGTATATTTCATGCTACAGGAACTTATTCAAATGCGCCAGTCAATCAGACATAATTTGGAAAATTTTGATAGTGAAAATCAACAACGACGTTATTTATGATAATAATCAATTAAAGAAGTAAGAAAAATTGGCTTTTACATAATACTTTTTGGGGCAGAAACCCTAAGCAAAACTCATGACTTTCGAAAAAAGATTTTTAAAAAAAAAACTATGGTAGGAACGAATTTGTTCTGCAGATTTTTATTTAAACTATTGTGTTGTCAGATTAGGAAGTTTTTGGTGGAATTCTGGTTTTTCCATATAATATTTATATAGTCAAAGACAAATAAGTTTTTAGATTTTTTATTACAAAACGTATTTAATTCAACAAGAAATTTTGAGCGAGTGAGAAAACATATTAATTTTTACATTTGAAATATCAATAAAAAGCAAGGCTATATTGATAAAAAATAAATTCTTGTACAAAGTATTTGTATTGGAAAGTACAATTTCTAAACAAATCAACAGTTTTTTTCCCAAATCGGAGATTTTATTTTTAAAATGGGGATAGAATTTTCTGTTAAGGATATATTTTGCACTTCGGAATTAAAAGTGTTTTTTTTTTTTTTGGAGATTTTTTAAATTATGTTGTTATTATACTTATTATAGTTTTACTTTTATTTAATTAATTTTAAATGAAACAACGGGAGTTTTCTATTAACTAAAATAACTTTTAAAAACTCTTTTTTTCCTGCTATTTTCTTACTTAGCTCTTCAGGAAACTTCTCATAAACATTTTACTTTGCATCATCTTTTAACTGCATAAAAGAGCCGAAAAAATGTTAGCCGCATACAGGGGAGAAAGAAAAATAGAATCATTGTTGGATATTGTTTTTTTAGCTTAAATTTTGATTTTTTTTACCCTCAATAATCAATATCGGTAATATAAGCATTATCCGGGGTATCAGAAAATAGCACGAAAATAGATTTTTTTTTTGAAAGTTGAGTAAATAAATTTTAATTTTTTGCTTTGTACGAGATTGCCTGTAAGGTAACAAAAATCACTGTTAAAAATTATAACAGGTCTTTGCGTAAATTTAAAATACAAAATAACACAGTTTGTTTTGGTACTTTTGTGCCATCTTCAGAAAAGATTCAAATGTTTAACTACAAAAAAATGTCCCCACAAACAAGACAATGAGGTGATATATTTTGATTAGAGCTTTACTTTGATAAGAACTCAGAATATATATACTTTATGGAGTCGAAAATGGATAATGCGGAAACGGAATGATAAACTTAGTTATTCCCTTTTTCCATTTTTTGTGGTGAAGGGTAAAAAAAATAAATACTATTATTTGTAGTGCGGATTTTTGGGGATAATTAAAATTGTTTTTTGGGCAATTGTGGGAATAAAATTTATCTAATTGGGGATACGACTCGGAAAAAATCTGGGAAAACTGCAGTATGGTACATGTGGTGCGGCATAGAGGAATGCAGCAATCTAACTTATTTTTGTTTGTTTGTCATAATTGGTCTGAGTTTTACGAAAATTCACATACTTTACGTTTTCACTACCTGCTCTACAGAAATTTAAAGCAATTTCTTCAAATAACATTTTAGTTCAGTTGCTTAAGTTATTTTGGAATTTATTGAAGTTAGTACTGGTTTTCCTGCTTTATTGCAAGTTCAATGCACTAAAGTAAAGGAAAAATGTATAGTAGTTCAAGATATTGCTGAAAAAATATAAAACTCAGAACTAAAAAGTAATTTTCTACAAACAAAATAATATCAAAATATTATGCGACCAACAAATTATACGTTCTTTTATCTTAAATCGTGATAAATGTTAAGTGTTGTTGTGATAAGTAAAACGAAAATAACCAATACATATATAAAATTTGATATAGCAGTTTGACGTGTGGCTATAGCTCTTACGGCTAATTTCGATAACCATAATGACACATCATAGCACGTTCTATTCTATAAGTTAAAAAAGGACTTCTTTTTCAGATCTTTTCATTTCTTTTGAAATGCGCCATAAAACAAAGAATAACAAATTTTTAAATGACTTGATTAATGAAAGGAAAAACAAATAAATTGCCACTTAGTTGGCCTTTTTGATGTTTTTGAAAGAGGGTCTAACCCTTCCTTTTTTTTTTTTTGTTTGTTTTGCATTTATTTTTGATTAAACTCAACTTTTAGATTTGTTGTCTTTATAAAGAAACTTTTACAAAAAGATACAGTTAACCTTTTTTCTTTATAGCAGCAAATAAATGAATTATTTGTCATATATTTTCTTATTTTTAAGTCTGTGGGTGATTTTTAAGTTTTTTGTATTAAATCTGTTAGCGGGTAAATGTATGCAAATGACCGTGGGAAGCATTTAAATTTCTTATAAGAAACGAAAAAATTTTTTTTCTTTTCTAACTCCCATTAATTATCTTTCAATTTGTTAAGCCTTTTTCAAATAAAAACACAAAACTTTTTACTCATTTGTGTTTCCACTTCCTTCAAAAGTAAAACAAACAAGAGTGGTATATTGGGCTGTATCGAATCTTAGATACCCTTCACCAAATAAGTGTGTGTTAATTTTCTTAAAGTATAATAGTTTTGTTTTAAGTCTAACAGTTTGATGTAATAAAGATATTTGGGGTAAACTTGACTTGTTCGTTTGACACCTTAGAGTCTCCTTCTTTATACAGTTTATTGAAAATTTAAAATTTTTGGTAAAAGAAAAAAACACAAAAAAACCACAATTTAATCTGAAATCTTAAGGAAAATAGGGATGTTCGCTACCATTTAGAGACCGATGTTAATAAATTGCAATAACACTTCTAAAAGAATTGTGATCCTAAGTTTTCTGTAGGGCATCTGGGGACGTGGCAAAACTGATTTCAACTCGTTTATGGATAGACGGACGGACAAGCTGACAGACGGATAACTTTAACTGCAAACAATCGATAGTACTATCAATAATATCAATAGTTTAATTTTTGACTAGCTATCGATAGTTTTTTTTCCAAAAGAGATAGTATCGAATAGCGATAGTTGCCAGAACTAGAATTTAAAAAAATTCGATAGTAACGAACGGTAGTATCGATGATTTAAAAAAAAACTATCGAGTCTATGCTATCGATAGTATTTCAGAAAACTATCGAATGTGCCGACTATTGATAGTTTTCCAGCCCTACGGATAACGCTTAATCGACTCTTCTATGTATTAGGATCAAAAATGTATGGCAAACTTCTATATAACCTTTCTACCTTAGGTGAAGGGTATAAAAAATAGGTTTAGCCGAATTTTTTATACCCTCATTCTAAAACCTAAGACAACAAAGACACTTTAAGGATTGATTATAAAATAGTAAAGTATAGATATATTTTTGAAACAGAAACAAGTTTTTTTTTATTACTAGAGGTTGCATCAAATTGTTTTTAATTAAAATGAAAAATTTAAAACAATTGGACTTGCTTCACTGCTCTCATGAACCTACATCTACTCTCCTTTATTAGTAGCAGTTGAAGCTGTAAAGAAATACGTAAAATATATATACATAAATAATTTTAAGTATTTTTGAATTTTTCATTTTACTCGCAATGAATCCTGAAAAAAACATTTCCACTTAAAAAGCAAAGTTGATTTGTTTTATTTTTCCTTGTTTTAATTTTTGTTTTTTTTTTTTTTTTTTTTGTTTTTTTTGCCTTTTCCCCAATAATAAATAGGTTTAAATTGGAACTTTTTATTTATTTACTGTTGTCTTAAACGAGAAGGAAAAAATTAATGATGCATGCCGTTTATTTAATTATGCCTCTTGAACTTTTTTTACTTTTTTAATTAGATAAAGTTTATTTGGCATGGAATTATTTTGTAAATACACGAATAAATATTTAAGTTTAGGCAAAATATTTTTAAGTAAACTCTGAATATTTAAAATCATATTTATCATTTCTTGTTAAACGTTTTGATATCCATCATATATTTTTTATTGTTTGACAGAGTCTACATTAAGCTGAGAAGAAAATATAAGTAGACAAAATAATTTACATCCATAGATTAAATATGCTAGACGATTATTCGCTCTACAATTTAATTCCACAAAGGACTGTGACGAAAATTATACCGTTTTGGAGAGATTTGTTAGCAGATCTATATTTTTAACCGACTTCAAAAAAGGAGGTTATCAATTCGTCTGACTGTTGCTTTTTGATATATATTTGTACCTTCATAATTTTGAAATATTTTCTTTATATAAAATGTGGTTCTTACAGTCTGGCCTCGTTTTAAAAACAGTTTGTAACCTTAAAAATTAAAGGGTGTCCCCATACAACGTAAGTATATATTTTTTACGTGTATTAAGAACCGTAAAAAATCGTCATTACTATAGTTCCCAATAGCTCAAAGTAATACAAAAATTAAAAAAATAAAAATTACAGGGTGTCTCCATAGGTGACGTAAATTGTCATACATATATGGGCCTATCTTTTAAACCGTTGAAGACACACGCTTATAAATTGACATAATGTCGATTGCAATGACCGCTATGTAACCATCATTATTCAAATTAAAAATTAAAGGGTGCCCCAATAAATCATTTAATTTGATGAATATAGCCATACTTTTGAACAGTTATAGATAGACGCATTAAATTTATAATGAACCTATACTGCTGACTCCGCTGAAACAAGCATAAAACCTGGATTTGGGAATTAAAGGGGGTCCAAATAGTTGATGTAATGAGATATGTGAGCCAAACTTTTGAACCGTTATAGACAGACAGTTGAAATTTATAAGTCTAATACAACTGTAAGTATAAAATTTGAATTTGGATATTAAAGGGTGCCCCTATAGTTGGTGTAATATAATGTATAATGCCAAACGGCTTACCAGTTGTGGACAGACAGGTAAAATAAACAAGAATCTGCAGTGCGAAGTCTGCTATAACAAGTTTAAAGTTTGGAGGCAGAATATAAGGGTGTCCCAATAGTTAATGGAATTTGAAGTATGTGGCCATGCTTTTGAACCGTTATAGACAGACACATGAATTCTATTTTGAAGTCGGTTTCTTTTGCAAGAATTATTATGAAATTAGTTATAAGCGTTTGAAACATGCCACTAACACACGCACAAATATTACACATGTATGTACATTAAGGTGGCCCGTTTTATGTAGTAAAATCTTTTGAGCTGGTTTACCTATTTGGTAACATATTACTGACGTATTTTTCCTAGATGACTTTACTTTGCTCACAACAAGTGTTTTGCTATTTGATTTCGCATACATTTTTAATGCTACGAAAACGACTAACAATAATTTATTTATAATAATCGGGCTTAATCTCATGTGATTTGTTAATAAAAACATGCCGAGAAAGGTTTGGTTATTGCAATACCATGCAACTCCAAGCTATTTATTTTTTGGATGTATTTTCGAAAATTATATTTGATTTTAAATATTTGAAACAATCACCCCTATCAAGAATATATTTTCACTCAAAATTTTTTCCGTTTTCCCCAAATTGCAATCGTAAATAATTCACGTGAACACTTTTCACTTAAAAAAAATTTCCCTTATCGGGATTGATTTTTTCCCTCGAAATTTTTTCACTTTTCCCTTAGATTTGTTCACTTAATTTTTGCTGGGGAATTGCATACATTATGCCAGTTTTTATATGTTTTAATTAGAATATTTACATCATTAACACATTTTTTTAATTCAACATCAGTTACTGCAGTGCAGACTGACATTATGCTCGTCAAGATGCAAAACAAAGAGATTTATCTATTGGTTATAAATTTATGACGATTTTTTATTAAAAAAATATTTTTTAAAGAATCCGATACAAAAATTTATTTTATTGAAATGGGTCAGTACCAATGTCTAGGGTATGTTAGGCATACAATCGTGTTGCCACCGCCCACTTGGGTCCATTGATTGGACCTTTTGTATCTAGGGTAACTTCAAGGGCTTTTATGCGTCTTGCACGTCACGTTCTTGAAATAAAATTGTTCTCTGTTGTAGTATCTGCTCCTCTTGTAATAACACAACATTTCTAAATTTTATATAACTTTAAAAAATTTGGAATATTTTTTCCCCTGTTTATATTTTCTTCTTTCTTTCTTCCCATGAAACTCACGATAGCAATTTTCCCTTCAGGGGAAAAGAAAATTTCACGATAGGAAAAATTAATTTTTTTTTATTACAAGAATTAAGGTAAAAAAAATATACATAAAAATGTGTAAAAAAAAGTAAAACTATAAACGGTTGTTTTCAAAATATACAATGCTGAAATTTGAAATTGCCAGGGCATAAAGGATCCGCCAGATTAAAATATTTGTTTTTGAATCCTTCCCGCTACAGGACTGGGCCTTTTCCGCTTTTAGTAAAAAATATTACACATATAAATATTGCTATTATTTTTATAAAAAATTATATGTGCATACATCGTAGTGTATTTACTATACATTAATACATTTATTTTTTTTTTATTTGCTTACTGAAACTGAAACGAGACACTATTTCTTCCAACACTAATTTTTTTAGTAATAAAAATAAACAAAAAATGTCTCATATAAAATGTATGCCATGAACCCATTAAGTGTTGGTTGCTTGATACGTTTTTTAAGAAACCTGCTTTCAGTAAGACAATAAAAACCAATAAAAATCGACCTTGTGCGTCTAAGATTTTTATGTTGATATTCGTATCACTTTTAAAGTGCCCAATGATGATGTGATATTCTGTTTGCTTTAGAACTCAAACAAAAAAAATGCAATTTATTTTTTATTGCATTTTATTTACTTTTATGCTGTCTCAATATTTCTTTTTTTTTTTTGTTGTTGGAAAACGATAAGGAAATAAAATTTGAATAAAACAGAATTCATGTTTGTTAGTGACAAGGTGGTTGGTGATAAAAGCTGAGGAGCCTTAGCTGGAGCAGGTTTTTGTTCATTTGTTTATTTAGAGAAGTGTATATAAATGTTTGCATTTGTAGTGGTAAGTGTTAAATAAATATAAAGATATATATTTCAGTATGCAAAGAAAATTATATCCTGGGAAGGCTGCCTCAAGGAATATTTTAAAAGAACATTTATTTTATTATTATTTCTTTTTTTGGTTTTTTATTTTAATAAAGTAAACTAAATCACTAAAATAGAAATCGACACAATTCGGTGCATCCTGGGCAAAGTATTTTCAAGAACAATGTACAACACCGAAATTTAGAATTATTAAAAACGCTCTCAAAAATAGCAATTCCTCAAAACAAATTTTTGTTCAGGCTTAAGTTTATTTACATTTTATTTTCAAAATTATAGAAAAAAAATTATTTTTAAATGGTGTGTTAATTTTTGAAAAAAAAGCAAGGACAAACGAACACTAACAGAATGAAATGAAATATTTTCTGGGTCGCTTCAACCTTCAATTGTATTCTTTGCATCTGGGCCACTATAATTTTTAATAATATTTAAATCAGTTCAAAAATGACGAAGTAATCTCCCTTTTGAAGTGTGTTAATTAAATCTTATTACACTTTGCCAAATTATAAAAATCATTCAGACATTTATTTCTTTAAGATTTCGGAAAAATTTCATTTGACGTCAATATTAGGAACACTTCCCTCTACAAGTGCTTTTTATATGATTGCTAAACACGTGTGTCCTAAGATTTTTTTCTTCTAGCAAATTCATATTGTTTCACATTTTTTCTGCACTTGTTGGTTTTGTTTTTGTATCTTTTGTTTCAAGGATGCTCCTTAAAAGAGCCTCTTCATAAATAAAAGTACAACAGAAAAAAAAACAAAAATTTTAAAACCAAGTGCAAGTGTATACACTTGTATGTAGATAAAAAAAAAAGATAAACCACTACTTAAGATTTTTTTCTCTTTAATTTCAGGTAAATACTTCTTTTAGCACAAGCTTTTAAAGTTAATAGAATGATTAGAATATTGTACCTTCGTTCTGGATAATGTTGACTCTGTATCAAACAAGTGAGATATTTTTATCAGTATTATGTTGCCACAGATTGCTTTGCACATTTTGCTTATTTCTCAAGTATCCTTTATGTGCAGTAGTGATTAAGTCACTAGAGCAAATTGCGTCTCTTTTGTAATTATTAGCAATTAAACAGTAAAAAAAATTTTTTTTAATATGAAAATATATAAAGAGCAGAAGAAAAGTTTCGCTAAAATTTAAATTGAATTGAAAACACATTTGTGGCACAGTGGTTTAAACATTTTATTTTGGACATAATTCGATATCTCATGAACCACTGAAGGAATCTAAATAATATCACAGGGTAAAGCAGAGGTATTTCTAAGTGGCCCGCTTAGGCCCCCAAAGTTGGGTACCGCGAGCATATAAATTTTTGAATATGTCATAAAAAGTTTATTTTAAACTCAAATGTTAAGTTTTTTAAGTTTAATTAGACCTTAAAAATATGTATAAAAAATTTGCTAACATGTTGCCCACATTGCCTTAATTTTGTGTTTAATTTTGCCAAGCCTTAGCTTAGTATTTTTGTCGTAGTTCAGTACGGCTATATAGGTCATATTACATTAATTACAGTGATACGGTAGGCTTTTAAGTTTCTGCGTTCTGTTTATAACGGCTTAAAAGTTCGGCCACATACTTGAAATTAACTATTGGGCTACCCTTAAACTTCCACATGCAAATTTTATACTTTTGTTATAGCGGACTTAGCAATACAGGTTCGTTGTAAATTTCTATCGCCTGTCTAAAACTGTTTAAAAGTATGGCCATATACATCAAATTAAATGAAGTATTGGGGCACCCTTTAATTTATAATTTGAATATTAATGCTTGTTACTATAAGGGTCATTGCAATCGACATTCTGTCTAATTTGCAAGCGTTTGTTTGTGTAATTTCTACAATATCAATTTCTGAACCCATAAACAATCAGCACAATTATGAATATTCTCACGGAATTTCTTTCCCACGGAAAAAAAATTTCTCGAGAAAAGATTCCTCCAATTATGAATTCCGTGGGAATAAAATTATAAAAAAGTGGCATCATCGTAGTTTTAAGGAAGTTTTTTTTGTTTATTTTCATATAATTTTTATTTTATAATTTATAATACCTACTTTTTTCCCCTAAATTTTTTTCACTTTCTACAGCCAAACAAAAGGGGAAAAAAATTATAATTGGAGAAAAGGCAAAAGTAAAAGAACTCGCACGGAATTTTTGTTTATAATTGGGCTGAATATATTCTAACTTCCTATGCATAGCGAAGTCGATTGAGCGATGTCCATTTGGCCGTCCGTGTTAGTGTTGAAATTAAGTTTGCCGAGACAAACTTCGGCTATGCCGAATCTTATAAACCCTTCACCAACTATGTATATTTAGTTTAGTGAAGTAACTCCAATCAATAAACCAAATATTGAGTTGTTAGAGACTAAAAATATAAAAAAAATCGGCACTGCATGTATATAATTTTACATAAAAATGCCATCGGCTCTTAGTGGGTTAAGCATTTCTCAACAACTTTAGTATTTCCTTAAAGATCTCTTCGAAAGCTTTAAAATGATACCCCGATTGTTATTTAAAAAAATTTGAAAATTTCAAAGCACCGTAACTCGAAAAATACTTTTTTTTTTGTTTGTAATCAAGTTAGCCTTGGCACTGACTCGGACGGACAGACGGACATCGCTCAATCGATTTCGTTATACATAAGAAGTTAGAAAATGGATATTATAGAAGATGCACACGGAATGACAAACTTAATTATACCCTTTTTCCACTTTTCGCGGTGAAGGGTATAAAAAAGCAAAAAAGTTTTTTATAAAAAAAAAGCAATGTAATGAAATTTAAAAATATTTACGTTTTCATGTCTATAAAACCTATTTTTACAAAAATAAACAAAAGACAAATTTTTTTAAATAAATAATAATAAGAATAATAAATTCTAAGTAAAAATAATAAAGAAAAAATTATTAAGTAATTTCAAATTTGCAGTCATTTGGTTGACCGTAAGTTAAAATCACTTTGACAAAAAGTGATTTGCAGAACATGCAAAGAGTGATTTTCATAACATGTCTGATTAACTTTACTTTTCAATCGAACCATAGTCGCTTACAAATTATGTATTTGGAATTAGTTTAGAATTTTATGCCTTGTTTCGACTACTTATTTGTTTCCTAGCACTCGTACACTTGATAGACTTTTTTCTCTCCATCAGTAATATGAATGAACGAATGAAGCATTCAGCAACATATGTCACCAGCAGAAGCAGTTGATTTACGCCAGTCAGCCATTTTATTTTTATTATTATTTGCCATAAACTTGACCTCAATTTTATGTGGTCATGAAATCAAATTATGACGTTATTATGACCCTTATTTTTGTTTTATTCTGCATTCTGTAAGTGTGAAAGATTTACTTTTTTGATATTATTATTATGGAGGAATTATAAGAAAATCCAAAATGCTGCATCTGTATTAAAACAAGATGTCAACCAGCAACAGCTGGAAACTTTTAGTTTTAATTTGTGTTCTTGTGTAGAAGAAAAAGAATAAATAAAAAAATTTAACTTCAACACGTTTTTTTTTTTTGTGGTAATAAAAGTTATATTTTCTCGTTTTTTGAATAATTTGTTTATAAATTAATTTTAAAAATATTTTCTCATTTACACTTGTTAAATACAATTTGCTAAATGAGTGGCAATAATTTGGATAATTTACGATTAAAAAAATTAAATTTTCAGTTGATTTCATTGCACAAAATTAAACTCCTGTTTTGTCATCAATAACTAAATTTACATAGATATGTATATAATTGTGTATAACCAAGTAAATGTGTAAATGGCACTCTCATAACGGATCTGCTCAACCTATGGTGCGTAGGTTTCTAATTTTTGTATATTTTACTCTTTTGTTTCGTCAACACAGAAAGCGCTAAAATTTTAAATTTATAAACTTGAAGATAGGAGCGGTCAAATAAACTTCGACGCGGATATTTGCAAAATTGCACTATTAGTACCTTAACGGGATTTCTTTAACCCTTAACTACATTCGCTTTTTTAACATACGTTACTACATTGATGGGGTAGTTTTCTACCCCAATCGAAAATTCTTTCTATTTTGCAGGGCCTCGTATAAAAACAGAAAGTATTAATGTGAAATATTACAATTGTTTATTTTTTATAAAAATTACATTTTTGTCATGTTAAAAAACTCATAAATTAGAAAATCAGAATTTTTTTCAAGCGGCTTAAAAAAATTGACTTTAAAAATTAGGTTTATTCTTCTTCTAGAAAAAAAAATTATATGTATTATTATAACACTTTAAATTTTTAATTCATATTTCATTCATATTCATCACATACTGTACAGCCTTTCAGTTCTTTAAAATGCATTTTACAAAATTAAATTATTGCATTTAGAACATATTTTAGTTGTTTTTACGTCTTTAAGGCGGGGGCATATATAACATCGCCGCTTTTTGACTTTTTTGTCTGACTCGATGCTAATTGGTTATTAAGTTCTTCGCCAGGAAGTTGAGCAATGACATGATTTAAATCTATTGAGCAGTTAGCTGACATTTTACTTTGCTTTTGATGTGAGGTTTGACTAAAAATATCCCTACTTCTTTTAAAAAATGACGTCGGCGTAATTTATTCCCAATATTTGCAGCTTTTCATCTTCTAATTTGCTTTCTGTATGGTGATCGCTTATCTCCATTTCCCCATCACTTACGTTATCATTGTCTTGGAAAATATCATCATCTCCTGCGTCTTCATATAAGTCGTCTTCATCAAAAAGTTTTTCTATTTCAGATTTACTTTCAACCATCTATTGAAACCGGTTCAACAGTTTGGCCATATACATAAGATTACATCAACTATTGTTAAACCCTTTAATTTATAATTTAAAATAATTTCACCTTTTATTATATCCAACAAAGTAGTGGGACATTCTTTCTAATTTTCAAGTGTTTGTATATAGTGGTGCAAAAGAAAGACCCATGTAGTTCAATTTACGTCACCTATGGGGACACCTTTAAATTTTTAGATTTATATTTGTATTCTTCTTTGTTATTTTGAGCTATAGTGATATGCAGTCATTTTAAAGATTAAAGAAGTGCCCTTTACGGGTCTTAATACACGTGAAAAATAAATCGGTTAAGAAATGACTGAGTTCTGCAGGCACAAAAATTAAAAAAAAACAACATTCAGATGAATTGATAACCTCCTTCTTTTTTTTTTTTTGAAGTCGGTTAAAAAGACATATAACAAAAGAGGACAATTTTTATGGCACCCCTTTCTGCTTAATTATTTCTAAATTATATATCATATAAATGACAAATGGAATAACAAACTAATAAATAAAATAATAAAACACATTGCTCTTGTCTTGATTCATAATCGTATTAGTGTCAGTATCGGTATCGGTCTCAGTCTTGATATGTGCAAAATTGTTGTTTCATGTAAAAATCTTTGTAAATAATAAATATGAGTGCATTTGGCATAAAACATATTGATTTTACAATAATGCAATACGAAATAAAGTGGTTTATTCATTCAAATGTAAAACTAAAAAGAAATTTATATGTTCAACATATTCATGTTATGGGATTTTATGGTAATACTTAAATTTGCATATGAAAATCTATATATGTATTTATATAAAAAAGGCGCTGTTGATGATGAAAATATGTTCGGAATATGCAAGATATAAGTACAAATAAAAACACAAAAACAACTATAAAAAGAAATTTATACACAATGTTTTTAAGTGTTCGCTTGTAGTACAACAAACATTAGCATCATCTACACACTTCTGAACACATTCATGCTCTCACAATAATACCTTATAACCAATACATAGACAGTTACAAACATTTCAAATATGGACTCGTATAAAAGTTTATTATATGCAAAAATTAAGTACGAAATTCGTTTAATAAATGTTGGTAAAGAGAAATAGGAATTCAAATTTCGTTGCATTAAAATTTTAAGATATCCAAACCAATGAATTCGATAATTAATTTCCGCATTTGTTTTATTTTTTTATTTAAACATTTTGCTGTCAAAATCATTTAGTTAGTGTAGTTGAGTTACAAGATAAAACTCTCACGCTCTAGTTTTTTCATAGGAATATTTTATATTTTTGGTTTAAAATGCCCAAAACTTACTAGAAAGAACAATACTGTCTTTAAATATTTGAACAAACAATTAAAACTTTTTAATTTAGAGTTAAAATATAAAACTACATTTTAACTCATTTTGTAAATGGCTGACCGCCAGGTTATCACCAGAGTTGCCGTTATTAATAGTTTCCTACCAAATTTGGTATTTTTTTTTTTTAATTTCAGTTTTAATTTTTTTCAGGCTAATCAGCTTTCAAACATGCATGATTTTCAATAATCAGCTTTCATCTATGATTTTTTTTTTTTTTTTTTTTTTTTTAAAGAGAAGTAGCACTTCAGGCATTAATGCCTACTTAGTTTTTTTTTTTTTTTAACCGTGCTACATTCTTTAGGAAAGGGATAGATGAGAGAGAAGACAGGTGGTGAAAGGAGATAGATATAGCCATTTTATTAATTATTTTACTTCGCCGGCGAATATGCTATGAAGAAGTACCGACGAAGGAGGCTGCATGTTTTTATGTGAATTCTGATTATGTATTTATACCATTAAACAGAAAAAAACATTTTTATTTTCTGACTGCCGCAAGGGTTGAACCCAGGTCAGCCAGATTTGTAGTCAACGTGCTTACCACTTAGACTACAGCAGCCTCCTTTGCTTTTTGTTTGCTTTTGTATGCATCATAGAGGCGACAGTGATAACAAGTGGCAACTTTTCGGTCTTAATGGCCATCTTTTTGATATTATAACAACTTTTATTTTAATTTTGAGTAACTTTGTCCAAAAGAAATATATTGACAAACATTTTAATATTGATTATGAAAATAAAAAAACATATTTAGAAACTGGGAGCATATTTATCGGAGCAAAAGCAGAAGATTTTTTAAAAGATAATTTTGATAATGATGAAACACTTGCAGTTAAAACAAATCTAGTGCAGTTTTACATTGAATTTTTAAATCAGTTTAAAAAAATGACTTTGATAGATCTGACTTGCAATTTTTGAAATTAATAACACCTCCAGAAACGATATTTAAAAATGACAAATCAATTGGACCCGTTTTAAAAACAGCTAAAAATCTTCAAAAATTAAAGGGTGTCCCCATACAACATACATATTTTTTACGGGTATTATGAATTTTAAAGGGCACTTCTGTAAAATTTAAAATGACTACGTATTACTATGGCTCCCAAAAATAAAAAATTATACAAAAATAAATCTAAAAATTAAAGGGTGCAACCATAATTGATGTAAATTTACTTATAACGGACTATCTTTTGAACCGTTATAGACATACGCTTGCAAATTAGACAGAATGTCGATTGCTATAGCCGTTATAGTAACAAGTGTTAATATTAAGAATTATAAATTAAAAGGTGCGCCAATAGTACATTTAATTTGATATATATATAGTCATACTTTTTAACAGTTAAAGACAGACGCTTGGCATTTACAACGAAAAAATATGGATTTAGAAGTAAAAGGGTTTTCCAATAGTTGATGTAGTTTTAAGTGTGTAGCCGTACTTTTGAACCGTTATAGACAGAACGCTGAAACTTAAAAGAGACCTGTATGGCTAAATCCGCTATATCAACGAATTTATAATTTGAATTTACATATTAAAGGGTGTCCCATAATTGATGAAGATTTACTTATATGAGCCTATCTTTTGAACTGTTACAGACAAACGCTTGCAAATTGGACAGAATGTCGATTGCTATAGTAACAAGTGTTAATATTAAGAATTATTAATTAAAGGGTGCGCCAATAGTTCATTTAATTTGATGTACATATATTGCCATACTTTTTAACAGTTATAGACAGGCATTTGGAATTTACATTGAACCTGTATTGGTAAGTCCGCTATACCAACAATTATAAAATATGGATTTTGAAGTTAAAGGGTGTTCCAATAGCTGATGTAATTTCAAGTGTGTGGCCGTACTTTTGAACCGTTATAGACAGAACGCTAAAATTTAAGAGGGACCTGTGTTTCTAAGTCCGCAATATTAACGAGTTTTTATTTTAATTTAGAAATTAAAGGGCGTCCCATAATTACTGTAGATTTACTTATATCTTTTGAACCGTTATAGACAAGCGCTTGTTAATTTGACACAATGTCGATCGCTATGGCCGTTGTAGTAACAGCTGACAATATTTAAAATTATAAATTGAAGGGTGCACCAATAGTTCATTTAATTTGGTATATGGCCATACTTTTAAACAGTTGTAGACAGACGATTGAAATTTACAAAGAACCTGTATTACTAACTCCTCTATAACATCAAGTATAAGATTTGAATTTGGAAATAAAAGGGTGTCCCAATAGTTGATATCATATTGTATATGTTGCCGGACTTTTGAACCATTATAGACAGACAGCTGAAATTTACAAGCGACATGTTTTGCTAAGTCCGCTATAACAAGAAGCTTATATTTTGAATTTAGAAAGTAAAGGATGTTCCCAAAATTAATGTAATTTGTTCTATATGGCCGTATTTTTTGAACCGTTGTGTGCAAACACCTTAATTTTAGACAGAATGTCCTCTACTTTATTTGGGATAATAAGAAGTATAAAAGTGTTATATTATAAATTAAAGAGTTGATATTATCTGATGGTTGAAATTTACACAGAACTTGATTGCTAAATCTACTACAACAGCAAGTATATAATTTGACTTTCGAGATTAAAGAGTGACCCTATAGTTGCTGAAATTTGATGTATATTGCCAAACTATTGAACAGTTGAACAAGTATAAAGTTTGGAGATATAAGTGTGTCCACTTGAGGTGTTATAGGCAGATAGATGAAATATGTTTTGAAGACGGTTTTTTTCGCAAGAATTATTGTGTAAATCAGTTTTATTACAAGCTGTCCAGTGCCGCACTAACTCTAGGATAATAGCTTCCTTTTTTTTGTGGCAGACTATAAAATATGACAGTGCAATAATAATATTATTTGCTATAATAACTCAAAACGGTAAATTTTTTACAATCTACTGAGAAAGCTATAAAATTCAGGGACCAAAACTGAGATATTTTTATTTTGTTTGTAATAAACTAAACAAGAGTTATGAGGACAATATACTTATTATGATTTTATGCCAAAATAAATTATGTGAAAAACCTGCAAGACATAGCCTGGTCTGTTATCATCTTCTATACAAAATTCAGCTGTATTTTAACGAAATATCGCAATTAAAATTTAAGTAGAAATTCGAGTTATATTACATTTGTTTCTTTATTTTTTTATAAAAAAAGTACTCCATATTTGAACCAAGGTTCTAAGGGATCTCCTCACAAAATTTTATTCAAATCTATTCAGCAGCTTTTACGTGATGATAACCCAGACCGAAAAGAATTTAAAAAATAGGTATTTTGTATTCCAAATCAATTACTATCTTCATCAAAAACAATATTTTTCTAAAATATTTCATGTACAGAAATGATTCTGTTACAGTTTTATTAAACATGTACACTTAAATCTTTAAAAAAAATTATTTTTATTTTATATGTAAAAATTATATGTGTATGTTTCTTTGTTCCGTGTTTGTTAACATTTATGTACGAGTTTTGCATAGAGGTTGTGTACTTTTCTGAACTCTGCTGAAAACAGATGCGTCAAATTCTCCAAAAAATAAATTGCAGAAATAAAAAATTATTTAATTAACTAAAATATATTATAAATAAGAAACTTTGCTCTTTTTGATTGGCTTTTTGATATCAAGCAAAAAATAATAAATTATCATGTATGTCGTCCAAAATTAGTTTATCAATGTGTAAATTGTTTTACCATCTGTTGATAAGATGGATTATAATTTGTGATTCGCTATTTTTATTTGGGAGTTTTGTCCGTTTGTTTGTCCGATAGTATATAGAAAGCTTTGCTAAGAAATTACATTGGCATGGGCGAATACATCATTTGCTGCTGCTACCTACAGTCTGCAAAAATTTGGTTTTTTCAGATGCTGTTATTTGTAGATTTTATTCATTAAACTTACGAAGTAAGTTCTCTTTTTTTTATAGATGGAACAAATATTGTTCAAATAAATCGGTTACTAGAGACATTCGCTAATTTATGATCACAAGATTTAGTTGGGTATAAGTCGTTAAAAAACTATGTTAGCAGCAGATGTTAGTGAAAGAATGATAATTAAATTTTAATTTGGGATACAATTGTTTTGTTGTTATGATAATTTTGAGATGAGAAGACAATTTCTAGTCTTTTTAACTTGCAGTGCTATTAACTAACATACAGGGTGTCCGCCGGGAAGGTATACTAATTTGTTTTACCGCCATTTTAGTTAACTTTAGTCTTGATAGTTCACATTTGGCAGTCGTGAAGTAGACATGTGGTAAATTTTGTATGGGAAAATATTCGATAAACCAACGTGTTTTAATCACTTTAACATTATAGCAAAATTAATTATCGATTACTGTGACGATAAAAAAAGTACATGAAATTTTTGGGAGAAACAACGTGACGTCAAAACGCACTATGTATCGTGTAGTGATAGATATCAAAGAAAGAGGTTTTGTAGGTGATAGATCCAAGCATGGACCACAACCAGTGTGACCAGATTCAAAAATATTTTGAAGCTAAATTGGCACCAAAAAAGTGCTAAACATAGTGCCAAAATTTAAATGTCTTAGTTTTAAGCAAATATTTTCTTGCCTTAGAAATATTTATTTGCATTAAAAAAAACAAATTTCTTAAAACAATAAATCATTTTTTAAACATAAAGAGTCTTAAAAACACAATAAAAATAAAATTTCAGTCTTTAAATTAAATATCCCCTACACCAGTGATTAAAAATACTTGACTATTTTTAATGCACATTTAGTTGCTTAACTGTTGCTGTGAAAAAATGTGCAGCAAAAGCAAACGCAAAAAAAAAGAAAGAATCGCATTTGCTATAGCTGACTATATGTTTCTTTCTGCAGCAAAGCAATCGGCAAAACAACGCTTTCAAAATAAATGCTTTGCTGCCGAAAGAAACTCATAGTCAGCTTCAGCATATGCCTTTCTTCCTTTTTTTGCATTTAACTTTTGCTTCGGTTATAATGAAATGTTTTGTAAATTTTGAGACATTTAGTTTTTTTATTTGCTGAAAAACATTTTTAAGCAAACAATTTAAACCCTGTGTACGTACATACGCGTATATTATGTACTTATGCAAATTTATTCTAGGTATCCGCAGTAGGATTTGAACATATAACTTTAATTCAGAGATATCAAAAAGTGCTATTATTGCCATTGTTACACGCGAAAATAGTGTTTTGCAGAAAAGTGCATTAATTACTTTGTGGAACACTACGGCTGCTTAAGAAAGTATTCAAAACAATTCATCAACCTCTATTCGACGCCGTGCTTAAGAGCTTGGTCTTCAAAGAACAACACAATTTTGCACATTTTGATTTCCTCTTGTTTCCATTTAAGATTCAGTTGACCCAATAGCTTCTTTCAGAAGACCACTTACGCCGCCGTACATATGCCAGTAGTAGCTCGATTTTCATGAAGAAATCATAATGAGTAACGAGGCAAACTTTTATATGGATGTATATGTGAATAAACAGAATAGTCACCCTTGCATCCATTAAAAGTGACAGTCTTATGTGCAATTTGGTCAGGAGGAATCATTAGACTTTTCTTCTTTGAAAATGAAAAATGGGTAACGGTAACTGTGAATAGGCAGCGATATAGGGATATGATTCAAAACTTTTTAAGGCTAAAAGTGCACGCTTTCTTCTTGACTAACATGCGGTATCCAAAAGTCGGTGCCATATCTCATACAGACAGGATCACAATGAAAACAAACAATGTAGTATACCTTCTCGGCGGACACCCTGTATTAAAACTCGAACACACACGTGCACTTAATGTTTGCAACTAGAAAATGACTTGCCAAACAATAGAATAAAAATTCTTAATCACACAAAATAAAATGAACGACAAGAACATGGTCAATATTTTACAAAATAGAAGGAAAAATTTACCCAAATTGTTTTTTGATTTTTTTTTTACGGAAACAAGTTAACAAGCTAAAAGAAACTTTTAAAGGGATTGTGTTGTATGTCCTTCATATAGAAAATTCTAAAACAAAATGCTTGGCCCACACTTCATTGCAAAAAGGAAATTAATGATACTAAACTAAACAATTTTAAATTTGTGGCAGACAATTTATAAGTTTTTTTTTTTTTTTTTTTTTTTTTTTTTTTTTTAACTTTGAAAAGAAAATTGTTCGTAAAGAATTTTTAAGCACATCCCTTTTTATATTTAAAAGCAAAAGAAAGAAGCACGAAAATTATTTGTATTTTTTTTTTGGAAATTTGGCTCCACAAATTTAAGCTTAAATTGCTTAGAATTAATTAGCTGTTAGGAAACTAAAATAAATAGTAAGACTACACACATTATGTAAGTCACGTCAAAAGTCTTAAATTTCAAAAAGCAGGACCTCTTTGTAATTTACTAGAGAACGATTTTTTGAGGTTCACATATTTAAATTAAAATGAAAAATATACAAACATTGTTTATTTTAAAGAAAGTTTTAACGAATTTTCACTATTATTCGTCGGCAATACAAGGCGACGCCAATTTTAATCGTTCTTTGAAAATCGGTATTTTTGTTGTCAATACTGTCGTTTATCGATGACTGGCAATATGAATTTGATATTTTGTAAAGAAATGTGACGTTGATATTGCCTCGAACTGCCGTCGATATTGTCGTCTGTAATTTAAGTGTCGAGTACAAATAAAAAGATTAAGTAGACTATAAAAATAGTAGAAATAAAATTGAAAATGGACAAACTCAACCGATTTGAAAAATTAGTTAAAGTGTTGGAAAAATCCATCACTTGCCAGAGGTTTTCGAAGAGGCACTGTTCTTTCTATTTTTAAGGAACAAAAGAAAAGTATTGCGTAGCTCTAAACGCCCTTAACCCACCAAATAGAACGACTGATGGATGACAAAAGGTATAGTATGGAAGAAACTGCTCCAGGTCCAAAAGCAAGTTAACCCTAAGGATATGGTTCAAGATGTCTCAAGTGAATAGGAACTTCTTGAAGTCGTAGACAAGCCTATTCAAATGATAAGACATGCTGCCTCAAGAGGTCCAGTTGGATTTATTGATATTTTGCTATGTTGACAGAAATAAGCCACCAGGAACTTTAGTAGCAGAAAGAATGCAACAGCAAACACTGCAGTACGACCAAATATTGTACTACCTTACCTTAAACGAAGAAACAAAGCAATCACCCTTATTCTAGTTGTCGGCGTCGTCACTTATCAATGTTGATATGTGTCGACGCATTCGATTTGTTATTCTACTTGTCGTTATTGACACTTATCGATTACTGCTCAAAAATTTTTTGTATTCTATAACAAATGTGACGACGATATTGTATTGACGTGACTCTGTTTTTTGTCGACGCCTTTTTGCATAACGACTGAAAGTAATTTAAACCAAGCAAAACATTGAAAATGTAAAAAAGTGAAAGTTATAAGTGCAAATCAATTTGAAAAATTAATAAACTTTCGCAGAGGCACTGCTTCATGCAATTTTACAGAAAAATGGGAAAAAATTACAAAAATTCTAAATTCTCTTGGTCCGCCTATAAGATTAGCAGATGAATGGCAAAAGGTAACAAAATAAAGGATTAAATAGGGATTTATAAAAAGGTTTGTAAAAATTACTTCTAAAGTATGGCGAAAAATAAAATTAAAAGTGAAAAAAGATGGTTGCTAATAAAGCAGAATGTAACGCCACTGGCGGCGGAATGTTTAAACAATTTTCACTCAGTCCGCTGAAAGAAGCTGTGGCAAACCTTCTTAACTTCTAGAAGCATTTGAAGCTGAGGGAGCTATTCAAGGAGTTCAAATGGTTGACATGGGAAACGATTCTAATGACATGGATCTTGCTGAAGTCGAATATGTCGTTGAAAGCACAGCTAGGAGCAGGCAAAACATATGTACATACTTGTGATACGGCATATTAAAAATAATCCAATTCTGCCTAAGAAGTTTTCTTTTCAACACAAGTTTTTGTTTTTTCAAGCCTTCATCATTAATTAAATCAAAATTTTCTTCACTTATATATAGAAAATATTTTACCATAAAAGTGTCAAACACAAATAAAATTTAATAAAAAACTTGAGGATGTCCATTTTCATTTCATAAAAATCGATAAACCGTCGACGTCGTCACAGGAATGTTATAGAATGCAAAATTTTTATTGAATTGACGCCGACATTGATACGAAGTGATATTGATACTAAAACGATGACGATGACGACGCCGACAACTAGAATAAGGGTGATTAGTTTAAAATGGATAACTTTAAATTGAACACGTACTTTTTATCTGTTAACTGAAAGATTCTTGATTTCTGTTTAACATATCATCTTTGCACCAGTGCCGGAAAAAAACATTTTTTTTTAATTTTCACAAAATTGTTAATTTCAACACAACCAAAAATAGTAAGAAAAAAAATCAACTGACTCAAATATTAGATATGTGTATTATTTTTTATTGGCATTATCGATAAACAGACAACGTCATCACTAAACTGTTAGGAAATACTAAATAATTATTGATGTTGTGCTAAAGTAATATTGCCTAAAAATTTACGACAATGTTAACGACGGCAAACAGAATAAAGGTGATTGTTTCAATATGATATGTTCCGTGTGGGCCTTCCAACTGACACAATCTGATCCAATCGCTAAACCTTTCGCAGTGGTTATTGCAATTTTCTCTCGTTTGTCGGCGTAAAACCTTAAGTATCCTAAAAAAACAATCTAATGGGATAAGATCGTCCGATATTGGTGACCAACTAAAATTAAGTATTCATTAAATCCGCCATTGAGTAAAAATATCTCATTGCGAGTTTAGTGGTATGTGTATTAATAAAAATTTAGGCACAAGAGCAATAATTAATCATGTCTCTATTTTTACCGCTGACTGTAACATTCTGCACCCTCCGCAACTACTAAGAGTCTGGCTTATCTAATCTAAGTTTAGACGAACTGCTCTCGGGGTATAGAGGGAACCAGTCCCACGGTGTGCAGGCACCAAATCTGAATAGAGAGTTGGGTATTGTCGCAGGATTTACCACTAGTTATACTGGCACCACGAGAACCGATAGCCCATACTAAGATCTGATCATCTCTGTAGCCGGTTATTGGTATGGTCCCTTCGGGGTACACGTGGTGGCTGTTGGTTAAAGTTAGTGTCAGCAAAGTATGCTTTCGCACTTTCAACAGAGAGGTTGGATAGTCTCCAACACTCAAGCAAGGGGTATTTCATGGTCTTGCAAACCATTTTCTTAGAATTGCAACTCTCTTGGCCACATCCAGTGTAGGGCACTAGTCGACGCTTTGTATTTCACTTAGTGGTAAGACCATCACATCCTATGGCCGGGTACTGACGAGCAGCAACTATGTAGGCTCATGGTTTTTCAGTAAGCTTGTGGATTATGTTCTCTCTGAATGTGGAAAGTGTGTGTATTAGCTTAACAATCAACTAATAGTAAGCTTCCACATTGAACAACATTTTTGATGGAAACCAAAAGTCGATATCAATTTTTAATTTTAACAATTTGCAAACGTTTTTCCAACATTTTCCGCTTCAGTTCTTTTCTTTCACATAACTTTAGTCTTTAAACAATTAACTCAACATTGTTATGATATTTTCTCCTTTAAAAGTACCTTTGAACACAAAACATTTGTGACACTTTAAATTTACAAGTATTATGTAAATATTTAAGCAGCAGCTAAAATTAAATACTACTCCGCACTTATTTCTCTCGTTTTTCTTTCTTTCTTAATTGATCTAATATTGACATAAATTTTTAAATTATTTCAAAACAAAATAAAAGCAGAAAGACAACATTTACCAACAATCCTCAACATCAACATCTTTTGAAGATTTTTGTTAAAAAGTAATTGAATAAAATTTCCATTTAAATTGTTTCATTTGCAAATATAAAAGATATTTTAACTCTTATTTTTAGTTCACAATAAAACCAACATTATTTTAGAGAAAAATTTAACATTTTGTTATACTGAAGTATTTACACTGGATAACAAATTTCATTTAACAAAAACACAATTAATAAAACTTTTTTTAATTTTGTGCCAAACTAATTACTTATTAATTCTTAATTCAAAACCCTGTGTCATATATTTAAATCATTTGTGATTTAGATGTGAAAAAACACAAACATTCAAATAGTCTGTATGGGTGGAGCCAAAATCAAAGAAACAGGAAACAGGCTGACCATAATTACACACACCATTTTATTCAAACAGTCTACGAAAATCGCTATAAAATCACCTCATTTACAAAAATTGAAAATTTAGCTTTACGGAATATATTTCAAAGCCAAGGTTCACAAGTAAGAGTGCTATATTCGGCTATGCCGTAACTTATATACCCTTCACTATCTATGTAAATCTAGTTTAGTGAAGTGACTCCAATTAAAAAAGCAAATATTGGGGTGGCAGAGAATAAATAATAAAAAAATAAAAAATGGGTACCGCCTTTGTATAATTTTACATACAAATGCCTTAGGCTCTTAATGGGTTAAGCATTTTTAAAAATTTAGGTATATCCTTAAAAATCCCTTCAAAACCTTTAAAATAATACCCATATTGATATTAAAAACAAAAACTTAAAATTTTAGAGCTCCGCAGCTCGGAAAACATGGGCGAGTGCCAATTTTTTCAATTGATGTTGTTTTCTTATTTTTTTCATTCTCTGGCCCTATATATACTGTTATGACCGTAACAAGTATTAATATTCAAAATTATAAATTAAAGGGTGCCCCAATAGTTAACTTAATTTGATGCATATGGCCATACTTTTGAACAGTTTTAGACAGGCTCTTAAAATTTACAATGAACCTATACGAGGGCTGCTATATATATTTCTGGCCTGGCAACACTGAGTGCTGCCAAGTGCAATCTGACATTTCCATTAGAAAGTTTGTCATTTTTAAGCGTAATCGTACTCAAAACGTTTTGACGTACGACAGTTATTTCTGTTGTTTACAGTGACATGAAGAAATTAATATAGAAAAAATTGGAATTAACTCGTGAACATTTTCGTGCCATCATTTTTCACAACTTTCGACGTGCATTATCATGACAAGAGTGCGTTGATGAACTTAAATCTTTGTATGGCGATGAAGCACCATCCTATAGCACTGTGAAAAATTGGTATAATGAATTTAATCGTGGCCGAAGCTCGCTCAAAGACGAATTCCGTGAAGGTCGTCCAAAAACGGCTGTTGTGTAAGAGAACATTGATGCCGTGCGTAAACTCATAATGCAAGATCGACATGCGACATACCGAGAGATAGAGACATCCTTGGACATTTCTTCCACCAGCATATATTCGATACTGCATGAACACCTGGCCTTAAAAAAGGTTTGTTCTCGTTGGATCCCGCACAATTTCAAAGTCGCTCAAAAAGAGGCTCGTGTCGATTGGTGCAAAGAAATGTTGCAAAAATACGATTGCGGTGCTTCAAAAGACGTTTATAAGATCGTCACAGGTGACGAATCATGGATCTATGCGTATGAGCCCGAAACGAAACATTAATCGACCGTGTGGGTCTCCAAAGACGAGCAAAATCCAACGAAAGTTGTTCGTGGAAGAAGCACTTCGAAGCAAATGGTCGCCTGTTTCTTCGACAAAACTGGTCATGTGGCGACTGTTCCGCTTGAGCAACGTAGGACGGTCACTTCTGAGTGGTACATTACATTTTGTTTGCCGGAAGACATCGAAGAAATTCGAAAAACCAACAAGAGAAGACGAATCATTGTTCACCATGACAATGCGAGCTCTCACACATCGGCTCAAACCAGAGCGTTTTTGAACGGCCAAAACGTCGAATTAATGGGTCATCCGCCGTACAGCCCTGACTTGGCACCTAATGACATCTTCTTGTTTCCGCACATCAAGAAAAAATGCGTGGTCAACGATTTTCATCACCAGAAGAAGCTGTTGAAGTGTTCAAAAACCATGTTTTAAAGGTGTCTCAATCGGAGTGAAAAAAGTGCTTCGACAACTGGTTTGAGCGCATGCAAAAGTGTATAAATCATGCTGGAGAATACTTTGAAAAACAATAAAACCATTTTTGATTATAAATATTCGCATTTTCACTATTAGGCCAGAAATATATAGAGCAGCCCTCGTATGGCCCTATATATACTGTTATGACCGTAACAAGTATTAATATTTAAAATTATAAATTAAAGGGTGCCCCAATAGTTTAATTAATTTGATGTATATGGCCATACTTTTGAACAGTTGTAGACAGACTCTTAAAATTTACAACGAACCTGTATTGCTAACTCCGCTATAGCAACAAATATAAAATTTGGATTTGGAAACCAAAAGGTGTTCCAATTGTTGACGTAATTTGATATATGTAACCAAACTTTTGAACAGTTATAGACAGACGATTTAAATTTACAAGGAGCTCTATTGCTAGAACCGCTAAAATAACAAGTATGAAATTTGGAAAGTGAAGAATGTCCCAACAGTAAAAATAATTTCATGCCTGATGCTTAAATCTGCTTTGAAGTCGGTTTTTTTTTGCAAGAATTATTATTATGTTGTTATGTGTGTTTTATTTTATTTAACATTTCTGCTTTTGCATTCAATCAGAATAAAGTTTCAGAAAGAATAATTCGTAAAAACTAAAAATAAATACAATTATTGTTTGGTGAATTTAAAAATTGCAAAAAAATTTTGATTTGCAAGTAGCGTTTATATGAACATGGAATCCCACTAGAAGGCACTAAATACACTTTTATACAACTAAAACAAAATAGTTCGAAGTATAAAAAAAATCTGACAAAATTGAACGATTTTATATGATTCACTACGTATCAGTAAAACGTTCTGAACTCGTCGTTAATTTGTTTAATTTTATCAATTGTACTTGTTACTTCGAGAATGTTGTACTTCTAGTTGGAGCAAGTATACTGAAATTTTACACCGTTAACCCTGTTGTCTAGGACCAAGCCGAACTAAAATAAAAAGGTTGTTCCCAAATGTATGCAACATTTTTTCTTGCCTTTAATTTTGCTGCTGCCCTAACATTAAAGTAGTAAACAAAGTCTTTTCTTTTGTGGATAATGTTTTAAGAATAAAGAAAGTCATAAATTGATAATATAATACAATATTTTAAATCATAAATTCTTGATTGAAAAAAATAATAATAATTTTCACTACTGCATAGGAGCTTAGAGTAAAAAGTTTATTGCGTCATTCGCCATTAGGCGAACAGTTCGTATGTGGAATAAACTCCCCGCAGAGGTCCTTCCTGCCACTTTCAATGTGCAAAGATTCAAATCAAATGTCCACAAGCACTACTCCCTTTACCCCCCTTCCCACAACCTAATTTCCTAGTTCTGGTACAATGCATTGCATAAGTAGGGGTCATCCCCTGAGTGCTGGTCCTAATAAAAAAAAAATGACAAATTACTGGCTGTAACTGTTACTAGATATAGCGATATAATAATAGAATTCTGCATAACAAGCAGTCCATAAGGAACTGCTAAATTACTCGATTTCATCCTACTAGATTATTTCTTATTGAGTTTTTCATAGACTCAGGCTCAGACCAATTTGACTAAGTCCAGATTTACACTATGCATTTTTTTGAGGCATTTTTTATTCAATTTTCTATTTAAGTTACAGCGTTATGCGTTATCTAACAGAAAACATTAGCAACATTATTATCCCTCCAAATTTCAAGCAATACCATATTGCTTACTCCTCCTGCTTCAGAAGCAAACAAAAATTTGATGCTAGTTTCATGAAAAATTGCATAGTGTAAATGCCGTATAAGTCGACAGATATATCAAATCATTGATGACCTAAGATAACATGACTTTTCCATATTAATTTATTTTATCGTATACTCTTTTTAATGAAGAAAGAAATTTTTTATGAAAAGCTTTGGAAGAGACTGTAAAGGCTTATGTACACAGTGTTTGTTAAGTCACCATAATTATTTAGTTCAATTCACAGAAAAGGAACAAAATTTCGAAATGTTGCAATGAAAATAAACATTAAAATCCAAACAATAAATTTTTAGCAAAGGTGTGGGGATGTTTACAAAACATCATAAATAAAAATAATAAATTCAGGGAGCAGCGTTCCAGAGATGAAAAAAAAACTTTATACTAAAAAAAAACAATATTTAAAAGCGTGGAAGTGTTAACATATTTATTTGCTGGAAAGTTTTTTCTACACTGCTTACCTATTATAGAGCTGGTTTTTTTGAAAGTGGTATAAGTCCACTTTTTCAAAAAACTAAGTTAACGGCAATTGGTATGAGCTACAGACTCCTTCTCTCCATAGTTACAATCAGAATTTCAATAGAGTTCTATCTAGACATAGTTTTAAAAAAGTTTCGCTGTTCAATTCCATCGTACAAATATTTCTTTTAAAAGTGGAATAAGTCCATTACTAATAGATTTAATTCAAATAGCTTTCATTCATTTTTTCCAAATAACAGATATTTTGCAGTTGTAGAAACAGCATTAAAAAAAGGCAATTAATACACTGCCCAAGACTATTATAATTCAATTAAGGCTTGACGAAAGAAACAGCTTCATTTGTCATTTTGTAGGAAATGAAAAGAGAAGACTTTGTCGCAACTTAATCTCTAGAAGACGCAGTATTAAACAGAAAAAAAAATTGGGACAGAGAAATTTTTTAAAAACTTAGTGTTGGAAAAAAATGGGTAGACCAAAACCCCTCAGCATATTCAATATTTTACCGCTTTTTCAAAACTTCACGGAGCATAACAAGAGAGAAATATAATGATATAATAAGTTTATTACCTTATATACCGCCTATTATATTTGACCTATAAAATTAATGTTCTTTACCTATTTTTTAAGCATCAGGTCACTAGTTGTTTTAATAAACTTAATATTAATATTTTTGTTCCTGGTTTCCTGAAGATGCCACTCACGGGTGTTCCGAAATATTAAAAAAATAAAAACATTTTTATTATAAAAACTGCTTAAAAATTAGAAAGGAAAGTTTACATTTTGTGCTACAAATAGTCAAGAGCCAGATATCTTTAAAGACGGCAGCCAAATACGAGGGCTGCTATATATATTTCTGGTCTGACAACACTGAGTGCTGCCAATTTTTAAGCATAATCGTACTCAAAACGTTTTGACGTACGATCATTATTTGTGTTGTTAACAGTGACTTGAAAAAATTAATACAAAAAAAAAATGGAATTAACTCGAGAACATTTTCGTGCCATCATTTTTCACAACTTTCGACGTGGATTATCACGTCAAAAGTGCATTGATGGACTTAAATCTTTGTACGGCGATGAAGCACCATCCTATAGCACTGTGAAAATTTGGTATAATGAATTTAATCGTGGCCGAAGCTCGCTCAAAGACGAGTTCCGTGAAGGTCGTCCAAAAACGGCTGTTGAGCCAGAGAACATTGATGCTGTGCGTGAACTCATAATGCAAGATCGACATGCGACATACCGAGAGATAGAGACATCCTTGGACATTTCTTCCACCAGCGTACATTCGATACTGCATGAACACCTGGCCGCAAAAAAGGTTTGCTCTCGTTGGATCCCGCACAATTTGAAAGTCGCTCAAAAAAGGCTCGTGTCGATTGGTGCAAAGAAATGTTGCAAAAATTCTATTGCGGTACTTCAAAAGGCGTTTATAATGGATCTATTCGTATGAGCCCGAAACGAAACAACAATCGACCGTGTGGGTCTTCAGCAAAATCCAACGAAAGTTTTTCGTGGAAGAAGCACTTCGAAGCAAATGGTCGCCTGTTTCTTCGGCAAAATTGGTCATGTGGCGACTGTTCCACTTGAGCAACGTAGGACGGTCACTTCTGAGTGGTACACTACAATTTTTTGCTTGAAGTCATTGGAGAAATTCGAAAAACCAACAAGAGAAGACGAATCATTGTTCACCATGACAATGCGAACTCTCACACATCGGCTCAAACCAGAGCGTTTTTGACCGGCCAAAACGTCGAATTAATGGGTCATCCGCCGTACAGCCCTGACTTGGCACCTAATGACTTCTTCTTGTTTCCGCACATCAAGAAAAAAATGCGTGGTCAACGGTTTTCGTCGCCAGAAGAAGCAGTTGAAGTGTTCAAAAACCATGTTTTAGAGGTGTCTCAATCGGAGTGGAAAAAGTGCCTCGACAACTGGTTTGAGCGCATGCAAAAGTGTATAAATCATGCTAGAGAATACTTTGAAAAACAATAAAACCATTTTTGATTATAAATATTCGCATTTTCACTATTAGGCCAGAAATATATAGAGCAGCCCTCGTACTAACTGAAAAATAAAGCGAGTTAAAAAAGCCTGTCAAAATTGAAGTGGGCTGGTTCGCCAAACCGCTGCTTTATTTTAGTTTCCAATAAGCAGGCCCTTACTGTTTTACCCTAAACAAATATTTAAAAAGTTACTTTTGCTTTTATGCTTTACTGATTGGACCATGAGTTTCATTTTTATCTTAAAAAATGTAAAATATTTCAAACAAAACAAAATAATTAGTTATTGACTGTTCAAATTACTCAATATGCCAACTGCAGATACGATTTTTTTATTAAAAGTATTCTTTCTGTTTGTAATACAAAGTTTGTATCATGTAATGGGGATCATTTGTTGTTTAAGTATTAGTATTTTTATTGTGCTATAGTGCTAATTTTGTTTTTAAGCATTTTGTGCTTTTAAACGTTTGCTATTCTATTTATTCAAGATTTTATGTGACTGCAAAAAAAACGTATTATTTTAACTGCTTAAATAATTAAAAGTGTAATAACAATTAGTTGATATTATTATGTTTTTATTTAAAGGCTGTTCCCTCAATCTAGTTTAAAGGGTTCTTATCTACCTTCAAAGTAGACAAGATAAAATTTTTCAAAGATAAAATTGTTAAATCCAAAATTAATAAAAGTGAATAATTCTTGCACATAAAAACCGACTTGCAAACAGATTTCATCTGTTTGTCTATTACGGTTAAAAAGTTTAGCCACATACATCAAATTAATTTAGCTATTAGGACACCCTTTAATTCCTTGTTAATTTCAACTGTCTGTCTATAACTGTTTAACATTTTGGCAATATACATTAAATAACACTAACTATAGGGGCATCCTTTAATTTTCAAATTCAAATTTAATGCTTTCTGCTATTTGCAGTCTCTTTGTAAATTTCAATCATCGGTCTATAACGGTTCAAAAGTTTGGATATATGCAGCAAATTACATCAACTTTTGTAATACCGTTTAATTTATAATTTAATATTTTTATACTTATCAATAAAATAATGTTTGTATATAAAGGTTCCACAAATACGGCCATATAGGTCAAATTACATTAATTTTGTGAGCACCCTTTAATTTCTAAATTTATATTACAAACTTGTTGTTATGCCGGACTTAGCAATGCAGGTCTCTTCAAAGTTTTAGCTGTCTGCAACACACATCAAGTTACATCAACTTTTGGGACATCCTTTAATTTCTAAATAATTATATTTTATACTTGTTGTTTAAGCGGAGTAGCAATACAGGCGTCTGTCTGTCTGCAACTATTTAAAGTATGGTCATATACATTAAATTAAATAAACTATTGGGGCACCCTTTAATTTATAATATTAAATATTAATACTTGTTACTATGACGGTGATAGTAATCGATATTCTGTCCAATTTAGAAGCGTTTGTTTGTTACGTTTCAGAAGATAGGCACATACAACTAAATTTTCATCACCTATGGAGACACACTGTATGTTGCATGGGGGGACCAATCTATAAGCGTCATATTTTAAACAAAGAAAAAAACTTCCAAAATCGGTTCAGAAATGACTGAGTTCTGCGGGCTCAAACATTAAAAAACACGACATTCAGACGAATCTTTTCTTGAAGTCGATTAAATACGAGTTATATTTTCCAATAACAATTCCAAAACAAAAACATAAATCTAAAGGGAACCTCTATTTTGCAAAGTACCAGCAAAGTTTTGTTTTAAAGAAAAGTTTAGAGAAACTAAGAAATAAAAACAAAAAATAAAAAATATACAATACAAAACTGTTATTGTTATTATTTTAAAGGTATTATGTAATTTATTTTAATTGGCGAACAATTAAATTTAATTATTTACTGCATTTGTAAACCGAAATATCATTTAAGTGGGAAACCATTCTAAGCATAAAATAAAACTTTGTGAAAATTGTAGTGTAATTAATGTAATTGGTACAAGGAGCCAGAACGGAAAGCAAATGATTACGTGCAGACAATAACTGCCGCTGTAGAATATTCGTTGAGAGAAATGTAATTAAATTTCCAAACAGAAGCTTGTTTCAACTTGTGTTTTTATATTGAAGCTTTCTTTTCTGCTTTTCGCTTTGGACTATTAAAATGCAACAATGAATAAGTTAATATTGCTTTAACTTTACTACTTAATGAATTTAAGTATGAATTTAAGTAAGTGTAATACTTACATCAGCCCTATAAAACAACAATTTAAAACACAAAATATTTTAGAAAGAATGCAATCACTTTGAACAAAAAAAAAAAAAAGCATTGTAATAAATATCAAAATTTCTTTCTTTATGAAACTGTTTGCATCATTATTATTCAGTTTTTATTTTTATAAGAATTTGGTTGTAAAAACTTTGAATATTTTTGGAGAGATGCGAAATAATAAAATTTATATTGTCAGAAGGCAACATTTCTTCTTCTTTCTTTCTATAGTTGGATGTATGAATTAAAACATGGTCGAATATCTAACCATTATTAATTCACACTCAATGAAACTACGGAAAAAATAAACATGATTTCCAGCAGATTGGCAAGCAGAAATAGGACATTTTATTAAGTTTAGATTTGGGGAAAATTAACTAAAAAATCAATAAAAGGAAGGGACAGCTTAAAGAAACGTCAGTACACTCAAAAAATTTTAACATTAACTGTTTCACGTTTATTTAGGAAGTTTAAAGTAAAGTTAAAAATAATTGAAAATGTGTTTGTTTTAGGAAAAAAAATTATTTAACTTTATTTTTCTGTTGTTAGAAAAACAAACGACAAAAAATACTGATTTTCGGCGCAGTCAAAATTATTAATTAATTTTTACTTTGTTTCAGTAAAAATGAAATACTTAATTAAAAAAAAAGTTCGTTAGTAGAAAAGTACTATTTTACAAAAGCTTTAAAATGAAATATAAAAAATATAAACTGTTGGAAAATATTTCAGTTATAAAAAATATATTTAGAACAAAATAATTTATGGAAGAAAAACATCAAAAAAAATATTGGTAAGTTTTTTATGTACTATTTAAAATTTGCATTATGATTTAAAAAAAATGTGCCCTTTTTACAGGTACTCTCTTCTTAATTCTGTAGTCTTTAGGCAGGTAGCTGTGTTGCCACAGCCCACTTTGGCTCCACTGATTGGTCCCAAACCAAGGTAAGTTATTTAAAGCTTTTAATTACAGATATATCGCTCATTTAGTAATACAACGTTATAACCCAAAAATTAAAATTTTCATAACGTCAAGATCATATCGCCTTCTAAAACATCGTTATATTTCGTTTTATGACTGTGTATACATTTGAAAAGGCGATCTTTTCTTTTCATAAATAATGTCGTTATTTTAGTTTATAAAACCGTAGTGGATGTATTTTTACAACAACGAGGTCTTAATTCAAACATTTCACTTGGTTTCTCCAAAACATCCTTTTTAATATAAATTTGATGCAAGTTTTTTTAAATTTATTTTTTATTTCTGAATCATTTTACAAGTTAAAAACTTCAATTGTGATTATCTAGAAATGATTTTTTTAATTTAAGGCGTTCTATTTCAAAATGAGCGATGTGTACTTTAATTATTGGTTGCAAAAGTATAAACAATTTTTTAAAAGTGCATTATTTTTTCAGCATAGAATAATCCTGAAATCCGTTCACTTTCAAGGAAGAACAAAAATATTAAGCAAACAAAAATTAAGAAGAATTTGTGTAACAAAATAGAATAAATAATCAATAAATAAATTAAGACCTTTTGATGTTTAAAATAAATAAGAAAGCTGTAGTTTTTATTGTTTTGGTAGGTTACTTTCAGAGGGTTGGAATAAAAGAAAAAGGCAGTTAATTTTACTGTTTTATTAGTTTAAATTTTATTAAATAAAATAAATACAGAAACAGTAATTACATTTTGTTAGTTGAAATAAATTAAAAAACAGTACTTTTTACTTTTCTGGTAGGTTATTTTTTCGTGCGTTGGAATAAAAGAAAAATTATTTGTTTTTACATATTTTGTTAGTTATAAAATCAATATTTAAAAACAATTGAAAATTACATTAAATATAAATGAAACGTAAGTGGATCGTTTTTTTAAATGAAAAAGTAGTTGTTAAAAGTGTTTTTTCATTTTAATTTACCTACATATTATTTTGAGTGTATAAAAATTTCACTTATTTTGAATCACTCATTCTTGTTCAACGACATTCGAATGACACCTGCCGGCCTCTTGTTTTTTTATGCTATTCACAAGGCTTTAAAGTTTAGTTTATGACAGAAATAAAAAACCATTGGCAAGATTTGTATCACACCTATTTTTTGAAACGTTATAGACAAACGCTTGCAAATTGGACAGAATGACAATTGCAATGGTGGTATTGGCAACAAGTATTGATATAAAAATTATAAATTAAGGGGTGCGCCATAAGTTCATTTAATTTGATGTATATAGTCATACTTTTGAACAGCTGTAGACAGACGCTTGAAATGTACAACGAACCTGTATTGCTAAGTCCACTATAACAAAAAGTATAAAATTTGGATTTGGAAGTTAAAGGGTATGCCAATAGTTGATGTAATTGTAAATATGTGACCAAACTTTTCAACCTTTATAGACAGAATGCTGAAACTTAAAAGGGACCTGCAATGCTAAGCCCGCTATATCAACGAATTTAGAAATTAAAGGGTGTCCCATAATTGATGTAGATTAACATATAAGGTCCTATCTTTTGAACCGTTTTAGACAAACGCTTGCAAACTGGACAGAATAAAATTAAAATTTTATTTGCTTGCTTAAACAGAAAATAGTTAGTACGAGGGCTGCTCTATATATTTCTGGCCTAATAGTGAAAATGCGAATATTTATAATCAAAAATGGTTTTATTGTTTTTCAAAGTATTCTCCAGCATGATTTATACACTTTTTCATGCGCTCAAACCAGTTGTCGAAGCACTTTTTCCACTCCGATTGAGACACCTCTAAAACATGGTTTTTGAACACTTCAACAGCTTCTTCTGGCGACGAAAATCGTTGACCACGCATTTTTTTTCTTGATGTGCGGAAACAAGAAGTCATTAGGTGCCAAGTCAGGGCTGTACGGCGGATGACCCATTAATTCGACGTTTTGGCCGGTCAAAAACGCTCTGGTTTGAGCCGATGTGTGAGAGCTCGCATTGTCATGTTGAACAATGATTCGTCTTCTCTTGTTGGTTTTTCGAATTTCTCCGATGACTTCAGGCAAACAAATTGTAGTGTACCACTCAGAAGTGACCGTTCTACGTTGCTCAAGCGAAACAGACGCCACATGACCAGTTTTGCCGAAGAAACAGGCGACCATTTGCTTCGAAGTGCTTATTCCGCGAACAACTTTCGTTGGATTATGCTCGTCTTTGAAGACCTACACGATCGATTGTTGTTTCGTTTCGGGCTCATACGCATAGATCCATGATTCGTCTCCTGTGATGATCTTATAAACGTCTTTTGAAGCACCGCAATCGTATTTTTGCAACATTTCTTTGCACCAATCGACACGAGCCTTTTTTGAGCGACTTTCAAATTGTGAGGGATTCAACGAGAAGAAACCTTTTTTACGGCCAGGTGTTAATGCAGTATCGAATGTATGCTGGTGGAAGAAATGTCCAAGGATGTCTTTATCTCTAGGTATGTCGCATGTCGATCTTGCATTATGAGTTCCGCACGGCATCAATGTTCTCTGGCACAACATGCGCTTTTGGACGACCTTCACGGAATTCGTCTTTGAGCGAGCTTCGGCCACGATTAAATTCATTATACCAATTTTTCACATTGCTATAGGATGGTGCTTCATCACCATACAAAGATTTAAGTTCATCAATGCACTCTTGTCGTGATAATCCACGTCGAAAGTTGTGAAAAATGATGGCACGAAAATGTTTACGAGTTAATTCCATTTTTTTCTATATTAATTTTTTCAAGTCACTGTAAACAACACAAATAATGGTCGTACGTCAAAACGTTTTGAGTACGATTATGCTTAAAAATGACAAACTTTCCAATGGAAATGTCAGATTGCACTTAGCAGCACTCAGTGTTGCCAGGCCAGAAATATATATAGCAGCCCTCGTATGTTTTGTTCGAATAATCTCAAACACGAACAACCAGAGCTTATGCTACAGAAAATTGCTTTAATTCAAAACTTTTGCTGGATGTAATGCATTGTGCTTTGAAGAAAAAATGATTGCAAAGAAATCAGAAAACAGTGAGTCATTAATCAGCACAATATTATCTCAAAATTTTGCCATGTTTTATTAATAGCTATTTGTGCAAAATAATTTATAACATGCAATCTTAAAAAAATATGAAGCCGTCATTTTGAATTGTTAAAAATTGAAACAAAAAACCGAATATCTGGAAATTTATTAGGAAAACATTGTTTTTTTTTCAAATTTAATTTTGTTCATTTACCTAGCAAACAATGTTACACTTTGTAAATTCTTAGTTCAATTGCATTTACAATATTTTAGTTTACACTGAAGTATGAAAAGGCGTCAACAAAATATCCCTCACATTATCTTCAAATAGACGTGTCAAAAAACTATATGAAATACTAGGCTGAGAAACACATGGAAAAACAAAAGAACTGTGTTTCCATAATGCGATTCAATAAACAGATTAAAAATTAAATAAAATATTGTATATTTTTGTTAGTTAGTTTCATCAGAACTCCTACTGATTTTGGATATTATTTTCTTTTTTCGGTTTGGGCCCATTGTAAAAAATAATTGAAATTATTTGAAAAATAAAGCAAAATAATTAAGAGCGCTATATTCGGCTATTCTGAATCTTTAATACCTATCACTATTTATACAAATATTGCGGTGTCAGAGAATTAAAATTAAAAAAAAATGTTGGTACTACATATGTACGATTTTACAAAAAAATTACATCTTAATGGGTTAAGCATTTTTAAAATATTTTAGTACCTCCTTAAAAGGCTTTAAAATTATAACCATATTGATATTTTGAAAAATTTCAGAGCCCCGTCTCGAAAAATATGGGCGAGCGCCAATTGTATTGCTTGATATTTTTTTCTTATACTTTAATTCTCTATCGCCTTGTATATTTATTATTTTGATTGGAGTTACTTTATTGTTCTAACTGACATGAAAAAATTAGAGGTAGTCGTGGTGTTTTACCTGCTGCCTCGAAGGACATGGACAGATCATGCTGATTTCCAGTAGCACCTCTTTCGGCACTATCAGCCTTATTCTAGTTGTCGGCATCGTCACATGTCAATGTTGATATGTGTCGACGCATTCGATTTCTCATTCTACTTGTCGTTATTGACACTTATCGATTACTGCTCAAAGATTTTTTGTATTCTATAACAAATGTGACGACGATATTGTATGGACGTGACTCTGATTTTTGTCGACGCCTTTTGGCATAACGACTGGAAGTGCTTTAAACCAAACATAACATTGTAAATGTAAAAAATTGAAAGTTACAAATGCAAATCAATTTGAAAAATTGGTGGAAGAATTGCAGAAGAATCCACCTCATGTACTGGGTTTTCGCAGAAGCCCTGCTCAATGCAGTTTTAAAGAAAAATGTGAAAAAATTGGACAAATTCAAAATTCTCTTGGTCCGCTTAAAAGATTAGCAGATGGGTGGCAAAAGGTACCAAAATAAATAATAGAATAGAAAATTATTAAAAAAGTTTGTAAAAATAACTTTTAAGATATGGCGGAATTTTAAATTCAAAGTGAAAAAAATATGGTTTCTAAAAAGCGGGGTGTAAAGCCACTAGCAGCGGAATGTTTAAACAATTTTCACTTAGTCCGCTGGAAGAAGATGTGACAAACCCTCTTGAAAAAAATGGCCATGCAACAAGTAAACTGATTTACTGCAGAAGCACAGCCAGGAACAGGCAAAACATCCGGCAAATTAAAAATATTGCAATTCTGCCTAAAAAGTTTTCTTTCCAATACAAGTTTATGTTTTTTCGAGCTTTCAGCATCAATTAAATCAAAATTTTCTTCACGAAATACAAGCGACGGCGACGACGCCGGCAACTATAAAAAGGGTGTATATCTGATCGATTGACAAATTTTTTTTTTTTTTTTTTGTAAGGCAAACTTTACAGACGGACATTGCTCAATCGACTTCGCTATGCTTAAGAAGTCAGAAAATATGTACATATATACATACTTTATGGGGATGGAAATGTATATTGTAGAAAATACACACGGAATGACAAACTTATATATAGCAGGCGAAACGAATTGCAAGAATTTGGAAAATTGCTTGATCTAAAAATTTACCTATTTGTTTAGCAGTTGTTGCAGATATACATACATATATATATATATATATGTTTTTGTTTTTGTTTTTATACCCTTCAGCACAAAACATGGAAAAAAGGGTATATATAAGTTTGTCATTCTGTTTGAATTCCTACAATATCCACTTCCGACCCCAAAAAGGATATATATTCTGAGCGCTTTTGCATAGAGAAGTCGATAAGATGATGTCTGTCTGTCCGGGTTGAAATCAACTCTCCCAAGGCACTAGATAAGCTAGAGAAGATTTAAAAACTCCAATCGATTAGACATACATAGTTTTTAAAATTTTGCTATTGAAAATCAGCAAGATCGATCCATGTAATTTGAGGCAGTGGACAAAACACTATGCCCGCCTTTAATTTTCCATTTCATTTCGATATAGAATTAAAAAATAAGAAAAGAAAAGCATCAAGTAAAAAATTTGGTGCTCCGCCATATTTTTCGAGTTATGGGCTTCAGAAGCCCTTTTTTAATAGAAAAGTACGATTGTGCACCAAAGTTTTTTAAATATTAATATGGGTATCGTTTCAAAGCATTTGAAGAGATCATTAAGGAAATACTACAATTTTTCTTAAAATGTATAACCCATTAAGAGCCAATAATATTTTTATCTAAACTTATGTATACATATCGCTCCTTTATTGCAACATAGTCATATCTCAAAAAATTAAAAATTTGTAGTTACTTAAGCAAAACTGCTATTTTAGACCTTATCTATATGTTGAAAAAAAATCAGTTTTATATCCCAAGCTGAACGGAAGTTATAGCAATTGCAAGTGCGTCAATTAGATCATAGGACTTACGTCTTGAAAACTTAAATCGCATTTTTCCACGTTCAAGTTTTTTTGAGATATGACTATGTTGCAATAAAGGAGCGATATGTAGAACTTAATATTTTTCCTTTTTTTTTTAATTCTCTATCACCCCAATATTTGCTTTTTTGATTGGAGTTACTTCACTAAACTAGACTTTCCTAAATTGTGAAAAGTATATAAGATTTGGCATAGCCGAATATAGCACTCTTACTTGGATAGAATAAAAAATATGTATAGAGTGAGTTATATTTTCAGTAATGCAATGCGTTAATATGTTAATTTGTACTGCAACTTTTTTCCAAATCAATGCTCTTTTATGAAGTCCCTTTAATTAACGCTTTTTGTATCGACCGCATAGGAAGGTAAATTTCTTTTATGTATTTCTAGTTTTTTTAGTATCTGGATTCCAATATTAAACCAAATGTTTCTTTGCTCTTCAGCTCTATTAGCAATTTAAATCGTTAAAATATTAACATTGTTTTGTTTGTTACTGTAAAACCTTAACTTAAACACTTTCTTCACTTTAGTCATTTAAATTTTGTAAAACAATTTTTAGCTTCGTAAACTTAAAGAATAATTGTAAATTTTGCTGCTGAAATATTTGTTCAAATGAAAAACAAACAAAAAATACAAATAAAAAAATAAAACATTTTTAATTCTCTGCACTCCCGTAGGGAGTTTAGAAAATGCTGGAAAAACAAAAGACTACAAAACAAAATAAAACATTTTTAAAAGTTTGTGTAAATTAATGTGTCTATATCTGCAAATTGTAAAAGTAGTAGTGTAAGAATATATTTGTGATGCACGATTTCAAGTGTTTGCTTTTTTAAGCACATCGAACAAACGTGATGAATAGTTATTCCCAGGCTAATTGCTTTTGTCAGTAACAAAAATAAGCACAACAACGTAAGCGCTGCAAGTTACTAATTTCTATAAAAAAACGTCATTTAAAACCCAAAAGTATTGTCTGGAAACAAAAAATAAAAAAAAACAGCGCATTGGAAAAATTTTCAAATTTTTCAGCTTTAATTACTTAATTTTTAACGCGTTAAATTTTGCGTTATTCTCAAAACGGGTTTTCAAAAATTAGTATTTCTCGACAATTATAATAATATAAAACTAGCTTTAAAAAAAACATTATATAAAACGGGAAAAAATTAATATTAGCGACCCACAAAGAATTATTTGTATTAGCAATTATTTTTATTGATAAAAATATTGTACAAAGAAGAAGAGATTTAAAAAAGTAGACTATTTCGAATAAAAAGTTTTTGAAAAAATTACAGTAAAATAAGCCGAAATGCTGCCAGGAAAGCACATGAATATAACGAGGTTCCATAAAAATACATTAAAAATTTGTTAGATATGATAAATAAAAAAATAATGAAAAAATAATTCCTGCAAAAAAACCGATTCCAAAACACATTTCAGCTATTCGTATATAACGGTTCAAAAGTCTAGCCATATACATAAAATTATTTTAACTATTAGAACACTCTTTAAATTCCAAATTTAATTTTTATACTTGTTGTTGTAGTGGACTAAGCAATACAGGTTGCTTGCAAAGTTCAGCTGTCTGGCAACAACTGTTCAAAAGTACAACCATATACATTAATTTAAATGAACTCTTGGCGCACCCTTTTATTTTTAATTTTGCATATACTTGTTATTATATTCAACATAATAATCGACCGTCTGTCCAATTTTCAAATATTTGTCTATAACGGTTCAAAAAATCGGCTAATGTAGATCAATTTACGTCACCTTTTGGGACACCCTTTAATGTTTAGATTTTTTTATTAATTTTTGCTATAGGGAGCTATAGTGATACACACTTTGTCTAACAGCCCGATTCTGTGCACTTGATAAGTTCAAAACATTGAGTATTTATCAACTTTTGAATATTTAACAAGATTTGGTATTCTACTACAAAAAAATAAAAGCTTTTTAGTTGATAATTTGTCAAAGTCTAATTTGATATTGATAACTCTATTTTATTGCGTGTGTGTGTATTCAAATTCGGTAAATAGTGCACGCTTCATGCAAGTATCAACATAATGGATTCTTTTTTAATGAATAAATTTACGTATCCTTTTAGAAAAATGGAAGAA
This sequence comes from Gymnosoma rotundatum, assembly GCA_916610165.2. NCBI lineage: Eukaryota > Metazoa > Arthropoda > Insecta > Diptera > Tachinidae > Gymnosoma > Gymnosoma rotundatum. Next base: position 55,264,866 of record OU744336.1, read on the forward strand.
GAAATAAATTAATGCTGATTTGTCAAGACAAAGAATATAAGGAAAAAAGCGAAGGTGTGACTTACAAAAGATTACGTAACTCAAGCGATCCTATTCACTTGTTAATGCCAGAATTTTTAAAAAATGTTCGCATGAGTCGTGTTCTTGCTCGGCAATTAATTGCAGACTTACAGCTGGTCATATTTCGATTTCCTTTACGGGTTAATGAATTTTACAAATTTATATGTTTATTAATATACTTTATAGGCAATTAATTTCTTGCAAAAACCGACTTCAAAACAGATTTCATCTGTCTGCCTATAACAGCTCAAGAGTATGGCCAAATAAATTAGCTACATTTACTATTGGGACACTCTTATGTCTCCAAACTTTATACTTGTTCACCTGTTCAGTAGTTTCGCAATAAACATCAAATTAAAGCAAATATAGGGTCACCCTTTATTATCAAAATTCAAATCTTATACTTGCTCTTGTAATAAATTAAGCAATTAAGTTCTGTGTAAATTTCAATCGTCTGTTTATAACGGATCATTAGTTTGCCGATACACATCAGATTATATCAACTATTGTTAAACCCTTTAATTTATAATTTAAAATTTTTATACATCTTGTTATACCAAACAATGTAGTGGACATTCTGTCTAAAATCAGGTGTTTCTATACAACGGGTCAAAAAAAAACGGCCATATAGAACAAATTACATTATTTTGGGAACACCCTTTAATTTCTAAAATCACATTCCATTCTTATTGTTACAGCGGACTTAGCAAAACAGGTCCCTTGTAAATTTCAGCTGTCTGTCTATAACGGTTCAAAAGTTCAGCCACATACACCAAATTACATTAACAATTGGGACACCCGTTTACTTCCAAAACCAAATTTTTAACTTGTTGTTGTAGCGGAGTTTGTTAACTAGGTTCTTTGTAATTTTCAAGCGTCTGTCTATAACTGTTCAAAAGAATGACCATACACATCAAATTAAATAAACTATTGGCGCACCCTTTAATTTATAATTTTTAATGTAAATACTTGGTACTGTAACGACCATATCAATCAAAATTATGTCCAATTTGCAGTGGTTTGTCTATAGCGGCCCATATAAGTAAATTTACATCAATTATAGGGGCACCCTTTAATTTTTAGATGCATTATAGTAATATACAGTCATGCATATTATAGTAATATGCAGTCATTTTAAATTTGACAGAATCGCCCTTTACCGTTAATAATACACGTAAAAAATATGTATGCTGCATGGGGACACCCTTTATTTTTAAGATTATAAACTGTTTTATACGGGACCAATCTGTAAGCATAATCTATCATATTATTAAAAAATTTCAAAATCGGTGCAAAAATATCTTAGTTCTGCAGGCACAAACCTGAAAAAAGCAACATTCAGTCGAATTGATAACTCTCTTCTTTTTTTGAAGCCAATTATAAATGCGGATAATTCGCAATTTACACACTTATAATTAACATAAGAAAAACTGTTAAACCACGAGGGAGGTTGAGGTCTATAGAAGGAGCGGCTAAAAATATAAATATAAGTTGTCGAAGGAGAATGAAACTTAGCTCGTAGGGATTTTTTGTTTGAATCAAAAAAAAAAATGGAAAAATCAAAGTGATTCGACCACTTTTACGCCCACATCACATACCAAGTGAAAATGAAAATTTAACTTACGGCATTGTTTTTTGGTACGTAGCATTTTTAATCAATTATTTTTGTGAAATTTAAAAATATCCTCCCACTTTTACGCCAACTTCCCAAACAACTTGTATTGAAAAAGTGGCATAACTCCCATGATTTTAACTGCTCAACTCAATTTTCACAAAGAATATATATTATAATTGTAGAATGGACTCCTGAAGTGCCCACTTTTACGCCCATTATAGAAAAAACATGAATAAGTAGTTCATGCATAATCTTTTAATAATGTTTTAATATCATTATCGTACTCCCATTTTTTTATTTGCAGCTTTGAGCGAAATCTATTTATAAATGGGTCTAAAGATAATAAATTATTATGCATTATGTCTTAATTAGTGGTTACTCGACCAATTCTTTGCGAATAATGTAATCTAAGGTTTTATTCCTCGCTTCCTAAGCTTCCTCGGACTGCATACCTGATACAAATATTCAATTAAAATGTAAAAAATAAAAATGAAATCATTGAATAAGGGTCTTTAGATAGAGACATACCTATTGGCAGAATAGCTCCTGCTATAATTTTGCTACCATGCACTAGAATCTTAAGCATGTAGTACCAGTCATAGAGATCGAAAAACAACTTGGCAGTATCCACACAATATATATGTGCATTACGATTTATTGCGGTCAAAATAATTTAAAATCATGTATTAACTCTTCTTTTATGCCAATTACGTCTGCTTGATCTTCTATTGTTGTTATCAAACAGTATCAGTAAACAAAAATTCAAATTCGATTGAAGCTTATGCTTTTTTCAATAATGAAACATATAATAATTAACACCACTGACAACATGCGTGAACGAAAATTCGTGTTTTGTTACTTTATCACTTTATAGTTTTTACTGTTTTTTTTTAAAGGAGTAGGTAGGAGCAGCTGAATTTGTTTAACTTTTAGCTGAGACTTCAAGCTTTAATTTGACACCTTTCAATAAACAGCGCTCCAGAGCGCTAAAAAGATGCAGTCCACTCAAATTTATGAACATTGAAATTTTGATGTGGTTTATATTTTGTTCTACGAAATATTTTATATAGCACTTATTCCAACTTTTTTTAATGGAAGTCTCATCTATGACAATTGTCTTTTACGAAAAGATACAACATGTCGAATGATAAGTTTACTGTAATTGTATCAAAAGTAAATTTGCATTCCATTTTAAACAAGCGAACATATATGAATATCGAGAGTGTCCATTCAAACAAATATTTCATATATCAGCCTAATATTACGGACTCATAATATTCAGATATCTGACAAAAAAATAACAAAAAATTATCTAAATCGGCGAATAAGAAAAAGTTAATTTCAGCCACTCTTCAACCTATATGCATCGTGTCTATAAACAAGAAAAAGTTTTGTTATTTCATGCAACATGAAAGAAACATTATGTGAAACATGCTTATGTTTTCTTCACTGTTCCCTCAAACAGCGTTGCCAAATTATCCAGATTTACTTTAAAAATTAGCTATCAGTGCAGTTTATTAATTTAAGGCAGAATTAAGTTCAGTGTTTAGGCTCAGTTTTGACTAACGGATTTGATAATAAACAAAATTGCCGAATATTAAGTAAAATCTTTTCACATAGATCCTAAAGACTACACAACATCCAGAAAAATGCACCGGTTGGTGCGAATTGCGCGTTGGTGGCATCACTCTACATTATTTCTTCAAAAACGCAGCCCATGTTTAGGCAGAAAAACCAGTAACAATTGACGCCTTGGAAGCCAGCATTATTCGTGCGGCCAGCAAAACTCGAAAAAGTGGTCCATATTTTAACGTCCAGAAAACGCTTTGTTAACAACAACTGCCGCTTAATTTCTTTCGAATGAAAATGCTTCTTGTTAAAAAATTAATTTTTTTGTGTAATTTTTTACAATTTAAAATTCTATTGGGCTTAAAAATACCCATTATAATGAAAAATTATATGCTTTAAAAATTGCCTTTTATTTGTAAATCCTGTGTAAGAGCATGCATAAGTTCTTTTTAGCAAAGGATTAAGGAACAATAAAATGAGTTTAACTTTCAGCAACTAATGAACTTTAACTTCTTTTACATTCGTATGTTAGTTAGTTTCCAAAAGTTTCGCAATTATACTTACATGCATAATGTTTTTTTTGTTTCTTTTCATTGGTTGTAGTAAAGTTTATTTAGTCCTTTCTTATGTCACAAAACTGCATAATGTTGCCTTTAACCATGTTTTACTACAATTTGACTTGACAAGTGAATTTAAATTTTTAGCACCTTCGAATATAAAAGTGTTCGTATGGAATGGTAAAAATATGAAAGTATGTGTTTATGTCACACCTTTGCTGCAATAAAGTCATATCTGAATAAAACTCGAAATAAGAAAAGTGCTTTTAAATTTTAAAAACTAATTAAATTCTTAATAGGTGGGAAAAACGTTTATATTTGTATAATTATTTTTTCATTTTTTTTTTTTTAGATAAGCATAACACTAAATAATATTTCTGTAATCGAAATTTTTGACTTATGACTTTCCTGAAGCAAAAGCTATATGTGGCTTGTATATTCTGAACATTCAGTGGTTAGAAGTTATGCCATGTTTCGTTTAGAAAGTGCTTTAGGTATTTTGCCATAAACTCATATACACATTTCTGCCACATACAGTGGCGACAAAAAGTTTTCCTCCAATGAAGTCTATTATGTCTAGTTAAATTTACCAAAAGTTTGTTTTACAATCAACATAAGAATATTCGTTTGCGCAAGTGTTTAAAATCTTGAATAATTTTATCACCAACTATCCAAAAAAAAAAAACAGACTTAAATGTATTCATACATTTGCTAATAAATATTCTCACCGAAAAACTTCTATAAATTTTGTATGATAATTGCACTCAACACACAATCTCAAATACAATTTTAAAGGTATTTTTTATTGGTTTATGATTGTGGCATTCACAACTGTAGCAGGAAAACAAGATATAAATATCTTGCAATTTGGTTGAAAATTTAAAAAGTTAAACTATAAAAATGTGTGAAAAGTTAAGGCTGAAAATAAAACAAATATGAAACTGCTAAAGACAAATATGGTAGTTTGTACAGAAGCTAATATTTATAGTTCGGTAATAGTAAAAAATAACAAACATTGAAGACAATGAAAATTTCTTTATTGTTTTTTGAAATTTTTCTTTTAGCAGTTTTTTCATTCCTCTTGAGACAAGGCTTTTGAACACTTCGACAGCTTCTTCGGGGCTTGTAAATCGCTGCCTGCGCAGTTTACCATTGATATTCGGCAACAAGAAGAAGACATTACATGCCAAGTTTTTTTTTTTTTTTTTTTTTTTTTTTTTTTTTTTTTTAAAGAGAAGTAGCACTTCAGGCATTAATTGTTTAACCGTGCTACATTCTTTAGGAAAGGGATAGATGAGAGAGAAGACAGGTGGTGAAAGGAGATAGATATAGCCATTTTATTAATTATTTTACTTCGCCGGTGAATATGCTATGAAGAAGTTCCGACGAAGGAGGCTGCATTTTTTTATGTTAACCCTAGAGCCAGCGTTGCCGCTTTGGTCCAATCGGACCAAACTTGGTAGTTTTTCGTTTTTAAAAAACAGTTTGGTAGTTTGGTTGGTTTGTTGCATTTTTTTAAAATTTTGGTAGGTTTTCCTCCTGTAGCAACAGTAAATTTTTTACCTTAAAAATTCAGAACATAAAATAAAAAAATGTAACTTTGAATTAAATAAACAATAACTGTGAATAGTTTTACCACTGTTTTCAAAAACTGTTTTAGGTGTAATAAAAACATCTCTGCTTTTTTGCATAAAGATGATTAAAGCTATAGCCATCTCTGGTTTAAGAAACGCGAACAATATTATGAAATTGAAGTTAACAATATTTTTGAGTGAAGGCTTATTTACAAGTGTTTGTATTAAAAAATTAACAGACAAAATGGAAAAGTAAGTAAACTTTTTTAATTGTATATATGTACCTATTAATTACATAAATATTTACTAATATTGCATGTAAAGAAACAGTAAAAAAAAGTTTTAGAACCGAATGGTTGAGCGAATTTTATTGGCTCCAGGAAAGGGATGGGTGTTCATTCTGCATAGTATGCTCTAAAACTATTTTAAATCATAACATCCATCTTAAAAATCACCAAAAGACAAATTTCCACCTCAAGAGTTACGGAAAAAAACCAAGTGAGTATAACAGAGTTTATGTGCAAGAAACGCATTTTTAAATTTTTGGTAGGCTGTGAACGATTTTGGTAGGATTTTTGAAAAATATTGGTAGGAAGTCAATTTCTTGTGTGGCAACGCTGCCTAGAGCACTAATGTTCGTCGATTCGACGAGCACTGCTCTTTTCTTACTAATTTTCTCTTTACTGGCTGGGTTGATCACTCTCATATTTCGTATAGTATCAGTTGCTAAGTTACTTTCATTGTAGGTGCACGTGTTTTTTAAAACTTTTTGCTAGAAATTTGTTTTTTTATATTTAGTACACGTCGAATCGTCGAAGGTTAGTAATGGCGTGACTTTTATGAAATTTTTTTCTGTTTTTTCTTTAACTTTATTTTGCATTTATTTAATAAGTATTACTTTTAAATTTTCTCATTAGTCGAGTAAAAAAATGGCATATTACAAAAAGTTAACTGATGCAGAAATAGAAAAATTTTTTGATAACTGTGATGATTCCGACAATGAAGAAGGAATTGAGAGCGATGCAAACGATAGCGATGAAGTTTTAAGTGATCATATCAATTCGAATACTTCTACTGAATCCGAAGAAGACAATGTTCCCCGAAATATATTACGAACTTCGCAAACATCGAAAGACGTTGAAGCAGTCTTAAGTTGTTACGTTGATTCAAGTACTTTGAATGGAATTCGAGACAATAATATGTTGTCAGTAGGCCAAAATTCAAATATTATTACATTTTCCAAAAAATATTGCGAGGCAAAAACCGTCACAAATGGTCAACCGTAAAGCCTAAATCTCATCATACTGCATGCAACATTGTGCATCAAGCTCGTGGTCCAACTCGTGATTGCAAAAATATAACAGATCCACTACAATGCTTTGAAAAGTTCATAGGTGATGATATAATAAATGAAATTGTCCAATATACGAATAACGAAATTAATTTGAGACACGATAGCACTCTGCCTGTTACTGCCACAATAAGTACTACAAATAAAAATGAAATTAGAGCTCTTATTGGTTTATATGCCTTATCAGCTGCAAAAAAAGATAACCACCTATCTGCTTCAGAACTTTTCGATAGTACATATTCTGGATCCCGATATGTTGTCACGATGAGTAAAGACCGTTTCCTATTTTTACAAACTCGTATAAGATTTGATGATAAATCTCAACGCCTTCAAAAAAGTTCTGATAAATTTGCCCCAATCAGAAAAGTGTGGGATTTGTTTATACAAAAATGTGTTGAAAACTATACTCCAGGTAGTTATTTAATAATAGATGAGCAACTTTTGGTATTTCGAGGTAGATCATCGTTTCGCTTGTACATACCCAACAAGCCAGCTAAGTACGGCCTAAAAATAATTATGATGTGTGACAGCGGCACCAAGTATATGGTAAATGCAATGCCATATCTTGGAAAAGATTTAAATAGAGAAAACTTACCAGTTGCCGAATATTATGTCAAAGAACTTACTAAAAGTGTTCATGGAACAAATAGGAATATAACCATGGATAACTGGTTTACATCGGTCCCTTTGGCTAAATCGCTTTTTAGAACGCCATATAATCTTACACTTGTGGGAACCTTGCGTAAGAACAAAAAAGAAATACCTAAAGAAATGCTCACAATAAAGGGACGTAAAAGCCAAACATCAATTTTTTGCTACGACCAAGAATTGACATTGCTGTCATATAAACCGAACCAAATAAAGTTGTGTGTCTATTGTCATCTTGCAATGAGGAAGGAACTGTAAATATTAAAACTAATAAGCCTCATATGATCGAGTTTTATAATTCAACAAAAGGAGGAGTTGATACATTGGACCAAATGTGCAGTATTATGTCATGTTCTCGGAAAACAAACAGATGGCCAATGTGTATATTTTATGGAATCCTTAATATAGCATTTATCAATAGCTATATAATTTACACACATAATACCTTCGCTCTTAATAAAAAACCCTTAAATCGAAGACAATACATGAAGGAACTTCACAAAAGTCTTGTAGAACCGAGGTTGAAAGAAAGATTAGAAGTACCTACTTTGACTTGTAAAATTAGAACAAATATTGAAAATATTGTTAAATTAGATGAAACGAATAGTGATACTACTGCCCCGTTAATAAGAAAAGAAAATAAAGAAAATAAACGGAGTATGTATAGACTATGCCATTACCAAAAACGCCGAATGACAAAGTCAACCTGTGATAAATGCGAAAAACCTATTTGTGGAAAGCACAAAGTTGAGCTTTGTACCTCTTGCTCAAACTGATATTTTTTTATTTTTTTTATTATTTTTTATAAAAGCTAAGAATGTGTTTTTTTAAGTTTTAAATCCTTTTGATCTCTTATTTAAGTTTATGATAACTTTTTGTTCCTTTATTTCGTGATTTAGAAAAATGTATGGCATGAAATGAATTAGTACAAATACTTAATAAATCATATTTTTAAATGAAAGAAAATTAAACAAGTCTTTTACATTAACTAATTAGGAATCAGAAAATCAAATATTGTTGGTTCGTTGATAATTTTTTTTTTCAAACTGTAATTAGAGCTCTTAAAAAAAGACATCGTCGAATCGACGATCATTAGGGTTAATTTTGCTTATGTATTTATACCATTAAACAGAATAAAACATTTTTTTTTTATTTTTTGACTGCCGCAAGGGTTGAACCCAGGTCAGCCAGATTTGTAGTCAACGTGCTTACCACCTAGACTACAGCAGCCTCAATTGCGACTGTACGGAGGATAAGTCATCAACTCGATGTTTTAACTATTCAAACATTCACTTGTTTGACGAGGTTTGTGAGAGCTCACATTATCATGATGAAGAATAATTTGCCTTCAGGCGTTAGTTTTAGAATTTCTCTGAAGACTTTCGTCAAACAAATGGGATCGTATCACTCAGAGTTTACAGTCCTACGTTGCTCATTCAGCCGAAGAAACAGGCATCCAATTGCTTCGCTATGCTTTTTCCACGAAAAACTTTTGTTGGTTTTAGCTTGTCTTTAAATACCAACACCGCCGATTGCTGTTTTGCTTCCGGCTTATAAGCACATATCCATGATTGTTCAACAACAAATGAACTTTTCAATTATTTACATGCACGACATAACGCGAGCCTTTTCTGAGCGTTTGATAAATTATCCAATGAAAGCAAAATCGGATTATCGGAACTAATGTGCAAGGATGCCTCTATCTGACAATATGCCACATGACGTTCTTTCATTATCAGCTCACACATTGCTTCGATGTGTTTTGGCACAATAACCAATTTTGGACGACCTTCAGGGAATTCGTCGGCGATTGAACTACGGCTACGATTGAATTTACTACACCAGCGATATACTGTGGTTTTAATTTTACTTTATCGCCACATATAGATTTTATTTCATGGACACATTCTTGTTGAGATAATCCACATCCTGCAAAAAAAATCTTAGGTTTTAAATAACTAGTAGAGACAACTTTGTAATGTTTTAAAGGTTACCGAAGAATGTAGTAAACCGTAGCAGCTTAAAAGTAGAAATTATAGATCTACACACACTCCAAAACAAATTTAAAAAAAAAACAGAATTTGTAACATACAGCGGCAGTAGATTATAAAAAAAATGCGTTTATACATACACACGAACGGTTAATAAAAATGTTTTCTTCAATCTTTTCACTTATGAAAAATTATCAAAATTGTAAATTCTCATAAATGAGCACTTGCGTGAAAAACATATTATCTCATTTTTTCACTTTTAAATAGAAAGAAAAATATAAATAAATCATCACATTCATAAATAAAAAAAACCGAAAATATATTCTCACACATGTATGAAAAGAAGCAGCAAAACATGAAATATATACATCAGTCTTGCCAGGGAAAGATAGGAAATAGTTACTACCCCTTTCTTTCAAAAAAGCTACATTTTTCATTTAAAGCTACATTTTGTAATTTTCCTTAAATAAATAGTAATTTTATATAATTTATATAAGGTTTTATAAGGTTTTAACTCACGTTTCAGGTAAATAACAAGGCAACAAATTCATTTAATGAACAAAATTAAAACGAAAACAAAAACCAAAAAACGTATGAAAAAAATTAAGGACGATTCAAATTAGGACTAAAAAATAATATTTCGGTATGGAAAAGTGCATGCTCTAGTCATCATCATAGTATTTTTAAAGCACTTTTTTGTGAAATATTCGCACGGGTTATCTAGTTTAATAAAATTAGTTAAAGTAGGATTTTTTAATAAATCCGTTTTACCTTTTTCCTTGACAGATTGAAAATTTACTGCACTAATTATTTTAAAAATGCCGTTATTAAAGACAAATTTGAACCGTATTTGCTTACGACTTCAACATAAAATAACTGAAAATTTTTCTGTAATATAATCCGGTACTTCCTTAAGAAAATTAAAAGACAACTTTCTTCTAAATCGAGGTATTAAGCGGAACAGAATGCTTCGTTTTCGTTGGGAACAATTGTTGGCAGAAACATATTCTCCCTTAAGAAAATAAAAAGTCAACTCTTTTCTAAATCGAGGTATTTGTACGATACCATTAGAAAGTTTTCAAATTCTTTAATCGGAATAACTAAAGTTGCTAATAATGCTTGCAAGTTTGAAAAGAATAATTAGTTTTCCACACGAAATGCAGCTCATATTATTTTACAGTTGGAAAAAATTGTTGCCAGAAACATTTTGCTGTTTCTAAACATGAACCAAAAAACATTTCGTGATTTCTCACTAATTGAACAGAAAAACCTACTGCAACGTTTTTTTTTTTTTTTTTTTGTTTATTTTAAATTAATTTTTTATGTGGGATTTGAATTGCATTTGCAGGTAACCTTTGTTATTAAAATCAAAAAGTTGATATGTTAAGAGAGATTATTATCTCAAATAATGAAACAAGTTCTCTTTCAGTGATATTACTTTATTTCGTCTCTCAACTAAAAGTTGCGAAAATTTGGCTAAATATAACAAAATTATACGTGGAGCCTTTAAAAGTTCAAAAAAATGTAAAAAATGCAGCCAAACGGCAATACTGGTATACATACTCACACAAGTGTGAGCAGTGAGAAAGAATTTCGGTACTCTGGTTTAAATACAATTAAAACAATTTCATAAAATATAACATCACTTAAAAAGATTTCAATTTTTTGTCACAAGAATGTATCCGATTTAATTAACGCTTGCTTAAATTAAATTTCTAGTATCGCATGTTTAAAGTTTAAGAGCCGATATTGAAAGTGAAGCACACCGTCAATGTCAAGTTTTTTTCCTGTATTTAATTTGACATTTCCCAATTACAAACTAACTCAATTTGAACCAAGGAAAGCTACACAATCGATCAAAGTTATTCAAGCTTATTATGAAAATGGGCGTTCAAATCGAAATTCATATTGTTCACTTTGTGATTTTTTCAGTCATATTAATCCATTTAATCCAAACGTACGTACTATCGGAAAAATCATGCAAAAATTTAAACAAACCGAGTCTGTAGGGGATGTGAAAACACCAGTGCATGCTCGTAGAGCAGAAAATATTGCTGCTGTTCGCGATAGTGTGGCTGAAGAGCCGTCCACCTTAACTCGTCTTCGTGCCCAACAATTGTACCTCTTACGCTCATCGTTGATAAACATATGGATGTGGAGGGTATGTGGTTTTAATGGAACGATGCCACTTGCCACACAGCTAACGAAACATTAGCTCTTTTGCGCGACAAATTTAATGGCCGTATTATCTCACGTGGTCGCGATGTTAATTTGTCACCAATGTGATTTTTTTGTCACCATGTGATTTGACACCTTTAGCCTTCTTTCTTTAGGGTTATTTGAAAGAAAAGACGTACGTCAATAAGCCAGCAACAATTCAAGAGCTAAAGGATGAGATGATTTGGCATATTAACGGCATAGAACCTCAATTATGCTTCAGCGTCATCGATAACTTGAAGTATCGGATGGAGGTGTGCGAGGTTGCGCCGGGCATTTGGCCGATATTATGATCCATACATAATTGAACCATACCAATATTATCAAAATTAAAAGAAAAAGAATTATTTAAAATCAACATCGGCCTTTAAAATTTGATATTTTATAGTTTTGAGACCATTCTGTTTATACAGGTAAAGAAACTAATTATTTCCCTACACTTCTAGTTTTCACTTCGTTATTGTTTTCCATTAATTAATTTTCTAAATGATAAAGAGCGAAGTATTTATGGGATTTTTCTTTAAATTTTTTAACTTAAGTAATATTACTATTTTTCGAACAACTAATCTCAAGTAAATTTCATTTTTTCTCTCTGTTGGCTACATTTCATTAAAAGCAATCAATGAAACACAAAAAATTAAAAATAAAACAGATTTCTTTATCCCTAAAGTCCATATATAACAACACTTATTCACTAATACTTTAATACGGTAACAATACACACAATTACACCGCCATTTATCAATCCCCAGCGAATTTATACTCAATTTTTATTATTTTTTGAGTTTGCGTTTTATTTGTTATTTGAAAAAAAAAACAAAAATAAAAATAAGAATTAAGTTTGAATTCATTGTTGTTCCTTGGTCAATATACTTCATTTTTATCTTCAACATACTTTTCAAACACCACAAGCTAACTGGCAAAGTAAACAGCATAGAACATACACAAGGACAAGAATAAATATCAGATTCATATCCTTACAGCTTTACAAACAAACACACAGTATAACTTTGTATGAATGACTTAGCAATGTGGAGAGCATACAACGATAAAGAACAAATTGAACGTTAAACAGGTCAGAAGCAAAAAAAAAACAAAAACTAACAAATGTTATCTTATGATGTTGATACAAACATTCCCATTCTGGTGGACTACACATATGTGCTGATAAACAGACAATTGCTTTTCAATAGCCGATTGTATTTTAGGATAAAAGTAGAATTTCCGTTTTATTTATTTTTTTTTTCTCAGCTTTCATTCTATTTAGAGCCTGGTGGCACACAAATTGATGATTACTAATCCTTTTTATAAAGCGAGGTGTAAGAAAACGAAATAGATAAAAAGCTATTAAAATTTATTGAATCTGGTATTTGATGAATCTCTAGAGCGTTGTAAGATTTTTAAAAATGAGCTCTTTAGAGCCTTTAATAAAATAAAAAAAATATATATATAAAACACAATGTGGTTTGATTGCAATTACGAGTATGTAAGAAAAAAAATCTACAGTGTTTTTTACGTTGAATAATTTTTTGAGTAATTTGCTACTGAATACAAAACATATCTTTAAACAGATATTAAAGAGATATTTTGTTTATTTTATAGTAGACTAGCAGTGCCCACTACTTTATCTGCATTAGAAATGACAACTTTCTTAAAATTAAAAATTTCGAAAACTGTGTTTTTAAATATTTATTGAAGAGTTCTGTAGACAGTGTGAAACATTTTTCATTCACAAAATTGTGTAGTTTTATTTAAAACTACTACATATGGCCATTTCATGACTGCTTTCCCCGTAGTAATACATTCAATTTGTAGTTTTAAATAAAAAACATTTCATGAGAATATCATAAAATATTTATATTTGAAGGAATCAAGCACAAATAAAGTAAATTAAAATAAAAAAGATTCCGAAGAATAAATTTTCATATTGAAATGGCTTATTTTTACTTATTTTTCCAAAAAAAAAAAAAAAGATTCTATATTGGAAGCAAGGACAAAAATTCCAAAAATAGGTTTTTTGTATTCCGTATCAATAAATATCTACATTAACATAAAAATTAAAAAAAATATTTCATGTATAAACATAACCCAGCTACAATTTTACTAAATGTATAGATAAAACGGATTAAATTATGTGAGCGTCGAAAAACCAGATTTAAGCACCTCAATATGAAAATGGATCATCATATGTTTCACCTAAAAGTAGGCTTAAAAAATATTTCCATTACTGCATGTTATTGCAGGTATCCCTAGAAGTGTTTTTGTAAGTAAAATCTAACTTTATCTAAAGAGAAGAATAAAGTGACCTTTTTTAATCAAATTAAATATGTACCAGAATGACCATTTAACCTTCGTAGGGTCCTCAACGTTTACTTACGTTAACGTTCTTTGGGTCAAATTTGACCCAGTTAGAAAATTCGATATGAAAAAACTTGTTTTCTTCAATAAAGTTTGTTATTTAAATTTAGTACTTTTTTAGCTTTGTTTGGAATATTAAAGCTGCAGGTTTTGTTTATTTTTTACGAATTCATACATATGTTTATTTTAAATAAAGAAAATTGTGTTTGAATTTCGCTGTTTTATATAGGGCGTGGCAAGCTACATTCTAAATGTTCCAAAAAATGACGACGTTTGGCGAAACAGTTTTTTCTCCAACCATTATTAGCCGACGTAAATAATATATCTAAAATGTTGCTAAATACAACTTGAGGCCATTTATTGGTTTTCCTTTTGCAAGTGCAACATGAACAACTTTATCCAGAGTATCAACTTCTCCTTTACATTTATTCCGGTCTAGTATCATTTGCGGTTTATTGTCCTCACGACTGCTTATTTCTGGACTATGATGCAAACTGCTAAGAAGATTCACAGACTTATTTTTCTTTGGAATATATGAAACGAGATTAGTGTGCTTGGTGAAGCAAAAGAATGATGAAAATAGCGGTCTTCCTTTAGTTGACAAAAGCTTAGGTGTCAATTTAGTCTTTTTTTACGTATTGTTTGCCATCTACTGTTACATCTTGAGATGGATTGTAAAGTTTGGGCAATATTTCAACCCGCATATTCCATAATTCACGTATCGGTGCAATTTTATCTACAACTCGACGTTCACTGCGAGTATCCTTATTGTCATATCTTATCACTCTAGAAAGACTTTTGAATCTTTTCAATGGCATAATTGCTCTAAAAATTGGTTTTCCTTTCTCAGAGTCCCATAAACTTTCCGTACTTTCAATATTTGATCTTTACACTCCAGCTAACAAAAGTGTACCCAAAAAGGCGAACATTTCGGTGTCGTCAACTTCAGTCCAATCCATATCAAAAACATGTTTATCTTCATTATTGATATATTTCAAAATAATGTTCATTACATGTGGCGATAAAAACAATTAAAAACTGGAAATTTCTTCCTTTGTGATTCTCGAGCAAGAGTAGCGGGTGACTCCTGGTGTCATGTTAATAATGTTCTCGCTCCGAAATCTACCTTGACTATTTGTAAGAGGTTGTCTGAAATATCTTATTCCGCCAACTTTTATTGTCATTGCGCAGTTGTTGCTACATCAGCGCATTCTAAGTTATCTTCATATTCTGAACAAATCTCCTCTTCGTCCGATAGTGCATTTAGCAAATTTTCTATTTCACTAGTATTCATTTTCAACAAGAAATACAGACTCGAAACTTCATAACGTTGATACGTTTGATACGTTTGATTAGTTCCTTGTTTATTATATAACTGAAAACGATTTTGCATAAAAAAATAAGCTTTGCTTTTTACATGGGGACCCATTTTTTATACCAGTAATGTTCAGCAAGAATGGAGAGAAGAAAGGATGGTGTAAGCGTATTTGGATAAAACATTCTTCCCCACCTTTTTTGTAATTTTTATTAAAATTTTTTTTTAATTTTAATTTTATAATGTTTGTTCTTAATATGATGACGTTTTTAAATGTGTTAAAAAAATAATCTTTAATAGAGTTTTTACAACTACTTTGTTTGTATTTGATACAACATACAACAGATTATGATTTGGAAAACTGAAACACATTTATATGAAACATTCTTAAAATAGACTACCGCACAAATATGAAGGCAATTAAAATCTAAGTTTACTCGCACTTCACAAACAGCTTCTTCAAATTTCTTTTTTTTTTTTTTTTTTGTAAAATTTTAGGCATTTACCACAACTTTGTTTCTTTACTTCTTACTTTCATATGTGTTTTGAAATAGAAGTGTTGATGTATATCATCATTAACAGGAAATCAACAGTTTTGACATTAACAGAAAAGGGTGTAGACAACAATGAAAATTTGTTGAATCAATTTTTCCTGGCGATGGCATGATAAAGTCACTATGAATTCGAGCTTGTTAAAACAAATTAGAAAATTAGTAATCCTTAAAAGTGTTGATGTTATCCAACATCAGTAACAATAAGGATTACCTTGTTAGTAATGTGTTAGGGTGAGTTGATAAGGAATGGTCAATGAAATGTTAAGATAGGCCTTTTGTTATGTTTTATTTCTGTTTTCACAAGTTGATGAAAGTATATTTATTTAGTTTATCAAAAAGTATTTATTAAAAGGGGTTTAAATGATTAAAAAAATAATAATTACTATAAAATTAAAAATCACAGAAAATTATTATTAAGCTACATGTGTGTTTAATCCAATTAATATTTCCGTAAATAAATCACAACAAAACTAAGTTATTTGTTAAAACAATAAAATACTAATAAAAAATTATATCTGTACATAAAAGTAGCTTTTGCGTTGTTCTGTTATATACTTTTGAAACATTTTTGTATACAATGATTAAGTGTCGGAACAACTTTAACAATGTGTGATAAAGACTGCAATTACAAAACAGTTAGTTATAATTGTTGTTTAAACTTACAAAACGTAAAATATTTTGTAGTGTATTATAAAGAATGTTTAGAATTTTTAGATGTCACTAAAAGAATCGATTTTAACTACCATTGGTACTTTATGCTTAATGCGAGGAACATAACTGGGATGAAGCGAATTCGTCGGCAAAAATTCGTTGTGTAAAAAATAATAATATTTTAAAAATGAAGCATTACCAAGAGCACACTAGAAACAATATTTATATTTAATTACTGACAAAAGATACGCAGAGCACATAATTACTTTAACCCTTTCAAGGCCGCTTTAAAGCCGTGGTTAAAATGAGAAATTATCATTTATTTGAATTGTGAACGATGAACACCTAAAGTAAGAAATTCAGGATAAATTATAAACTTTGGAAATCTAAATTTTATATTTGCTGTTGTAGCAGAGTTAGCAATACAGTTTATTTGTAAATTTAATCCGGCTGTCTACAACTGTTCAATGGTTTGGCCATATACATCCAAATACATCACCTTAAATTTATTATTTCAAATTTTTGAAGCTCTCATTACACTGGACAAAGTAGTGGATATTTTATCCAATTTTTAAATGTTTGTATATAGGTCAGATTGCATTAATTATGGAAACACCCTTTAATTTCTAAATTCAAATTGTATACTTGCTGTTATAGCGAGCATAGCAATAGATGTTCCTTGAAAATTTCAGGTGCCTGTCTATAACGGTTCAAAAGTTTGGCCATATACATCAAATTACATTAACTATTGGGACACCTTTTAATTTTTAAATCCAAATGTTATACTTGTTGTTATAGCGGGCTAAGTAATGTACATTCTTTGTACATTTTACCCCTCTGTCTACAACTGTTCCTGAGTATGGCCATATACATCAAATTAAATGAACTATTGGGGTACCCTTTAATTTATAGTTTTGATTATTTATACTTGTTACTGTAACGATTTTACTAATAGACATTTTGTCCAATTTTCAAGCGTTATCTACAACGGTTCAAAAGATAGGCGCATATTAAACAATTTACGTCACCTATGGGGACACTCTTTTTAATTTTTAGATTTATTTTACTATTGCTTTGTGCTAGCGGAAGTTATAGTGATACGCAGGTTTTTTAAAATTATAAACTGGCTCCCCTTGCGAATTATTATACACTTAAAAAACATGTTTGTTTTATGAGGACACACTTTATTTATTAAGATTATGAGCTGTTTTAAAATGGGACCACAGGCATAACCTTTCAAGTAAAAAGCAAATTTTAAAAACCAAAACAGAAATGTCTAATTCTGCAGGCAAAAACATTAAAAAAGCAACATTTAGACGAATTGATAACCTCCTTTTTTTAAGTCGGTTAAAAAAGTACTGAAACTTTTGCATACATGTGATATTTGTAGCAAAAAGCGTTTCCGGTGAATTATTTTTTTTTTTGATCTTTGGAACATATTCTATCACAAAATATTTTTTTATCTGCATTTGGAATTCTGCAAAATAAATATCTATAAAAGACGGCCACGGCAACACTGTTCAATATTGCAAATACGTTAGTACAAAATTGTGTACATATTAGTTTCGGTCATCTCTTATTTGCTGGTTTGTACTATTATTTCTAATTCATTCTTGTTATTTTATTAAATAAAAGAAAAAAGAAAAATATGGTTATTTGTGGTAAAAGTTAAAAAAATGGAATATAGAAAAATGTACTACGTGGTTTCTAAATTGTAATAAATTTGTGGTTCTTCCCTTGCTAACGTAAAGTACTGTAGTGTGAGAAGTAAGAGTTAGTTTGGCATTTACTTAAATCAATGTCGTTCATTCGTTCCCCTCTGTAATTTAGCAAATATGTTACTTTGCCACAAATGCCGCAAATATAATGTAACAGGTTGATTTAATCAGAAAAAGTCCACGCACACACACCTACACATACACTTGAACACTAAAAGAAATTATTTTTTTAGATTTCTTAATATTAGTTATAATAAAATTTAACTTTTGATAGAATTATTCAATATTTAGATTGTAAGAATTATCATCATGTCATGATATTGAAGAAGAAAATCAACAAAAGAAGCTTCAAAACCCTGACACTTATACAGTAATCGAGCTTAATTAAGATACCTTGTTTATATACAAACAACTTACTAAACTTCATATTGTTGTTTGAGGAAGGCTTTCAGATATTAACCGCATACTTATTGCTTGGTTGTCTCGTCCATCCCCCCGGATTACTTTTTAAACTAAAATTACTTATTTCTTCTACCTTTGCGAGTCTTGATTATTTATCCCTATCGACTTCCCCTTCAGGAAATAAAAAGTAGTCACGGCAGCGTGAATTTACTATTAAACTCCACTGTTCTGCAATCCCTCCTCATCCTCACCTGGGGAAACTCCCTTCCCGGAACCGCTTTCTGCATTACTTTGGGAAGGGCCCAGAACGACATCCTACAAAAGGATCACTTTTCTACTCTCCCACGTCTGGGACCACCATATTTGTAGCCAGCATCATGCTATTGGCTCGTCTTCTTATGTCTCTGGTGGGGGCCTCAATTTGCGATGCGTCGAGATCTCTTTTCTTTTTCCGAAGGATGCACTCGCAGTACCTTTTCACAGCGTTCTCACACTCTAGCATTTTGCCAACTACGGTAAATTCCCCAATCTGCCCTTCTAAGGTGTCCCTCTCAGCGTGCCATCTGATGCAGCTGAAGAAAGTGTGCTCAGCGTCATCGTTCGCCGCTTCGCACTAGATGCAACCAGGGTCATCTACCTTTCCCATGCGGTGTAGATACTTTCGAAAGTATCCGTGACCCGAGAGGAACTGGGTTAGAAAGTAGTTAACTTCCCCAAAATTCCTCTGACTCCATCTCCTACGTCCGGGATGGGGGTCGCCGTCTTCCGACCGTCTCCGCAGTCCATCTGTCCTGCCATCGCTGGATTGTCCGCAGTCTTCGCCCGCTACTTTCAGCACTATCCCCCCTTGTGTTCTATGCCTCCTTCCGCTCACGGGCCAAGAGGTCGACGGGTATTTCCCCACTAATTACGAAGACTGCCGCTCCCGAGACAGTGCGGTACGCCGATGCAACCCTGAGTGCGGCTGGGCGCTGTACTACTTCCAGTGCCTTGCGTTTGCCCTTCGATCTTAGCTCATCTCCCCAAATTTCACTGCCATACAACAGTATGGAGTTTGTTGTCGCCATGATCAACTTTCTTTTACTCTGCGTGAGGCCGCCAATATTCGCCAACAGTCTGCTCAGCATACCCGTCACCCTTGCTGCCTTGTTGGCCGTTATAGTAACAAGTATTAATATTACAAACTATAAATTAAGGGGTGGGCCAATAGTTCATTAAATTTGATGTATATGGCCATACTTTTTAACAGTTATAGACAGACAGCTGAAATTTACAAGGAACCTATTTTGCTAAGTCCACTATAACAAGAAGCTTATAATTTGAATTTGGAAATTAAAGGGTGTTCCCAAAATTAATGTAATTTGTTCTATATGGCAGTATTTTTTGAACCGTTGTATACAAACACCTGAAAAATAGATAGAATGTCCACTACTTTATTTGGTATAATAAGAAGTATAAAAATGTTATATTATAAATTAAATAGTTGATATAATCTGATGTATATGGGCAAACTGTTGAACCGTTACAGACATTTTTCATTTTTTTCATTTTTTTTCTGACGAAGTATATTTTGTAAGAATATCACGAAATAATTGGTGTTAGAAAGTAGACATTTTAATCTGAAAATTTTATATATTTCACCGGCAAAGTCGACTTTTTTAAAGCCCAAACTTGTTCCAATTAAATATTTTTTTGCACCAGTTTTCAGATTCAGTTTTCACAGAAAAAGTTGTTAAGTTAATTTTACGAAATTGAGTCTCAGTAAAAAAAATAATAGAAATTGTGCAATGCTTCTCTTGTAAATTTCACAAATTTTTTTCTCAGTGTATAGATACATTGTGTTTCGAATGAAAGCACAGCATGTTGTTAATTAGTTTTATCATTTGTTAAACACACGTATACGACCCTATATTTTTTCTACAGAAAATGGTATATCTGTTCAGGTAACTATAGCAAAAAAATGTCTTATAATCAAATAAATTAACTAAATATTTAAGGAAATTTTTCTTATACAATATTTCACGTAGCAGGACATATTTGTATATAATTTTTCTTTTTACTGCTCCATTGGTATATAATAATATCTTAGATTGTGCGGCCATCTGCTTAGTCTTGTGGAAAATAAGTTCAGTGCCGAGAAAAAAAATTGCACTACTTAAGCCCTAATGGATACGTAATATTATGGATTAATGGCTTAAGTTTTTTATAAATTTACTTTATTCAAAAACGTTTTTTTGAATAGAAGCAGTTACAAGCAGACATGTTATCATAATTTTTTCAAGCAGTATTTCCGCATTCAAGAAAAAAATATTTTATAGAAAGGGAAGACATGTGCTACATATTTAGGTTAAAGGTAAAAACCCGATTGCTATCATTTATTAAACAGTTTGATAGGCAGATGTTTAATCGGTGGTTTATGATGTCACAATTCATTTTTTTTTTTAAAATAAAGTAGCACTTGAAGACAAGTTCGAAGGCAGGCTATTATGTAGTATAATTAATATCTATAAATGAGGAGTTGTAGCGTTAGGCGGTATTTTTTCTCTTTAAAAATCAAACTTGAAAGATGATCAAACTAAAAAATTTTATGAAAAAATCATAATTTTGAAGTTATAAAATGTATACAAGCAAAAACAGTGCATTTCCTATATTGACGAGCGAGAGTGAGTGGCAAAGAAATTGAATAGTATATATTTTTCATGAGTAGGGGTCCGAGACTGCATGGACTTGCAGACTTATCTGTCTGCGATGTTGCTAGGATAAACTTGTTTATCCGGTCCTCTGGGTGTTTTGGACATGGATATTTGATGGTGCCGTAGAGACCTGAATCTGATCCCTGCACATCCTATTCCAGGTGACACAACGGGACCTTGGGGACCCAAGTAAGTCGATCTCATTACGCCGACAGCCTGTGCAACCTAACCTAACCTAGGGGTCCTATTGAAAACTGATTTTTAGATTTTAGGATTTAGATTTCACGTTTGGGATCCCTAGTCTTACGTAATGGTGTGACTGCTTTTAATTATTTGTGCGAGAACATGCATGAGGAAAAATAGCTTACCGTGTGTAATAAACAGTGATACGAATTTTCTGTATTAATAAACTTGTAAAAATACACAAAGCTGCATGAAACTTGATAATTTTTCGGGCACTTGAAAGAATCTTGAGTCATTTTCTCAGTTAAAGCAAAACCAACTAACAAAATGCCCTGATGATGGGTAAAACAAATAAAGGGTCATCCAAATGTAACGCCTAGGTGTCAGCACTACATAATTTTTACACCTGACATCTTTTCAAATGACATAAGCCATTTTGTTTTATTAGAAGGTAGTATATTTTTAACCATGGACAGGTACACAATGCAACAACGCGTTAAAAATAATATTATGAAAATGGGCGTTCTTTGAAAAATACCCAAAGCAAAATTTTGTTTAGTGACGAAGCTCGTTTCACAATGGATGGATTCGTCAATAAGCAAAATTGTCGTATCTGGGGTGATGAAAATCCTCGTGTTATTCATGAAAAATCTCTACACCCACAAAAAGTTACTGTTTGGTGTGCATTTTGGGCAAATGGAATCATTGGGCCATTTTTCTTCGAAGATGATGCTGTAAATGCTGTTACTGGGAATGCTGAGCGATACCAATCAATGTTGAGAGACTTTTTATGGACACAGTTGAATCATATTGATGTGTCTGACGTCTATTTCCAGCAAGACGGTGCTACATGTCACAGAATTCGAGAAAACATTACGCTTTTGAGATCAAAACTTCCTCAACGTGTAATTTCACGAAATGCAGATTTCAATTGGCCTCCAAGGTCATGTGATCTAACACCATTAGATTTTTTTTTGTGGGGTTTTTTGAAAAGTCGAGTGTATGCTAACAAGCCACAAACAATTAATGATCTAAAGAACAACATTCAAGTTGCAATTCGTGAAATAACACCAGTAAGATGTCGGAAAGTCATTGAAAATTTCGATATTCGGATTGATGTCTGCAGACGCAGTCATGGTGGACATTTGAATGATATTCTATTCCACTTATAATTGTAATGAATCATACTTTTAATAAAAAAAACAGCTTGAAAAAATTGCAAATAGTTTGTGTTTTATTTCAAAGAAACATGTAGGCGCGTTTTTTGGATGACCCTCTACAAGTTTCAATAATTTTCTGTTAAAAAAAAAGTGCATGATTTTCTTATATAATAAAAAAATAAAATATAATTATTTTATCAAATTTTAAAAGTAAAGTCTTTCTTTTTATCTCGCCTTTATAATTAATGATGTTTGAGTTTTTCTTAAAAAAGTATTTTTTTAAAGGTTTTCAATGATCATTGTACTATATTTAAAAATAAAAATAAATATTTTCAGCTATCGTAAACTTTTTTAAGTGAATACATATAAAGCATAAAATGTGTTTTTGTCGCAAAGCTATAGCTGCCAACGACAGTGCTTTGATCTTTCTGGACAGTTTATTATCAGATATGCAGTTTCTAAAATAGAATATTATTTGTTGTGATATTTTACGTGGGAGTGCCACTTTCCATACAGAACAAATATTTATCATCGTGTTTCTTGGTAAATGTGATAAGAAGCACCTTAAAATGTTGCTCAAATAAGATCATGTTAAATACTTTTTCTATCTTAAAAAATTAAAAAATTAAAAAAAAAACAACACATATAAAGAAAACTTTAACTCTCTGATCTCTCTGAGCCTCTGATCTTTTGCTCTAACTACACGCAGAAAAAAACCATGATTGTGATATGGTCGCAATAACCATATTATGTTTTTGTAACAATGTATAGTTGCGGAGAACCAATTATAGTTGTTTTTACCAAAACTTTAGTCGCGATAAACATTTTTTTTGTTAATTTTTAACGATTATATGGTTACTGTGCATAATAATGCAAGATGGTTGGTTTTAACTTAAAAAAATTTCAGCCACAACCAAAGTTTTATTACTTATTAAAGATAATATAAAATATGCAACAATAATATATTATTATTAATCAAAGAATGGTTAAAAGCTTTGACCCTCAATAATCAATATCGGTGATTTAAATAATAAATCGGGAGAATAGCATGAGAAAAAAAAAAGAATTTTTCGAAATTTGAGAATTGTTTATACTTTACAAAGTTATTGTGTTGCTAAAAAAATAATGTAACAATACTATGGCGCTAGTCACGATCTTGTGCAAATGGTCTTGCATCATAGCATTTGCAAAATAGTGTAGCATAGTTTTAGTTTACACCAACAAAACATATTAGCTCTATTTGCACAAGATCGTGAATAGAGCTTATGTTTTGTTAGCAACCATTTAATGCAACCATAATATGTTGCTCTTAAATTATGGTTACCTCAACCATGTTTTTTCTTTGCGTGAATTTATAATAACATTATCAGATCCACAACTTTATAAAAACATAACAATTAGCTAGTGTCTAACTAAACCTGCGTCCTTCAAAAATAACTAAATTAACTAAAATTTACTTTTTCTTAATAATTTAGAATTTAACAAGTAACAGCACTTTTTTCGGCCATGCCGAATCTTATATACCCTTCCCCATATATGTAAATCTAGTTTAGTGAAGAAACTCAATTCATCAAGACAAATATGAGGGTGACAGAGTGATAAAAGAAAAAAAGTTTAAGTACTGTATATAATTTTACATAAAAATATCATCGGCTCTTAATGGGTTAAGCATTTTTGGAAAAATTTAAAATTTCCTGTAAGATCTTTCCAAACGCTTTAAAATGATACCCATATTATTATTTTAAAAAAAAATTTAAGTTCGGTGGCCTGCAACTCGGAAAATATGGGGGAGCGCAAATAATTTCACTTGATATTTTTTCTTATTTTTCATTCCTTACCGTTCTACATATTTGTTTTTTTTTTTATTGGACTAGATTTCCTTCACTAAACCAGATTCCTTCCAAATGATATGAAAAAATTAGAGGGAGGTGTGATGTTGTGCCCGCTGCCGTAACCGATCTTGCTGATTTTCGATAGAAAAATTTTCGCAAATAAGTCTGATCTATTGGCGTATTTAAATTTTCTCTAGCTCATCTAGTGAGTTGGCAAAGTTGATTTCAACACTAACACGGACGGACAGACGGACATAGCTAAATCGATTTCGCGATGCATAAGAACTCGGAATATATATACTTTATGGAGTCGGAAATAGATATTGTAGAAATAACAAGCAGAAAAATGAACAAAGATATGTCCTTTATCCACTTTTTGTGCTGAAGGTTATAAAAGTAATTCTTAACTTAAGCTGGATTAAAATTAAACATTTCGTTAAATACTAACAGTCTTATTCACAAAAATTTTAAATTGCTTAATAAGAGGTTAATGAAAAAAAATCGCTAAAGTAGTATTCACAAATGCTTAATAGCACTATTACGCTCTTATAAATTATTAATAAATTTGAAATATTTAATGTAGCAGTTACCCTTCTTTAAACCTTTATTAAGTCGGTATTTCTGTTTTGTAAAGCATTTTTCTCGTAAAATTTGTGGAAAAGTGTAAAAACAATTAATAAAAAAATGCAACGAATATAAAAAATTTAATTTTTACAATAGGCAAGTTTTTAAAACATACTTAAATATAAATGCAAATATTTCATAAAATGGAAAATTATTGCAGATACTCTTGCAAAAATGTCAAAAGGTTCTAAAACTTTTAATAGGAGAAGTGATCCGTTTCAATTACCTAACCATCTATTTAATTCAAGATATAGGTTTAATATGGAAACGGCTCAAAAATTATAAAACTGGCCAAGGATGACGTAGAATTTGATAAAAGAGGCTGTGTAACTTCAGCCAAGTTACAGGTTTTGGTGCTTTGCCGAGGTTGGAGCCGAGGAGAGGTAAGTATGCAAAGCGAATAGTTGTAGGTACTTACGAAACACATTTTATGTTCAGTGGCAAGATGGAGAGTCAGTACGTATGATTGCCGAATCTTTAATAAGTCAGTTATCAAGCAACGTTTTAAAAATGGCGATTTGATAGGACGCGTGTTAGGTAACTACGGGTATGTTTTACAACTATATGTATTTATTTACACCATTTAAGACCACAAAATGCAAATGAAATCAATTACAATAACGCCCAAATTATTTTGGGGTTGGAAGGCAGCGTTTTCCAAATGCAAAAAATTTAGTTATCACTTTATCTGTTTTGCACAAAATTTGCAATTAAAAAAACGATACGTTTCCAGGTAATAAATATCAAATTCACTATTAACATTTGGAAAAAATATGTTTAGAATAGAGAAAATATCATAATTTAATTAATTGTTCTTTCATAATTAAAGCATTGTATTCTATTGATTTGAAAAATAAAATAATAAATAAAAAATTCACAAATTTGTATCATAAATAAACAAAAGAATATAGTGATGTACAAACAGTAATGCCAAGCTCGATATTTGGATATTTTTTGTACTTGTTTAACACCATTTTTTATATTATTTTAGAGTTTTATCTGATATAAAACAATAAATAATAATAAAATAACTATAATTTAAGTTATGTCAAATAATATTATTGCTGATTTAATTATTCTTTTTTAATTAAAAAAACATTATTCAGGTATTTGGTTCATTGTTGTATGCATCACTAAGCGTAAACTTACATATAATATGACATGATGTTGCCAACATAAAACTACAATATTATAAAAATCGTTTAATAGTTAATTTTGCGTTATTAAACGTTTGTGAATAAAAATTCTTATTAATGGTTAATAAAACAAAAAGTGTTTATTAACTAAAGTACACATTAGGCTTACTATAAGAAATTTTTGTGAATAAGACTGTAAAATAGTAAATTTCAAAATAAATTTATATTTTCGTAAGGAAACTAAAACTAATAAACATATTAAAAGCGCTACTTTTTTTTGCACTACACTATAGAGGACTTGAAGTCTAAACAATTTTTTGCATTCCTGTTCTAATTTAAATTTTGTCAGTCAGTTTATTTTTAAATTAACAAAA
This sequence comes from Gymnosoma rotundatum, assembly GCA_916610165.2. Lineage (NCBI taxonomy): Eukaryota > Metazoa > Arthropoda > Insecta > Diptera > Tachinidae > Gymnosoma > Gymnosoma rotundatum. The sequence continues at coordinate 55,291,448 of OU744336.1, forward strand.
TGCTTTATTTAATTTTATTTACTTTATATACATACAATAAAGGATTTGAAGTTTTATTTAAACGAAGAAACTCTGCATGTTAATTGCTTAACTACGTGATTTCTTTCAAATGCAAAAAAGCAGAAAACCATTTGAAAAATTATAAATGAAAAACATGTTTTATATTTGTGTTCCCTAACAAACAATCAAGCACACAGTTCCAGATGGGGAAATGCTTAATTAGTAAACAGAATATTGTTGGAAGTTCATTTAATTTAATTTTTTTTTTTTAATATTATTTTTGTCTTTATTGCGTTTTTATTTTTTCTTATTAACAAAAGCAATAAATAAATTGGTGTCAGTTGTAAGGGGGTCAACAAACAAATATTTACGAGTCTATTATGAATGAGTAAATTTTTTGCCAAACCATAAGACTTTCTGGCAAGAGCTATCTACGCCTCCGCCATAACAAATTTTGCCGCGCTCAACATGAATTGAATAACGCTCAAACAACGCTGGCAGAATTACTTTCACTTTATTAATTCAACGCAAAATTATCTTAAGCGATAAAGCTCCTTTTTGGCTTAACAGATTTGTTAACAAACAAAATTGTCGCATATGAAATAAAACCAATGCACAACAAACCCTACAGTCTCCATTATATTCATAAAGATACACCGTTTGGTATCGTTAGAAGATATTTATTTAACAATTAAATCGAATGGAGACAGATGGCGCTACATACCAATACGGCTGCCACTACCATCAACTTATTAATATACAAATTTAGCGATAAGTTCTTGTCGATAAATTAACCTGTCAGTTGGCCTCTGGTCTATGCTAAAATACCAGCAACAACACACAATTACACAATTAAAATCAATATCAGACCCTTTAATAAATATGTATATCTTAAATTATTATATAACATTATGTATATAAACAAATACAGCTATAGAGCAGAATGCATCCAACACACGTGATACCCCAAAAGAAAGCAATTTTAAAGAAATAAGTACTAAAAAAATCACCAATACACTCTCTCGATGGCGACCTCTGCCCTTTTTATTAAACGTATTTTTGTATACGGGAATAACACAGAGGCTTTAAACATAATTTATTTGGTTGTTGTAAAACATTACAAAGGACATTTTTGTTTCAGTTGTGTAAAGGCATTAAATGTCTCTTCATAACAATATAAGAAACTGGTGTTGTAATTATGTGTAAAGCTGTAAGTATTGAATCATGTAAATTTTAAAATTATCAAGGGAATTTCTATAACAATATGAACGACTTTATAATATTAAGCTTTATGTAAAAATTTGTCTTGTTGATAAAAACTGATTGACACCTAAATAAAAATCATATTAAATTTTATTACTTCATAAATCTTAATTTTCATCCAACTAAAAATATTCACCGCAAATATTATTATCAAAAACAAATTATTATTTAGCAACAAGATAAAAATCCACAAAAAAGTTTCACATTTAAAAAAATATATGAAAAAAAAACTATAGTTGCAACGTCAACATTCAATTGCCAATACTTTTCACAAAATTATGAAATTTTAAAAAAGAAAACGTAAAAAAATTTCCAAACAATTTTCTAGCAATCTAAAATTTCATCATTATACAATCATATTGTGGTTCATTATTTTATTTTAATTCTATGTTTCCTCATCTGTGTTAGTTTTCTTACTTGCCACAAAACTATCTTTTTGCGTCTCTAAAACATTTTCAATTGAAAATAAAAAAATAAAAATAAAATAGAAAAATGTAATAGAGAAATAAACTTTGAGTTTATCTTTTGAGTTCATCAAATGCCATGTTTGCCTTTATTATTTGGTTTTAAGCCAACGATTTTTATAAAAATTTCCTTAAATTCATCAGTATATTTAAGTTTTTATTCTTATTATATTTTTGGCTTTGACTATAAACATTTTAGCTGACTTTAGCAGAATGAATCGAATACTTTATATGCATACATGGGCTATTTCATAAATAGATAATTATATAAATGACTGATTTAAACTGAATGAATTAGTGGGAGTTGTTTCTCTGGTAAACTCGGGTCATATAATTTATTTAGTGTGCTCACAAAAAATAAGGAATGTGAAATATTAATTCTAACAGCATCAAACTAAATATAACTTTTCTTAAAATAAAATAATTCTTGCGAAAAAAACCGACTTCAAAACAGATTTCATCTGTCTGCCTATAACAGTTCAAATGTATGGCCACATAAATTAGATTACATTAACTCTTGGGACACACTTATATCTCCAAACTTTATATTTTTTCAACTGTTCAATAGTTTGGTAATATACATCAAATTACAGCAACTATAGGGTCACTCTTTAATTTACAAATTCAAATTATTTAGACTTAGCAATCAGGTTCTGTCTAAATTTCAACCGTCTGTCTGTAACGGTTTAACAGTTTGCCCATATACATCAGATTATATCAACTATTTAATTTATAATATAACATTTTTATACTTCTTATTATACCAAATAAAGTAGTGGACATTCTGCCTAAAATTAAGGTGTTTGTATACAACGGTTCAAAAAATTCGGCCATATTGAACAAATTACATAAATTTTGGGAACACACTTTAATTTCTAAATTTAAATTATAAGCTTTTGTCATACCGGACTTAGCAAAACATGTCCCTTGTAAATTTCAGCAACAAACACCATATTATATCACCTATTGGTACACCCTTTTATTTCCAAATCCAAATTTTATACTTGCTGTTATAGAGGATTAAGTAATACAGGATCTTTGTAAATTTCAATCGTATGTCTACAACTGTTTAAAGGTATGGACATATACCAAATTAAATGAACTATTGGTGCACCCTTTTTTTATAACTTTAAATATTATCAGCTGTTACAATAACGGCCATATCAATCGACATTGCGTCAAATTTACAAGCGCTTATAACGGTTCAAAATATAGGCCTACATAAGTAAATCTACAGTAATTGTGGGACACCCTTTAATTTCTAAATTCTAATTATAAACTCGTTGATATAGCTAAATCCATATTTTATAACTGTTGTTATAGCGGACTTACCAATACAGGTTCGTTGTAAATTCCAAGCGTCTGTCTATAACTGTTAAAAGAGTATGGCCATATACATCAAATTAAATGAACTATTGGCGCACTCTTTAATTTATAATTCTTAGTATTAATACTTGTTACTATAACGGCCATAGCAATCGACATTCTGTCTAATTTGCAAGCGTTTGACTATAACGGTTCAAAAGATAGGAACACAAAAGTAAATTGACATCAATTATGGGGGCACCCTTTAATTTTTAGATTTATTTTTGTATAATTTTTTGTTTTTGGGAGCTATATTAATACGCAGTTATTTTAAATTTTACAGAATCGCCCTTTACAGTTCATAATACACGTAAACAATATGTATGTTGTATGGGGACACCCTTTAGTTTTTGAGATTATGATCTGTTTTTAAAACGGGACCAATCTGTAAGTCTATCATATTACCAAAATTTTCAAAATCGGATAAGAAACGACTGAGTTCTGGAGGCCGAATTGTATAACCTCCTTCTTTTTTTGAAGTCGGTTAATTAATGGCAGGAGTTTATTTACTGGCCCCCCCATATGCAAAATTTTTTGTGCAATTTAAATTCAATGTTAGATTGTACAAATTCTACGTATTTTGTTTATTAGTTGCAAAATATTTTTTTTTTTTTTCTTATTTACACATGGCAACGCAAATTTTGTTGTTTAAAAAAATATTTGTATTTCAAATAATTCCCGCAAACTTCACAAATTTTTGAAGCGGAACTACCTTTTACTTTTATATCATGTTATAATGTCTATAATAACATAAAAATTTGAAATTTGAATATTTATGAAATATCCCATACTTGGAACAAAGTTACTTTACGTAAAATTTAATTCCATTTTATGATTTGGCGCATTTGGCAAAGAAAATACTTTCTTGCGAAAATATTGCAATGATATGTGCTTAACTTAAACGTAAATATTTCATTATGCTTCTATTTAACTTCTAAATGAAGAAAGGAACAAATCCAAATAATATTGTGATAAAGATAAAATAACAGTTCAATGTGTTCAACTGATAATACGAGTATATGAAATGCAATACATATAGATCTGTCTTAAATTCTGTTAAGTGCACTCACTGTCTGAAAATATATGGATAGTCAATAAAAAAGTTTAATAATAAATTAAAAAGCTATTGGTTATTAATTTTAATCTATTTTATATTTGTTTTTTTTTTTATTTTATTTTTGAAAAATGTTTGATGCCACTCGTATTATTTTGATGGTTGTGTGCACTTGCAATTCCTAAATATCGGGTGTTGTTTTCAAGTCCGATAGAACTTTAAATTGTAAAAAATAACGCAAAAAATTAAATTGTAATGAAGCATTTTTTAATAAGATAGATCAGAACATGGCATTAATATTTAATGGCATATTTAATGTCATAACCAGCCGCGAAGCTCATTCTGGACGTTCAATTTTGGGTCACTTTTTCAAGTACTGCTGGCCGTATGTCACGAATAACACTAACAATATTGGCCCCCAAAGCATCAATTGTTGCTAGTTTATCAGCATAAACCAGTGACTTCACGTAGCACATTAGAAGTAATCGAGAGCTGTCAAATCGCATGAAATTGGAGGCTAATTGACAGGTCCATTTCTCAAAATTAACTTATCGCCAAATTTCGACATCAATAACTCGATGGTTGCGGTCGTTTTATGGCACGTAGCGCTATCTTGTTGAAACCACATTTTGTCCGGATCACTGACATCCATATTTTCAAACAAAAAATCTATTGACCGTAGCGTTAGATCTGGCCTGATTTTCGAAGAAATAATGATGCCACCAGCGTGTAAAGCACAACAACGGTGCATTTTTCTGAATGCAATGGAGTCAGTAGAGAATGTTGTGGATTGGTCTCACTCCAAATGCAGCAATTTTGCTTAATAACAAACCCGTTAAGCCAAAAATGAGCCTCATCGCTGAACACAATTCGGCGATAAAACAACGGATCAGTTACTAACTGCTCTAGAGCCCAATCGGCGAAAGAACGACGCGTATAATGGTCTCGTCGCTTTAATTCCTGCACTAGCTAGATGAATGAAGGCCAAGATCTTTGCTCAAAATTTTTTACGTAGTGGACGGACAAAGCACCAATTCCTGAAACCAACGAAGAATTGATAAATTTTAATCTTCTGCCACACTTTCGTTTACAGCAGCGATATTCTTTTCATGTGCGTATATTCCTTCGATATGTTGGTGTTACCGCATCTTCTATAGGGTATGTGGTACAAAATCTATCCACAGTTCGACGGATGGCTTGATCAGACAGACGATTATGTGCACTATAAAACTCATGAAATCGTCTATAAGTTGCTTGAATTGATGACTGATTTTCAAAGTAAGCTTGGAAGATTTGATAGCGTTGTTCAAGCATAAGTCTCTTCATAATGATTTGTCAGAGTTTACTGAAAATAATAAGAAAAAATTTTTTATCAAAATTTAAATTTTAGTGTTACTTTTTAATTTCAAGTTTTATCATGCTTAAAAACACTCTTTACTTTTAGAAAGAACTGCACAATAAATTTAAAATGGATCACTAATTGTAATTATGTTCTATTATATTTGCTTTATTTTCTTGTGCATTTACTTTTAAAAAACAAAATTTATTCCAAGTAACAAATTTTGAAATAAAACAACATGCGCATCGATTTTTGAGATCCTCCTATATAACTGTTTACTTTGTTGACCTTCCAAGTAGAATATTTACAGTTCGTAACAGAACTCAAGCAGTTAATCTCGCCTGAACTTATTATCACTCCTTAAACCATTGTTCTGGGTTTTCAAATATCTAACAATAGGCAGGAAATATGGTATTGCCTTATTCTCTATTCTCAAATTTTAGCATTCAAAATTTAAGCAACCAGCAAATTTTTACTGATTATTGAAAATAACCTAAAGTTACCAGTAGATTTTATTAAACTTTTTAACCGACTTAAAAAAAAGGAGGTTATCAATTCGACCAAATGTTGTTGTTTTATGTTTGTACCTGCGTAACCTAATCATTTCTAAACCGTTTTTGAATTTTTTTTCTTTACTTGAAAGGTGATGCTTACAGATTAGTCTCGTTTTAAAAACAGTTCATGATCTTAAATATTAAAGGGTGTCCCCATACAACATATAGGTGTTTACGAGGGCTGCTCTATATATTTCTGGCCTAATAGTGAAAATGCGAATATTTATAATCAAAAATGGTTTTATTGTTTTTCAAAGTATTCTCCAGCAATATTTATACACTTTTGCATGCGTTCAAACCAGTTGTCGAAGCACTTTTTCCACTCCGATTAAGACACCTCTAAAACATGGTTTTTGAACACTTCAACAGCTTCTTCTGGCGACGAAAATCGTTGACCACGCATTTTTTTCTTGATGTGCGGAAAGAAGAAGAAGTAATTAGGTGCCAAGTCAGGGCTGTACGGCGGATGACCCATTAATTCGACGTTTTGGCCGGTCAAAAACGCTCTGGTTGGAGCCGATGTGTGAGAGCTCGCATTGTCATGGTGAACAATTATTCGTCTTCTCTTGTTGGTTTTTCGAATTTATCCGATGACTTCAGGCAAACAAATTATAGTGTACCACTCAGAAGTGACCGTTCTACGTTGCTCAAGCGGAACAGTCGCCACATGACCAGTTTTGCCGAAGAAACAGGCGACCATTTGCTTCGAAGTGCTTCTTTCACGAAAAACTTTCGTTGGATTTTGCTCGTCTTTGAAGACCCACACGGTCGATTGTTGTTTCGTTTCGGGCTCATACGCATAGATCCATGATTCGTCACCTGTCACGATCTTATAAACGCCTTTTGAAGCACCGCAATCGTATTTTTGCAACATTTCTTTGCACCAATCGACACCAGCCTTTTTTTAGCGACTTTCAAATTGTCCGGGATCCAACGAGAGCAAACCTTTTTTACGGCCAGGTGTCCATGCAGTATCGAATGTATGCTGGCGGAAGAAAGATCCAAGGATGTCTCTATCTCTCGGTATGTCGCATGTCGATCTTGCATTATGAGTTCACGCATGGCATCAATGTTCTCTGGCACAACAGTCGTTTTTGGACGGCCTTCACGTAATTCGTCTTTGAGCGAGCTTCGGCCACGATTAAATTCATTATACCAATTTTTCACAGTGCTATAGGATGGTGCTTCATCGCCATACAAAGATTTAAGTTCATCAATGCACTCTTGTCGTGATAATCCACGTCAAAAGTTGTGAAAAATTATGGCACGAAAATGTTCACGAGTTAATTCCATTTTTTTCTATATTAAATTTTTTAAGTCACTGTAAACAACACAAATAATGGTCGTACGGCAAAACGTTTTGAGTACGATTATGCTTAAAAATGACAAACTTTCCAATGGAAATGTCAGATTGCACTTGACAGCACTCAGTGTTGCCAGGCCAGATATATATATAGCAGCCCTCGTATATTATGAACCGTAAATGGCACCACAGTAAAATTTATATAGCTCCCAAAAGCAAAAAGTAATAGAAAAATAGTTAATAAAATTAAAGGGTGTCGCCATAGGTGGCACAAATTGAGCTATATGAGTCTATCTTTTAAACCGTTAAATTTAAACACTTGAAAATGGGACAAAATGCCAATTACTATGACCTTTATCATAACAAGTATACATTTTCAAAATTATTAATTAAAGGGTGCCCCAATAGTTCATTTAGTTTTATGTATATGGCCAAATTCTTGAACAGTTGTAAACAGTCGGTTGAAATTTACAAAGAAGCTCTACTGATAAGTCCGCTATAACAGCAAGTAAAAAATTTGGATTTGGAAATTAAAGGGTGTAGCAATAGTTCACATAATTTACTGTATGTAGTCAAACTTTTGAACAGTTATTAACAAACGGGTGAAATTTACAAGGAACCTGTATTGCCAAGTCCGCTATAGCAACAAGTATAACATTTGGATTTAAAAATATAGGGTGTTTCCAGAGTTTTTGTAATTTGATGTATATAACCAAATTGAAGAACAGTTCTTGACAGACGGTTTAAAAAACAAAAAGTATTAAATTTGAAAATGGAAACAAAAGGGTGTCCCAATACTTTACGTAGTTTAATGCATGTCGCCGTTATAGATAGACAGATAAAGGCTGTTTTGAAGTCGGGTTTTTTTTTTGGCAAGAATATTATTTACATTACAGGTAATTGAAATTTCACATTAACGAAAATTAAGTTTCAGTATCTATAAATATTTCTTAAATCAGTCAAAATTTAATATGTTTTTATGCCTTTTTCCTCAAAAAGTGGAAAAAGGGTATATATAAGTTTGTCATTTCGTATGTAATTTCTGCAATATCCATTTCCGACCCCGTAAAGTATATATATTTTGACTTTTAATGCATAGCGAAGTCGATTGAGCGATGATAAAATCAAGTTTGCCTCGACAAACCAAAAAAATATATACAGTATTGGGCAAAACCTAAGAAACGTTGCCCAATATTAGCTTCTGAGTCAAATTATGTTTAAACGAACATATTTCAATTCAATGTTTTAATGCAGTTTTATTAGTTTCTGTGTCATACAATATTACAAAAAAAAAAATTGTAATTATCTCTCACCTAACGGTTCTTTTAGTACAACAACAAAAATTACTCAGAAATTCATTGGGCAAAACCTAAGAAACTTTTAATATTTTGTATAATAACCCTTATTTTTTATTACTGCGGCGCACCGACGCGGCATAGATTTGATTAAATTATCAATTATTTTTGGATCTATGCGTATCCATTCATCTTCCAGACACGAAAATAAATCGTCTCTGTTGGAGAATCGTTTCGATCCAACATTCCTCTTCAATATGGAAAATTAATTTTCGATTGGGTTCAAATCGGGCGATTGGGCCGGCCAATCAAGCAATTGAATCCCTTTCGATTGTATCCAGTCCTTTACCAACTTCGATGAGTGTTTCGGATCGTTATCATGTTGAAACAGACATTGATGTGGCATATTCCACTCGGCATATGGCAACATCTTATTTTCTATAATGTCCCTATACACAAATCTGTCCATTTTGGTAGAAATTCTGTGGAACGGCCCTAGACCATGACCTGAAAAACACGTCCACACCATCACATGGCCACCCTCATGCTTGATAGTTTTTTTACAATATCGGGGTTTATGCCTTTCACCAGTATTGCGTCTCACACGACATATGCCATCCGAGTTGAACAAATTAAATTTGCTTTCGTCGCTAAAGAGCACACTTTTCCACTTTTTAACTGGCCAATCAAGATATTTTTTTGCAAATTCGAGCCTAAAAAATCAGGCATTAATGGTTGACTTGTAAGCTTAAAAATACTTACCGTTTTTTTGCGTGATGTTTTGTAAGAAGAGGTTTTTTGGAAGCTTTATAACTTTTCAATCCAGCCTCTCTCGCCCGTCTGCGGACTGTGCTGGCATCAACACTTAAGCCTAATTCTGACACAATTTTTTTTGACGAGATGAAGGGGTTTTTTTTTATTATTTTCTTGATATTTCTATCATAACCTCCTTTATCTTTATAAAGGTTTATCCATTTGGAAACCATTGATTTGCTTACTTTTAACAAATTTGCAATTTCAGCCTGTGATTTGCCTGCATTATAATGCGTTATAGCATTCAATTTAAATGCTTCACAATATTTTTTACGTTGCATATTATTTCAATTTTAAATGCGAAATTTATTCGTTACACGCTTTTAAATGCATACTAGATCACTTTTTCATAAGAAATCATCGAAAAAAATAAGAAGTTACCGTTATCTTAAAAAAAAAAACAAATTTATTGTACAAAAGCAAAAAGTTTCTTAGGTTTTGCCCAATGAATTTTTGAGTAATTTTTGTTGTTGTACTAAAAGAACCGTTAGGTGAGAGATAATTACAAATTTTTTTTTTTTTTTTTGTAATATTGTATGACACAGAAACTAATAAAACTGCATTAAAACATTGAATTGAAATATGTTCGTTTAAACATAATTTGACTCAGAAGCTAATATTGGACAACGTTTCTTAGGTTTTGCCCAATACTGTATGTCAATCGATCAGATATAAAGTCGAAAGAGGTGCTATGGGAAATTAGCATGATCTGTTCGTGTCCTTCGAGACAGCAGGCAACACACTACGCCTTACTCTAAATTGTTCATGTCATTTGAAACAATAAAGTAACTTTATCAAAAAAATGTATATGGAGCGATAGAAAATTAAAAAATAAGAAAAAAAATTAATTTGCGGTTTCTGTATTACAAACGAGCGACTCGTCTGAAAAATTTGTATGAAAAACACTCAATTTTTTGAGTGAATCCTATACAAATTTTCTAGACAAGTCGCTCGCTTGTAATACAGAAACAGCACATAAGTAAAAAAATTGTCACTCGCCAATATTTTTCGAATTACGAGGCTTTGAAATTTTCAAATTTTTAAAATATAAATATGGCTATGACTTTAAAACTTTTAAAGAGATCTTTAAGGAAATAACAAAATTTTTAAAACTGCTTAACCGATAAGGAGCCGATGTCATTATACTCTTCACCACAAAAAGTGGAAAAAGGGTATATATAAGTTTGTCATTCCATTTCTGACCCCATAAAGTACATATATTCTGACTTGTTATGCATAGCGAAGTCAATTGAGCTATGTCTGTCTGTCCGTGTTAGTTTTGAAATCCAGTTTGCCGAGGTTTTCTTCATTTCACAAAATAAAAAATTTATAAATCGATCAGATATAGTGTCGAAAGAGGTGCTATTGGAAATCAGCATGATCGGTCCATGTCCTTCCAGGCAGCAGGCAAAACACCATTTTTTCATGTCATTTGGAACAATAAAGTAACTCCAAGCAAAAGAATAAATTTATGAGGCGATAGATAATTAAAAAAATAAGAAAAAAAATCAAGTGAAAAAATTGGCGCCAATGAGGAGCCAATGTCTTTTTTCCTTAAATTTATATATATGCAGTACGATATATTTTTTATTTTAAAATTCTCTGTCACCCTAGTATTTGCTTATTTGATTGGAGTTACTTCAGTAAACTAGATTTACATAGATGGTGAAGGGTATATAAGATTCGGCCCTAAGGGCAGTTATTATAACTTTTCGTTAGTTAAAGGATATAGTTTGACCGATAAATGGCTTTGCATTTAACGGCCCTTAGTTTCGCTTCAGATTTTATATTGAATAGATTCGCAAATTTAAATGTAGAACGTTAACAAATGTTACAAAAAATACTACCCGTATTTTATAATGTTAAATATTAATTGAATATTTACAGTCTTATTCACAAAAATTTTAAACTGCTTAATAAGAGGTTAATAAGAAAAAATCGATAAAGTAGTATTCACAAATGCTTAATACGAGTAGCACTGTTACGCTGTTATTAATCGTTAATAAATTTCAAATATTTAATGTAGCAGTTATCCTTCTTTAAATCTTAATAAGTCGGCATTTCTGTTTTGAAAAGCATTTTTCCCGTAAAATTTGGAAAAAAGTGTGAAAAACTATTACGAGTAATAAAACAATGCAACGAATATAAATAATTTAATTTCTACAATAGGTAAGTTTTTAAAACATACTTAAATACAAATTCAAATATTTCATAAAATAAAAAATTATTGCAGATAATCTTGCAAAAATGTCAAAAGGTTCTAAAACTTTTAATAGGAGAAGTGATCCGTTTCAATTACCTAACCATCTATTTAATTCAAGATATAGGTTTAATATGGAAACGGCTCAAAAATTATAAAACTGGCCAAGGATGACGTAGAATTTGATAAAAGAGGCTGTGTAACTTCAGCCAAGTTACAGGTTTTGGTGCTTTGCCGAGGTTGGAGCCGAGGAGAGGTAAGTATGCAAAGCGAATAGTTGTAGGTACTTACGAAACACATTTTATGTTCAGTGGCAAGATGGAGAGTCAGTACGTATGATTGCCGAATCTTTAATAAGTCAGTTATCAAGCAACGTTTTAAAAATGGCGATTTGATAGGACGCGTGTTAGGTAACTACGGGTATGTTTTACAACTATATGTATTTATTTACACCATTTAAGACCACAAAATGCAAATGAAATCAATTACAATAACGCCCAAATTATTTTGGGGTTGGAAGGCAGCGTTTTCCAAATGCAAAAAATTTAGTTATCACTTTATCTGTTTTGCACAAAATTTGCAATTAAAAAAACGATACGTTTCCAGGTAATAAATATCAAATTCACTATTAACATTTGGAAAAAATATGTTTAGAATAGAGAAAATATCATAATTTAATTAATTGTTCTTTCATAATTAAAGCATTGTATTCTATTGATTTGAAAAATAAAATAATAAATAAAAAATTCACAAATTTGTATCATAAATAAACAAAAGAATATAGTGATGTACAAACAGTAATGCCAAGCTCGATATTTGGATATTTTTTGTACTTGTTTAACACCATTTTTTATATTATTTTAGAGTTTTATCTGATATAAAACAATAAATAATAATAAAATAACTATAATTTAAGTTATGTCAAATAATATTATTGCTGATTTAATTATTCTTTTTTAATTAAAAAAACATTATTCAGGTATTTGGTTCATTGTTGTATGCATCACTAAGCGTAAACTTACATATAATATGACATGATGTTGCCAACATAAAACTACAATATTATAAAAATCGTTTAATAGTTAATTTTGCGTTATTAAACGTTTGTGAATAAAAATTCTTATTAATGGTTAATAAAACAAAAAGTGTTTATTAACTAAAGTACACATTAGGCTTACTATAAGAAATTTTTGTGAATAAGACTGTAAAATAGTAAATTTCAAAATAAATTTATATTTTCGTAAGGAAACTAAAACTAATAAACATATTAAAAGCGCTACTTTTTTTTGCACTACACTATAGAGGACTTGAAGTCTAAACAATTTTTTGCATTCCTGTTCTAATTTAAATTTTGTCAGTCAGTTTATTTTTAAATTAACAAAATGCTTTATTTAATTTTATTTACTTTATATACATACAATAAAGGATTTGAAGTTTTATTTAAACGAAGAAACTCTGCATGTTAATTGCTTAACTACGTGATTTCTTTCAAATGCAAAAAAGCAGAAAACCATTTGAAAAATTATAAATGAAAAACATGTTTTATATTTGTGTTCCCTAACAAACAATCAAGCACACAGTTCCAGATGGGGAAATGCTTAATTAGTAAACAGAATATTGTTGGAAGTTCATTTAATTTAATTTTTTTTTTTTAATATTATTTTTGTCTTTATTGCGTTTTTATTTTTTCTTATTAACAAAAGCAATAAATAAATTGGTGTCAGTTGTAAGGGGGTCAACAAACAAATATTTACGAGTCTATTATGAATGAGTAAATTTTTTGCCAAACCATAAGACTTTCTGGCAAGAGCTATCTACGCCTCCGCCATAACAAATTTTGCCGCGCTCAACATGAATTGAATAACGCTCAAACAACGCTGGCAGAATTACTTTCACTTTATTAATTCAACGCAAAATTATCTTAAGCGATAAAGCTCCTTTTTGGCTTAACAGATTTGTTAACAAACAAAATTGTCGCATATGAAATAAAACCAATGCACAACAAACCCTACAGTCTCCATTATATTCATAAAGATACACCGTTTGGTATCGTTAGAAGATATTTATTTAACAATTAAATCGAATGGAGACAGATGGCGCTACATACCAATACGGCTGCCACTACCATCAACTTATTAATATACAAATTTAGCGATAAGTTCTTGTCGATAAATTAACCTGTCAGTTGGCCTCTGGTCTATGCTAAAATACCAGCAACAACACACAATTACACAATTAAAATCAATATCAGACCCTTTAATAAATATGTATATCTTAAATTATTATATAACATTATGTATATAAACAAATACAGCTATAGAGCAGAATGCATCCAACACACGTGATACCCCAAAAGAAAGCAATTTTAAAGAAATAAGTACTAAAAAAATCACCAATACACTCTCTCGATGGCGACCTCTGCCCTTTTTATTAAACGTATTTTTGTATACGGGAATAACACAGAGGCTTTAAACATAATTTATTTGGTTGTTGTAAAACATTACAAAGGACATTTTTGTTTCAGTTGTGTAAAGGCATTAAATGTCTCTTCATAACAATATAAGAAACTGGTGTTGTAATTATGTGTAAAGCTGTAAGTATTGAATCATGTAAATTTTAAAATTATCAAGGGAATTTCTATAACAATATGAACGACTTTATAATATTAAGCTTTATGTAAAAATTTGTCTTGTTGATAAAAACTGATTGACACCTAAATAAGTGGTTCGTTTGGCTTTTATTAAGTTTTACAAAAAAAAAATTCGTAACAATATGTTGTTTAATATTAATTATTATTACTTTAATATTAATTATTTGGATTTATTTTATTTTTATTTGGTTTTATTTTATTTATTTATTTGAAGATTTGCTTATTGTGGGATTTAAAGTTGATATTTATATTAACAGTATAAATTCAACATGATTTCATAATCGATTTAAGGAAATGTAGATGATATACGGTTGAATTTTTGGAAACGTAGTTTCAACTTTAGTTTTGTTTCACTTTACATATTTAATCAGAGAGAAATATATGTATAGCCTTTCTTTACTGCGTTCACTCTTACTAATTGTTAAGTAAAACCTTTTTTTGTTGTCAAGGGTTATTTTTTGTTGTAAACAAATGTATGTTAAAGGGTAAATTTGTTTTGCTTCTGTTTTAGGTATGGGATGTTTACTTGTGAATTTGTTATTGTTTTATTACTATCTTGCATATGTTTTAGGTAGGGGTGGTGCATTTGTTATTGTTTTATTACTTCTTAATTGATGGTAACGCACCAAATTATTGGCACTAAATAAAGCAAATTTTCATTACCTATTAAATGCAAATGAAAACAATTGTTGTATTAAGTTGAGAAATTTATTTACATATATTTATACCTACAATAAATTACTTATTTTATATTTTTTATTTCGGTTCTGGTATATTAAACATTTACATTGATTTTACATACATATGTATGTATGAGGAAATGATAGAAACGATCAAATTTGTTGGCATTAATTTTAGCAAGAAACTTTTTTTATTAACAATACTTGGAATTCTATAGTTTTGTTTTTAGTACTAATAATTTGGTGTTTTGCCATAAATTAAGTAATAATAAAACAATAACAAATACACCAGTAAACATCCCCTACCTAAAACATAAGCAAAACAAATTTACCGTTTAAAGTACCTAAATTATAAGCAAAGCACATCTACATTTTTGAAAAACCGCAACAACAAATAACGCATGTAAATTTAAAGCAGGAAAACAATTGGATAAACAAACAAAAAACACAATTGAAAATAATTACTTTATGATACCAGTAAACAACCAAAATTCCTTAATTAGGTAGAATTGCAATAATGTTAAAGATAAGCAAATTATTACCCTTTATCCTTACTCTTTTATCATCACTTATTGCACATTTTTATTAATGAGCCATTCATATGACCCTCGCTTGAATTTACAAGGAACTCCACTACTTACCAATAATCAAAAACCAACTACAATGGTAGACCACAAAAATACATAACACTATTATTCGTACATATACATACAGACATACATATGTACATATATACATACATACATTTATGTATGCGTACAAATATAAATAAAATAAATATACATACATAAGTATGTATATGTTTCTCCAACCTTCATTTGAATATTACCTATATTTAAAAAACGATAAACAATCTTCTAAACTGTCCCAAACACTTTCCCAAACACATAAATCAAATAATTTATTTATTGTATTGATTTTTACATTATAATCTTGACGTTAAAAAAAATATGTTATGTACCACAGTAAAAGAGCCAAGCGCATTTTTGGCTCTTTTTGGCTCTTTTGCGCTTTGCGCACAAAAAAGGAGCAGCGCAAAAAAAGAGCCAAGCATATTGCTCTTTTTAATGCGCTGCTCCTTCTTGGCGCAGAGCAAAAATATTGGCGCCGAGCAATGCGCAATAACAAGTTGGCTCTGCTCATTGCGCAAAAGAGCCAAAAGAGCAGAAAAGAGCTGCTCGGCGCTGCGCATTTACTTACTCTGTAATATAGTGATGTACAAACAGTAATGCCGAGCTCGCTATTTGGATACTTTTTTGTACTTGTTCATTGAATCATTGTATAAAAGAAGGTTTAACACCATTTTTTATATTATTTTAAAATTCTGATGTGAATTTCTGATGTGAAACAATAAATAATAATAAAATATTATTATTGCTGATTTAATTATTCTTTTTTTTTATTACATAAACATTATTCAGGTATTTGGTTCATTGTTGTATGCATCACTAAACGTAAATTGACATATAATATGACATGATGTTGCCAACATAAAACTACAATACTATTAAAATCGTTTAATAGTTAATTTTGCGTTATTAAACGTTTGTGAATAAAAATTCTTTTTAATGGTTAATAAAACAAAAAGTGTTTAATAACTAAAGTACACATTAGGCTTACTATAAGAAATTTTTGTGAATAAGACTGTTAATGTTTATTTTGTGGATTCATATGAGTAATTAATAAACTGGACTAATTGACAATTTGATTGCCATTTTTTTATTAGCATTATCATTATTTATCACTAATGGTATGTCAATGCTTTTTGATGAACATGCTTCATTGAGAGTTAGTTAAAAAACAAAGTCATTATCATTGACTAATGCTTAAATAGTTTCAAATCACACTATTAAGAAATACTAAATAAACACATTAAGATATAGTATAAATAGCATTATTTTAAAATGGCATTTTGAACACAAAAATTTGATGAAAAATTGTGTTCTAACATTCCTAATAGAAACGAGACACTTAAGGAGCAATTTTTGTTCTCGTGTAATTAAACTATAAAAGTTTTGAACTACAGAGCCATCTACAAATGGGTGCAGGTGTAATTGTGTTACGAATACTTCCTTTTAAAGTTTCTGCTATCATTTATTTTTTTTTTTATTACAGTAATTATTTTTTCCAATTATAATTTATAATTAAACCGCATCATTAAAAGTTCATTATTTTTAGTAAAAACAATAATAATTAATACAAAATGATATGCATTGAGTAGTAGTTAAATTTCTTTCATTGATATTATTTCTAACAATGCCAATGTAAATTTATTGCTAATGAAAATTTCTTTCTTTGAACAATAAAGTTTTAGTTTTTCTAATGTTTTATAGACAACAACATTTATAAACTTTTTATCCTATATTTACATGACAAATTACAATTACATTGAAAACCAAAACACAAAATCCACATAATAAAAAAAAAATAACAATTCCTTAAACTGCAGCACACGACAGCAAAAGCAAATGTGTATAAAAATGGATAAGGCAACGAAATTTTGCCACAGAATTTGCATTCTATCTAATGAGATTAACACAAAAAACCCAGCTTAAGTAAATACTGACAACAATGCAACAAAATACTTTAGCGAATGTAGTAACGTTGTCTATAGTTTAAAAAATATTTAAAAGATTATACAAAATTAAATAATAGTCGATCTGATGATAAGCTACATTAACTATGAAAAGCAACAGAAGTGTTAAGTGTTTTTGTTATGAAAAAAGCTACTTCTTTTTATTTTTATGTTTAACTAGCTTATTGCACCCGGCATTATCTAGGTCTAATATTGGGGCCCTTTTAGACACTGTGGAATATATTATAGCCTTGTTTGCTATGGTTAATCAACTCAGAAACGCAAGAAATCCATCAAATCGGTTTGGATCTTATAGATCAGGAGATATCTTTATTTTAACTATCTTTAAAATGTGGTTTTATTAATATGGGTTCATCAGGTATGTGATGAAAAACGATTTACACACGAAAAAAGTAACATTTAGCTATCTGATGAAAAACGATAATATCAGTTTGAAATTGCTTTCAAGACAACACGGCTTTATCGGTTTTTTTTTATTCTCAGTTAAAAAATCAGAATGTAAGTATATTTTAATTGTAAAAATTTTGAATATCTTAAAAATAGTCTGCTGTAAGGGACGATGCGCTAATTGAGTTCATGCAAAAACATTGGGATATAGCCAAAAGATTCACAAGAGGTGATAAGACTGATGAAGAAACGCAATGGAAGGACTTAAGGCCCAACTATAATGTGCATAAGCTAGCTTTAGCTTATGTCAAAAATCCAACGAAATGCCTGTCAAATGCTTAGGTAACTTATTAACGATATTTATGTGGCTACATTGTACTTACATAAATTTAGTAACTTATTTGCCACAGTTGCCACATAAATGTTTAATTTGTACTTATGCCAAAAATAAACATATTTTTAAAACGAAAAGGCTTTAAAGAAGATATTTCGTATATTTAATAACATTCACATACACATTTACATATTTTGGTTCATGTTCTAAGAAAAAGTAAAAAAAAAAATATTACAAGTTATTTTCTGTTTTGTGTTTGTGGCCAACCCTACTAAAAAATGCAACGATGTTCATCGCTTATATCGTATACATTTGTGTGTATAAATACAAATTTAATTTATATATATTACTAGATGAACCCGGTGTGCTTCGCTACCCCCCTCGTTATTAAATAAAATTAAAAGTATTGCGAAAGTTTAATGACGATTGGTCCACTAGTTAAGACTATATTACGATTTTTAATTTTTCTAAAAGTGGCGGGGTTCCACCCACTTTTCTCCTGGTACATATTCCTAATTATGCCAATACCATATGTACCAAATATCGTCGACGTAGGTCAAAAAATGGCCAAAATATGGCGATTTAAATTTTTGGGTTATGTGGGCGGTGCCACGCCCCGTTGTGCAATTAAAACTTCATATAGCCTATTATTCCTTCCAGAGTCACAGTAACATGCTGTGCAAATTTGAGGAAGATCGGTCCAAGGGTTTGGCCTCCTATAAAGCACAAACATACAGACAGACATTCATTTTTATATATATAGATATTTGTTAATTTGTGTGTATAAATACAAATTTAATTTATATATATTATATTTGTTAAAAATTGGTCATAAAGAAAAATGTTGTCTTTTCTACATTTTCTATTGAATTAAAAATTAAAAATTTAATGATTTAGATCTTAATTAAAATTTTTCTTTATCAATGTATAACACAAAGCACAATCAGCTGTTTCCGTACGGAACGTGCGATCAGTTTCGTACCTTGCATAAAGAAATGAAATTTAACGAAACTTGACGAAAGGTTATATCATGATATAAAAATAGAAGGTAGTTCCACTTCAAAAATTTGTGACGTTTGCGGGAATTATTTGAAATATATTTTTTGTAAACAACACAATTTGCGTTGCCACAGATATAAAAGAGAAAAAAAATATTTTGGAACTATTTAACAAAATATGTGTAATTTGTATAATAAATATAAAGAAAACTCAAATCTATTTACTATAAATATAAATTACACAGAAACAAATCCTTTGACTCTAAAAGACAGTTTATACAAATTTGCTAATTATCATATTTAGTTAAAAATACAATTGCAGAATAAGATTTTTACCGAATTAAGCAATTTAATTAATAAAAGTTTTAAAGATTGATATTTATTTTCAAGTAATTAATAATTAAATATACAGGCATGTCACAAATTCCGATCGGAATGGTTTTAATTCAGTATTAACAATTCCGATCGATTTTGTTTTACCTTCTTCAGATTCCATTCGATTTTGATTAGCAATACGCACACTAAAGTAATCAACAAGACTAACCTAAATAAGGACACATTATAAAAGTAAATTTGAAATTCGCAAATAACAGAATTTCAAAGAAAGTAATGTCCACTTTGAAATTTAAAAGTGGTTTCACTCCGAAAAAATCTTTCGTTTTTCGTTTTCGAATACAAAAAAATTGTCTTCCTAAAAGAAAAATATAATTTTTAGTATCTAACATTAAATCTTTGCATATGGGGACCAGTAAATTAAGAAAAGTTAAATATAGATATAAAGGCCACCCTCAGATAAAACATTCACGTATATATAATTTTGATCGCTTTCCTCAAAGGTTTGAGAATCCAATTCCTTTTACCGCATTTTTAAATAATATATCCCGAAAAGTTTTCAAATCCATCCTATCCTATTTATTTAAAAGATTTATATGCTATTATTTTCATTTACAAATAAGACCGAAACCTGTACTTGTTTAAGCCAAAACTGAAATTAAAAATTTTATTCCATATTCTACCTTTTGTAGTCTGAAAAAACAGTTTTTTCAATAGTACATTTTTCTTGTCCAAAACAATGTCATTTTTCCCAAAATGCATCGACCACACTAAAAATGCATTTGGCAAATCAAATTGTTCGAAGTTTGAAAAATCTTACAGAATTCTTGCAGAAACGTTTTTTACTAATGCAGCCCGAAAAAAAGGCAACATTTTCGCTAAATTTTTATTTATTTTGTTTTATTTATTAAATAAAATTTGTTTATGATTTTTATATTATGTATTTCTTTCTTTTAAAATTTCATATAAGTTAAAAAAAAAACAAACAGGAAACCGGGATCTTACAAATTTATATGGTAGCACAAATTTTCATAATTCCCGCAAACGTCAGAACGTTAATATGGCGACGAAAAGAGAGAGTGGAACTACCTTCTATTTTTATATCATGGGTTATATTATGTACATTATAGTTTACCACATACGATTTAATGTATTTGCACAGTTGTATAAGCTTAAGCTGTCTTATGCACATTATAGTTGGCCCTTTAGTTACTGAATTAATTAGCTTAGGTCTCCCAATACCCAACATAAGTGGTTGGAAAAGGTACAACCTAAAAAAAAATATATTCTATTTAAAATGTAAATATATACATTACAAGTTTTTTAAGGACTGAACTACCTGGAAAGCAACAATAAACAAGAAAATTTCAAACAAAAAATATAACAGGTAGTGGTCCATACAACCAAATATATATATATGTATATATATATATATATATATATATATATATATATATATATATACAACAAACGCCATTTTAACTTATCTAGTTTTTATTTTAAACACTTTTATATAAAAATATTTATAAAATGTAAATGTTAATGTACTTTTCAAGTTGTCGTAAACAAATGCAGAGTTGTATTTCTTAGGTATTGTTGTAGCATTTTTAAAAAAATAAAATGGATTGAAACAAAAATTGGAATATGAAAATAACTAAAATTCATTACATCTATATTGTTTTCAGAATTGATTTGGGTTTCCAAAACGATCGTTTTTGATCACATACCTGAATATTCTTAAAATTGCGCGTTTGTCCTCAAAATAAGATAAAAAAAATCTACCCTTTACATAAATATCTAACTATTTTGAAAATTGTAATAGGTAATACCTAAATGCCCGTTTCGCCCCTTGTCTCATCTAGGTCCTATATCTGGAAACAGTTATAGATGAGGACCAATCTATGTTTTGAATTTTAATAAAATCGATTAGCTGATACTTTGTTAAATTTGATTCAGATGCATGAAAATGTTCACTTCCCCTTTTTCTCTTCCGCTGGCCCGCTATTTAATATATATCAACAACCAATTTTACCATGAGGACAAATATCTACCCGCGTTTCAAATTTCATTAAAATCGATTTAGTCGTTTAGCTGCGATTGATGCACAAACAAAAAAAAAACAAACAAACGAACTAACAAAGAGATATATAATTGCCATTTTAAAACAAGTTTTAAAATTAATACAAAAACAATTAAGTAATCGATAACTGTAATAACGAAATAAACAAACTCATTCAATTGACAGAACGTTTTTATTTTTACTGAATTATTTTGTTTCTTTTATTATACGTGTGCCCGTTCAAAAAAAAATAACTAACAAATATCTATACTTTCACCACCTGTCTTTTCTCTCCTCTACCCCTCTCCAAAAGAATGTAGCACGATTACTATTTATTCAATAAAATATTTACATACACGTATTTAAAGTAGGGCAGTATCGTTTACGAACGAACGGATACAATTGGACAAATCACACAACTAAACTAAGTGATCCGGTGATTTTGCGTAGCACTTTTTGCTCCATAGTACACCGTTCAAAGTCATTCAATTTTATGATAAATTTTCATTGCTTGCTCTTCTCTGTTTCAGTTGTATTTCGTTTAGAGCTTCTGAGGTCATGTAGGGTGAAAAAAAGTGCTTACGAAGCACGTAACCAGAAATATTTATGGTTGTATGAGATTTGTTAAAATAAGAGTTGATTGTGCTGTGTAGTTACAAAACAAAAAGCAAATTCTTTGTATTTCTCTTTGAGGCTCTTATGTTTTGCTGTCTGTAGATAGTGCAATCAAGTAGCTTAACTAAGTTTCGCTTAACATATTTTCTTTTTCATCATGCACGTCAGCTGGTGCAATGTCATTGCAATCATTTACATTGCTATCTCTCTCCTCATGCTTGAAATCGTCATTGTTAACAGTTTTATCAGCAGATGTAACAACAATATCATCATCACTACTACTACAAATAGTCATCATTGCTGCCTACTGTAAAACTATATTCAGTTTATGTAAATTTTCTTTCATTTGGAAAAAAAGGCATTGCACTAGTGAATTTTAAATATACGACAGTGAAAAAAAATAATAAATACAATTTCGACGGTCGTTTTCTCGGATGTTTTCTTTTACTTCTGCAAAGTACTTGAAAATTTTAACCGCGGTTATATTTGAATAAAAAATATATACAGCATCAATTTGCAATGCAGTTATTGCGAAATGCTTTTCTTTATCCTTTGATTTTTTAGGTTTTTGTCGTTTGTACAAATCAAGCTAAAATTAAATATTCAGCTAAATTTGTTGGTTACTTGAACATGGGTTTATGTTTACTGTTATTAATAATATACAATTTAAATTGAAATATTTATATAAACAGAATGATTATGTTAAGAAATATATGAAAAAAAACTTATACTTTTATATTTTCTTTGAGCCAACTAGTTTTGTCAAGAAATTAAAGTTTAAAAAATCAGTTTTTAGTGCTTTAACAAGGTTCTTCCTTTCGAAGTAATAACTATATTAACTGACATTATCTTCAAACAGTTTAAAAGTGGCTATAAAAAACATAAAAATTTTTCAATTATTATTATTATTTACCGTTGACTATCCAAATCCGAATTCTATATACATAAATAAGATATGATTTGCAAGCAATTTGTTATGGTAAATATGAAGAAAAATTACATTACAATTACATATACATTAAAAAATAATTTTAAAATATTATAACTACTCTGTGCTGATTGATGATTTATTTAAAGAGTTAAGTTTTAATAATTTCAGTCACGTTATCAACGCATCACTCATAAAAAATACAATTTACTTTACAATGAAGTAGAAAAGAAAATAAACAGATACATAAATCCTTTTAAATAAAATAAAACAAGAAAGAAGTTGTAAATGGAACGCGAACACAAATAAACGTTCAGCAACATGATGCATTCAAACATACAAATATTGACGTACCAAAATAAAAAGTTGTTGTTATTCCTTTGCACTCTACACCAATTAGCGATGAGAAAATTAGCTACACATATGTATATGTTTAAAATTTAAAAATATCTTTTAATAAATATTTTTTTATCAAATCGAAAAACGTAGACTCTCCGTGTAACAAAAAAAAAAATCCCATCAATTTATTTTCCTTATTCTGAATGTAGGGTAACCAATAGCTTAACTTTACTTATCTAGAGGAAAGTTCGTTCGAAGTTAAGTCATTTAAAAGAAGAAACATGATAAATAAAAATGTTCAGCCCTAAATTTGTTGAAAACAAAAAAACAGACATAAGGACCTGTGTTTACATCAGAGTTCTGAAAAGCACAATCACTGTACAAAATTCTCGTACATAAATTAAAAGCACACAACTAAAACCAACCCGTACTTTTTATCATAACAACTATGTATGTGTGTTACTAAATTTTGAAATTATTCGTACACATCCACGAATGTGTTTTATTAAAATATTTATTTGCGTACACGTGCTTGAATGTACGACTGTATTGTTTGTGTATACGTACTCTATTTTCAGTACGCGTACGGAAAAAAAGTACATGGAAAAATTAAAATAACTTCGTGCTTGAAAAAAAGTACATGAAAAAGATAACATACATCCGTGTACGAAAAAAACGAACATGGAAAAATTATTTATTTTATCTTTTTCATGTACTGTTTTTTCAACCACGAAATTATTTCAATTTTTCCATGTACTTTTTCTCCGTATTGTACTGAAAATAAATACGCGTACACAAACAATTGCTAAAGTGTACATTTACGTACGTGTACGCAAATAAATATCTTAATAAAACACATTTGTGAATGTGTACGGAAAAGTTCAAATTTAGTAACACACATAATTGTTATGAAAAGAAAAAATATGTACGGGTTGGATTTGAACAGAACATCGTGTGTATGATGAGTGTACTTTCTGAACTCTGATTTACATACAAGAAACAAGTTTGAATTAGTATTTACTTTTAAATCATACTATTTTTCTCGTTAACATAACCTTTGAGTCCATACGAGGCGTTGAAGTAAATTAAGGGGAATAGTTTACTTATGTTCGAAATTAAAGCCAGTATACTATTAATATGGCAGTTAAAATAGCTGGACTAACAGCCTGTAGCTTCTTTGTAATGGATAAGAATTACTTACGTGGGCCAAGATAACGTCGATGAAATAGCGCCGATTTTGGGAATTCAAAAACTGGAAAGTAAATTTCCCTCAAATTCATCAAGAATGCAAAATAGTAGTCGAGCCCAATTCTGAGAAAAATATACTTCGTGGCTTTTTTCGTTCTTCGACGATACCTTAGCGCTCGTAAACAATTTAATGTCGCGTCCCTACCTTAACCCTTAAAAGACAAAAGCCTTAAATGAAACCACTTTCTTTACACAATATTTTTATTTCATATTATGAATAAAGATAACACACTAAAAAATCTTTTTCTTTAACACACCCTCGCGTTATGCGTATTTTCATGTGAGTTTTGTAAATGCAAAACGTTTTTTTATCTGAAAAAAATTCAGTTTTTGCTTGAACTTGTAACTTAAGAGTATTTACATGCAATGAATCTTGATAACTTTAAAAGAACAAAATAAAGAAAAATCAAAGAAAGTTGCATGTATATTTATTCATTTTCTCTAAAAACAGTTTGCTAATGTTAAGGCACTCAAATAGAATATATTAATAATATTCACAAGCATTAAACTCTGTAAGTTGAACATTACATTAGAAAGATATTTGTTTTTAATGTCGGCTACACCGAATCTTATATACCCCTCACCATCTATGTAAATCTAGTTTAGTAACAGAGAATTAAAAAATAAAAAATTTTTAGAACCGCATATAGATAATTTTACATAAAAATGACATCGGCTCTTAATGGGTTAAGTTTTTTTTTAAAATGTTAGTATCTAATCAAAGATCTCCTCACAAGCTTCAAAATCATGCCCATATTGATATTTTTAAAATTTTTTAAATTTTAGGGCCCCGTAAGTCGGAATGTATGGACGAGCGCCATGTTTTTTTTTTTTTATTTTTTAATTCTCTATTGCCTTATATACTTATTTTTTAGAATGAAGTTATTTATTATTCCAAATGACATGAAAAAATTTGAGGTAGGCGTGGTGTTTTGCCTGCTGAATTTTTGGGCAAAAAATTGTTTTTTTTTAATATTTCAAGTAAATTAAAGCCCTTTTCCTCCTAGGACGCATTGTTAGCGACATAAATGAGTTTTAAGTTTTTCATATAAAGAAAATCAATTTTTGGGGACAAAATTTAATTTTTTGGTCAAACATTGAATTTCTTTAGTGATCACAGATTGAAGCTCTTTTCCTCCTAGGACGCTTAGTTAACGAGATAAATGAATTTAAAGTTTTCCATATAAAAAAATTAATTTTTTGGTCTAACATTGAAGTTTTTATTATTTGAATTTTTTTAGTGATCACAGATTAAAGGGCTTTTCCTACAAGGACGCATAGTTACCGTGATAAATGAGTTTTAAGTTTTCCAGATAAAAAAAAATAATTTTTGACGACGAAATTAAATTTTTTGGTCTAACATCGAATTTTTGAGATAAATGAGTTTTACTAATTAAAGTTAATTAAAAAATTTTAAATGGGTAAACAAACCTTAATTGGAACCCACCAAATCATAATAGATTTACAAAAAAAAAAAAAAAAATCCTTGCGTGAGATAGCTAAAATTGTTGGCAGAAATCATAAGAAAGATTATTGACAAAAAAGCTGTATACAATACACTAATGAATTTGCCTGGTGCAGGACTCTGGTTCAATAGCTTTGACCAATTGTTTGCCCATTGATATCCCAAATTATACCCTGGGTAAAAATTTTATGTTCGTAAATGGCTGTAAACGATAAACACAATTTAAATATATACACTCGAAATAAAAAGAAAAACTCACCAATTAAAGCACCCAAACTGAAAGATGTATTTTTTTCACGACAGTCGAATTAGTGGGACGGTTACCAGTTAATACCTTCTGCAAGAAATGTTCCACTTTTTCACCTGATAAGTCAGACTCGACTAACTCAGCTCTTGCCTGTTCAGCAGTTTTGCAAGCCATTAAAGCTTCAGTTTGAGCAAAAAAATTGGCCAACAGAGTCGTATGGTGTGTATCACATGCAATGGGATTGTGTGTTTCAGCTGGGGAAATAAAATCGCAAGGAATCAATCGTGTGCCCTGGTGTATCAATTGATAAAACGCATGCTGACTATTGGTGCCAGGTTCACCCCATACAATTGGTCCAGCGTGTAATTAACAACTTTGGCTCCAGTTTTTATGATTGCTCTCCATATCACCCTGCTGAAAATAGGCTGCGAAACGATGCAAATATTGGTCCAAAAAGTCCTAAAATAAGGGGAGCCTAGAGAAAATTGAAAAAAAAATATATATTAAAAACATTTGCAAACTTAAATTAATTTTTTCTTACTTACTTATCTGCTGCTCACATTTTTTTTAACAAATACATACACACATTTTGCCAGAAATATTTGAAAACTTAACAAGATGTTTACAAAAACAAAATACACGTAAAATCAAGGCGAATTCTAATGCAGTCACCTGTTGTAAATTCGCCTTGCCATGTACTTTATAACACCGAAACAACTGAAAATAAAACAGCTGTGACTAAAATCGCTAGTGCAGCCACCTGTTATGAATTCGCCTTTATTGCTACTCATTTGCTTATAATACTTTTCTTTTACAACACTGTCAACAACTTTTAATTTTGCTAAATGTGAAATTTCACTTCAAAATGCAATGAACTTTTAATAAGTAAATCTGTGGTCTCAAACTATTATACTGTGAACTGCAAGTTTTGTTTACTTTGTTTTAAACAAACTTTTATTTTTTTTATACATACGTGTACAATGGTTACTTATTACATACATATGTAGGTAAAAGAATTTTATTTTTGTTATTATTATTAACTGAATTTAAATCACATAAGTTACATTATAAATATGTATCCATTTTAAATGTTATTTAATAAAAATACTACATATTGAAATTTGGTTATTTTTTTTCTCATTTGGTAACTTTTAAAACAAATTTTGTTGTAAAAATTTTTTGGTTGTGGCAGCACGGCCCACAAACAAAGCTTTTTTTTTTTATTCTTCTCAATTAAAAAAAAATTGTAAAAATAAGCGCAGGTAAATAAATTTGTTTGTCAATCAAAGCAATAGATTTTGCGAATAAATATTTCATTTCATAAATGATTGTAGATATAAGAGATTAAATGAAATTGATTGTTGAGATTCTAGCGAGTTGCTATGACCATTTACCTCTTAAGGATTTTCCTAAATTCAAATCAATTACACAATTTTATTTTAGTGTGTTGTTACGCTTTTAGATTTAGAGTAAATGCTCTTCTATTCTTTATTTGCAAACGTGTTTGTGCATATTTTTTACAACATTATTTTAGAAAATCTACTATGATTATGTAGTAAGCTGCATTTCCAGAGTATTCGCTTGCAAAAAGTTTAATTTATGTGAAAACACGGATAAATGCGTGATGCTGTACAGTGTGAAACAATGAAAATAGTGTGTAAATAAATCACGTAAATTTTAATAACTCGTTTAATTGACAAAAAGTAAACCAATATTAATTGAGTAAAAGTAAACTCGTTGCAGATATTATATAAAACTGGGTATGTTTTTTTTAAATTTTAAACTGATTTATCTAGAATAGCGATAATAGTTCCTCATTAACAGTTAAATCCAAAAACTTTTCTGCTTTGCCTACAAGAAAGTTTTAACTCAATTGACTAACCCTTATGAGGTGACTAGGTGGCTGTTTCATTTCTTATTTAAATAGCTTTTGTCCCACTGTGTTCGTTTCAATTTTTATAAAAAAAAAAACATTATAAATACATTACAGTTGGATCTAGCTAATGGCCAGTACACAACATTTGTTGACAAATCTTAACCCGTAGATAGAGGGCACGCTATTAACCTTTTTAATTTGTAATATAACTTTCTCCAAAAGTTTTCAAATTAACAGGCATTATATGGGCAATTCCATGACGAAGTTTACCACGCCTAAAAAAATAAACACCCTTAAAACTCTTTTCAAAACAAGTTCAATAGGTAAAACATGAAGTAATTATATGTAGCTTTCTACAATATCAAACAGGAACAGTTTGATTTGATAATCTATCTACTAAATTCGGGTAATTTACATGTTACAACAAAATTATTATGGGAGTTTAGATGTACATAGTTCAATAAGAAATAAGCTGGGACCAACTTAAATGAAAAAATATAGAGTTTAGTTAGTGGTATTTTTTTTTTAAACAAAATTTTTTCACTTCTTTTGTATTTGATCAGCCAAAATTAATGGTCAAAGCAAAATTTATTATTAGAGAAAAATGTTTACCGTACGGTATGTCACGAACAATATTAAACAATATTCTTCATTAAATCATTTAAAGACTGTTTTTATTTGAAAACGAGTAGTGCCTACCAATTCGTCTGTGTGTCATGTCTTAATTTCTTAAAATTCAATTTTAGCAAAATGTGTTTTAAGATTTTTATTCCAGAGTTTTGTAGACAGTTTTAAAAATTTTCCACTTACAAAAATAAAATGTGCAGACAACTGTTTAAGTTTTAATTATACCAAAAAAAATGGATGCTTTCACACATGTATCTCTATTTTCTCTCCGGAAAGACTTATTTTTACGATAATTCTTGCGAAAAAAAAAACCGACTTCAAAACAGATTTCATATGTCTGCCTATAACAGTTTAAGAGTATAGCCACATAAATTAGATTACATTAACTATTGGGACACCCTTATATATACTAGTTCAATTGTTCAACAGCAACTATAGGGTCACCCTTTAATTTCCAAATTCAAATCATAAACTTGCTTTTGTAGTAGATTTCGCAATCAGGTTCTGTGTAAACTTTAACCGTCTGTCTGTAACGGTTCAACAGTTTGCCCATATACATCAGATAATATCAACTCTTTAATTTATAATATAACATTTTTATACTTCTTATTATACCAAATAAAGTAGTGGTCATTCAGTCTAAAATAAAGGTGTTTGTATACAACGGTTCAAAAAATACGGCCATATAGAACAAATTACATAAATTTTGAGAACACCCTTTACTTTTTAAATTCAAATTATAAGCTTCTTGTTATAGCGGACTCAGCAAAACATGTCTCTTGTAAATTTAAGCTGTCTGTCTATAATGGTTCAAAAGTCCGGCCACATACACCATATTATATCAACTATTGGGACACCCGTTTATTTCCAAATCCAAATTTTATACTTGTTGTTATAAAGCAGTTAGTAATACAGGTTTTTTTTTGTAAATTTCAATCGTCTGTCTACAACTGTTTAAAAGTATGGCCATATTTCCAAATTGAATAATCTATTGGTGCACCCTTTAATTTATCATTTTAAATATTATCATCTGTTACTATAACGGTCATAGCAACCGACATTGCGTCAAATTTACAAGCGCTTGTCTATCAAAAGATAGGCTCATATAAGTAAATCTTCAACAATTATGGAACACCCTTTAATTTCTAAATTAGAATTATAAACTCGTTGATATAGCGGGCTTAGCAATAAAGGTTCGTTGAGATTTCAAGCGTCTGTCTAGAACTGCTAAAAAGTATAGCCATAAACATAAATTTAAATTGACTATTGGGGCACCCTTTAATTTATAATTTTTAATATTAATACTTGTTACTATAATGGCCATAGAAGTCTACATTCTGTCCAATTTTCAAGCGTTTGCCTATAACGGTTCAAAAGATAGGCCCATATAAGTAATTTTAGATCAATTATGGGGACACCTTTTAATTTTAAGATTTATTTTTTGCAATTGGGAGCTATAGTACTACGCAGTCATTTTAAATTTTACAAAAGTGCCCTTTATAGTTCATAATACACCTTAAAAATATGTATGTTGTATGGGGACACCCTTTAATTTTTAAAATTATGAACTGTTTTTAAAATGGGACCAATCTGTAAGCATAATCTATCATATTATCAAAAATTTTCACAAATTTAAAAAAATAAAAGCAACATTCAGCCGAATATTGAAGTCGGTTAGAAAAAGTGTATTCTACATTGGAATCAAGGTTCTAAGGGATCTCCTCAATTTTGTTCAACTCCATCCAGTAGTTTTTCGTGATGCAAACAAAGACGGACAGGCGGACATCGTTTAATCGACTTCGTTATGCAAAAGAAGTCAGAATATATATACTTTTTTTGTGTCGGAAATGGATATTGTAGAAATTACACCCGGAATGACAAACTTAGATATACCCTTTTTCCACTTTTTATGGTGAATGGTGTGAAGGGTATAAGAACTGCACAAATTACACCACCCTTAATTCGCAGTATTTCACATATCCTTAGTTGTACCTCGCTGTTTTGGACCACAATGTATCGAATGTGGTTAATTTCATTTTAACCATTTTGTTCGGCAACTGCTATGTTTGAAAAATTTATTCTATTTTATAGACGTACAAAATTTTGCGATCAGTGCCATGGAAATACCTACATATCAAAACCTCGTCTTCTTTAATTTAAAACAAAATTTTTTACTAATTGTTGTAGCAAATATTGTAGTACTTACTGTGTGTAATTTTTATTATTCTTCCTGTTAAGGTTTAAAGGGTAAGACGATATGCGTCAAAATCACGTCTCCAGCGACCGTTTATTTTTAAAAGTTCATTCTATTACCGTCAAAAAATATAGGCAAAAAAGTCAAAACTATGTATCTGTGAACATTCTCTTTAGTATCGTTATACTCACTCAAGATTAAAGACTTACATTGAAAGATTCTAGTTGCGATACGTTCTTGAACGTCAAACTCGAATGTTGTGAGGAGAAACCTTTAAAATTGAATTCAAAGCTCTAGTGCACGTTTCTGTAGCGAATGTTTCACAGTATGAATAAGTTTTCAATTTTTTTACATTTCAAATAAAGAACCAATTTTTAAAATTGGTATAGAAATAAGGCAGTTCAGAAGCAACGAAAAGTTGTGCTTATTAATTAAAAAATCTATTGTTGCATCAAACAATTTAAAAAATAATTTCAATTATTCAAAGACAATTTTAAAAAATTTGTATATATTTTTGAGTGTTTTTTTCTAATTTTTTAAGCAATAGATCAGTTTTTAGAATTAAAATATTCTTTATTATTTTTTCAACATTTCGCCACATCGTTTGGTGATTTCCTGAAGATGCCTTGTGATATTTTATGTTTGTACCTGCATAACTCAGTCATTTATGAACCAATTCTGAAGCTTTTTTCTTTATTTGAAAGGTTATACTTACAGTTTGGACCCGTTTTAAAAATAGTGCTAAATTTAAAAAATTAAAGGGTGTCCACACTAAAATCTTTCAGTAGCAAAAAGTAATAGAAAAATAAATCTAAAAATTAAAAGGTGTACCCTTCAGTGACGCAAATCGACCTGTATCAGATTATTTTTTGAACCGTTAAAGACAAAAGCTGAAAAGTTGAACAAAATACCAATTACTACGACCGTTATAATAACAAGTATAAATTTTCAAAACTATAAATTAAAGGGTGCCCCAATAGTCCATTCAGTTTGACGTATATGCCAACACGGTTGAAATTTACAAAGAACCAGTATTGGTAAGTCCGCTAAAACAACAGGTACAAAGCTTGGATTTGGAAACTAGAGGGTGTGCCAATAGTTTATAATAATTGTGTATATGATCAAACATGTATTGCTATGTCCGGTTTAACTACAACTATGCAATTTTAATTTAGAAATTAAAGGGTATTCCTATAATTGATGTAATGTGACCTACATACATTATGGTTCTATCTTTTCAACCGTTATGTAGAACAGAATGTTTAATATAGAGAGACGAATGTTTACAACAAAGAACTTGCAGTACTAATTTGTTGTATGTGGCCAAAAATTTAAACGGTTTTAGTCAGGCAGCTGAAATTGACAAGTTACCTTTATTTCTAAGCCCGCTATAATAACAAGTATACAGTTTGAGTCAAAGAAGTAAAGGGTGTTCACATAATTGATGTAATTTAAGCTACATGGCACTGTCTTCCAAACAGTTTTATATGATTACATGAAAACTAGAAAAATTTCCATTACTTCTTCTGGTATAATAAGAAGCGTAAATATTAAAAATTATTAATAAATGGTGTTACATTAGTTGATGTTATTTGATGTATATGGCCAAACTCTTGAACAATTGTAAACAGACGGTTGATATTAAAAAAAATCTGTATTGCTTAATCCGCAGTAATAACAAGTATAAAATTTGGATTTGAAAATTAAAGGGTGTCCCAGTAGTAAATGTAATTTGATGCATGTTGCCAAACCGTTATAGATAAACAGCTAAAATCAGTTTTGAATTCGTTTTTTTGCAAGAATTATTCATTATAGTCATGTGAGCGTACATGCAGGAGAAAGTTAAGCCATGTAGTAGTGAGTCAGGTTTAGATCTCTAGTTCGTTTATTTCTCTAATTCTACGGGCACTCCAATACTTTTTAGTGTCACTTAAATTGTATTCCTGTGATATTTATTATTATTATTATTATTCTTAATTCTTCAGCCGTTAATATCGTATAAAGAAGTTTTACCAGCAAAGAAGTAAGTTTTGAATCCAATCTTCCAGTCACACCAACCTGTTTCGACTAGTCTCGTTTATTTAAGCAAAGAAACTTAAACAACTTTTCTGATTTGCATTCAAACTCGTACATGATGGCAAATATAGTAAAAGCCTTAAGCTTTATGGATTACCGCGATAAAGCATTGCAGTTGGTTTCATATCAGACATTGTAAATGGCATCGTTCACAAACATGCATGCATAAGATATTCATGCAAAGATAAAACCTTGTACACACATATACAACTACATACATATATTTGAAATATCGTTTGGCAATACAACATAAGCAGGGATGAACTATAAACATCAACAACATGGAAAAACAACAGCAGTAATAACAATGTGAATATAATTTCAGGATATTTTGTTTGTAATACTAAATTGTCTCTAGTAGGGGAATTAAAGCTGTGCTACCAAGAATAAGTGCAGTATGCCTTAAAGTATGCTGCAAGTTTACGAGATTGAATTTGCTACATTTGTTGGTATTTGTTTCAAAAACAAAGATTTGTTTGTAATGATGATGATGCCAATAAAGGTGTTTGTTTGTTTTCTTTACTTTATTTTATCCTGAATAATGTTTTGTGATTTTTTGTAAGTTTTTTAGAAAATCGTGTGATTCAGCTTTTTCTGACTGTCGTTTATTTTTTTGTTTTCTTTTAAAAATTTTGTATCATGTGTGCTAATTCTGCCACTAGTGTGAGTTGTGAAAAATATCAGCAGTAAATTTTTATACATCTAAGAATTGCAGTAAAAAAGTATTAAAATACTTTTCTTTGCTGGCATTTTTTTTTTCTTATTTTACTGCTGCAAGTTTTTGCCTGAAAATGTCTATAAAATTTACATGTAAACTCTATAGTATACACGCATACTACCCATTATACTGATAGAGTATTTAAGATAAATGTAGATGCATAAAACATTGACCATTAAATAAGCAAACAACCTGGCAAATTCATATCTCTTAATATAAAATAGTTTAAAAATGTTTATTGCAACGATACTATGAAAAAAAAAACATTTGACTTGAGGCTTTAGAAAAAAATACTGTATAAATCTTTTGTGCAATTACGAACAATCAAATTCTTTACAAAGTAATTTGGATTTATGCCATGTTAACAATTCTGCAATAAAGGCCTTACCAATAATTTAATTGAACTTAATATAGATTATAAATATTGATTATTTAAAAAATATGTATGTATGCATGTATTTTTTAAAAGCTTAAATTTTAATAAAAACATTGGCCCATATTCATAGTTAAAATAAAGTATACTTTAAGGGAACAAAAGTCGGTTTTACTTTAGAATCGGCTCTAGCTCATTCATAGACAATTTAAAATATACTTTTGGAGAGAAAGTCAACTCTAAATTTTAAAACTACCTAAAGCTGTTTTTAACTCATTTTTACAAAATTATTTTATTTGGTTTAAAAACACAATACTCTTTATCTGATTTTTATACCAAAGTGAACAAAATAACAACAAGGTTACTTTTTTCAAATGTTTGTTTAGAAATTGTATGAAAACATTTATAAAATTACAGTTGACACCCAGTGGAAGGCGTCTAAACTTAAAGTATACTTTATTCTTGTCTATGAAAGCAAAAAAGATAATAAGAGCTTTTTATTTTAGTGTATACTTTAGCAAGAGTCGATTTTTTTCTATAACTATGAATTTGGGCCATTTTATTCTAATATTTTTCATTTTACTCTAATAACAATTTGGTGCTATTTTATTGGTTCAAAGTAGGTATATATAAAATATTTTATAAAAACACACTAATTTGCAAATAAAAATTTTAGGTCTTTTTTAAAAAATACGGCGGCCCCTTAAAAAAAACTACATATGATAAGAGATTGGAGACTCACTCTGAAAATAAAAAATAGAATACAATTAAATTAAACCACGGTAACATTTAAATAAATGAATTAACGATTAAAAAATAAAATAATACAAGTAAGGGTGCTATATTCGGCTATGCCAAATCTTATACACCCTTCATCATCTATGTAAATCTAGAGTACTGAAGTAACGCCAATCAAAAAAGCAAATATTAAGGTGACAGAGAATTAAAAAATAAAAAAAATCGGCACTGCATATATATAACTTTACATAACAATGACACCGGCTCTTAATGGGTTAGGCATTTAGTATTTCCTTAAAGATCTCTTCAAAAGCATTAAAACGATATCTATATTCATATTTAAAAAAAATTTGAAAATTTCAGAGCACCATAACTCGGAAAATATGGGCGATTGCAAATTTTTCACTTGACGTTTTTTTTCTTATTTTTTAATTCTCTATCTCCCCATATATTTATTTTTTTAATTGGAGTTATTCTTTTGTTCCAAATGACATGAAAAAATTAGAGGTAGGTGTGGTGTTTTGCCTGCTGCCTCGAAGGACATGGACCGATCATGCCGATTTCCAATAGCACCTCTTTCGACACAATATCTGATCGATTGACATATTTTTTTTTTTAATCAAGTTTGACGGACAGACGGACATCGCTCAATCGACTTCGCTATGTATAAGAAGTTAGAATATATAGACTTTATGGAGTCGGAAATGGATATTGTAGAAATTACAGCCGGAATCACAAACTTAGTTATGCTCTTTTTCCACTTTTTTGTGGTTAAGTGTATAAAAATCAAAATAAATAACATCATTGTTGATTATTGTTGTTTTTGATTAAACTTTGATTTTTATTTTTAATTTACTTTAAACGTGCTTGATTCCTCAAATATAAATATTTCATGATATTCTCATGAAATATTTTTTAATTAAAACTACAAATTAAAATGTATTACTGCGGGGAAAGCATATCCATATGGCCATTTCACATAGCTCATCAGTGGATTTTACCCAAATATTGTATAATTGATTGATTAATTGATTGATTATTTATTTTCAAAAAAATTCATTATAAAAAAGAAGCTTAAACTAACAATAGATTCAAAAAATTCCTTACATACTAAAGTATTTTTCAAGGATTGTTACAATAATTAAAAAAAAATGTACAAAATGTATGTATTGAAACAGCCATTAAAAATTTAAATAAATATTAAGAGAATTCCCCAAAAAAGGAAGAAAAGGGGACACAATTTAAATTTTTTTAAAAAAAGATAATAAACTCAAAACTACTTACACAGTAATGGAAGAAAACAAAACACAACAAAACAAAAAATAAAAAATAAGGTTACTGTGCAGTGTTATACACCCTGTTAACAATATTTAATGTATTTAGTCTTCTATGGTAAAATAGAAGGTCTGCACCCTCGAACAGAAGACCATCTCCCCCAAGGGTCAGCAAGTCCACAGGAGAAAGATACTTTGCTGCCTGAACAGTCTCCAGACTCGAGGCCCGAGAAAAACACTCCCTCACCAAACTGTTTTCTACGGAACGTGCACCTTCCATGAACTTCAAAGCTTTCTCGACCATAAACGAGTCTATTCGACTAAAATCCACTGCACTGTATATAGAGCTACAAGAGGGCCTACGAAACTCTCCATTACGCCCTATATACGGTCTCAAACCAAGGCACGCAACTAAGATCCGCCTCTCCCATCTCCTAAGTCTCTCCATCTGGGCCCCAAATTTTGTATAGAAAACTTGAAAGTCTTATATCAAAAGCCAAATTGTTTAAATGAGAACTCCATTGAATTAATAAGACAAAAAACCAACAACAATTCGAATATGTTTTATACAAAAACACAGCAAACCTTAGGGGTATTAACACCGAGTCTGTTAATCCGGTAATTTGTTAGTTGGTAATTTGTTGAAACACTTTACTGTGAACACACTTTTTGTTCTATCTCAGTAGTGCGGTAACTTTTGCTACAAAACAGATGTTTTAAATTTATTAAAAAGCAAAAATGCCTCGAGAAAGTGCAAAAACAAAAATAGTAAAAAATTTAATTGAAAATTCTTTGGAGGAAATAAAATTTATTATTGGTAAGTATTTAAAATAGGTAATCAGAAAGACATGGAACTAATTTTATAATTCTTTTAAGACGTATTTAGTGATGATGAAGATTTGGTGGAGGATACCATTGACGAGCTATATGATGACTTGCTCATTGTACTTACATGTCGAAGAGGTGTGGAAAATATTATTCCAAAATCTATTCAGTGGTGCGACGATATTTTAACTACAATGGATGATAATCGGTTCCGTCAAATGCTACGTGTGGACCGAACTCAATTTGCTCACTTATTGTCCCTTATAGAAAACGACGACGTTTTTGCGAAATGTAGTGGCAAGCAATTACCCGTCGATATACAGTTAGCTGTTGTTCTATACCGATTAGGCTACTCTGGAGAAAGTGCCTCCATCCGAAAAATTGCGTCAACTTTTGGGATTGGTGACGGAGAAACGTTGACTAAAATTACTCGCAGAGTATTCAAGGCATTTTTAAAGCAACTTCATTTATATATATATTGGCCGGATCCCACTGAGCGCTCTGAAATAGTGCGGGAAACATTCAACGAGCTACCATTCTGCGTAGGTTACGTGGATGGCACTGAAATAAAGCTCGCCGAAGCGCCAATAAAAAATCCTGAGGCGTTCTTTTCCAGAAATCATGTTTATGCAATTAAAGCTCAAATGGTTTGCGACTACAAGCGCAAAATTCGCGATGTTGTCGTTGGCTACAGTGGCTCTACTCACGATGCAAAATATTTAAAGCTGATGGTTGCGCAGGCGATTCTGCTGCAAGCTCCAACAATTCTGTGAAGTCGTTGAAATCGCTGCTGCAGTTTGACACATGAAAAGTGTACGACTCTGCAATACAATTGGCTTCAGCCTTACCCCCAAACAGCAGCGAAAAGCGGTCGTAGGAAGGGCAAATTTTGAGAAGTTTTTCTGAAAGAAAGTGAAAGTTAAACCAAGGAAAAATTTAGCTTAACATTAGGGCCATAATTACCTTTTATTGTGGAAGCCTCATCGCCAACATCAAGTCCAGCGCCTGTCGATTTCCGCCACTGCTCAGCTTTGTTGAAAGTCTGCTTCCAGTAGCGGACTTTGCAGCGCAGCATTTCGGGAGACGTATCAATTTGGGTTCTCTCTATCATCTTCCTGTAGTACAGCGCGTTCGGCTTCTATAAATAATTAATAAAATCATTTGGCTTTATCTTAATATATTGTATAAACAAATACCTCAATTTCCACGTTCTCCAACAAATATTCCAAAATCAGGCTATTTTCTTTCTCGCTCCATTTCTTTTGCGGTTTTCCCGCTTGCGCATTTTCTTTAGCGGCTCCACTGAAAATTAGTTAATAATCAAAGCGAATGCAACAATTTTGTTAAAAAAAATAGAAAAATTACTTACTTTTGCAAAAATTTTCCTTTTTTGCAGTAATGAGAATATAAACACAAATAAACACAGCTGTTGTTTTTTATTACCGAGTAACAAGAAAATTACCAAGCTTGCCAGACTGGTACTTTGTTACTCGGCAGTTCGATAATTTGTTAATTTTACAAAAACAAAATACACGTAAAAAACTATCGAATAACGACTAACGAATTAACAAGGCCGGTGTGAATAACCCTATTTAGTAACTATTTTTATTTTTTCTTTCATTTTTCGACATTTTAATTTGTAGTTTTAGTTAAAAAATATTTCATGAGATATTTATGTATATTTGAAGGAATCAAGCACGATTAAAGTAAATTAAAATCAAAAAGATTCCGAATAATAAATTTTCACTTTGATATTTGTCTTTACTTTATTGCTTGAACAAAAATCTTTAATTTATTTAGCCAGTTTGTGAGAAGTTATCTGAAGAGCTATGTAAGCGGTAGCGAAATGGCCATCGAGAAGTGCTTTCACCATCAATATTCAATAAAGGTGATTTAATAATTTCATCGGGAAAATAATCATAAGCATTAAGACCAGTTGCATTGTGAAAAATATACAGTCATAAAATAAGATGCAGCACCAAAATGAAATCTTGGCGTAAGCCGTAAATAGAACAACTTTGTATTTTTCCTTTATTTTAAGAAAAGTTTGAATCGATTAATTAGTTTTAAAAATATAAAAGAAATTAATAATTTAAATAAAAAGAAAGATATTTCATACTTTTTTTATTAATTATTTTTCGAAGTAGTATTTAAGTATCCAATCCATGTTAATAATTTTAATCCGACCTAAGTTCACATATATTTTAATTTATAATTTTATAAAGAAATACAATCTATTTTCCTATTTTAGTTTTAAATTTTTAAAAGAATTATTTTTCCAAAAAGTCTAGATATCCAGAAAATGATCAACACGCTAATGTTTCCTTTGAAAAAAATAATAATTATAAAATAACTGCAGATTACCTACACAATCCTGGTAAAATGTATTATGTAAATTTTTTTTTTAAATATTAAATAAATTAAAAGTAAAATTTATTATTTGGAATCTTTTTTATGTTAATTAAGGTTAATCACAATATCATAGAATATTTATGTTTAAAGCAATCAAGCACAATTAACATAGATTAATATTGAATAAATTTTTACATTACAGTTGCTTAAATAGAACTCCACAAGGAAGCCAATGAAATAATCATTTTTAATAAAAGTTATTTTATTTATAACTTACTTACAG
The DNA here is from genome assembly GCA_916610165.2 of Gymnosoma rotundatum. NCBI lineage: Eukaryota > Metazoa > Arthropoda > Insecta > Diptera > Tachinidae > Gymnosoma > Gymnosoma rotundatum. Next base: position 55,331,313 of record OU744336.1, read on the forward strand.
ACGTTTTCGCTAGCGCAATCCAAAAATATTCACTTCAAAAATTACTGTATAGCTGATACCACATCCACCGGTCCAATCCAGTCTCGGAATTGCCGAGCCCACTTGATGGATAAAAATAATATTAGCCTATAGTTCTTTTCAGAAAGGTGGCAACAAACTGTAATGATTTTCTTTAATTGTGTACAAATACACTTACAAACAAAAAAGTTTTCCCAACCACTGCTATTTTTGCCTTTACCACGAAATATATTCTGTAAATTTGGTTTTATCGCCTTGTCATTAATTTCAATTTTTTTATTAAGTGACACACACTACATGTCATTTCATTGCACTCATTCAGTAGAAGCTTTCCCATCTATCAAACCGTCCATCTATCAAGTGATAAAATCACTAAAATTGTCAGTTGTGGATAGTGATATACACTAACACCAACAACGCACACATATGTATTCCCAAATAAAACAAATAAATATCACATGCACTAACACACCGACTCATGTTTAGATATCCAAAAAAAAAAATGACTTAAATTTAAGATAAAAAGTCAGTGTCAGCGACAACTGTCTATTCGCAAAACTTTTATTCAACGGACACCACCGCAACAAAAAAAGAGAGATCGATTGACATAACAAAACAATAGCAACATAATATTGCTGCTTCTAGTCATCATAATGTCATTTCCATACTCTCATATCTTAAATATGCACACGTCAGCCAAAAACGCATTTATTCAAGGATAAAGTGATGATATTATGGCCTCTAAAGAAATATTCGTTCAATTTGTATTTTCAAGAATCTTTATGAAAGTATTTCATACTGTTTTATATTAACAAACATAAAAACATTTAAAATTTATTGGTTGAGTACTTGAATACAAGGCGTATCAATACCAGGTGGTTGCGATGGCAACTTCATTAATTTTTGCCGAATCCCTAAATGTCAAACTCCATATATAAAAAATGGCCCAAATTCATGGTTATAGAATAAAGTCGACTCTTGCTAAAGTATACTCTAAATTGAAAAGCTCTTATTGTCTTTTTTGCTTTCATAGTCATGAATAAAGTATACTTTAAGTTTAGCCGCCTTCCACTGGGTGTCAACTGTAATTTGATAAATGTTTTCATACAATTTCTAAACAAACATTTGAAAAAAGTAACCTTGTGTTTATTTTGTTCACTTTGGTATAAAAATCAGATAAAGAGTATTGTGTTCTTAAACCAAATAAAATAATTTTGGAAAAATGAATTAAAAACAGCTTTAGGTAGTTTTAAAATTTAGAGTTGACTTTCTCGCCAAAAGTATATTTTAAGTTGTCTATGAATGAATTAGAGTCGACTCTAAAATAAAACCGACTTTAGTTCCCTTAAAGTATACTTTATTTTAACTATGAATATGGGCCAATATTTATAACTTTTATTACCCTTCACCACAAAAAGTGGAAAAATAGTATATCTAAGTTTGTCATTCCGTGTGTAATTTTTACAATATAAATTTTCGACCCTATAAAGTGCATATATTCTGACTTCTTACGCATAGCGAAGTCGATTGATCGATTTCCGTCTGTCCGTCTATCTGTCTGTCCGTCTTTCTGCCGAGGTAAACTTGGTTTAAAAAAGATTAATATGTCAATCGATCAGATATAGTGTCGAAAGAGGTGCTATTGAAAATCAGCACGATCGGTCCATGTCCTTCGAGGCAGCCGCCAAAACACCGCGTCTACCTTTAATTTTTCATGTCGTTTGGAACAATAAAGTTACTTCAATTAAAAAAATAAATATATGGGGCAATAGAGAATTAAAAAATAAGAAAAAAAACATTAAACGAAAAAATAGGCGCTCGCCCATATTTTCCGAGTTGCAGGGCTCTGAAATTTTAAAATTTTTTTAAATATTAATATGGGTATCATATTAAAGCTTTTGAAGAGATCTTTAAGGAGATACTTAAATATTTTAAAAATGTTTAACCTTTGACATTTTTTTGTAAAATTATATATGTATGTATGTGTAGTATTTAAAATTTTTTTTCTTGTTTTTTAAATTCTCTGATTGGGTTTTTGATTAGAGTAACTTCACCAAACTAGATTTATATAAATGGCGAAGAGTATATAAGATTCGGCATAGCAGAATTTAGCACTTTTACTTGTTTTTAAATACTTTTCGGTCGATAGCTAACATGTATGTATCATGTGTTTTGCTCTTCTTGTAGACATTTTTTTGTGCTTATATTGTATACATGAGCCCGCAGGAGCTTGTTTGGCGATCCTGGATTATATCCCTGGCGCTGAAACTAATGGACAAAAGTAATTGGCTTGAAACCAAGCATTCATCACGCTGGCCATGTAAAAGCAAGGACTTTTTACATTCGACTATGCAATGTTTTTGTTTGTTTACTAAAGCAAGTAAAGTTCTGAATTTGCCCCAAAGAATGAGAAAAAGAGTTTGGAAAAAAACGAAAATACACTAACGAAAACAGTAAAATTGTGTTTAAAATACGAGGAAACAATAAATATTGGCAAATTTTATGTGTTTGCACTTGTATATAGCATTTGGAGTTGGCGTATGAGTGTAGTCTTCCAGAACATTTTGTTCATTGCCGCAGGGAGTGCAGCGAATAAAACTGTATAAAACAAATCATTGTATGCACCAAATAAAAAAAGGCGTGCATTGGCGTAACAAATGAGTACACCGCTACTAAATTGCTCTTGCTAATATTAAAATAGATTAAGAAAGAAAACGAATATTAGCATGAAATTTTTGGTTTTTGTGATCATAAATTGTTATAGAAGTAGAATTACTTTACATTAAAAAACGTACTGTGTATAAAGTTTAACATCACCACAAGAATTCTTCTTAGGGACTCTATGGTTTCTACATACATGAAAAACATTTATTAAAAAAGAAATTAATTTTCTCATAGTAAATACTGCAGTATATTTGTGCTACACCAATACTTACATAAGTATAAGAAGAAAAAAACCAACAGGAGCGAGCTGCCAGATCATTTCATATTGAAAGAATCCAAAAGTTTTAACTCGCCTATAAAAAGAAAACGCAGTAGCTAACGCTAGAGCAGTATTAAGTAAAACGTCAAACAAAACAGTTACTTCTGCATAGTAGTAAGGTAAAGAGTACCCAGATTCTTTTCCAGTCTAATTCCTAAAGAAAATCCCCAGAAACCAGATTTTTATAAGTAAACAGACTAAGAAAAGCGATCACATTAATTTCTTTTACTAAGCAGCCCATCTATTTTTTTACTGCTTAGAAAAGCGTTACAAATTAGCTCTTCCACTGCTATTATAATAAAAAGTCCAACTCCTATATTCATTGTAGCCTTGTTTCTGCATTTTTGTAATTTACCTTGGCCTATCGTTTGTGTGTCTATTGTAGCATCTTAGAGTGAGTAATTGTCCACACACCCAATGTAAAAGTAAAGCATTTTGTAAATTTTATGGTAATGTATATTCATCAATTATTGTGCACTAGCCCAGCAAGCATTTAAGAGTTAAATTTATAGTTTACCACAAAGAAACTTCATCGACACTGTATGATAACAAAGTTCAAATTTTTGTTAAAATCAATGGCCCATATTCATAGTTAAAATAAAGTATACTTTAAGGGAACAAAAGTCGGTTTTACTTTAGAGTCGACTCTAATTCATTCATAGAGAATTTAAAATATACTTTTGGCGAGAAAGTCAACTCTAAATTTAAAACTACCTAAAGCTGGGCACAAATCGTCGCATTCGTGATCGAGTGAAGTTTCGTATCGAGTAAAATTTCGGCATTCGATAGCGTTCGAATCGAAATTTGTTTAAAAATGTAAAAGATTTTGAGTGAAGGTATTCGACCGACTACTCGTTATCGAATGCCATGATCTCAAATTTCGATGCAAGCTATTTGATATCGAGTACGGCGATCCCAAAATGTAAAATTTCGATCAAAGTCATTCGATCACGGATGCGACGATTTGGGCCCTGTTTTTAGCTCATTTTTCCAAAATTATTTTATTTGGTTTAAGAACACAATACTCTTTATCTGATTTTTATACCAAAGTGAACAAAAACAAAGTTACATTTTTCTAATGTTTGTTTAGAAATTGTATGAAAACATTTATCAAATTACAGTCGACACCCAGTGGAAGGTGGCTAAACTTAAAGTATACTTTATTTTTGACTATGAAAGCAAAAAAGATAATAAGAGCCTTTTATTTTAGAGTATACTTTAACAAGAGTCGACTGTAGTCTATAAGTATGAATATGAGCCAATGTTTTTAACCTGTTAGAACTGGTTTTTCTTCCCTGAAGTTTTAAGACTTCTTAGTATGAAAGCAACATAGGCCCATATTCATAGTTATAGACTAAAGTCGACTCTTGTTAAAGTATGCTCTAAAATAAAAGGCCCTTTGAAAATACTGACCGACAAGAACACATGAGACACAAGATAGCCGATGTACTTGAAAAAACAATAAGAGAACACACTTCATCTAAAACTAATCCTGACGAACAAAAAACTACTAGACAGATAAAAGCAAAACTTCGGAATAATAATCTATTACTTACTAAAGCAGACAAGGGGAACACAACTGTAATAATGCACAAGAAAGACTATATAGAGAAAACACAACAATTCATTCAGCAAGTAAAATGTACAAAATTCAAGAATGATCCAACCGATTCATTCCAAAAGGAAATACGAAGCCTACTAAAACGCTGCAAAACGTTTACTGACGGAAAGTTATACATATTCATGAACATGAACCCAGGACCCCCTACACTCAGAGCACAACCCAAAATCCATAAAGAAAATATTCCAATCAGACCTGTAGTAAATTACAAACCTGCGCCTGCATATAACTTGGCCAAACACCTTGCCACATTCTTAAAAGAGAAAATAAATTTGCAGAACACATACATGTTACGAAATACACAAGACCTCATAAACAAAATTAAGGACATCAAAATCACTGATAATACGAGACTCGTTTCCTTAGATATAAAGGATCTATATACATCAATACCCACACACGAAACTTTGACTATCCTACGTAACATACTTTCCAACATATATGACAATCAATATATCAACGAAATAATGGAAATTGCAAAGACGATATTAAAACAAAACTACTTTAGATTCAACAATAACTTCTATAAACTACCTGATGGACTCGGCATGGGAAACCCAACATCCGCAATCTTCACAGAGATTTTCATGCAACACTTAGAACAACTACACATCAAAAAACTGATGGAAAAACATAAAATAACCCATTACTACAGATACGTAGACGACATTATATGCATCCTAGAAAGAGACAACGCCGAACAAATTCTTATAGACTTAAACATAATACACAACAAAATCACATACACAATGGAAAAAGAGCAAAACAGAACTTTACATTATCTTGACATATCAATAATACGAGGAATTGATACCTTAAACTTTGACATTTATAGAAAACCAACCATGACAGACACAACTATCCACAGCTCCTCAAACCATCCTACTCAACATAAACTCGCAGCGTTTAGACACATGATTCACAGACTTAAAATAGTCCCACTCGCTCCAGATAAATACAACAAAGAACTCGATACAATTTACACTATAGCTAAAAATAACGGTTACAACCACACAACCATCGACAAACTACTCAGACAATACAACAACAAAAACAAGAAGAAAGAAGACAAGGAAACAATCGACACAACACGACGACACATCTTTACTTACACAGGACCAGAAATATATAGATTAACCAACCTTTTCCGAAAAGAAGGTTTACACACAACATTAAAAACGAGCAACACTCTACGCAACAATCTCAAGACATCAATAGAAACAACGGATAAATTTAGCACCAGCGGAGTATACAGACTTACTTGTACTTGCAACCATACATACATCGGACAAACTGGACGAACATTAAAAACAAGGTTTACAGAACACATACGATCATACAAAAGGAAAAGGGAAGACTCCAATTTCGCAAAACACCTTAACACACATGGACACGAACCAAAGGAAATAGATGAATGTATGACAGTATTACACCCAAGTAAAAAAGGACGAAGACTAGACATTCTTGAAAACATGGAAATTTACAAAACACGAACGTTTAACAGAGACATTATTAACGAACAGGTAAACACAACCTCGGACACGATTTTTACACCACTAAAATTACTAAAACACTCTTACAAACGAAAAACACCCACAGACGGTCACACTTACCTACCCAATAATAAAAGACCCAAATATTAAACTATTTACCCCAATAAACAGAACAGATATCAGGCAAGCTACCTGCATAATACCATTTAAAACGGACAAAAGTTACCTTAACCCACCACCTTTTATTCTTAACACTATCTCTTCAGTATTAACAAACACGTGGCTTGAAAATGATGTTATCACATCGAAAGCGATCGCCAAACGTACGAAGTACACAGCCAGAGACGACGGTTTTTACCGAAAATTATAACAACATATTTTATTTATGCCTATTATTATTTAATTTCGTAAAATAAAATTATATAGTAAGTATTTGTTCTACTAAGAAACTTACTTTTTATTCGTGTACAATTTCGAAACAAAAGACCTTAAATTATCTTAAAGAAAAAGGTTTTTATTTACGCTTCAATACATTTTCGTTATAAAGACATATCCTTTATGCCTTTATCCTTTTTAAGAAACATATTTTGTTTGTACTCTAAAGCACACTCCAATGCTACTATCACAAAATCATTATTTGAAAAAATTATTTTACGTTTTAATAACGCTTTTTATGCAAAAAATTCAATTTTTTCTTTAAACTTGCGGTATTTCTACAATAAAATATTGCGTAAAACAAAACATAAAAAAATTTCTCAAATCAGCAAATTTTCTTACTTTAATACTAATTTTATATTTTTGTGGTTTCCTTTGTGAAAACTTACAAAGTACAAAAAGAAAAAGATTCATATAAGTGCTTCTTAATAAATGTTTAATGCTACAGTAATCGTTTGTAAACTTCCGCCTACTACTTTTTATTTCAAACTACCAGCAACTTTCCGATGAACTAAAAAGCTCATTAAGAACTATTTTGACACGTAAGAGCGACGAAAGTTTTTATTTTTCTGTTCTAGTCACATACAACTCGTTATAAGTTTTTCCAGTAATATGTTCAAATGAATGAAACACAAACACACTGAAAATCGTTTGCCAGCACAAAAAAAAAACAGTTTAAGTTTACAGTAAAATCTCGTTATTCGAAAGTGTTGTGACTTTAAATTGAAGAATTTAAGTGATTGAAGCGAATATAAGCATATTTTAGCCGTTCGTCGCCACTAATGTGTTGACTGCAGTAAGCTTAATATGTCAGTAGAAGTTCTGTGCAAGAACAAAAAACAATTTTTCAAAATAAATTGTAACCTTAAAATAAATAGAGGGAAAGCGCGGAAATTAAAAAACTCAGAAACAAAGTACCAAAAAAATTTTATTTGTGTAAATTTTTTAATCTATTTTACGAATTTTGCAAATTATTTAAATATGCTCCTCAGGCCAAGTCACTGTTGGAGAGATAAAATGATGGTCGTACTATTAGAAGCCACAGAGTAATAAGCTTCCCAAATAAAATAATCGGCAATCAGTTTAAAGCGATTAAAAAAGTACCATGTGAAAAAAGGTTAGTAAGGTTTTATCAAAAAATACCAACAGTTAATATAGTTTAATAATGATTATTTGACCCTTTTTTATTAAATTATTTTCTATTTTCTTAAGCTTTGGGTCCTTATATTTTTTAATAATATTTTATTTCAATATTTCGGTACTTTCTGCGTACCTTCTTCAGAAAACAAAATTAATATATAACCAAAATAACAAAATTAATTAACAATTGAAAAAATTTTTTGTCATCTTGATTAGTTTGAAAATTATGGTTATCTTGAAGATCTTGATAAGTTTGAAAATTCAAACCATAATTTTCAAAGTAATCAAGATGACAAAAATTTTTTTCAATTGTTAATTAATTTTGTTATTTTGGTTATATATTAATTTTGTTTCCTGAAGAAGGTACGCAGAAAGTACCGAAATATTGAAATAAAATATTATTAAAAAATATAAGGACCCAAAGCTTAAGAAAATAGAAAATAACAGTTAATATAGTTAAAGTTCCATTGATTAATTTTACAACAATAAGATAAACTTTTTCTCAATTACTTAATAAATATCCTAATTTGTTTGTGTTGTATAAATGAACCCTTTCCACAATTGTTTGTTATTCATTTATTTTATGTAGTTATCAATAGAATGACCTTAATAAAATACAACAAATGTGAACCGAACCACAATTGGTACCAAATTTATTATATTTAGTTACGAGTACCATTTATTTTGAAACCAAATATTTCATCGTAAAATATATTTTATTATTTCTTGTTGTCGTTATTTTGTTGGTTTGCTGTGACCAACATCTAAAGTGAAATGAAATAAAACAAAATGTTAATAAATGAAATGGAAAATTCTTTTGCTTTTATTTTCATTTTATTTTAACTAACCAACTGACCATTATATTAAAAACAATTGCCATTTTCACCAGCAATCATGAACAAAGCTATTTAATTGATTGCTTTACTTTATTTATATTTTTTCAGTTTCATTTTGATTTCGTAGTTGTAGGATGCAATACCCTACATAGTGTAATAATGGCAATAGATTTGGCAGAAATCCTTATTAACTTCAAAAAAAAGGAGGTTATACAACTCGGCTGAATGTTGCTTTTTTTATATTTGTGCCTGCAGAACTCAGTCATTTCTGAACCGGTTTTAAAAATTTTTGATAATATGATAGATTATGCTTACGGATTGGTCCCATTTTAAAAACAGTTCTTAATTTTAAAAATTAAAGGGTGTACCCATACAACATACGTATTTTTTACGTCTATTATGAATTGTAAAAGGCACTTCTGTAAAATTTAAAATGACTTCGTATTACTATAGCTCCCAATAACAAAAAGGTATACATAAATAAATCTAAAAATTAAAGGGTGTCCTCTTAATTGATGTAAATCCACTTATATGAGCCTATCTTTTAAGCCGTTATAGACAAACGCTTGATGTCCAATTTTCAAAAAAAATTATAAATTAAAGGGTGCCCCAATAGTTCATTAAATTTGATGTATATTGCCATACTTTTGAACAGTTTTAGACAGACGCTTAAAATTTACAACGAACCTGTATTGCTAAGTCCGCTATAACAACAAGTATAAAATATGGACTTGGATGATAAAGGGTGTTCCAATAGTTAATGTAATTTTGTGGATGTGACCAAACTTTTGAACCGTTATAGACAGAACGCTAAAACTTAAAAGGGACCTGTATTGCTTAATCCATTATATCAACGAGTTTATAATTTGAATTTAGAAATGAAAAGGTGTCCCATAATTGATGAAGATTTACTTACATGAGCCTATCTTTTGAACCGTTATAGACAAACGCTTGTAAATTTGACACAATGTCGATTGCTATGGCCGTTATAGTAACAGCTGATAATATTTAAAATTTTAAATTAAAGGGTGCACCAATAGTTTATTTAATTTGGTATATGGCCATACCTTTAAACAGTTGTAGATAGACGCTTGGAATTTACAACGAACCTGTATTACTAACTTCTCTATAACAACAAGTATAAAATTTGGATTTGGAAATAAACGGGTGTCCCAATAGTTGATATAATATGGTGTATGTTGCCGGACTTTTGAACCGTTATAGACAGACAGCTGAAATTTACAAGGGACATGTTTTGCTAAGTCTGTTATGACAAAAAGCTTTTAATTTGAATTTAGAAATTAAAGGGTGTTCCCAATATTAATGTAATTGTTCTATAAGGCCGTATTTGAACTGTTGTATACAAACACCTTACTTTATTTGGTATAATAAGAAATATAAAAATGTTATAAATTAAATAATTGAAACAATCTGATGTAGATGGGCAAACTGTTGGACCGTTACAGACAGACGGTTGAAATTTACATAGAACCTGATTGCTGAATCTACTACAACAGCAAGTATATAATTTGAATTTAGAAATGAAAGGGAAACCCCATAGTTGCTGTAATTTATTGTATATTGCCAAACTATTGAACAGTTGAACTAGTATAAAGTTTGGAGATATATGTATGTGTGTCCTAATAGTTAATGTAATCTTATTTATGCGGCCATACATTTGAACTGGTGTAGGCAGACAGATCAAGTTCGTTTTGAAGTCGGTTGTTTTGCAAGAATTATATTATAAACAATTTAAATTAATTAGTCCTATTTATTATTATAATAAAATATTATATTATTCATTAGATATCATTAACTATTGGGACATCCTTTAATTTCCAAAATCAAATAATATACTTGCTTCTGTCGTAGATTCGGCAATCAGGTTCTTTGTAAATTTCAACCGTCTGTCTATAACATTTATTAATTTATAATTTTTATACCAAACAAAGTAGTGGGCATTCTGACTAATTTTCAGGTGTTTGTATATACCGGTTCAAAAAATACGACCATATAGGTTAAATTGCATTAATTTTGGAAACACCCTTTAATCTCTAAGTTTAAATATAAGCTTCTTGTAATAGCGGACCTGGCAATACAAGTCCCTTGTAAGTTTCAGCGTTTCCGATATAGACAAAGGCGTGCAAATTAAACAGAATGTCGATTGCTATGGCCGTTACAGTAACAATTATTAATATTAAAAACTATAAATTAATGGGTGCCCCAATCGTACATTTAATTCGATGTATGCATATGGCCAGACTTCTGAACAGTAGTAGACAGACGATTGAAATTTACAACGAACCTGTATTGCTAAGTCCGCTATAACAACAAGTATGAAATTATAATTTGGAAGATTAATAGTGACCCGATTGTTGATATAATTTCAAGTATGTGTCCGAACTTTTGAAACTTAAAAGGGACCTGTGTGCAAATTGGAAATATGCCCGTTATAGTAACGAGTATTAATACTTAAAATTATAAATTAAAGGGTGCACCAATAGTTCCAGTTGCAAACAAACAATTGCAAATTAATTTTTGTTCCTTCTAACAACTTGTATCTCCTCGAAATACTATTCATTTTGCAAAAAAAATATCCACTTATGCAGTAAACACATTCGCCGCAGCAAGATACACGAACACACGACAGCAAATGACGCTAGTAACATTTGTCGCCTTGTACGCAGCTAAATAATTATTTTCAAGGCAGCAGCTACACAACAAAAATATTTCAGTGATGTTACTTGAGCGAGACATCAGCTACCGTCTGCAAAATGTCAAAATTAGAATGCATTAAAGCTGTGTCGTACGAACGAATGGGTTAAATTGACCGAATCACTCAAGTGAACGGAATGATCCGGTTATTAAAATCCGGTCTTTTCGTTCAATAGTGTACGGGTTAAATTGAACGAATGACTTAATTGAACGAAATGAGCCAGATATTTAACCTGCTCCTTGCCTTCAAATTGACCGATTGAACGAATTGAACGAACGAATCAGTCTTTGATAATTGACCGAAAAAGACCGTCACTGAAACGAACAACCGGGCACACGTCTAGAATGCATGTGTTTATATGCGGATGATTATTTTGTTGACAGCAAGGCAACAAGGCGGCAGGTTGTTGTCTGGGCTGAATTCGCCGCTGCAGTCAAATTAAACTAATGCTCTGAACACATTCGCCACAGCAAGATACACGAACACACGACAGCAAATGACGCTGGTAACATTTGTCGGCTTGTACGCAGCTACATAATTATTTTGAAGGCAGCATGTAGCATGTATGATTTTATTGTATTTCAGTGATGTCACTTTAGCAGTTTTTAAAGAAGCAAATCGGATTTTAAATTAAAATATATTTCAACTATAATTATTAGAATTGGATTGTCTTTAAAATTGAAAAAATATTGAAGATTTCTCAGAAGCAATAATAATGTCAGTATAAATAGCACGTGGTTGCTTGTCCACTTAAATAAAAAAAAAAACTAAATGCAACAGTTCTATCATTTCTTCTAAAACCATCGTGTTAAATATTTACAGATATCCCATACGACAATTGAAATTAATATAAGTACTTCAACCAGCAAGTACTAAGAACAGAAGTAAATTTTTAACTAAATGTTGTCCACACAAAAAAGGAATTTTAGTTTTATGTACATCTTAATACATTACTCTGAAATTTTTACAATTATTTTTCGTACACTTTCGCCATGACAATTGTAGTATTTTTAATTCGTCGGTGTGGCATTTCTAGTTTTTTTTTTAAATTCAAATTTCGAAAAATATGTTTTAAGCAATTATTGAAAAGTATGTAAAAAGTGTTAAAATTTTTCTATATACAAAACTAAAATGTGCTGACAACTGTTTAAGTACAATTATACCGGTAAAATTGGGTGATTTTACATTGGTTTCTCTATTTTTCTACTAAAAAAAACCGTGTTTGAACCAAGGTTCCATAGGATCTCCTCACAAAATTTTACTTAAATCTATCCAGCAGCACTTACGTGAGACAGATAAGAATTCAATAAATAGTTATTTTGTATTCCAAATCAATTATTGTCTTCATTATTTTCCTTAAATATTTCATGTACTGAAATTATCCTTTTACAGTTTTATTTTATTTTATATTTTTATTGTTCTTTTCGTTTTTCATAATAGGAGATTTTAAGCACTTATTATTTTACATGTCTTGTAGTACTGACATCACTAATCTTTTTATTGTCGCCAATAAAAATAGAAATTAGTTTAATTTGACTGCAGCGGCGAATTCAGCCCAGACAACAACCTGTCGTCTTGTTGCCTTGCTGTCAACAAAATAATCATTCTCATATAAACACATGTATTCTAATTTTGACATTTTGCAGTCGGTAGCTGCTGTCTCGAATTTGTTTAGAGCATAAAGCATTACAATTGGCGATGCCAATTTATTGTAAATGGGAATAACAAAATTATTTCCTAGAAATTATTCCCTTGAGATTCGCGATAAGGGTGATTATTGTAAATAAAACAAATCCCCTTAATAATTTGTTCATCCCAAGAATTGCATTCAAATTCTCCAAAAAACAATTTCGACTATCCCCAAAAATCGCCACTACAAATAATACTTTTTATTCAATTTAAGAATTAAGTTCAATTTAAGTATTAACTAGGTTTTTATACCCTTCACCACAAAAAGTAGAAAAAAGGGTATAACTAAATTTGTCATTCCGTTTGTAATTTCTACAATATCCATTTCCGACCCCATAAAGTATATACATTCCGACTTCTTATGCATAGCGAAGTCGATTGAGCAATGTCTGTCCGTGTTTTGTTAAAATCAAGTTTGCCTATTCACTAGATCAGCTAGAAGAAAATTAAAACTAATTAAATTAAGAATATACTACAATTTTTTAAAAAATTCTTAACCCGTGTAGAGCCTGTGGCATTTTTATTTTATTTGTTTTTTTATTTATCTTATTGTTTAATTCTCTGTCACCCCAATATTTGCTTTTTTGATTGAAGTTACTTCACTAAACTAGATTTACGTATGTACACAAGATTCGGCATAGCCGAATATAGCACTCTTACATATTGAATATTGTATTTGTAAAAGATATATACATATTTATACAAGTTAAGTTGATTAACAAAATCGGAAAGTTCTGAATCCAAATTTTCTATTTCGCTTCGTAAAGTCATTTTTTGGTTCATATTTTAGAAGCTAAACATTTATAGCATTTCTGAGGATGGAACAAAAATGTCACAACAAATTGTATTATTTTTCAAATGTGTATTAACTCCACTATTGATTAGAGCAACTGGTTTGCATTTTATTTCTTCTTTTGGTTTTTTTTTTTTTTTTTTTTTTTTTTTTGTAAAGAGAAGTAGCACTTCAGGCATCAATACCTACTTAGTTCGCAACCGTGCTACATTCTTTAGGAAAGAGATAGATGAGAGAGAAGAAAGTACATTGCTGAAAAAAGGAGACTTCATTTTTAATATTTACGGAGATACTTACATATGTACATGTCATGATTTTTAACAATGTTTTTTGTTAGCATAGCTTGTTGTGTTTTTGCTACGCACGTAGCAAAAAAGTAAATTAGTAAAATTATAATAACCAAAAACATTTCAAAAAAAAACCCAAAAAACCCTTTTAATCGCAAATACACATTATCCATAAAGAATTCCTCACTGCCCAAACTGAAATTTCTATCACGATTTTAAAATAAATTCATGGATTTAACAACACTGGCTCAAGAGCAAAATGCTTTCAGAGAAAAACACAACAAAGAGAGCAAAAATCATAATATAAACAGGGCTGCCATAAGCTTGTGATGAAACTTTTCTTCTTTTTTGTTTTTGTTTTGTTATTTACGTCATGTAAAATATTATTAAAATTTGAAAATTATATAACATGGAATACATTGTCATTCTAATCAGTATATATTTACATGTAGGTATATCTATGTGTATAATAATCTAAAGAACACTGTTATAAGTGCACACTTAAATATTATACACAACGTCAGCGTTGCCGCTTTGGTCCAATCGGACCAAACTTGGTAGTTTTTCGTTTTTAAAAAACAGTTTGGTAGTTTGGTTGGTTTGTTGCATTTTTTTAAATTTTTGGTAGGTTTCCTCCTGTAGAAATTTTTTAGCAACAGTAAATTTTTTACCTTAAAAATTCAGAACATAAAATAAAAAAATGTAACTTTGAATTAAATAAACAATAACTGTGAATAGTTTTACCACTGTTTTCAAAAACTGTTTTAGGTGTAATAAAAACATCTCTGCTTTTTTGCATAAAGATGATTAAAGCTATAGCCATCTCTGGTTTAAGAAACGCGAACAATATTATGAAATTGAAGTTAACAATATTTTTGAGTGAAGGCTTATTTACAATTGTTTGTATTAAAAAAATTAACAGACAAAATGGAAAAGTAAGTAAACTTTTTTAATTGTATATATGTACCTATTAATTACATAAATATTTACTAATATTGCATGTAAAGAAACAGTAAAAAAAAATTTTAGAACCGAATGGTTGAGCGAATTTGATTGGCTCCAGGAAAGGGATGGGTGTTCATTCTGCATAGTATGCTCTAAAACTATTTTAAATCATAACATCCATCTTAAAAATTACCAAAAGACAAATTTCCACCTCAAGAGTTACGGAAAAAAACCAAGTGCGTATAGCAGAGTTTATGTGCAAGAAACGCATTTTTAAATTTTTGGTAGGCTGTAAACGATTTTGGTAGGATTTTTGAAAATTATTGGTAGGAAGTCAATTTCTTGTGTGGCAACGCTGCACAACGTGCAGACTAGCAATTTTTTTGTCATGATAACTAACAAATTTTTATGGAGACATGAAATTCTCTCGTCTATACTGTCGATATTGCTATCTTGTCCTTGTTATGTATCGTTGGTAAGATAAAAGTTTTAACAATG
The DNA here is from genome assembly GCA_916610165.2 of Gymnosoma rotundatum. Lineage (NCBI taxonomy): Eukaryota > Metazoa > Arthropoda > Insecta > Diptera > Tachinidae > Gymnosoma > Gymnosoma rotundatum. Next base: position 55,346,767 of record OU744336.1, read on the forward strand.
GTATTTAGACAACACTGTGATATTTAATGTTCTTTTAGGCTTGACAAGTTCACCTGGTTAAAAAAAGTAGTAGTAAAAAAGGCCTCGCAGAGGAAGGCAAAAACAAAACTTTGGGATCCTTTTTCTATTCTCATATCTATAGATATTATCGGGGTTTTGTGCACTGTTTTTATCTCATTTAAATCTGTTTAGTGTTTAAGTAATAAATGACCGCTTAAATTGCTACCACTACACATGTAAAAATACACATAGGTATTATTATTTGAAACATGAGTGTGTAAATAAATAAACAAAACAAAAGTGTACTATAATAAACGGGGCAAATTTTGGCTACAACCTTATGTTGGCCCCTTAGCCAGCATAAGCTAAGGTCGTTTGTAGTGCCTTAAAATCAAGCAAATCCAGCACTTTTTCCAAATATTTTTTATCTATTTTCAGTTTTGTTTCAATACGGATATATTTTTGTTTCGTTTTTGGAGCCATATTTTGTATATATTTATTCTGAAATAACGGATTCGGAGCTTATGCGGAGTATTAATTTAATTTGTTAAACTTTTTTCAAACTTCTGCATTTATTGTAATTCACAAATAACTGCGAAACTCTATGACCAACTTCTGCCATTAAACAACCAAAACTAACTTTTACATTAGTTTAATACAATTTAAATGTAAACTGAAACATACATATGTGCATACCTACATGTGTTTAAGTCTATATCGCTCCTTTATTGCAACATAGTCATATCTCAAAAAATAAAAAATGTGTTGTTACTGAAGCAAAACTGCTCTTTTAGACCTTCTGTACATGTTGAAAAAAAATCATTTTATTATCTAAGCTGAACCGAAGTTATAGCAATTGCAATTGCAGCAATTACATCATACGACATATCTCTTGAAAACTTAAATCGCATTTTGCCAAGTTTAAGTTTTTTTGAGATATGACTATGTTGCAATAAAGGAGCGATATGTTGATCTTATAAAAGGCGAATCAAATACCAGGTAAAAGCGTAGGCAAATTCATTAGTTTTTCCTGGTAACTATAGCTGTAAAACATATTATGTATGTATAAACAAAATTTGTTAATATTTTTTATATATGTAAGAAGTTCGACAGTAATGCTTCCTACGAAAATGAATAAATTCTCTTACCCTGCCACCTAGCCTTGATCTTATATTTCAATAAATTCATATCGTTTTCGTACTTTTTCCAAACATATGTATTTATTTAGCTTGAAAAGTAAACGTTTTTTAATTTAGCCCTGTTATCAAATACACTCACGCGTTTTGGTTCCAAAGCGTAGGCATCCCTGTGCAATTACTTGTATATGCAGCGTTCCCAGTTTTTCTTCTAGTCTTATCCCCAATGAGATAAATTTTATCCCCACAATTTCCGAAAAACACTTCAACTATTCTTACTATAAACACGCGGCTTGAAAATGATGTTATCACATCGAAAGCGCTCGCCGAACATGCAAAGTACACAGCCAGTGACGACGGTTGTTACCGAAAATTATAACAACAGTTTATTATATACTGGCGGAATCAACTCAATTAATTTAATAATATATATATTTAAAAAATACTATTTGTTTTTAAATTTTATAAGTATTAACAACGCTTTTTATACCCTTTCCCACAGAAAGTGTAAAAAGGGTATAACTGAGGCTGTCATTCCGTTTTTAATTTCTACAATATCCATTTCCAATCCTATAAAGTATGTAAATATGTTCTGAGATCTTATGCATAGCGAAGTCGATTGAGCAATGTTCGTCTGTCCGTCCGTGTTAGTGTTGAAATCAACTCTGCCAAGGCACGAGATAAGCTAGAGGAAATTTAGATACGTCAATCGATCAGACATAATTTCGAAAACTTTACTGTTGAAAATCAGCGGATTCTGTCGATGTCCGTCCTGCCTCTAATTTTTTCATATCATTTGAAACATGAAGTAACTGTAACCAAAAAAGCAAATATATAGGGCGATAGAGAATGAAAAAACAAAAAAAAAACATTAATTGTAAAAATTGGCGCTCGCCCATATATTCCGAGTTATGGACTTTTCAACTATTCATCGACTATTTTTTTAAGATATCAATATAGGTATCATATAAAAGCTTTTGATGAGATCTTAAAGGAAACATTAAAGGTTTTTAAAAATGCTTAACCCATTAAGAGCCGATGAAATTTGTATGTAAAATTATATATCCAGTTTTTTTTTCTTCTTGTTTTTCAATTCTCTGTCACCCCAATATTTGTTTTTTGTTTGGAGTTACTTCACTAAACTAGATTTTTATATATAGTGAAGGGTATATAAGATTCGGCATATCCGAATATTGCACTCTTACTTGTTAATATTGCATTTGTACAAGATATATATTATATGTATAGATATTAGGTAAGTTGATTAACAAAATCGAAAAGTTATGATTTAAAATATTCTATCTCGTTGTCTAAAGCAATTTGTTGTTAAATATTTTTTGAGCTTAACATTTTAAACATTTCTGAAAATGTGTATTAATTCTCAATAAAGATTCGAGCAGATCGAATTGCATTTTACTTCTCACTAGGTATTTCATTGAGTTTATTGCTGAAAAAGGCGAATTCATTTTATAAATTTACGGAGAGATTTACATATAATTATCTACAAAGAAGAAGATTTTTTATAATACAATTATATAATAGCAATAAGAATAATACAAATAATAAAAATGCAATAACCAAAAACATAAAAACTTCTCAAAAAACCTCTTAAAATCCCTAAAAGGCAAAATATATCACCAAAGAATTCCTCAAAAGCCTTACTGAAATTTTAATCCCCATTTTAAAAATAAAATCCCCGATTTGGGGATGAATCCTGTACTCTGACAACACTATATGTATAAAAAAACAGAAAAATGCCGGTACAACAGCTAAGAGAAACCTATTGCGTCCTTTGTTATGTTGTTTTTTTATGCACCCAGCGAGAAAAGGTAATCAATTAGAAAATGTGAGGTAATTAATATATTGTATTACATGTTCCAGAATAAAAGTTTAAATAATTAAACAACTGTTTTGCCATGCCATGCCATGAATGTTACAGCAACAGAAAATTTATTTTATCTTTCAAATATTTTTTACTTAATCTGCACTACGACGTGCTCAAATACAATATGCAGTTTGTTCACTAGAGGAATTCGGAGAATAAAATTGCTAATTTTGATCAAGATGAGCAATTGTCACACTCCGAAACAATACATTCTTTCTTCGAGATGTGTTAAAACATACAAAATGTAATTATTGTGTCAATTGAAATAAAATTCTTGATTTTAATTTCTATTTTCCCGCTGGGTGTGCTATTATTGTTGTGAGTATTCTGGAACTTTATGTATTGTTTTTAGGCTTTGTTCTTTTTTTTTTGTCGTGCAGACGTGGAAAGGTATTAAAAGTATTTTACGTAACAATAAAATTTACTTGTATACATAATAAGAATTAATGCATGGAATAAAACTTTCAAGTACATATATATATTTCAACTTTTATTAAAATTAGTTCAGCCGTGATTGACGCAAAAAAGAAAACAAAGTTACTTCACTTTATTATATATCGATTGATACTGATTGTAGTGTTATTTTATGGATTACATCATAAACCTTCTTCCCATTTCCTACACAAGAAAGCATACAAGTACTTTAGTAAAAAATAAGGAATTTTTATGTCGTTGTCCTACATTATAAATATCTCTTTTTGCTAAAACTCATGTACTTGTTTTGCAAGTATGACTTTATAGTTGTTTGGCGGTCCATACACGATCAAAATGCTGGATATCAAAGTCGCGTACGTGTGCTTGCGTGCATACAAACAAACACATCTGTTATTGCAGATTGTTTACAAAAAGAATGGTATAAAGGAAAAACAAGTTTATTGATGAAAGAATGATAGATTATTCTTATTTCTTTTGAACTCTCTCCTAAAACACGTGCTCACTACATTTTTTTTTAATCTTAAAGTTTTCCTACATTCTAATATTCTTCTTATAAATTGAGGTCAGTATACTCTGCACTTCTTATTTCCCAAAGTTTAGGCAATTACTGGTAAACTTCGATAAATTTCAAGATTCCTTATTTGCTTTCGACATTTTTGACAACCGTACAACTTAATATACCGTTTAAGCTGAAATTTTGTTTGTACATGCTTGATAAGGAAAAACAATATATCTATATATACTTCAAAGCATGTCAAAATAAATTTTTTTTTTTTTTTTGTTAATTTCATCAATCATCGAATGTGAAACATATTATACTAACAGGCGAGCCTAAATTAGCGCGACAAACGCTACGCAATCTGGTCCATATCTTCTGCGCTGAAATGTCATTCCTAAATAAGTGTGGTGAACAGCGTGTCTTGAATAGCAATGTAAACTCACTTTATTTTATAAAACCCAATGTATAGAAATAAAGAAGAGATAAAACCGCTAGATTGCCCTGAAGATAACTAAATTGTCAACACAGCCAACTACACTTTCTAACACACTGTCAAGGTTTATAGTTGGAAATGTTAATAAATGTTTGTATTTAATACGAATATCAAAAAAAACACTAACAGCAAGCATTTGCAAAACAAAGCACGCATTGGTATTGAGAGCAATTATCTTTTATTTCTCTTTCAGTTTACTTAAGCTAACTACAGACAACGCAACGTGTTTCTTAAATCTGTTGCATTTCATTACAGATTGCGTCGTCTGAATTCGTGTTTCAGGTTGCAATCCAGGTATCATTAACATCAAAATGTTTTGATATTTTCTGGTTGCATTGAAACAGATTGCATTGTTTGTATTGCTGTTTCATTATTTTATGTGTTTAGTACATTGACAACAAGAAAGCTGTAAACATCTAAGTAATTAAGAAAGAACAAAATGTGATGTGAAAAGGGATAAATATAAAAATAAAATTATAAAAGCAGCAGTATTTGAAAAATTAGCAATTGATATAAACGCAAGCATTGAAAAAGTTAAAAACAGGATTCATTTTTGCATCCTCTTTTCCGCTCGATGTTAACGTTATGATATAAAATAACAGAACTGAGATTGCGTTTATGTTTCACTGTTGGTTTCAGTATTTGTGTCAAAACATGAAACCTGAATGTGAAACGTGTTGCAGAAACAAATTGCGTTGTCTGTAGTAAGCATTACATTTCCAACGCACAGAACAACAATAAAAAGTCATGTTGTTTTTACAATGTTGTATGTGTTGTAGAGTTGCTACTACCTAGTAAAATAAATATACCTTGCACACTGTCAAAACCGGATTTTTCAATTGCTGAGCGTTGACGCAGCGCTTTTATGGTTTACTTCATACATCTTGTATCTACATGAGAATTTTTGACAGATAGATTGAGCGTTATGCGCTAGCTTAGGTTTGGCTGTAATACATTTTTACAAATACTACCTTAATGCTAGATGAGTATTTTGATCGCGTATAGACCGCTTAATAATAAGTTGGCCAAAACAATAATATAATGTTTTCCCTTCTTATTAATAAAAAATCAAAGGCTGGATTCTCTCTGTCATTGTCAAGCTTTTTATTTTATTGTGGCCAAAAAAATCATTATGTTTAGTTATTTTTTTATATCAAGAATGCAACAATAATGTTTAAGAAAGCAATTGTAAATATTGTGTAACATATTATTTGGTTTTGTTTTTAGTTTTATAGTCTAGTTATAAGTTTTACATGTTCAAGATTAGTTTTAAGTTTATTTTTTGTAGATATAACTCTATCATTAAATAAAAGAGTCGGGAGCAAGCACTGTTATTTCCTTTTATAATTAAATTGTTTATGCACGTTGCACTTTTTTATCGTTGCTTTAATTAAAACAATACTTTACAATTCTACGTTTCCAAAATTATATATTACTTAAATGTCTGTAATAATTTTTTTTGGAGTCTCAATAAATAATAATATAATATTAGTTTTCGATACAGTAATTTATATGTTCAATAAAAGATGACAACATGGCACTTCTTTTGGCCGGACAAATATCTTCGGCCTAAGCTGTTTCTAAAAAGTATATTCTTAGAGAAGATGACGGTATTGAAATATCAAAGTAAAGCGCTATTATAAAGAAAAGTAAGCTTGAAAACGATATTTATTTAAAATTACTGATTCCTGAAAGCATTGAAACAAATTGAAGCCTTTTAGAAGAACTGACTTTGCAACATTTCAGTTCGCCGAAGTTTTACACAATTCATGTTAAAGTAGTCTATACATACAATAAAACCGCAATTTTTTTTCTATCTGTGTCTGCCTAAAATTTTGTGAGAAGGTCCATCAGAACCTTGGTTTAAATATATGTATAATACTTTTTTTCGTAAAAATATATCATTTCGTACATTAAATAGAGAAACAAATGTAAAAGCATCCAATTTTACCGGTATTCTCATACTTTATCAGCACAATTTTTTTTTGTAGATGGAAAATATTTAACACTTTTTACACAACTCTTCAATAAATATTTAAAAACCACATTTTTCTAAATTTGAATTTCAAGAAAATGATAAATGACATGTCGAAAAAGTGATTGGCACTGCTAGTCTACAATAAATACAGGACATGATTCTTTAGGCCCTTAAGTACCTCAAATGAATGTTGTTATGTTATCAACGTGTGTATTTAATTTCCTTTACAAATTCTTCAAATGGAGAATTATGTTCCCGTATATGTATATTGGAAGGCTAGTAGATTAACAATAACAAGCAAACAAAACATAAACAAATGCTTGTTCCCAATTATGCCATGTTTATGTCTGAACAAATCAATTTCTCGTCAAGACGTAGCGTTAGACAAATAAGAAATTGCTGATGAAATAAGTCTATTAAGGGACTTGCATGGGTTTTATTTGTTTTATAATAAAAACTCTAATGCGTAGTCACAAAGTTTTTCTGATGAACATGCGAAGTTGTTCACCGGCAATCATATCCGAAAAACGCCCAAAAATAATTTTTAGAGGCGACATTATTTAAGTATTGTTTAATAATAAAGTTGGTTTTGATATATTTTCTTGTTGCCGTTACAAGCAGTTACAAATTAATTAAAAATTTTTTTTAACAATGTTCGTTCATCACCCAGACAAAACAACGATGTCAAGTTATCCTGATCTATCAAGAAGAAAGGAGGTAAGAAAGACAATTTGTCATTATAATAACAAAAACAATAGTTTTCAATTGTTAACAGAAAAGTCATTAAGAAAAATAATTCAATAAGTGAGACGCAGAAGTGAAATCCTATTTTAATAAGTGACTAAATTTAATTTTGTCTAAAGATTTTCTTAATTTAAGAGAAATCGAGGAACAAATCTAGTTTACGGGCACCGCACCAAAATTAAAAAAAAGTTGACTACGGGGTGCAAAATGCAATTTTAAGCAAAAAATATAAAGTGAAAAAATTGGCGGCAACCCTTAGTTTCGGAGTTACGGACCTCCGAAGTTTTTGTATCTAATAAGGCACATATCGAGTATTCGATGGTAGGATGGGACAATATGGGTATCATTGGAAAGGGAATTTAAGGGCCTATTCAATTAAATAGATAAAAAGTAAAAATAAAATAAAAAAATCAGGTAAGGCTCCAAAAAAACTTTTTTTTTCCATATGAACATAACTTTACTCAAAAACGAAAGAATTTTCTCCTCTATGGTATAGGCAACAGCGGCTTTGCTTTCTAAAGGTTTCCTGCGTAGCCGGCCTTCGGCCGGACCACAAGATTTTCTCCTCTATGGTATAACCAACAGCGGCTTCGCTTTCTAAAGGTTTCTTGCGTAGCCGGCCTTCGGCCGGGCGCAAAGATTTTCTCCTCTGTGGTATAACCAACACCGGCTTCGCTTTCTAAAGGTTTTCTGCGTAGCCGGCCTTTGGCCGGACGAAAGGATTTTCTCCTCTATAGTATAACCAATAGCGGCTTCGCTTTCTAAAGGTTTCCGAATAACTTAATTTATTTTGTAAAAAAATGTTTTTCCGCACCAGATTTTTTTAATTAATTATTTTTTCAATTTTTCCTGCTTCAATAAATAGCATCTTATATTCCCTTTCCAATGATACTCATATTGTCCCATTCCGCCATCAACTACTCGATAAATAACATATTATATATAAAAACTTTGGAGGGCCGTAACTCCGGAACTAAGGGTTGCCGCCAAATTTTTCACTTTACATTTTTTGCTTAAAATTGCATTTTGCAAACCGTAGTCAACTTTTTTTTTATTTTGGAGCGGTGCCCGTAAACTAGATTTAAGCCAAAAGTAAAAATAAAATTAAAAAATCAGGTAAGGCTCCAAAAAAACTATTTTTTCCATATAAACATAACTACTCAAAAACGAAAGAATTATCTCCTCTATGGTATAAGCAACAGCGGCTTTGCTTTTTAAAGGTTTGCTGCGTAGCTGTTGGTATAACCAACAGCGGCTTCGCTTTCTAAAGGTTTCCTGCGTAGCCGGCCTTCGGCCGGACCACAGGATTTTCTCCTCTATGGTATAACCAACAGCGGCTTCGCTTTCTAAAGGTTTCTTGCGTAGCCGGCCTTCGGCCGGGCGCAAAGATTTTCTCCTCTATAGTATAACCAACAGCGGCTTCGCTTTCTAAAGGTTTCTTGCGTAGCCGGCCTTCGGCCGGGCGCAAAGATTTTCTCCTCTGTGGTATAACCAACACCGGCTTCGCTTTCTAAAGGTTTTCTGCGTAGCCGGCCTTTGGCCGGACGAAAGGATTTTCTCCTCTATGGTATAACCAATAGCGGCTTCGCTTTCTAAAGGTTTCCGAATAACTTAATTTATTTTGTAAAAAAATGTTTTTCCGCACCAGATTTTTTTATTTAATTATTTTTTCAATTTTTCCTGCTTCAATAAATAGCCTCTTATATTCCCTTTCCAATGATACTCATATTGTCCCATTCCGCCATCAACTACTCGATAAATAACATATTATATATAAAAACTTTGGAAGGCCGTAACTCCGGAACTAAGGGTTGCCGCCAAATTTTTCACTTTACATTTTTTGCTTAAAATTGCATTTTGCACACCGTAGTCAACTTTTTTTTTATTTTGGAGCGGTGCCCGTAAACTAGATTTAAGCCTTAAAAAGTTTTGTAATTATGGCAATTAGCTTGAAAGCAAAGACATAATAAATATTTTCATCAGTTTGTTTATTTGTTCATATTGCCTCTCTCTTAATTATATTATTCAATGACTAACACAATAAAAGACAAGAAGTGTTGTAAAAAATATTGTTCGTACCTTCATACATACATACATACATATGTAAAAATGTACGGCTTAAATCTGGTTTACGGACGCAGCTTAGAAATTAAAAAAAGTTACCTATGGGGTGTAAAATTTAAAATGTGGGGATGACCCTTCGTTTCCGAGTTATGGGCCTCCAAAGTTTGTATGTACAATATGGAACATATTGAGTATTTTGTGGTGGAATGGGGCAATATGGATATCATTGAAAAGGTAATATAAATATCTTTTCAATTGAAAATAGTAAAAAAAATACAATAAAAGCAGGTAACGAGCAAAAAAACTTTTTTCATATAAACATATGTAAGTACCTATGTACATATCTCAAATAAATTAAGTTTAGTGACAATACTGTACGAAAAAATATAAAAAAAAAATTTGCAAGCGAAGCCGGTGTTGTTCATACTATAGAGGAGAAAATTGATGTGACCGGCCGAAGGCCGGCTACGCAGAAAATCTTAAGTAAGCGAAGCCGGTGTTGGTTATACCAAAGAGGAGAAAATCTTTGCGCCCGACCGAAGGCCGGCTACGCAGAAAATCTTTAGTAAGCGAAGCTTAAACTAAAAGCTGCCCAAGAAACTCATAAAAAAAAACTTTTTTTTTTACTATTCCTTTTAAATTGATTAGATATTGAAATTACCTTTCCAATGATACCCATATTGTCTTATTCCACCAAAAAGTACTCCATATATTCCATATTGTACATACATACTTTGGAGGCTCGTAACTCGGAAACCAAGGGTCAGCCCCAAATTTGTCACTTTACATTTTTTGCTTAAAATTAAATTTTACACCCCGTGGGCAACTTTTTTTAATTTTTAAGCTGCGTCCGTAAACTAGATTTGTTCCAAATGTACTAACGTATGTATGCATACATACATACATATATGTACTATGTACATCTGTAGTTTCGTATAAAAATTAATACTTTTTTCCACATACTACTTTGAATTGGTTCTTTTGTAGAAATAAAAACAAGGACATGTGTAAATTATAATTTTGCTGTCAGGACATACACCATTTGCAATAGCAAACTAACCACGAAATTGGTTATCAAATGTTTGTTTGCTTTCATTTGGTGTAGTCGATCAAGCGGGCTAATAAAGCTGGCTACAGACAACGCAATGTGTTTCCGAAATCTGTTTAGGTTGCAATCCAGGTTTCATCAACATCAAAATGTTTTGATATGTTCTGGTTGCATTGAAACAGATTGCATTGTTTGTATCGCTGTTTCATTATTTTATGTGTTTAGTACATTGACAACAAGCAAGCTGTAAACATCCAAGTAATTAATAAAGAACAAAATGGGATGTGAAAAGGGATAAATATAAAAATAAAAGCAGCAGTATTTGAAAAATTAGTAATTGAAAATAAAAATATTGATATAAACGCAAGCATTGAAAAAGTTAAAAACAGGGTTTATTTTTAAGCGACTTAAAAAAAAGAAGGAAGTTATACAATTCGGCTGTATGTTGCTTTTTTTATATTTGTGCTTCCAGAACTCAGTCATTTCTTCTTCGATTTAGAAAATTTTTGGTAATATGATAGATTATGCTTACAGATTGGTCCCTAACAACAGTTCATATCTTAAAAATTAAAGGGTGTCTCCATACAACATACATATGTTTTACGTGCATTATGAACTCTAAAGGGCGATTCTGTAAAATTTAAAATGACTGCGGATTATATGGCTCCCAAAAACAAAAAATTACACAAAAACAAATCTAAAAATTAAAGGGTGCCCCTATAATTGATGTAAATTTACTTATGTGGGGATATCTTTTGAACCGTTGTAGACAAACGCTTGCAAATTGGACAGAATGTCCATTGCTATGGCCGTTATAGTAACAAGTATTAATATTATAAATTAAAAGATGTGCCAATAGTGTATTAAAAATGATGTATATGACCATAATTTTGAACAGTTGTAGACAAACGCTTGAAATTTACAACGAACCTGTATAGCTAAGTCCGTTATAACAAAAAGTATAAAATTTGGATTTGGAAGTTAAAGGGTGTTTTAATAGTAAATGTAAGGTTCATTTTTCTAAAAACTGTTTCATTCTATTTGGAGACAAATTTCCTAGCGGTATTTTTCATTCTTCTTGTTATTGAATCTTTTGTTGGAATAAAATTCCGTTGCGACATTCGTTGTACGAAAAAATATTTCTTTCGCAGCACTGTTTAATTAATTTATAATACGTTACTAAAACAAACAAAGTTACAGTGTTTTAAGAGTTCATCGAAAAAAATCTGCATTTTTTGAGCAAATATCGGGAAAATGCGCTTTGATAATTTTCAGACAAAAAATCGGCAAACATAACATGGCAGACCTAAAACTACCTTAATACTATCAAAACGAATGAGTGTGAGCAATGAAAGTTTTTTTTTTATAAAATTGAAGGGTGTTATAAGGAGCAAAAAGCGCTCAGCAAAGTTACCGGAACACTTCCTTGAGTTATGTTATTTGTTTATAAACAAGCTTAAACTCAGGTCAAAACCCCAAACAAAAAGCCTGTCAAAATCTCAGGTAACCCATTAAAGAATTTTAGTTTTACATGTATGTTTAATTCGTGGTTTTGCCAAAAATAATTTCTTTATAAAATAAATAAAAGTTTAAAACAAGAAATAAAGTTTTTCTCTTATTGTACTAAATTCAACGGTGTACATCACTTAAATCATATACATATGTAAATAAAAATTTAATTTGACTTTATTGTGTTTGTTAAAAATGTACAAAAAATAAAAATATTCTTTTTTTCTACATCTTTCATTAAACAGTGTAGGTCTTCATTGCAGTTTTTCTTTATGAATGTATAACACAAAGCACAATCAGCTGATTCCATACAGAAAGTACTTGGCTAAGTACATTATAGTTTGCTAGGCATAATTACATATATGTTTTTGCACAGTTGTTTAAGTTTGCTTAAGTTATTTTATACCCTGTTTAGACCAGGGTTTAAAATTCAGCTCCACCAAACATTTTTTTGACTGGCGACTGAACTGAAAATAGTTTCAGTTTTTATTTTTAACAATTTGACTGCTTAAAATAGTTAAACTGAGCACACACAGACCAACTGGATTCAGTTTACTATTTTCAGCAGCAAAACGAACACACAACGGCTGTTTTTCAAGTTTGCAAATAAACAGCACGCAACTGAAGAGCTAGTTCGTGTGCGTTTAGCAGACGTAGTTATGTTTTTTTTTAAGTAACGCAACACAACTGAAAATGTGTGTGGATCAGCGTGACCATTTTTCAGCATTTCTTTTGTTGATTTAGCAGCAAAATTATCGATTTAGCACTCAGCACTATTTTAAGCACTTACCAACTCTTTATTTAGCATTTTTTAGCACTTGTAATTAATTCAATTTACAAAATGTTCCACAAAGTAATTAATGCACTTTTCTGCAAAACACTATTTTCGCGTGTAACAATTGCAATAATAGCACTTTTTGATATCTCTGAATTAAAAAGTTGTATTTTCAAATCCTACTGCGGATACCTAGAATAAATTTGCATAAGTACATAATATACGCGTATGTATGTACACATGTGTATGTCAGGGTTTAAATTGTTTGCTTAAAAACGTTTTTCAGCAAATAAAAAAATTAAATGTCTCAACATTTACAAAACATTTCATTATAATCGAAGCAAAAGTTAAATGCAGAAAAAGGAAGAAAGGCATATGCTTAAGCTGACTATGAGTTTCTTTCGGCAGCAAAGCAATCAGCTAAGCATTTATTTTGAAAGCGTTTGCTGTTGCTCAAGCAATAAGTTGATGTTTGCTTCTTCTTTTGCTTTTTAAGAAGAAAAAAAAAAAAAACACCATTTAATGGTGTAATAAAAACAACGTTTTTGAATTTTTTTTCTTATGTATTGTAAGTCATAAATACATAAATACGTTTCCAATGTTAAAAGGAATGAAAACCAGAGAGTTAAGCAAGAAAAAGCAATCGTAGTTAGCAACAACTTCATAGTAAAGAGTTAAGCACTAGCAAAAATAAAAATAAAGAACAACTGACTGCTTAAGCAACAGCAGACGTTTTCAAAGTAATTGCTTTGCCGATTGCTGTGCTGCAGAAAGAAACACATACTCAGCTAAAGCAAATGCGATTCTTTTTGTTTATTTTGCATCTGCTTTTTGTTGTTGCTGCACATTTTTCCACAGCAACTGTTAAGCAACTACATATGCATTAAAAATAGTTAAGTATTTTCAATCACTGGTGTGGGTGATATGTAATTTAAAGACTGAAATTTTATTTTTATTGTGTTTCTAAGACTCTTTATGTTTAAAAAATGATTTATTGTTTTGAGAAATTAGGTTTTTTTTAATGCAAATAAATATTTCTAATGCAAGAAAATATTTGCTTAAAACTATGACATTTAAATTTTGGCACTATGTTTTAGCACTTAAAACAATTTTTTAGCACTTTTTAGCAATTTTTTGGTGCCAATTTAGCTCCAAAATATTTTTGAATCTGGTCACACTGGTGTGGATAATCTGACTGAATAGTTTGTTAGTGTATTTGTACACAGTTTATTTTGTTTTGCTGCTAAAAAAAACAGTTGACAAAATTCAGTTGGTTTCAGTTTTGTGTGTGTTAGTTTTAAGTATTTTCAGTTGGTATAAAATAGAAAACTGATTTCAGTTGTTTATTTTTAGAATGTAACCGAAAAAAGATGAACTATAGTTAGTAAAACGTGACAGCTAATAGCAGTTATTCGAAACCCTGGTTCAGACACGTTTTCTTAACTGAGTTTTTTTAATTGCGCAAGTTAATTTGTTGTTCACGCTTGCTCAATTAAGCTTATTTAATTAGCACAAGGCATATTTATTTTACTAGGTAGTTGCTTTGAAGTTGGAAGTGTCAAAAGCCATTTTCGTATGACCCGCCATTTTCTTTTTATTCTTTTATTTATATTTTTTACTTGCGGCTTGTCAATTTTATGAATTTTTTCTTCTCACTGAACATAGTACACAGAAAAAACATACTTGTTGGCAAGGATTGCATTTCGCATCTTATTTCATTAGTGTTGCAATTAAGTACTAATTGCTCAATTTATTAATTGATTTCTTATATGGTAAATTGAGCTCAATTAAGGCCTTAATTGTCAATTAAAGAACAGGGTATTATAGATGGGCCTTTATTATCTAGCATTACGTTCCTATTTTTAAATATGGGTTCTTGAAGAAGAGCTTAATACTAGGCAATGAAGATGTTTTGTTATATAAAATCAATGATGATGAAAGATTACTTTGAAACACTCTACATTACTTAAATAAATATTTTATTAATGCCTTGTTTAAAGTGCAATCATCATGGAAACTGTGTCTTACTTCCATAAGTAATAATATATGTACATATGTGGAATAATTAATGTATTTAAAATTTTATTTTACAACAATGTACGGTGTAGTGTTAATTCATTTTACCACAAAATCGTTACGTACCCCCTCCTACAATTAAATGAAAACCAGAAAGGGTTTGGTTACATTAAAACTATTTAGCTTTAAATTTTCTTTTGAAATTTAAAAAAACACAAGTGAAATTGTTATTTGAGGTCAAGGCTGATTAATCATAAAATGATTGTCCTGTTTTTATTCCTCGAACATGAATTTGCTTTTAGAATACAGGGTAGAATACAGTTTCGAATTGGAATCATTAACAGTTGACATTTTAAAGTTGTCGGAGACAAAACAACGTCCGGTGTTGTAAAAAAGATATATTTATAAATATTTAAGTACTTTTAAATTTCTACAAATATTTCCTAGTGAAACAGACACAAAATGTTTAGTAGGGTAGGTATATGGGTATTTAATCGAAATAAAAAAGCTTGTCTTAGATATTTTAAAATTAATCTGCATCTGCTTTTAGGAATTTTCAAAAAAAATTTTCTTATTTGGTAAAATAAAGTTATATTATTTTCAACTTATTTAAGATTTTGTTTTTTATATTTGAAAAGCTCATCACATTTTTTTTGTAGAAATTTTTCTTCATAGATTCAAGAGCAAAGTGTAAAATTTTGTTTAATAACCAGCGGGAATTATAACACCTGCTGCCTCTACACGCAGGTTTATATTATTACGTGGCATAAACCCATTACCCATTTGTGGTAATAAAAGAAATGGCAAAAACAAAACTTGAATAAAATATAATTACCCGCAGCTTAACATGAACTGTTGAAAAAAAAAAACATTAAAAACATAAAATGTTTTTCAAAATGAAATAAATTTTAAGGAAAACGTGTTAACAATAATGACAGACAATGTATGTTTCCTAAAGATAGATTTTTATGTAGCTTTAAAATAGTAAAGCTTAAACTTTAAAACTTAATATTTCAAGGCTTAAAAGTCTTCACTAAATGTATGTTCATACATACATATATGGAATCCTTTCTTAGGAATATTTAAAAAGAAAAGGTCGAAATCTTTTCTGTATTGAAAGTATAAAAAAATATTCACCCCTATCATAAATATATTTTCACTCGAAATTTTTTCCCTTTTCCCTAAATTCCAATCGTGAATAATTCACGTGAACAATTTTTCACGTAAACAAAAATTCCCCTTATCGTAATTGATTTTTTCCCTCGAAATTTTTTCACCTTTCCCTTAGATTTGTTCACTTAAATTTAGCTGGGGAACTGCATACATTAAGCTAGTTTTCATAAGTTTTAATTAGAATATTTACATCAATAACACATATCAGTTACTGCAGTGCAGACTGACATTATGCTCGTCAAGATGCAAAAAAAAAGAGATCTATTGGTTATAAATTTATAAAGATTTTTTATTAAAAATATTTTTAAATCTAAGAAATGGAAGTAGAAAAAATCAGATATAAAAATTTATTTTATTGAAATGGGTCAGTAGCAATGTCTAGGGTAGGTTAGGCAGGCAGCCGTGTTGCCGCAGCCCACTTGGGTCCCTTGATTAGTCCTTTTGTATTTAGGGTAACTTCAAGAGCTTTTAAGCGCCTTGCACGTCACGCTCTTGAAATAAAATTGTTCTCTGTTGTAGTTTCTCCTATTCTTGCAACAATACAATAGCACAAATCACTTAACTTTAAAAAATTTGGAATATTTTTTTCCCTATTTATATTTTCTTCTTTCTAATTTGTATTCAGTACGAACAAACGTTCGATAGCAATTTTCCCTTCATGGGGAATGAAAATTTCATGGGAACAAAAATTTCACATTTTGTTCACGATAGGGGTGATTAAAAAAATTAATAACAATGAATAAAAACAAGCAAATTAATATTCCATTTATTTGAAGTCGTATCGATTTTTCCACGTAATATTTTCGTTGTCAATTAGAGCAGTAAATACATATGTATGTATGTACGTACATACGTAGTTATTATGAAATAATTGAGGTTCATTTGTCAAGCCGTTTAACCAAACAACAACGCATATTTTAAGGTCGAATGGATTGCTTCGGAAAAAAAATCAAGAAAAAATATAATAAAAAAAAAAAGCTAAAGATATACTTTCTACTGAACGTTATTTAGCGTGTATTCGGCCTCGAAAATATATTGGTATAATAATGAACAAGTAAGAATGCCATATTCGGCTATGCTGAATCTTTTATACCCTTATGTAAATCTAGTTTAGTGAAGCAACTCCAATCAAAAAATCAAATATTGGTGTGACAGATAATTAAAAAAAATCAGTACTATATAAAATTTTACATAAAAATCTACGGCTCTACATGAGTTAAGCAATTATTAAAAATTTTAGTATTTCCTTAAAAATCTCTCTAATAGGTTTAAAATGACACTCATATTGATATCTTTAAAAGTATGGTACACAATAGTACTTTTCTACGAAAAGTTTAGAGGCCCATAACTGAAAAATATGAGCGAGCGGAAATTTTTTACTTTATTTTTTTTTCTTATTTTTGAATTATGTATCGCCCCCATATATTTGTGTTTTTTTTTCTATTTTATTTTTTTATTGGAGTTACTTTATTGTTCTAATTGATATGGAAAAATTAAAGGTTAAAGTGGTGTTTTGCCCGCTGCATCTCAGGACATGGAGCGATCTTGCTGATTTCAAATACAATTTTCGAAACTATGTCTGATCGATTGGCCTATTCAAATATTCTATAGCTCATCTAGTCCTTGGTAAAGTTGGTTTCAACCCGAGCTTAGAAGAACTTTGCTTTGATTTTGTAACGACTTAGCAATACATACTTTGAGTTAATTTATTGATTTATTGCTAAGGCCATATTTCATCTTAATTATTTGTACCTATTCTTATCCCAGACATAGCAGTATATCCTCTGAGCAAATTTCAAGCGTATGATTATAACGGTTTAAAGGATAATCGTCAACTTCATGGCATTTTGGCAACACCCTTTAATTTCTAAATTTATTGTTTATAAATTATTTTTATTGTGGACACATTTCTACATTCGCTGTACAAATTCTAAATGTGTCAACTACACAAATAAGTAAATTAAAAATTAAGGGTGTTCCAAAGAGGTTTTAATCTTGGCCTTGTCTCTTAAACTATCATCAAAGGAAAACGTTTAAAAATTGCACAAAATCTGCACAAGCAGGAAAAAATTAAAATAATAAAAAAAAATGACAAAAATATTTAGTTACTTAATAAGCTATAAAATATTTAATTGTTGTAAAAAAAACGTTTGGTTTATAATTTACGTTTAGTTTTTCTAGATCACAAATACGCTATAAATTTATTATTTTTTATCCAACATTGTTTAACGAATAAATTATTCATTTTCTTTTCACTTTAGCATGAAATAAAAAATTTATATTCAAGTGAAGCAGAATTGGCTCAAAAATCGGAACGTGAATTAGCAGATGGCACCGAAAAAGATGTATTGACTAAATTGCGTTTATTGTGTCTCAGTCGCGGTGCCAGTGGCATATCGGAACTGGGCAGGTAATAAATATAAACAATAGTTCTTAAGTTATGTTAAAGTCTATTTATTTTGTATTTCATTAAACTGTTCGTAGCAAAAATAATAATATTTAAGTGACACAAATTTAAAAATATTTCTTATCTTTATATTTTCTCATTATTGTTATGTGAATAACATTATTGTTAAATAGAGCCTTTCGCAATATGGACGATGATGGTAATAAAGCAATAAACGAAGAGGAATTTGTTAATGGTACACGTAAATTTGGCTTAAACTTAAGCGATGAAGAATTAAAGGAATTGTTTGAAACGTAAGTTTCTATATATGTACGTATATAGAGTGCATCATGATATAAAAATAGAAGGTAGTTCCACTTCAAAAATTTGTGACGTTTGCGGGAATTATTTGAAATATATTTTTTGTAAAAAACACAATTTGCGTTGCCACTGATATAAAAAAGAAAAAAATATTTTGGAACTATTTAACAAAATATGTGTAATTTGTATAATAAATGTAAAGAAAACTCAAATCTATTTACTATAAATATAAATTAAACAGAAACAAATCCTTTGACTCTAAAAGCCAATTTATACAAATTTGCTTATTATCATATTTAGTTAAAAATACAATTGCAGAGTAAGATTTTTACCGAATTAAGCAATTTAATTAATAAAAGTTTCAAAGATTGATATTTATTTTCACGTAATTAAAAATTAAATATACAGGCATGTCACAAATTCCGATCGGAGTGGTTGTAATTCAGTATTAACAATTCCGATCGATTTTGTTTTACCTTCTTCAGATTCCATTCGATTTTGATTAGCAATATGCGCACACTAAAGTAAACAACAAGACTGACCTAAATAAGGACACATTATAAAAGTAAATTTGAAATTCGCAAATAACAGAATTTCAAACAAATGTTCACTTTTAAATTTGAAAGTGGTTTCATTCCGAAAAAGTCTTTCGTTTTTTGTTTTCTATAGAACTAATTTGCGGAATAGAAACCACTTCCGATCGGAATTGAGTTCTGTGACATGTCTGACAAGTTTATTAAGCAAACTGTGTTTCCAGGCTTAATGTTTCGTCTATATGTGAAAACTCGAATAGTTATCTTGAAAATCTATCACTTTTGTTTCCTTACCCAATTAATTAAGACGTTACGTTGAAAAAAAGTATTATTTTACATTTACAAATAAGACCGAAACCTGTACTTGTTTAAGCCAAAACTGAAATTAAAAATAAATATTTCGTGAGAATATCATGAAATATTTATATTTGAAGGAATCAAGCACGAATAAGGTAAATTAAATTTCAAAAGATTCCGAATAATAAATTTTCATAATATTAAAAATTTTATTTCATATTCAACCTTTTGTAGTCTGGAAAAACACTTTTTCCAATAGTACATTTTTCTTGTCCAAAACAATGTCATGTTTCCCAAAATGCAACGACCACACTAAAGATGCATTTGGCAAATCAAATTGTTCGAAGTTTGAAAAATCTTACAGAATTCTTGCAGAAACGTCTTTTACTAATGCAGTCCGAAAAAAAACGCAACATTTTCGCTAAATTTTTATTTATTTTGTTTCATTTATTTAATAAAATTTGTTTATGATTTTTATATTATGTATTTCTTTTAAAATTTCATATAAGTTAAAAAAAAAAAAACAAAACAGAAAACCGGGATCTTACAAATTTATATGGTAGCACAAATTTTCATAATTCCCGCAAACGTCAGAACGTTAATATGGCGACGAAAAGAGAGAGTGGAACTACCTTCTATTTTTATATCATGGAGTGCATTATCATTATTTATAATGTCATCGTTATTTCATATATAATCTATAAATCTCTTTATAAGTTTGTTTGTTTGTGCGTGCCTATTTTCATAAAATTTGATATATGCGTAGATTTTTCTCCTCATGGTAAAATGCTAAAATAGTGGACAAGGGCGAGAGAAAAATGGAAAGCGGACATATTAATGCATTTAAATCCATTTTAATAAAGTCTTGACTAATCGATTTTAATGAAATTCGAAACACAGACAGGTCCTCATCTATATCTGTTTTCAGAGCTAGGACCTAGGTGTAAGACAAGGGGGACAAGGGGAAAGGATGGAATATTCTGTGTTTACTTTGAAAAAAAAAAAAAAAAATGTAGGAGGTGGGAGTGGGCGAGAGGTCAAACGCGCAATTTTTTAATTATTAACCGATCTAATTAAAAATAGATTCCAAAGATATATGAAATATAGATATCTCAGGATCTATAAGATCCAAACCGATTTGATGGAAGCAAACAAGGCTACAATACATTATACAGTGCCTATAAATGCACTAAAACTAGACCTAGGCAAAGCCGGGTACAATAAACTAGTTATATAAATAATGGTAATCAAAAATTTTTTTTTGTTCTTTGCAGTTTTGATGAAGATGGCACTGGCACCATTAATATGACCGAGTTTTTAATAAAATTGCGTGTAAGAAATTTTTTTTATATACTCTTCACCACAAAAAGTGGAAAAAGGGTATAACTGAGTCTGTCATTCCGTTTTTAATTTCTACAATATCCATTTCCGATCTTATAAAGTATATATACTCTGAGTTCCTATTGCATAACGAAGTCGACTGATTGATGACTCGTCTGTCCGTCCGTGTTCGGGTTGAAATCAACTTTGCCAAGGCACTAGATGAGCTAGAGCAAATTTAAATACGCCAATCGATCAGACATAGTTTTTAAAATTTTGCTATTGAAAATCAGCAAGATTGGTCCATGTTCTCGAAGCATTTTTTCCATATATTTCGAAATGATGAAGTAACTCCAATAACAAATATATATCGGATGATAGAGAACAAAAAACTAAAAAAAAAGTAAAAAATTGGCGCTCGCTCATATTTTCCGAGATATGGGTCTCTGAACTTTTCCTAGAAAAGTACGATTGTGCACCATACTTTTTAAGATATCAATATGGGTATCATTTAAAAGCTTTTAAAGAGATCTTTCAGAAAATACTAAATAACAAAATGCTTAACCCATTAAGAACTGATGACATTTTTATGAAAAGTTATATATAATACGTAATTTTTTGTTTTATATTTTAATTCTCTGTCTCTTCAATATTTGTTTTATTGATTAGACTTACTTCACTAAACTAAATTTACATATATGGTGAAGGGTATATAAGATTCGGCTTAGCCGAAATTTACACTCTTTCTTGTTTTTTAAGTATTCTGTGCTGAAAATGTTATAAAGATTTACACTTTTTTTCGGTTCTTTCAAATAGCCCCCCATGCCAGAGTGTCGTCTGAGCATTATTAATCAAGCATTTAATAAAATGGATAAAAATCGCGATGGTGTTATAACGGTAGATGACTTGAAAAATGTGTATTCGGTTAAGGAACATCCAAAGTATGAAACTGGGGAAATGACAGAAGCTGAATTGCTACAAGATTATTTGAATCATTTTGAAGGTGTACGTGGCAACAATGATGGAATTGTAAGTTGTTAAAATTAAGTTTTCTTGCAATTAATTAACAGTTTTTCTATAAATTTGCTGCGTAAAAAAGTTTTAAATTATTTTGCAAGGGCTTTGTTCGTTTTTTCAAAAGAAAATAAAATAGGCCCTGCTCTGAATTTTAATTGAAAATCCGAAAGTTTTTTTTGTTTTTTTTTTTTTTTTTTTTTTTTTTTTTTCTATAAAATATGGGCAAATATTGTAGCATTAGAAAAAAGAGTTCTACAAATGTTATAAATAAATGCACACGGATGTCTCAATTTATCATTAGCCTTTATGTCAACTCAACGGATAAATTATGCAATTTTAAATCAATATATTCTTTAAAACAGTGTTCAGACCATATTTTTAAATGTTTTGGTGCAAATATGTACAGTAGCTCCAAGCGAAACTCGTACACCTATGAAAACAAATTTCTTTATGTTATATGTCTAAAACTAAATAGGCTGATGAAATAAATTTACTTAATTTTAGTACAAAACTATGTACTTAATTAAATATCAGAAACGAAATTTTGAATATATCTTTATTTATTAAAATACAGATAAATAATTTAAAAAGTGGCAAATTTTGACGTCAAAGCCAAACTCGTACAGCCTTATTTAATTTGGCAAAATTCTTTTAATTTGCATCTAACTTCGGAATATTTCGTAAAAATAATATAAAGAAATATGGACTTTCCCCATCCCATTATCACCTTTTTTATTGTCATTTATTTGAGTTTTTGTTTGAAAGAGTTACAAAAGAGAACAAAATGGGTAGACAGAGAGGACAAACTTCTGTTAAAGTAAAAAAATTAATAATTCAATATCATAATAATAATAAATCGCTGCGAGATATATCTGATATAGTTGATAGAAGCCGATCAACAGTGCAATATATTATAAAAAGGTATAAATTGGAAAAGAGAATTGCGAACAAGAAGAAATGTGCAAATAACAAAATTTTCTCTGCTGGAGACTAGCAATATATTTTATGTCAAATAAAAAACAACCCATTTCTAAGTGCTCTCAAACTCGTAGAAATTGGTGAAAAAAACTTAGGAAAAAAATGTTGCCCACAGACCATAAGAAACATATTAAAAAGGGCTAATTGCAATGGTAGAAGGACAAGAGTTAAACCTCTGATAAATAAGAGAAATCAAAAGATAAGGTTGCGATTCGCCAAAGAACGTGAAACAAAGGAATTTTAATTTGGAAGTAGGTATTATTCACAGATGAAAGTAAATTCAGCTGGTTTGGTTCAGATGGAAGACCTTATGTATGGAGAAAATCCAATGAGGAGTTGCTTGCCAAAAACATGAAACCAACAGTTAAAGGCATGCACACCAAATATTAATATTTAAAACCAACAAAATTTATATACCTCGTATTAATTATGAATTTTTCGCAAACTCATTTCTGGTGACAGTGGCTAGATCTTGGAATGTATTATCTTCAGAACTTAAATTTTTCTCAGACTCAGTGGCCACTTATAGAAAAAAACTTTTAAATTACTTCCATAATTTAAATAAAAAATTCTGGCAGGGACAATACATATGTATATTTTTCATTACTTATTCTTTTAATAAAGAATATAAACTAAGAGAATTTTAGCTGTTTTAGTGGGAAATCGTAGCAGTAATCTTGTCTTATTGTATATATTGTAAACATAAAAATAAAAAATATTTTTGTAGCATAAAATGAATTTAATATGTATGTATATATATGAATTATTTGGATTGTAATAAAAATAAATATAAAATTGGCCTTATAGGCTTCCTATGTATAAAACAAAGAAGTTTGGTGTACGAGTTTGGCTTTGTTACAAAAATTACTATTATTTTATGTTGTTATTAAAAACTTTTTTTATTGAATAATAATTTAAAGTTTTTATGGTTTGTTAAATTTGTTATAAAATTAACTTATAAAATAAATAGTTTTATTTGTTAAGAGCTTCTTACTTAATGTTATAAGATACATAGTTTAAAAATAAGTTTAAAGTGTACGAGTTTCGCTTGGAGCTACTGTATGTTGATTTAATTTAAACAACCTACTTATATAGTTTTTTGCATCAAATTTTAAAATTGTACAAACATAAAAAATAAAATAAAATTGTGTTGTTTTTTTTCCTTTATTTTGATACCAAATACCAGCATGTCAATTTTTATGTATGTAATTCATTTTCGTCGCTTTATTTATTCTCTTCTCTTGCTTTATGTCTTTAGCTGGACTTTTTACTAAACCTTAGCTGAAGCGCCTTGAGCTCCTTTTAATTAAATTAGCCAGGAGTGCCAAGCACAGTTGCTACTTACTTCATTGATATTGGTTCCCTGTAAGCTTGTATTTCCTATGTTAATATACAGGCGCTTTCACTATTTATTTTTCGAATCGAGACTCCGTGAGTTTAATCTGCTATTTTTGTTTATTCGCCTTAAGGAAAAATCCTTTAACTCTACTTTATTATTATACCCTTCACCATAAAAAGTGGAAAAAGGGTATAATATCTAAGTTTATCATTCCGTGTGTAATTTCTACAATATCCATTTCCGACACTCTAAAGTATATATATTATGACTCAGTGAAGTCGAATTAGCGATGTTCGTCAGTCCGTCCGTATTAGCGATGTTCGTCAGTCCGTCCGTATTAGAGTTGCCTCGGCAAACTTGATTTCACAAAAAAAAAAAAAAAAAAACCAATCGATCAGATGGATATAGTGTCGAAAGAGGTGCTATTGGAAATCAGTTTGATTGCTCCATGTCCTTCGAAGCAGCAGGCAAAACACCACACCTATCTCCAAATTTTTCATGTCATTTGGAACAATAAAGTAGCTTCAATCAAAAAAATAACTATATTGGGCGAAAAGAATTAATAAAAAAAACATCAAGTAAAAAAATTGGCGCTCGATCATATTTTCCGAGCTACGGGCCTCTAAAATTTTAAAATTCTTCAAAATATCAATATGGGTATCATTTTAAAGCTATTCAAGTAATCTTTAAAGAAATAAAAATTTTATTTAAAACTTATCCCATTAAGAGCCGATGGCATTTTTATGTAAAATTATATATCGCACTTGATCAACAATAGGGTATTAACTCAAAATTTTAGAAATATCACTTTTTTCAAGAAATCAGCTAACAACATCAATATCTATCTACTGTAAAAATTTTAACGTATTCCGTTTACTCTTTCATCTCGAAAACCACTTTTGAGACCATATTCATGATAATGTAGTGATTACCTTTATTTCAACAAAAAGGTATTATTTCGAGATAATACAAAAGTTAACATGGAACTGATTCGTAAATTCTCATAAAAAAGGTATTATTTTGAGTTGAGTCTCTTTTCAATTTGGTTTTATTTTGAGTTGATACTGTCTTGTTGATAAAATTTGTTTCATTTATGATCGAAAAATTTCAGAAAAATGGTATTAACTCAAAAAATTGATTTTGTTTTTTGCAATACTTGCACAGATTTCTAGGAAAAACGATGTAAATATATTTTTAAATGGAATTTGCTTCCTATGGTATATTTGAATTTTTAAATTCTGTTATAATGTGGCCACAAACAGTTTTTTGACTCTATTGAAAATTTTAAAATTTCGAGTTAATACCCTTTTGTTGATCAAGTGCGATATGTATAATTTTTTCGAATTTTTTAATTCTGTCACCCTAATATTTGCTTTTTTGATTCGAGTTACTTCACTAAACAAGATTTACATAGATGGTGAAGGATACACATATCAGATTCGGCATAGCCTTATATAGCACTCTTACTTGTTTTTTTTATACTCAAGACTCTCTTGGGATTTGAACTCATGTTTTCTGTTTTATAAATACAAAGACATCACACACATCACTCCTTGTTTGTGACTTTTATTGCCTCGGTGGTGTTATTCCAATATCATTGTTTCCACTAAGTTGGGAAGCCTAATTGTAGAATATATCAGAATCAGTTGTTCTTAACATGTGCAGCAAAGGTAACCACTTCCAAAATATTAAACAACACCAAAGTCATCCAATTCGTTCTCCACTTGATTTAATATTCTACCAGGCATTAATTCATGTTTACGACACCTCCTTTGTTCTTCTTTGGATCGTATGATTCCCTTATGTAATACATTGATAAAACGATCTTAATTGATTTATTTTTCACCGGCACATAGAAACAGTTATGCAGGTAAGGAATTGTCGACACAATGTTTCACCTATTTCCAACAAAATAAGTTTCATTTAATTTTACGAATAATGATATCGCATATTCATCAATGGAAAGAAAGTCTTCTGAACGATTAACAGTTCACACATCAGAATATGTTGTTGTAAGAGCAGCTGGCAGTTTGTGACGGTCAATAAACGCAGATAACAAGGCATTGGAACTTGAATATTACTTACACTTGTTAGATTCACTCGATATTGATTTTAACCAACAAGTACTGTGTTTATGTGACACAACAGTGTTTCTCCACTATGACATCACAGGCTTGTAAAAACACTTAAACTGCAAACTTCCTCTTTCCAAAAAAAGAAATGTCACAATATCAATGTTGCTTTAGAAAAAATGTAAATGAAAATATTGCGATTGTTTGTAGTATTATTCGTTAGCTTTAATATTTTGTATTGGCCTTCCAAAATAATTCTCTTGAAAAATATAAATAAATTTTGCTTATAAAAACGTTCTCTATTTATTTTATTCCAGATAACAAAGGAAGAGTTTACGAACTATTATGCCTCGATAAGTGCATCCATTGACAACAACATGTATTTCGATTTAATGATGAGACGTGCCTTCACTCTCTAATTATTATATGGAATGAACAAAATTCAAAAATAAAACTGATGTTTTTCTTACAGCAATTACTTACGAAAAGTAAAACAAAATTTGCAAATACTTATTAACCAATTAAATAAATAAATTAAAAAGCGCTTAATAATTTAAAATGTGTTTTATTTTGACAATGTTATTAAAATACCTTTATCAGGAAGATAAGAATATTGTCTTCTTAATCCTGGAAAATATTGTGCCTATAAAACAGTCGCATATTTAAATTGTAACTAAAGTTTTGAAGTAATGCTATATTTTGTTACTCGCTTCCAAAACACATTCAGCCAATTTATAAACAAAAATTCCGTGCGAGTTTTTTCACTTTTCCCTTTTCTCCAATTATAAATTTTTTCCCTTTTGATTGACTGCGGAAAGTGAAAAAAATCCGGGGGAAAAAAGTAGGTATTCTAAATTATAAAATAAAAATTATATGAAAATTAACAAAACAAACTCCCTTCAAATTACTATGGGAATGAAAAATCCGTGAGAATATTCATAATTGGGCTGATTACATTACTTTGCTGAAACGAAAGTATTAATTGAACTAGTTCTTCAAGTTAAAAGAAAATACCTTAAAATACGTACTAATGATCTTTATTATTTCCTACAGTAGTCAATTCTCAGTAATTGATTATAAAAGTCGCATGCCTCCCTCCGCCGAAAATGATTAATTCCACATTCGATTACCTTCCTTTTCTAAAACATTTTGCTGGGTTACTGTACCCTGTGCAAAACGACATGACTGTTTAATTTTGATATGAAAAATTTCTCACTTAAAAGTTACAGAACCGGGGCAGAGGCACTAAGCAGAGGTGGCAGAGGTTCGGCAAGACTACATAGCAATTGTGAAGGTCTGCCTATTCTGCCACGAAAATGTTGCCGTTTCTCTATGTTAATCCACATTTCTTTTCGCGGAGTAAAGGCTGACTTCCAAAACGTCAGTTGCTTTGTATTTGAACAATGTATTGTGTTTCATAATGCCGTACTACTAAATGTTTACAATGCATACCATTCCAACCGAGCAACTAGCGCTTTAGTTTCTAAATCAGCGGTGGACAAAATTGTTTTACAGTTGTGTTAGTGAGATAATTTAAAGGTACAGTGACAAGCAAAAGAAAACACAAAGATTTTCGTATAAGAAACTAAATTAAACGAAATCGTCTACAATAATACTGTCATGACAGTTTCGTAAGAGCAGTGTATGATTCAAAGACATATTCCTCTGCTTAGCCACCGAACCTCGGTAAACATTTTTAAATCTTCGTATAACCCATTTTTGGTTTAAAAAAGGCTAGAAACTTTCTGTGCAGAACCGACTGATGGCCACCTCGAATTGTATTAATTATTCGTTCAGCAATTTTCATTGTAGGACAATCAATGAAAAGAATAAATATCAAAACCATGATTCCTTAACTGGCCGATAAATCCCTCATACCTACCGGTCATTACATGTGCACCATCAGTGCATACCCCAGCAAATTTTGTAGTGTCTACAATTGACACAAGCTTGTCATTTATAAAATCAAATAACAATTTACCCGTAACATTGCCGTAAAAAGTTTCCAGTGAAAACATTGTTTCACAAACTTTATACTCTTCATCCACCCAACGAACACAAATAATAAGCTCAGACAAGTCGTTTATGTCAGTGCTCTCATCCAAGCAAATACAAAAAAAAATTAACAGTTGCTAAGTTTTTCTATAATAGCCAACTCTACTGATGCCCCGAACTGCGCAGTTCGTCGTGCAAAAGTTTTTCGAGACAAAGGCACTGACTGCACTAGTGTATAGTTAAGTCTTAGAAGAATTTTATTTAGAAATTCTTTAATAAAAATTCCATCAGTAAAGTAAAAAAAAATTCCCTGCCTGACAATATCTTGAGCTACCACGCTAGAAATTTCTCTTTTTAAATTTAAATCTTTTTTGTTTTTATTATTTCTTCCAGTTCTAACCATTCCCTTAGCTTTTGTAAAGATATTTTCTTAAATCGGTTAAAAAGCTCTTCTTTTTCCTCGTCATTCATATTCATTATTCATATCAGAGTGGAAAGAATCATAATGCCTCTTAATAACATTTTCTCTATACCTTTTAAATATTTGGTGACATAAAGGCATTGTACATTTCCAAAAGCATTTTTTATCATAAAAAATCTTTAAAATGCATTGTCATTTATATTAAACACTGTAACTGCAAAAAATGTATAAGCATCAAGCTAACATGTGCACCCGCCAAAGCCTGTTGAGCGATTAAGCTGAAGAGCATAAGAAAAAAAGGGGCGTTGCTTATAAACAATTGTTTGATGAAAAGTCCACCGCTGTTCTAAATTAATGCTTTGTTGCGCAACTTTATATGTGTGCAAGATCTAAATACCGCAAAACTGTAAACAAACTTTGTATTAATACATTTTGGAAGTCGGTCAAACTCTTTATAAGAGTCCATGTCCGACTGACACTGTATCACGAGCGTGTCCAAAAATGCTTAAAGTCAATGTTAGATTTTGAACGTTTTCCTTCTCTGGTTAGGTGATATGTAAAATATCTTCTTATGTTTATTAATTTTAAATTTATAGTGATTCAAAATTAGGGTTTGTGTACTGAATATGAAATTTATGAGAAAATCACAAATTTTATGTTCAGAATTTAAGTACTTGTTATAAACACAACGCTGTTTTTATACCCTTCACCACAAGAAATGGAAAAAAGGTATATACATATAAGTTTGTCATTCCGTGTGTAATTTCTACAATATCCATTTCCAGCCTCATAAAGTATACAGGCTTTTTATGCAAGTCAAATCGATTGAACGATATCCGTCTGTCCGTCCGCGTTAGCCGAGACAGACTTGATTTCACAAAAAATAATATATAATCACCCTTATTCTGCGTTTCGATTACGTTCCCGCATTCAGTTACGCTGGAATCGAAAATAGGTATTCTACAAAAAAACCTAATCGAAAGAAAAAGAAGAAGAGAAGAGTATGTTCAAACCAGCTGCTTTCTTATGAAACGTATGAAATAGAAACATAAAAAATAAAATAAATTTTGTATACATTGTAATTGTTAAACTATAAATACAATTTTATCAATAAACAGTGATAAATACATGTATTAGAACTAAATATTGTGGAAGCTATAATTAAATAAACTCATCAGTTAAGTGCGGAAAAAAAGAAAATAGCCAACAGACTAAAAGCAAACGGTATTTGTGGCCAAACTATTCCAGCGTGAGGAATCCTGAAGCGCCGGAGCAAAACTTTTATTTTCTACACATCATTTAAATTATTATAATTAAAATGTCATACTTTCTTTCCGGTTTTTTTGTGGCTCTATTGCGTTAAGTGCATTTGGAACTTCTTCCCAGAATGCCTATACTTCTTCCTTGGGACGCTTATAATATCCAGACGCAATACATATCAGCCTTCGTTGCCATTATACTAACCTGCAATAAATGAAATAAAGCTTTAAAATTACAAAAAAAAAAATATTACAAAATAAAGTTATAGCATTTTATACTCACATTTTATTAAATTTTGCACTTTTTTAACTACAAAAACAAAAATCGAAAAACTTTCCGCTAGTAAGTAAACAACTTGAAAAAACGTAGCTACGATCGTAACGCAGAATACATACAATCGAAAAAGAAATCAAATTAATACGGGGAACGGAACGCAGAATAAGGGTGAATATAATAAATATGTCAATCTCTTAGATGTAATCAAAGTATATTTATAACAAGTATATGCAGTGAGCTCCTGATAGTTATATTTGTGTGCGTGTTTATCATGTGTTGTGTCAAAATTTGTTTACATTTATTTCAATTTTTATTTTGCTCTTGTTTTTTACGTGTTTTTTTTCATTTTTATTATGTTCTATCAGGGATGGTAAACGAAATATTCAAATTACACTTTTCGAACTCAAATTGCATTGAACATCGTTTTATTGAATTTTTGTTTAAATTTACATTGATATAGTCATTTAGAGGTATTTCTCTTACTTTTTTTTATAATAATTAAGAAAAATTCATATTAATTTTTTAGTTAGAAAAATAATAAAATGTTAGCCACTTTACCGTCTCTGAACTGTTTTTTGACATAATACATCAAAATTTTGTATTTGTGTTGACTTGCATATACTTAATATAAATATACTTTGGATATAATAATACACCCCTATCGTGAACAAAATATGAAAATTTCTATCGTGAGTTTCATGGGAACGTTTGTTCCCGCTATCAATTCGTACTGAATACAAATTAGAAAGAAGAAAATATTAATAGGGAAAAAAATATTCAAATTTTTTTAAAGTTATGAAAAATTTAGAAATTTTAATGATTGGTGCTATTGTGTTGTTGCAAGAGGAGGAGATACTACAACAGAGAACAATTTCATTTCAAGAACGTGACATGCAAGGCGCTTAAAAGCCCTTGAATTTACCCTAGGCACAAAAGGTCCAATCAATGGACACAAGTGGGCTGTGGCAACACGGCTGCCTGCCTAACGTACCCTAGACATTGGTACTGACCCATTTCAATAAAATAATTTTTTGTATCGGATCCTTTAAAAAATATTTTTTTAATAAAAAATCTTCGGACGAAGAAACAAGTAGAATGAAAACTATGAGCAGCAAAACAAGCCTGATAAAATGAAAAATCAGAGTCAAGGCAGATTTATTTTACTAGGTAGTGTCGTCCTGGGCGGATTGTAGTTGGAAATGTCAAAATTTATTTGTATTTTCCTTTGTTTGTTTACGAATTTCAAAAAACACTAACAACAAGCGTTTGCGAGACAAAGCAAGCATGTGTGTTGAGAGCAATTATCTTTTATTTCCCTTTGTGTTTTTGACGTTTCCAACGCACAAAACAACAATAAAAAGGCATGTTGTTTTTGTAAACGTTGTATTTGTTGTATTACCGCTACTACCTAGTAAAATAAATCTGCCTTGACAGAGTGTTAAGAAAAATTTCTAAAAATAAATTTGTACTGTGGGATGTCAAATTCCTTTCCGTTTTCTTTGACATTAAAATTATATTTGCTTTCACACTATCACACTTTTTCATAATACTATTTGACAAATCTTAATACTAAGTATTATATAGTGTGAAACGGGCTTCTCGTCTGCCTCTAATTTGAAACTCGTCTAAATGTTGCTTTCTTTATATTTGTGAAGGGTTATGTTCCCGGTTTAATACAGTTCATAATTTTAATAATTAGAGGGTATCCCCATACAACGTACATGTTCTTTACGTGCATTAAGAACCCTAAGGGGCACCACTTTGAAATTAAAAAAAATGTATCACTATAGATCCCAACAGCAAAAAGTAATACAAAAATAGGTTGTTTCTATAGGTCACGTAAATTGACCTTTGAACCGTTATAGAAAAACGCTTAAAAATTGGACAGGATGTCGATTACTATAACCGTTATAGTAGCAACAAAAAATATTCAAAATTATTAATTAAAGGATGCCCCAATAGTTTAATTATTTTGATGTTTATGGCCATATTTTAAACAGTTGTAAACAGACGGTTGAAATTTATAAAGAATCTGATGACTAAGTCCGCTACAACTGCAAGTATAAGAATTAAATTTGGAACTTAATGGGTGCCCCTATAATTGATAAAGTTTGATGCATGTTGCCGAACTTTTGAACCGTTATAGACAAGTACCTGAAATCTGTTTTGAAGTCGGGGGTTTTTTTTTTGCAAATAGTACTAAGCACGAAATAGGCATACAAACGAAAAAAGAAAAGTTTAAAGAATATATAAAATAAGTTTTGAAAAAAGCCGACTTCAAATTAGATTTCTACAACCCTAAGCAAAACTTAGAATACTCGACGATTTTGAACAAAAAAATTTAATGGTAGGAAAAAATTTCTTGTGCCCATTTATATGTGCATGTGGTTATACATACTTATGTACATATATGATTCGGGATAGCCGATTATATCGCTCCTACTGGTTTGTCTTGCCTTTGGTTAATTTTGAAAAAGATATGAGAGCACATTTCTCTTAAAGGTCTTCATTCCATAAAGTTATAAAACAAAATATTAAAAGTCTACTAACGAGTACTCCTTTATATTTTTTACAGCCTACACCCGTGTCAGTTTTTACTAATAATTAAAAAATTTTAAGCATTTAATTGTCAAACTTTAAAACTGATTTAAATATTTGACGTAAACAAGCTTTAAGGATTAATTTAAACTTATAGTACACATACATACATACTTATGTATGTGAATAAAATGCTTAAATCTTCTAGTTGTTTTCTTTTGCTCTCAACAAACACTTTGGCCAATCAAGACAAAAGTTATTCTACCATGAAAGAAAAAAAAAAATCTTTTAATTTGCATTTGAAAGATAAACACAAACAAAACAGAAAAATTTGTTTTTAAAACAATGAAAATAAGAAAAAAAAAACAAATATACATATGTTTGTTTTTTCTTTCTAAATATTCAAACACTTGTACAAATATTTACACATTTAAAGTCATACACAATGTAATCTGTGCAAAATGTAATCATTTGCATATGTTTTTGTGTTGAACAAAAACATTGGATGCAAAACTTTTTAAATAATATTAAGAATAGAAAAACTGTAGATGTATATTTTGTAAATGATTAAAAAAATCATCGCCCTTCGCAATAGAAAATTATTTGAATTTTTCTTACGCCACACTCTGTATTTGTATATTTTTTATTGGTGTTATTGACAATTATACATGTACCTACATACATATATAAATAAATTAATTTAATTGAAATATCTTTAAAATTTCAGTGCAGATTTTACATAAATGGTTTCAGTTTCAGTTGCAATTACAATTTTCTTTTATAAACTATTTGCATTTTATACTGTTGAATTTTCTTTTAAATTGTAATATCTTATCAGTTCAAGAGTGCTATATTCGGCTATGTCAAATCTTATATAATCTTATATAAGGTTCACTATATATACATATGTATATGTAAATCTAGTTTAGTGAATTAACTTTAATCAAAAAAGCAAATATTGGGGTGACAGAGAATTAAGAAAATAAATAAAAATGTCATAGGCTCTTAATGGGTTAAGCATTTAAAAAAAAAATAGTATGTAGTTAAAGATCTCTTCAAAAGCTTTTAAATGATACCCATATTGATATTTTAAAAAATTTGAAAAATTCGGAGTGTTTTTTTTCTTATTTTTTAATTCTTTATCGCCCCATTTATTTGTTGATTGGAGTAACTTCATTGTTCCACATGATAGGAAAAAATTGGAGATAGGCGTGTTGTTTTGCCCGCTGTCTCGAAGAACATGGACCGATCTTACTGTTTTCCAATAGCACCCCTTTCGACACTATGTCTGATCGATTGGCTTATTTAAATTTTCTCTAGCTGATCTACTGCCTTGGCAAAATTTACTTTAACAACAACACGGACGGACATTGCGCAATCGAAAACCATTATAAAATTAAATCAAATAAAAACAAAAACATAAACAATTTTACAACAGACATTATTTTTTTTAAACAATTTTTTTTTGCTAAAGAAAATTGTTAGTAGTTTTTAATAAATTTTTTGCATTTTTGGTTTTTAATGAAATATCAAATTTTTTGTTTCAAGTAGAATTTTCTGTGAAAGTTAAAATTTTGTGAAATTCCGATTTTTTTATAATTTTTTTTCCCAATTTTCGGTTATTAGAGAAAATCTTAAATTTTTTTTATTGCAAAAACAATTTTTTTTTTAACAAAGTGTAATAATTTAGGGAAATTTAGATGTTTTAAAGTGCTGTCAGATTATAAGTATCATCTTATATTTATTAATACGTATTTGGGAAGGTCGAATTTTTTTTCCATAATTTAGTGGTTACGCCTTTTTGGTAAAATACTTGACTAAAATGACTGTACCTTAGTGATATTCCAATTACTTGGTAACTTATAATTCTTTAGGCTGATGTCAGAGTGCGCGCCATAAGCGAAGCGATGCTAGAAGCTATAATATTCATACTACAGGAAGTCAGAGTGGATACTATATTGAAAAAATCTGTCAATCATTTTTGTTAAAAATTGATTCAGATGAAGAGTTTCTTTTTCTAAAAAAAGAGAGAGTTTTCTAGTAAAAAGAGAGGAACCCAAGATGTAAATAAAAGTCGCAAGGAAAAAGACGAATTTCATAATTGTACCAAAAAAGTGTGAACACTTTTGTTATAAAATTTTCAATATCAATATCCATTACTTTATAAATATCTTTTAAAATCAATGGAAATTTTAAACACGCACAAATAAAATATACAAATGAAAAATCTTAAACTACAATGTAAACAAACAACAAAAAGAATAACGAAGCGATACCATGCTATAAATCATTTCACAACCTGCTTTGTCGCTTTGGCTCTCTTGTAGCTTCGCTTTGACTCTGACATCTTTTGAGCTTTGACGTAAGAAAACACAAGCAGAGGTTTGTAGCGCATTGTTGTGCGATATTATAGCATCGCTTATAGCGCGCACTCTGACATCAGCCTTATTCTTATATTTCAGTTTTCAATACAACAAAGCAAAAAAAGCAATAACCAAAATTAGTACAATTAAATCTAGAATCGTAAGTAAAATTAAAGCGCTCGTCTTTATTGAATAGTATTAACATTATTTATGAAGCGATGTTGCCAAATTTCAATAGCAACTCTTTTCGAATTATGTGTGAGAGAATGCTGGTCGTACATCAGCTCATATAGCTCATTTAGGCAACATTCTGGCAAGTCTGGTTTCAACTCAAATAAGGGAAGGCGGACATCGGAATAATAAACTTATATACCTTTATAACGTAGGGTGATGGGTATAAGAAGAGTACTCCTACGATAGACTTGATTTTAAGCCTTAAACATAAAAAATAAAATTAAATTTTTTATTTAATTAAGAGTTGAACTGTGGTTATTATAAATGAATTGAAATTGTTTTTGGCTCAAGTTTATTTTTTAATTTCTAAATACCTTTTTTTAGAAACAAAAATTATGTAACAAATGTATGCGGACGTTTTCCAAAGAAAACAATAAAATCAGACGCCAGCAGAATGTAATGCTGCATTTTCTGGATCAGTTCATCAGCAATCTACGCATCTATCTAACTCAGGTTGTGTACATTGTAAACATCATCTATTTAATCAACTAATTTTGTAAATAAGAATACGAGGAGTATTTATATCAATATTAATTTGGTTAGACGAAATCCATACACAACATCATGGTACGCAACGCGCCGCACATCATGGATTTAATATTTTACTGACTAAAAATATTTTATGAAAAGTCTTTAAACATAGATTTATTCTGGCTTTATTACATTAAAGTATAATTTCAACGAGAAGAAAAATTCAAGTTCAGATATTTACTTTATAAACAATTTGCTTTTGTTTCCATTTAAGATTGAAATGACACAAGTGTTTCTTTCACAACACCATTTACGCCGCCGTACATATACCAATAGAATGTTACAGCTCGCCCATGATTTTCATAAAAAAAACCTTTATGAGCGATGCAACACACTTTCACTTATGTGAATAAATAAATAAATAGTTGGTGCTGAGCAACGGAAAAGCCTCAAATTATTGATCAGTCACCTTTGCATCCAATAAAAGTGACAGTCTGGTGTGTTATTTGGTCAGGAGAAATAATTGGACCTTAATTCTTTGAAAATGGAAATGCCGTAACGGTAACTGTGAATGGGGAGCGATATCGTGATATGTGATGTCAACAAGACGGTGCCACATCGCATACACCCAGGATTACAATGGAATTGGTGCGAGACTTCTTTCCACAACAAGTTATTTCAAGAAACGGTGATGTTAATTGGCCAGATTTGATTGCTTCAGACTTCTTTTGATATCTGAAAAAAAGGTTTATACAAACAAACCAGAAACGCTTGAGTAATTCAAACAAAATATTTGTAAAGAAATTTTTGAAATACCGCGTGAAATGTGTGAGAATGTACTGAAAAATGTGCGCATTTGCAAGAATAGCAGAGGCGGGCATTTTTCTGATATTGTATTGTTGTCAGGTCTTACAATATTGTCAGACCTAAAAATATAATGACAATGACAAGACAAAGATAAATTGTAACCACAATTTAGATTGTCAGTTTACACGATTGCAAGGCGTTTGTCAGAAAACTGACAATTCCATTGTAAGACAATTCTCTGACAATAAATTTATTTGACAACATTGTCAGAAAACAAATTTTTAGTTCACACGGTACTCAGAATTGCCAAGTGTCAGAATTAAAAAATTCAAAAGACAATTTTTTTAATGTAAATTTTTATAAAAGGTACAAATTAATATTATAATCAAAACAAATAGGTTTTACTTTTTTTTCTGCTTTAGTTTTAATTTTATTTTTTATTTTAAGATTTTTTAAAGCACTTTTTCACTTTTTCATTTACTTTTATCTGACGATGATATCGTTGTCAGATGTTTAAAATTTTCAACATTTTACAATTTATTTTATACTGACAATGCCTGACAATGGAAATAAGAGCGTTTACACAATTGTAAAGGCCCAACTATAATGTGCATAAGCTAGCTTTAGCTTATGTCAAAAATTCAACGAAAAGCCTGTCAAATGCTTAGGTAACTTATCAAAGAAATTTATGTGGCTACAATGTACTAATATAAATTTAGTAACTTATTTGCCACAGTTGCACATTTATGTATAAGTCGTACTTTTGCCAAAAATAATTTCTATATAAATCAACAAAATTTTAGAACGAAAAGGCTTTAAAGAAAATATTTAATAACGTTCACATACACATGTACATATTTTGGTTAATGCTCTAAGAAATGTAAAATTTGTGGCCAACCCTACTAAAAAATACAACGATGTTAATGGCTTCTATGGTATACATATGTGTGTATAAATGCAAATTTAATTTAAATATATTATAATTGTAAAAAAATAGGCCATAAAGAAGAAAGTTGTTTTTTCTACATTTTCTATTGAATTAAAAATTTAAATTAAAATTAAAATTTTTCTTTATAAATGTATAACACAAAGCACAATCAGCTGTTTCCGTACGGAAAGTGCGATCAGTTTCGTACCTTGCATAAAGAAATGAAATTTAACGAAACTTGACGAAAAGTTACCTTATGTACATTATAGTTTACCACATATATTTTAATGTATTTGCACAGTTGTATAAGTTGGCATAAGCTAGTATATGCACATTATAGTTGGGCCTTAAGATATCTAACAATATTATTGTCAGGTATAAGTCTGACAATGGTTTTTCTGACAACACTGTCAGACAACTATTGTAAGTTCAAACGATTGTTAGGCGTTTTCTGTATATTTTTCTGACATTATTGGAAGATCTGACAACCGTCTGTACAAAGCTTAAGTTTCATTATCATTCATTTAATCCAAAATTATAAACAAACAAAGTAGTATACCACTCCGACGGACAACCTGTATTATGGACTAAAACTAAAATCGTTTTGAAGATTTCGACAATTTTTTACACTGATTTTGGCGAATTTCGTTAAAAAGAATCTGACAACCCTGCTGACAATAATGTTGCCGAAAACTACAACCATTTAAAAACAATACAGTACAACCAACAACAACAACATCAAATGATATCGTTTGTTAAACAAAACAATATTATCATTAAACATGAATGTTATTTCGAGTAATTTATACCAATAAGTCGCAATTATTGTTTAAAATGTACATCACCATTATATGTACACACATCGACAGACATAAATTATGTACACAAAATTTACATTTATATTCACACTGATAGGTAAAGCCATGTTTACATTTAATTTTTGCTTAATTACATTTCATTCCGTATGCCATGCCAAACATTGGTTCATTGCCTCCGGTTTTATCGGCTGCACTTTTGTTCTTTTGACATTTACAAATTATTTTTAATTTCATATTTAACAACATACATATTTTGCAAACTATTTTTATTTTTTTTTATTTTGCAGTTATTTATATTCATTTGCAGTTATTTGCTTAATTTTAAAATTTTGTATTCCCAATCACAATCTCTGTTCAGCAGTGAGAATATTTTCCAGACAATACAGAAAACAATTTATTATTAAGGACAATGGTTTTCACGGAAATTATGCAATAAATAGTTTTATTTAAACAAAGACTGCTCTCACTGGCTGTTCGTTTTAATTGGGCACAGTAGTTGTGATAAAGAAGTGCATTTATATGTATTAGAATTTCATGTTAGGGACCATTTCAAAGAGAATTGTATGAAATTGTTCCATGTATTGTGTTTCCTACAAGAGAGTTAGTTGCTAGGGAATATTTTTGCCCCTTGCCTTGATATTATTGTTACATTAATTTTCTGAGCACGCTTTCATATGCGATTGATATCATGGATATCCCACGAAATATTTGTTCTCCTCATTCAACAGCTATTCAACATAATTAAGCTA